>CM052802.1:58880538-59256050 GCA_028533885.1 Nasua narica
CTCTCACACTCACCGACACAGCGGCGTGGTGTAGAGAAAGAGAGCGAGTTTCAAAAAGCACAACAGTTTTAGAGGGGTCAGTGGCCAATGAGATTGTAACACAGAATGTTGCTTAGTAACTGTTTGAACTAGCCTATCACCCTGGCCAGAATTGGCGCACAAGTTTGGCGGGCAAAAGGCGGGGTTTATATTCTTTCCCGGGCAGGGGTTCCGCGTTCCTATTGGCTAACCCAAACCCAACCCATAGGCTGTCTGGGCTAATTAGCTCAAGGGAGGGCTGAGCCACACTCAGACCTTCCCAGAGGCAGGTCCTGCAGGGGCCACACACAAGAAGGCGGGTGTAAGCAGAAGGAACCAGCCCTGCTCTGCTCCTTCATACCAATTCATATATGAATCTCATCTGGAAACACCTTTATGGGTACCTACAAATGTTTAACCAAGCATCTGGACGCCATGGAACCCAGTCAAGTTGACACATAAAATTAACGATCACAAGTACCACATCTGAGAAAAAGAAAAGGAAGTGAAATAAGACATTGCAACAGGGCACCTGGGTGGCTCAGTTGGTTGAGCGACTGCCTTCGGCTCAGGTCATGATCCTTGAGTTCCGGGATCGAGTCCCACATCGGGCTCCCAGCTCCACAGGGAGTCTGCTTCTTCCTCTAACCTTCTCTCCTCCCATGCTTTCTCTCACTTTCTCTGTCTCTCAAATAAATAAATAAAATCTTAAAAAAAAAAAGACATTGCAACATATGTTTTAAAAATATAATACAAAGATGTAGTGAAAAAAATGAAGAAAATAAAAGAGGGATACATGTGATAAATTTTTTTCAGGAGTTTGGTAGAGCAGGGATTTAAAGAAGAAAGTGAAGCAAATGGTATGTTCCAACTTGACACTTAATACGGGGAGGTGTATTCAGTTATCTTATATCAGTGAACTTTGTGGGACTTGAGTACCATTTTTTCCCTTCTAGTAACAATTTGGGTAAGTACAGACTAATGGATCTTATCAAAGAACTACCAACTGAGGAAAGATGAATGGTATTTTACAGATTGACTGTTCTCACATTTTTTTAATCATAATTGGAAAATCTGCAATACATTCTAATGGGTATTTTACTCAAAAAATAACATCCTCCTTCTATACCCCAATCTCTTTTTTTCTGCATTGCAGTCTACTTATAATTAGATATAGGGGGAACACATTTTCTATTTTTACAAAAAAGCTGTAGTTTCTCTGTCTTCATCTCACCTGATCATCAAATACACGAGTATTTGAGAGACAAAAAGGTAGTACTATCTATGACTTAGAATATATACATGTGTATATTTTTTATATATGCATATATTCTAATAAGCTGTCTTTACCTCCAAGATTTCCTATGGGATTAAAAAAATTTCTAGCATAACTTCATTTTCCTTGGTGCCCTACTAGGAAAGATGTTATATTTTGTGATTTTACAGGTCCTGTGTGGTGTTTTCTTGGCCTGGTAATTTGCATTAATGGATATTCAAGAAACCAATTTATACAGCTCACTGATGTAAGTTATAACAAAGTCTGGAGACATATGAGGACACATTTTCAGTAGGCTTTTGAAAATGTGCTGACACATTTTAGGAGTGCATCTGTTTTTGCTTGCAAAAACTCACATTTATGTGTGCAACATGAGAAATTGAATGCACAAACAGGTGGTTTTAAATGGTTTTAAATACTCAAGCAGAATTTAAATGGAGACACTCACAACCTTATTGGAGTCTATTGAAAATTCTTCCAAATCTCACATTTAAATTAGTGGCAACTATCTTGGTATTCCTGATATTTGTGACTTTACTCTTACATTTGAAATAGCATGAGATAAGAAGTCTTAAAGATAGCATTCTGACTTTACTAATGATGTACCATGTGAAATTTAATAAGTTGTAAATCTTCTTTTTTAGTGTATTAGACATTAACTAAAAATAATACATCAGTCTCAGAGAGTAAATATATATATATGTATGTATGTATGTTCTGTTTCAAAACTCAACCTCTTTTAAAGAAATGTAGAAAAATAAATAATGTGTAAAATTATGAATTATAAAAGCAACCTGGGTTTTTAGTTATATCCATCTGAATATTAAATGCATTCATACACACATGCACACATATACATATCCAACATTTAAGTCTCTACTGTAGGTTTGATATTCTGCTAATCAATAGAAATCATAAAAGCTAATGGTTCCTGCATCAAGGCACATGCATCCTATTATAAAGATAGTCATATAGATATTTTCAGAATTTCAAACTAAATGATAAAAATAATGTTGAGAACAATGAAAATCACAAACAAGAATATTAGTTTAGGGAAAGGAGGGCAAGGTATAATGTATAAAAGGTTAGATATTATTAGAAAACTAAGTTTGAAGTGAATTCTGAAATATATATATATTTATATTTATATATGTTAAATGAGAAATGATGGTATTCATACAAAGAGAAAATTGCAAACAAAGATGACATTAGAAATGGAGAGGAAAGACTCCATATGAGATTGATTAAAATAAAGAATCAATTATATCTCCTTGTTTCTGCCTTGGGTTATTACATAGATGATAATGCTAGTCACAGAGTTAAGGAATATAAAAGATTCAATGATTTTGTATTAGAAGAGAAGATGATTTCTGTTTAAGTCTAAGACAAGTTGGAATTATCTCTGGTTACTTATAGTGAATATGCTCAGCAGGCCGTTAGATATATGGGTTTGAAGCTTAGAGACCTAATACCATATTCATCAGGGCTTCTCGAACAGAAGCATACATCAGAATCACTTGGTTAGTTTTTATTCCCCCTCATTTACAGAGACCATGGCCCCAATCCAAATCTACTGACAGATTTGTGGGAGAAGGACACAAGATCCTATTTTGCAAACTTCTCCCTGTGTTCTGATATGCACTTTAAATTTAGATTCCCTCATTTGGGTGGTGATGAAGGCTCTTGAGTGGAGGGTACTGCCAAGAGGAAGACCAAGCACTGTACTTGGGAGATATCAGATTAAGAAATAAGCGAAGAAATGGAATTAGTGAAGAAAAGGAAGGAAGATTTAAATGTCAGAAAGTAATTAGAATAAAGACTCAGATATACTGGTTTCAAGAAATGATCAACATAAAAAAATGATCAACATATTTAAATGTCACAGAAGTCAAATTAAATAACACTGTATGTTAACTAAATGGATTTAAAACAAAAACTAAAAAAAAAAAAAAAGTCAAATTAAAGAATAATACAGAGTATATTGAATTGGGCAATTAGAAGTCCACTAGGGGGTTTGCCAGTTCTGACTCTACGAACTAATTGCTCAGAGGGGGTCAAATATTTGTTAGAGGTACTTGTTTTAGGCAGAAGGGGAATGTGAACTTAATGTGTGGAGGAGGGAGGGAGGAAACCAGAATCAAGGGAGAATTCTTTAATATGAAAGACTCTTCAACATGTTTGTACCCTTAGGGAAGCAATTAGTACATAGAGAAGTTGAAAACAAAACAAGGAGAGGAAAACCAACAGATAGAGTAAGATTCAACAGAAGAAATGGTTAAAGCAACTATTTACTAAGACAAATTTTACAGAGCTCTGTGGAAGGTAATCTGTTCCCCCAAATCTGTTAGATATCATCCCTGCCCTACATGCAATTATAAAGGAGCTAACACTGATTGTGACCAAAAAATAAAATAAAGGGTACATATAATCTGATGCCCAAATTAAGTGATAAAGTTATGCCTTGACAAGATTATAGATATGGTTTGTGGAGAAATGTCCCAAGTTTCTAGAAGCTGAATATAGATACAAACTACAGTAAATATAAATTTATAACTTTTTGAAATATTTTTTTAAATCAAGTACTAGTGGATATATATAATTTTTGAGAAAGAATTTTATTTCTCATGTCACCTAACATTTGGTAGACTTGATTAACATAATATTATTTGGATACATTCACGTATTCATGGCAGAGCAGACTGAACAGACAATAAGTATCTGAATTGCTTTCCATTGAAAATTTCCTATCAGTGTGAATGTAAAAATGAACAAATCTTTACAAACCATATTAGCAGTTAGACCAGCTAGAAATAAAGTAAACCAGGTTACCATACTCTATCCTGATATGAAAGCAGTAATATTTCCTTCTAAATCACTTTTTATGTTAATTTATACTAAAAGGTAGAAGATCATAAATCTTCAGTGTTATTTCCAAGAGGACTTAGTCACAGAAGAAATATAAGAATGTATCTAATTTCAAATTTTTGTGGTTATTTTACATTTCATGTACATATGTCTTGCTTCTCCAACTAACTTCTAAAATCTGTGATGGCAGGGAATATGTTTTTCAAAGTACGTATCTGACTGAGTGCTCTTTGAGGACTCTCAATCATCTTTGTATCTATTTACTAATTACATCGATTAGTATATAGTTAGACAACTCCATGCTGCATTGAGGGAGAGAATAAACAAATGGTGTAATTACCTTATATATCTATTTACATAATTATTGTTAATTTCCTGATGCACCCTCAGTTTTGCCATTAATGTTTCTGGAGAGCATAAGTAAACAATTGCGACAACCTAACAAAGTTGTGTGTTTGAAGGCATCAACTTTTCTATATAGGTGGAAGAGTATAAACAAAAATACCAATATGATAGTTAGACCTTCTTAATCAAGCAGAGTGTCAATTCAGAACCACAAAGGTATATGGATATATTGTGAAATCTGTTGATATTTTTGCTCTCTTAGTTTGAGTCTTTGTAAAAGTTTTTAGATTACACAGAAACCTGGGAATTGTCTTCTCTTTAGTAATGTGTCTGGGAAACATCACAGCTGTTCATTAACATATGAATTTAGTAGAGTTTCAAAATTCCCCAATCATTGTTATCTCTGAGTATATTCTTTGTTGTGAAGGGAAGTGAGTTGTTATTTTATTTATCTGAAGATTGTACTGTGATAAGCAAAGTGTCAGGAATAATCATACCAAATGCCATCTACCACAATAGCATCCAATTACACTTTACATGTCTTTCATCAAGGAAAGAAGTGAAGGAGTTTTTAAATTACTTATCATGACTTGATGAGTTGAACATTTTAATGAAAGTTGCTTAAACTCAGAGTAAGATCATTAGAGATACTAATAAAATAGATTTCAGACCTGTCATGTGTCATAGCACATAGAATCCAGGAAAACTGCTAAAAAGCACTAAAATTTACTTTAGCTCTCAAGAGCTTACATTAATTTGGACAAAATAAGAAGCAAAACACAGATAAATATAAATATCGAACAGCTAACACTTGTCTATGGGGATTTTCATATCTTGAAGGTTAAGAAGTGGGCCTCCTTAATGAGGGCTTTATACATAACTCTCTGGAGAGGTACCTCTCTGCTTGCCTTTTTCTTCCTTTTAATAGTTGCCTCCAATTTTTTTTTTCCTTTCCCACCCTTTACCACAGAAAGGTTTGACATGAATTCAGGGATGGTTATGGGGATATGTTCTGGGAAGTATAGCAAAACTAATTAGAACTATTACCTAAAAATAGGTTTATTAATTGATATAGAGCTAAACAAAATAACTGCATTTTTTATTTTTCTTCCATTTTCATATATGGGGAAGTTGCAGTATGCCAAGGCAAGTGCAATCTCTTAAAAAAGCAAGTTTAACAGAGAATTAAAGGAAAGAGAGAATAGAGTAAAATATGTATTTTAATACAAGATTTTATTTCAAAGAGCTATCACTAGAGGGAAAAGGAAAAGGAAAATGATGAAAGGAATTTATTTCCCATTAAATACATTTATACATTCAGTGTGTACTTCCTCTGGCAATCTGAAATATATGGCTCTATTTTAGCTTTTAGTTTATAATTCATTAACCTCATTCTGACATTATAAAGCCTATGAATAGTCTGGTCTGAACACATCATACCCCTCAAAGCCTACTACAGGTCATTATTTCCTACAGAATAAAGAGCAAATTCATTAGTCTGAATTCATTAGTCTGAAATTTAATATATTTCTCACTCGCATTTCCAGTAGGACTCACATACCACATGTCCACCTAGATACGATTCCTCTCCATGATTGGTGTGCAGAGCCAAATGCATGTGACACATTTTCAATAATTTTGCAATCTAGTTATTAAACACTTTTAACTTGTCATAGGCCATAGTAAGGGTATTTAAACCATGGAAATTGTAAATGCCGCAAATCATATTTGATTTTTTTTCTTCAAAGAACCATTTATTAAACATTTAGTAGCATACCTCTGCTGAATTCTTCAAGCATGCCCTAAACTCCCTGACTGCATGTCCATGGCATTCTGTTTTACCCCTGGATGCCTCCATTCTGTCTTCATCTGTTGAACCCCATCTACAGTGTCCACTCCTCCTAAGATCTTACATAATGGCTTCTTTCTAGCTCATATGATCTTCTCTTAATACCCTGTTGGTCTTGTGGGCTGATCTGCATCTGCAGTCCAAATAGCCTAAGTTCCATACTGTCATCTCTCCTTCTGAATATGTGAGTCCTAACATTTGATTTCCAAGATCCGAATCTTGATTGGATCTGTGATTGCTCAGAATTCAGTAGTAAAAATATTCAGATTTACCAAAGGCACTTTTACTACTTTTCTATTCATATTAGCTAATGCCTAAATGTGTAGGCTAAAGCAAAATGTAGAAATTCTAATCTAGTGAGCACAGATCTTTTTTAAGTATGAAATTATTTCTACTCTTCCAAATTCCTTTTATGTAGAAAGTTCACTGTGTTGATGTGGTGAGAGGAATTTACTTGAATAAATAATTTCTAGTTTGAATGCTATCAGGAAGATGCTTCCACTCCTTAGCACTAAATCATTTTGTTTATAGCCGCCTCCTGTTGGCCTCTGTCAAATGTTTACATAGGGGCAGCAGATAAATTGTAAGAAACAAGCTTTTTTTTTTTTAATGTTCATATGTTACATATTCACCATGATATAATTTTAATTAACAAATATACACATGTATTTTTTTTATGTTTTGTATATTTTGAGTGCTTAAATTTAATCAATTTAGAATTAATTCACATTTTTTTCCTTATTTATATTTTCAACAAATACATATTAATCGTATACTCTATGCCAGGAGCTGGGGACCTAGTAGAGTCATAACAATGTTTCTATGCTCAGGGATTCCATTACAGTGAGAGAGACTGTTGTCAAAGGAAAAAATATAGGCAGATAAATACATAGAAACATTGATGCAGTGAGAAGTGCCATAAAGAACAATAAAGCAGGTTAAGAGGATTAAGGGGACTCTGTAATTAGATATAGAGTAAATTTCCTACTAAAAGTAATCTTCATAATGTATTCTAAAATATGCTTTGTAACACGCAGTTTTAATCTATTAATACCTCTTTGCAAAAGCCTTCTACAAATATATGAGTGTGCTACACTAGCCTACATAGCTGCCAGTTACCAATGTTGCCAAAATTCTTTACATTTATTCTAACATTTAATCTTTCTGACTTTTAATATTTAGGCATTATTTTCCCTATTTTGCAGAAGTGGGAAGTGAAGTTTTGTTGTTGTTTTTTAATGTTTACTAGATAACTTATCAATGAAAGAACTAAATCCCCATTTAAAACTAATTTAATTTTGTGTGCTATTATGTTCAATGTTTAGCTAATGAATTTTATCCAATTAAAAAAGAAGGGGCATTTAAAAAAAAAACACTACAATTGTGTCTAACTAAAAATGTGAATTATGTGGGGGTGCCTGGGTGACTCAGTTAGTTGAGCATCTGACTCCTGATTTTGGCTCAGGTCATGATCCCTGGATCCTGAGATGGAGCCCCATGTTGCATTCCATGCGGGGACAGGCATGGAGCCTGCTTAAGATTGTCTCTCTCTTTGTGTCCCTCCCCCACTGCGCATGCGCTCTCTGTCCCTCTATAAAAAAATGTGAATTTTGTGGTAGGATAATATCTTGATATATTTACTCTTGTGGATTTTCCTTTATCTGTATTTCTTTAAACCTATGACCTTCACCTATTCCAGCCAATAAAATGTAAGTCGTCTGTTTTCAAGATGTTCTTATAGTTAAATAAATTAAGTCCTTGGCTTTTGATGTTCAAAACCCAGTATCTGGATATAGTATTAAAATAGTTTCAAAGTTTTCCTCCCAGAGTAATCTCAGATAGTGTGGAAGTTCTACCTAATGGTGGAAGGGACCTGTACTCTACTTCTAGCTAAACCAGGAGACATGGCAAAAACTCAACTTTCCATGTCCTGGAATGGCAATGGGCCAGAGAGCCTTATAAATTAATCTACAACCCTGATTCCCTGTGTGCTGGAGTGTGATATTACAAAGATAATAAAGAGCCTCAAGCATCCTGAAAGAATTCTGGACAACCTTCATTGTGTTTTAGAAGTGAGTGAAAGAGAGCTAGACCTAGAAAGACCTTCCATTCAGGAACAAGGAACAACACATCAGCAACCCTGAAGACCAGATAAGGACAAGGATGTTTTATGAATGTCAGCATCCAAAGTTGATACAGTTCAAGGAAAAGCCATTCTACCCACTGTCTTGGAGGTAGCAAAGGCTATCTGGGTATAGATAGAACTCTATGAAAGCGAGTGGGAGTGTAGGGCCTGGGGGCATCCTGAGTCAACAGAGCCAGGTTTCAGATACCTGATGGAATGAAGACTTGAACTAGCACACTGAATTGCATTCTTGAAAAATAATGTCACATTTCTTGCCAGTTTGGTTTGGTGGACAAAATTGGTGACTACTATAGTGGAACCATAGTCTTAGAATGAAAATATTTTAAAGTGTTTAAGGGTGAAAAATACTCTCTCTTTTTACATTAAAAGATAAGGGGCTTTAAAATCATCTTTTACATTAAAAGATAACAGTGGGAATATAAATTGGTGCAGCCCCTACAGAAAACAATATGGAGATCCCCCCAAAAACTGAAAATAGAAGTACCATACAATCTAGTAATTCCACTTCTGGGTATTTACCCGAGGGAAAGGTAAACTCTAATTAGAAAAGGTATATGCTTTTCTATGTTTATTGCAGCGTTATATACAATATCCAAGCTATGGAAGCAATCTAAGTATTTATTGATGTAGGAATGGATAAAGAAGATGTGGCTTACCTACACAATGGAATATTACTCAATCATAAAAAGAATAAAATCTTGCCATTTATGACAACATGGTTGAGCCTAGAGTATATTATCCTAATGAAATAAGTCAGACAGGGAAAGACAAATTGCCATATGATTTCACTTATATGTGGAAACTAAAAAACAAAAACAAATGAACAAACAAACAACAACAAAAAAAGATAAACAGACTCAAATATAGCAAATAAACCAGTGGCTGCCAAAAGGGGAGTAGGTGGTGGTATAGGCAAAATAAGTGAAAGGGATTAAGAGGTAAACTTCCAGTTATAAAATAAATAAGCCATGGGGATTATAGTGATTATTCTAATAACTGGTGACGGAGTAACTGCACTTCTTGTGGTAAGCATTTTGTAGTGTATGTAATTGTCAGGGGCATCTGGGTAGCTCAGTCGGTTAAGTGTCTGCCTTCACCTTAGTCATGATCTTGGGGTCCTGGGATCCATCCCCATGTGGGGCTCCCTGCTCAGTAAGAAGTCTGCTTCTCCCTCTGCCTCTCCCTCCACCCCGCTCCTGCACTCTCTCTCTAGCTCATGCTCTCTTTCTCAAATAAAATAAATAAAATCTTAAAAAAAAACAACCTGTCAAATCACTATATTGTACACCTGAAACTAATATATGTCTACTCTGTCAATTAAAATTTTAAACATAATAAAAAGATAAGGGACTTATAACAATATCCCATAGCGTAAAATAAAACATTTTATTATTGGTAGATGCAATAAGTGAAAAGGGAAAAAAAATTGCATCTCCAGCTTTTTTGGGTTGTGGAACCTAAAAGCAGAAATACCAAGGTAATGTTTTTCTACAACTTGGGAAGGGGAAATAGTTGTTTTCACTATTCAAATCAAATGATGGACTTGAATTAGCTTAAATTTATGTAGGATTTAAGAGAGAGGTGATCCAGAAGTGGATATCACAGAGAAACTTCAATAAAAACAATAGACTGCTGATCAGAACCTGTATAGAAATTTTACCAGCGGCCAGCAAAGGCATCTGTACATAAACACAGCAAACTGTGCATATATTTTAGAGAGTTTCTAGGTACACTGAAATTTATTCATTAACTCCTTCTCTTTAGACTTTCAGGTTAAGAGAAATGGAACCATATTTTTGGGTGCCAACTGCTAAAAAACTGATGAGAAAAATATCATCACCTGGGTTTCAAAAATCTTAATCACTTTTGATGGCACTTACGTACTTCCTGTTTTACTAATTGAGAATTTTGTCATCTTCTTAAATAAGAGAAAATAACATAAAGCAACACTCTATGCCTTCATAAATGTGATGTGATTCTTTTTCCTTTTACCTCATTATAAACTGTGTTTTCCAATCAATGATACTAGACAGAATTTGATCCTAGAAAACAAAATGCTTATTTAAATAAGATAACTTAGTCACTTCTCCTCAAATACAATACTCTAGAAAAATGTGATTATGGTAAGTGCAAGTTTCAGAAACCTGTTTTGTGTGTTAAATAGTATAACTTGATTTGAAATAATTTTGTCCTGTGTGGTCCTTTTTATATGAAAAGAAAGAATGTCTCTGTCTTTTAGTCTCCAATTTTGCATTGTTTTTTAGAGCGGCTATCCCTTGCAAAATATAAGTCTCAAGCTACACTGTAGAATCTATTTTTACAGAAGGAAATATCCTTCTGTATGATCCTCAAATGAAAAGCTGTCATCCATCTTCTGAATAGGCTTTATCCCTCCTTCAATGGCTAGTTTTTGAAACTGCTGATGACTAGAAGCAATTCTTTCTAACTCCCTAAATAAAGACATCAGTCTATCAGCAAAAAAACAGTACATGAGCAGGAAGGGGCAGCTGTCTCCAAGAGGGGGTGGGGAAAAAGAACACTTACCAGCTTAGTTAAAAGCTGTTAAATGTTATTATTGAGTGTGTGTCAATGTGATGTGTCCTTACAGTTTAAAATGCTGCTTCAAGCAAAGACTTTTTTTTTTCTTTTTCTTTTTAATTTATGCTATATTAACCTAAGTATATAAATTCTTCTGTGCAAGAGTCTTACCCTACCATCAAAGGCAATTAAAGTCGGGAAGGAAACTTCAAAGCCAAAATGAGAACTGAATCCTAAAATGATCAGTTCATTTTAGGATTAAAGAAAAAGCATTATTCAGAGTGTCTTAGAGAAAAGCAAAGGTGAAGCAAAAAATTCTGTAGTGCCTCATCCACATACCCCACCCTCCCTCACCCTGACCTTGCCTCTTTATTGTACTCTTTATGTGAAATAGGATATATTATAATGAGAATCAGTGAAAAGGTACAGTGTGATAAGCTGTTCAAAAGCAAATGGATACAGGGAGAATTTGTATTTCACATAGCTTATGTATTTTCTTTGTATACTACCCACCTCCTATCCGCCCCCCTCCCATCCTCCATCTTGTAAAGGTTTTAGGATCTTTTTCTCCCCTGTCTTTTGAGAAAAAAATATATATATATATATGTACCTTGATGTGGATCTTTTTAAAAATCTATTTTTGCTGGGCATTATTTCAGCTTTTTATAATATGTAAAATCATGTTCTTCAGTCCTGAAAATGTTATGGAATTATTTCATTAAAGATTACCTCTCTTCTATGTTCTCTTTTCTCTCTGTTGGCTCTGTTAGGTGGGGCTTCTGATTCTTCCCCCATTCAGACTCTCTCTCATTCACTCTCCTTTTCCCCTGTCTCCATCTACGACATGTATACACACACGAACAAGTTGCTATCTATTTTAACCCCCAGAGCTCCTAATTTAATATTATAAATCATTGACTGACTTCTCTTACTTTCTCTGACATTCTCTTTCTGTTCTCTTTTTCTGGAAGATTTTCTTGATTTCTTCTTTTAAACATTCTATCCAGTTTTCAGTTTCCGCTTTTTATTTTTAAAACCTGGGAGAGTTTCTATTGTTCTCTGATTATTTACTTCTTTTCTGTAATAACTTGTTTTTATTTCATAGATGTAATGTTCTTGTGTGTGTGTGTGCGTAAATTCTGTTTTCTCTATTATTTTAATTTTCAATGGTCCTTTCTATTTCTGTTGTTTGTCTGATTTGGTGTGGTTATATTATTCTCTGTCTTTTGTACTAAAGAACCTGGTGTTTACTCTGTTAATATTTGAGAATGAAGGTCCCAAATGTTAATTGTAAGCTCTGTGTATGGATACATGTGTCAGAGAACTTCTGAATAATAATGTGTAGTGTGGTAAGATTGATTTAAGGGTGATCTTACCATTTTATCAAGAGGATTATCAAAGATGAGGATTAGATATTACTTTTTCTTGTTCATTTGTTTCCTCCAGATACTAGTATTCCATTTTCCTGCCGAGTGATATAAAATATATACCACTGTTCTTTAATCAGAGTAGGGAAAGTGAACCAGAGAAAGGGTCAGTCTTAGCCCTCAATTTATACTGTAGCCATTATTTGTCTAGATAGTGTTTATGTATTTACATTTGCATATATATTTATATATATACATACACACATATATGATCCATGTGAAAATTATCAACCTGAGGAATGTACATATAAAATACTCGAATCTAAGCCAGTGTAGTCATTTTCTAAAGTTATGTTTTCCTTATACAATCTGACAAGACTAGATCTCTTGTCAGCTGGAGAGAAAGTGTACTCATTCAGAGAAATTGCTGGCTACCTAGAAGTGTTTTTTAACCATGCCTATGCATTAGAATCAATGAAATAGAGAGTGTTCATTTACAATATTTGACTATTTCCCAAACCATGCCTACTGAGTGAGAATTTTGGAGTATGAGACTCTGGGACTTGTTTTAGTTTTAGTATTTTAATTTTAATTTCACTTGCTCACTCCAATGCATCTGAACCATTAAAATAGAGCAAATGATAATAAATAGCTAATAGTAAAGGCCTTATAAAAGTGGAAATAAATTCCCAGAAATAAATTATCACATCAATAAGAAAACAATACATAAAGAAAATTTTCTTCTTCCAAATTCTAGTTCTTTAAATCGGAATTCTTTTGGGAAGTTTTTATTTCTGCGCCAAACCACTAAGGTACCGAAAAGTTCACTTCTTTCCAGTGAAGAGCCCTGAGAAGCATCATAGTGGGGAATTTTAGGCAGGATTGATCAGCTCAGTATTCCTCAGTGTGATCAACATAATTTAAAAAAGAGAAGATGTGCTACATAGGTCACTGATTCCATGACCAGATAATCCAAACAGATTGTTCCTAGAATATCAGGAGAACACACATGTACATGTATATTTCAGGCTAAGTAATAAATGACTAAAGTCAAAGGACAAATATTTTCCAAATTTGCTTGATCCTAACTATCACCTGGCATATTATTTGTTAAAAATAAAAATTTCTGAGCCTGGTAAAAACTTACTACATCTTGAAATTTAGACTCTTTAAAGAATATTGATGAAAATATTTTATTTCCTTATATGTTAAAAAACTCTATTGTTTCATTGGTGTCCATCAGATCTACCCCAAAATGATTTTATTTGTAATCAACTTTGTTTTTTATTTTCAGTGTAATGTCATTTTTAGCAACAATATTCCCATCATCTTTAGCAAGTAATATATGTTTGGCAATATAAAGTCAAATGTAAAACTTCTGCTTTGCTTCTTGTTCTATTTGATATTAATATTCAAGATCCTGCTTTTTTGCTTTTGCATTTACATTTCACTCATTGCTTATTTTAGTGTCTATGCATTGTAGAATGCACAGAAATTTGCCTTATTTGCTATTACTATTCCTTTGACCCAATCTGAGGGTGCTTGCCCTCTATTGGAGAATATAAATATAAACCATTTATATTTATTGTCAAACTAAATGTTTGTGATTAACTTTATCTGATTGCTTTATCCTTTCAATTTAGGCTGTATTGTTGTTTCAGTGATTTTTCTCCAAGTCTTTTGTGGATTGAGTATAGTTTTTAAGCACATTAATTTTTGCCCACGTTTGAAAGTTTTACATTAACTTGTATTGGATTCAAATTTAAAAATAGACTGCAATGCAAATATTTATATATATCTTTTACGAACACTGAAATTATATCCTGTTTTTAAACATCTTATAGGTTAAAATTATGAACTTGCCATCTTTTAACTTACTAAATTTCCTAAATTTTAAAACTACCAATGGTGTGAGTGGGTTTAAAGCACAGGTTATTGTTTTTATTATTTCAGCTATGAGACTAGCATTTTTCTTATTTTAGTTTTATATCCTTTGAGGATATCTTTTACAGAGTACTATCACTTATTTTTGTAGAGTTGTTTTCTGAGAAGGAGCAATGCAACACGCATATCTGGTTCTTTTCACCTATCAGAACTATAGGAATACTGTACTTCTTGCAAGATTAATGCTTATATTTAACTGAGCCATAATGGAATATATGTGTAATTTGGAAAGTGTTTTCTCCACTTTGCTAAATGATTCATTTATAAAATGGAGAGAGACAAGTGTGTGCTCTCTACTAGTTGTTCTGGTTTTGGTTTATTTTATCATCTATTCTTCAAAATATGATTACTAAGGGTTTGTTGTTATTGTTGTTTGTTATGTGTTTCAGTAAATTTAAATGATTGCAAACATAATCTGGATCAATAAAATGCAGTTAGAAATTTGGGGAATGAGAATATTATATGTGGTTAGAAGACAAAAGGACTCTAAGATGAATAAAGAAAATTCAAGTATGACTTATATTCTACTATCAAAAAATAAAATAAATAAAAATAATAAAAAAATAAAAATGTCAGAATCCATGAGTTTCAGCCAAATATGACTGGCTCCTCATTGCACACAGAAAAGAATTCAAATTCACCTATGTATTTTCCGACGTGGACTTATGATTTCAGACTTTGACATTTCCCCCTAGCCTTAGAATCCACCATTGTTATATCTGAACTCCTATTGAAGTTGACCTCTCCCTTCACTTGAAAACTGACCTTGTTTTCTTTCTGAGTTTAATCCTAAAAAAGAAGAAAAAGGCATTTAAAATCAACAAATTTGAAACTTGTATATTTATTTATACATGCCTTATAATTCTTCCTCAGTTTATTTTATTCTCCTCCATAGCACTGATGCAAAGAATATTGTGTTCCTACTATCAGGGATTATGAAATCTAAAAATTATAAAGGATTTTAGTAAACATTAAATGAACTACCCAAATCTCAAACTTAAAACATGTATTGATTATAAGAAATAAATTACTGAAAATAATTTTAAAAACTGTATTATCTATGGGCACAGAAATCAAAATAGCATCACATATAAAGTTGGGAACATTTATATCCTTTAAATAGCTGTGGTTAATATGATAATTTATATTTACAAATATTAAATTATTTTGACATTATATGTAATTTATGCTGATAAAAGGAAAAATATTAAACAGAAAACTATTAAGAGTTTGAAATATCTGAAATATAGGGGCCCCTGGGTGGCTCATTGGTTTAAAGCATCTGCCTTCAGCTCAGGTCATGATCTCAGGGTCCTAGGGTGGAGCCCCGCAATCTGGCTCTCTGCTCGGCGGGAGCCTGCTTCTCCTTCTCTCTCTCTGCCTGCAGTTCTGCCTACTTGTGATCTCTCTCTGTGTGTCAAATAAATAATTAAAATATTTTTAAAAAAGAGTCTGAAATATATTAAATCTATATATATTTTAATTATATAATTATAAGATATAATATACATTATATTATTAATTGCATATCATTAAGTTTTGTATATAACTATATATAGTAGAAAACTATATATGATATAATATATGTATTTTTATATTATATGTATTTATAGCTATTATTAATTATTCTAATACAGATTTTATAGAAATATAAAAGTTATCTAAATTTAGGTACAATAATCATCCTTATAAGTAATAAATGATTTTCTAAGTTGAAAATTTTTAAGTCCTTTATAAAGGCTTCCCTGGATTGAGTTTGGTAAATCCATAGTAGAAATAACCTAGATTTTAGTACTTTTCAATGATTAAATGAATTTTTAGGTCAAATTTAATACATATATACATGTATTTAAGTTATTCTAGCAATGCAAGATCATGTAACAACAGAACATAAATACAGAAGACATCTATTCCTATATTTATAATAAAATTATATTTTATTATCCTATATAATTGGAAAACTATTTTTTCTATTTCTTTTTTTTTTTTTTAATTTTTTCAGTGTTGCTGAAACCAATCTCTCTGCAGGTCAAAAGAAAGGAAAGTGTTCATTTGTTTTTTAAGAGGGAAAGAGAGAGAGAGAGAGGACCCGTGTGTGCATGCACACAGTGGGGGAGGAGTAGGAGGAGAGGAGAGAACTCAAGCATATTCCCTGCCAAGTACAGAGCTGACAGTGAGGCTCAATCTCATGACCCTGAGATCATGACCTATGCCAAAATCAAGAGATGGTTGCTTAACAGACTGAGCCATTCAGGCACCCCTTGATAGGGGGAAGAAAGAGATAACTTCTTTGAATTCCTTAAGCAGAGTAAAATCAAAACCAGACAGTTCTTTGAAACAATACTCTTTTGTGAATATACAATGTGATGTTACCTGCCTAGAAACAATTAAAATAAAGGATTAAACTATTAATGCAAAGTCTTGATGACATATAAAAATATACAAAAACAGTATAAGGAAAATGGAAAAATGGAATATTTATCAGCTCATATAATTATAACATGAAACTTTATAGAGATTTAAAATTCACACAGGAATGCACTGATATGATTATATTTCAAACTTTCTATATAAAAATAATAAGAAAAATAAATGAACAGGTTGAGGATACATTTTTATTAAGAATTATTTAGAAATATTATTTAATACATATGAAAATAGATTTATCTCATTGCATACAGGTAAACTACTGAATTTGATAAAATAGATTATTCATTGCTTGAAAAACTAACAAAAATATTTCAGTGATCATGTTCACATTATATATGATACTCTCTGGAATTTATCTCAGAAAAATAAATATTACTTTTCAAAGGTAATGAAGGTAATATTACTTTTCAAAGGTAATTTTCAAATAAAACTCTTTAACTCCAATTAAATAATGGAGATCCTATTTAGATGTATTTCTGGTCACGCAAATTAAATATGCAGATTTAGGATTGTCAAAACAGATCATTGCATACCTTGGTCCATTGATATTTGCAATGAAGGAAACATAAATGTTATAACTAAGTAAATTAAAATAACCTAAATATCCCAAAACAAATGAATAATTAGGTTAGATTGCCCTGAATTCATGGAATTCTAGGCAACTATTAAAATCATGAAGTCAATCATGAAACATGAAAATGTGTATTAAAAATGCAAAAAAGAATCATAAGGCAAAATTATTTGGATAATATAATTATTAAAAGTTATGTCATATGTGAATGCTTTCATATGCACAAATAGCTTTCATTTTAGGTTGGTAAACTTAAATTGCTGGGGTTTTTTTACAAAATTAGAAAAAAAATATCATTGTAAAAAATAATTGGTTGTTACATTTTTATTATAAAAGGGAAATGGTGCTAATTCAGAAAAACAAACAGAAACAAAATCTCTCACTAAAGAAACTATGTAGCTAGCTAGCTTGTTTGCCATAATTAGAAAGCATACATTCTAATAAAATGTAAGGGGAAAGATAACAGATGTTAACTTTATTTCTTGTCTGCATGATTTTATATGGTAATTTCTTTATACAATAAATTAATGACATAAAAGACATCGACTATGGATGTATTGTTGATTAAGTACAATAAATGTCAAACAAAATGGAAATAGTTAACAAAAGAAATAATTATATATACAAAAATTATGCATGTATAATTTATACGCACATACATAAATAAGAAATAAATCAGTGAAGGGTAAACTAATGTTGAGCATTTACTAGGGACAGAAAATATCTGTTCTGAAAGAAACATATTTTTAAAGACAAACCTAGTTCGAGGCATTAGTCTTTAAAAAGATAGAATTCTTTTTAATGAATGTAAAGTAATATTTCAAGGGAAAACTCTTCTCTAATAGAAAGTTACTATTCATAGAAACTAATTATAAAAGAGGATTTCACTAATTTTAAAGGTGTCTGACCAAGGTGAAAAATTAACCATGAATCATACTGCCATTGGCTGATCACCTGGTGATGTTTCAGTACTTCATCAACATTCCTAAAGTAGAGTTCTCATGGAGTTCTTGGACCCACACATGTGCAATCAGCACAAATGCATTCACCACAGACTGCTGGATGTGTACTTGTAGGAAGTGAAATCACTAAATGGTACATTTAAAAATTCTAAATTCCAACGAGAAATCCTTCCTTTGTCACCAAGATATTCATAATTCTTTATAGTGACAAGTAATTACACTAAGGGATTAACTGACAGATTTTAACTAGTGCTGTTTGTAATTTCATAATTTAAAGGAAGTGTAAATGACTCAGTCATTAATAAAAATAATTTTCAATTGAGTTGGTTTCCTTAAGCTTAAAAAATGTGTTCTTTTAAAACATTTTTTTCATCATTAGAAAATACGAAGATTGACCATGTTAAATTTGCTAGCATTTATCCAAATACTTTATATGCAAATCTAATTGACCTCCTATCTTTGTAGCTCAGAAGTTTTCATGTAGTCATTGTTTTGGCAAATGATGTTTTGCCAAAATGTTTTGCAATGTTTTGGCAAAATGTACCAGTATCTGAAATCATGTGAAAAAAAAAAAAAACAAGAACATTTTAAAAGCAAATTTTTCATTTTTGAACTAAAAATCTAAGCTTCTGTACTGTTTCTATATCATGTTCAACAAAATATTTGCATTTTTAAAAAATATTTATTTATTTGACAGAGAGAGATCACAAGTAGGCAAGGAGGCAAGCAGAGAGAGGGGGGGAAGCAGGGTTTCTGCTGAGCAGAAAGCCTAATGTGGGGCTGCATCCCAGGACCCTGAGATAATGACCTGAGCTGAAGGCGGAAGCTTTAACCCACTGAGCAACCCAGGCACTCCTTTGCATGTTTTTAAAAGGACCAAAAACAAGCAAAAAAAGTTTGGCATATCAAAACAGAAAAATCCTAAACTAGCATTTTCAATAATACACAACAAAGTTGGTAAGTGTGTAATAAATGGGATTTCTGCAGGGTGCAATCAACATGTATCAAAAGATAACTAACATTTTCTCTGTTGAAATTGAAGTTTATCTTATATTTCATTTAACATAATCTCTTACATGATGTTTGATTAATGATGTATATGTTTTAATTCATATTTATTTTTTTGCCAAGAAATTTTTCCTTAACGATATTCTCTACGTGGTCAAAATTTTTTGAGAAAAAAAAATCTTGTTTGAAGAATAAAGAATAATATCTAAAATCATTAATAACTATAGAGGATTACTGTCAGATTTTTATTTTCCAGAGGTTTTTCCATATGTAGTATGTTCATATTTGTTTTCCAACAAAAGAGGAAAAAAATTCTCAATTCTGTATAATTGGAAGTATCTGTGATTTTTGGCCATATTTATACATGTGTACATAATTCCTTTTCTACTGTAAGAAATAGTAAATTGAGGTAGTTAAAAGAAGATTCATTTATAGGCTCTATTGAGACTACTTTTTACATCAGAGCAATACCCCAGGTTGATTAACTTGTTATGCATACATTATACTTATTTAATTTACATTTAAGAATATTTTCCAAATTGGCTTTCAAGATAGAAAGTCCTTTTACTGATGTCTTTCTTCATGGCTTTTTGCAATCTTTAAAAATCATTCTGCCTTCTTATATGGTGCTTGTGAGATTATTTCTAAAGTACCTCCTGGGAAATAGTCTCTTTGAAATTGGCAACACTTAATGAAAAATATATACATATTCATCATTAAAAAGAAGATACCGAGAAAATATTACTAGTATATAATCACTCTGAGCAGAATTATTATTTTGAACATGAAAGAAATCATTAACTGTAAATAATCCAGGGATCAAAGATTTGATTGGGGGGAAAGTGGGCTAGAGGGCAGACACTGCATGCTCTGTGGGCTGAATGAAGGACTATCTGAAACATAAGCTCAGAGAGGAAACAAAGTTACCAATTTCTTGCCAGCCTGGAGACCTCCTTCAGGATAAGGCCAGGAAGCATTAAAGGAAGTTATATCAATCATTATAAAGAGCAGAAAGGAGCATGATTTTTGGTTAACTGCTTTCTGCTTCAACAATCATATTCATGATAAGGAGCTTTTCTGTAATTCCAGGTGACCTTTTAATGAGAGAAAATAAATACATGATTTTTGCAATTTACTTTTCTTCAATAAAACTCTTTAACTCCAATTAAATAATGGAGATCCTATTTAGATGTATTTCTGGTCACGCAAATTAAATATGCAGATTTAGGATTGTCAAAACAGATCATTAGGTGCAATCGTGACATTTTAGGACTTACATTTAAAACTATCCCTGCTGTTAACTAACAGTGTGCACTGAAAATCAGGCTCATTTTATTAAATTTAACATTACATACATATTTTTCTTTAAATGCTATTTTTTGTATATAAATAATTTTAAGGAATTCTATTTCTATGGCGGAATTCTATCAAACAGCACACAGATACTTGTTTCAACACTTCTCTATTTTAAAAAGGGCCACTGTGGGGCGCCTGGGTAGCTCAGTGGATTAAGCCTCTGTGTTCAGCTCAGGTCATGATCCCAGGGTCCTGGGATTGAGCCCCGCATTGGGCTCTCTGCTCAGTGGGGAGCCTGCTTCCCCCTCTCCCTCTGCCTTCTCTCTGGCTACTTGTGATCTCTTGCTTTCTGTCAAATAAATAAATAAAATCTTAAAAAACAAAAAACCTTTAAAAAGGGCCACTGTATCAATTAGGGATATATATTTATTTTTTGAACACAAATTTAAAACTTTCTGAAGTTGACAAATATTATAATAATTTTTTTGTATCACTTAACTTTTAGAAACTTAAGAAAATGAAGTGATGAACATGTTCTGAGATCATAGAAAGCTGGATATAACTAAAAATTAGCCATTACCTTTTCTTCTAAGTTGAAAATATTTCCACAAAGACGATGATGAATAATGATGAAAAACAGGACTGCATCTTTTTCAGGGTCGTAGTGGGAATGAGATACATTGAAAAAAGTTTAACTGTTTTCTATTATCTGTGTTTCAAGACAAATTGAAATATTAAGAAAACAGTCTATAAATTAAAAATATGAAATGTGATAACATCATTAATTAGGTTTTGAAGAATCAAGAGAAGGTCCTTAAAATTATTAGAAAGAAAAATAAAATTATTAGATAAATAGATGATAGATAGATAGATATACAGACATATACATAACTACACAGAACTTCCAAAACAAATTAGATATATTCATAAAGTATCATCCTACAAATGATTTGATGTTATGGGCAAATGTCCAGGTCTACTCTTCTGGCAATAAGTTTCTATATTTCTGAGCAATTTCCAGTCCTCCATTGGCCCTTGTGATGAATTGGAAAGAACATGGTTTCTGAAGTAAGAAAAGGGATTTTTAAATTAAATTAAATTTATTTTTATTTTTTAAAGAATTTATTTATATATTTGACAGAAAGAGAGCTCAAGCAGAGGGAATGGCAGGCAGAGGGAGAGGGAAAAGCAGGTTCCCTGCCTAGCAAGAAGCCCGATACAGGCTCAACCCAGGCCCCTGGGATCATGACCTGAGCTGAAGGTGATGCTTAACAGACTGAGCCACCCAGTCTCCCTGAAAAGATATTTTAGTTCTAAATTTACTATTTACTAGCAGTTTGACATCAGGCAATTTAGAGAAACAGCCTCAGATTGCTCAGACTGTCAAAAGTGGGAATAATAATACATATTCACAAAGTTATTATAAGAATTAAATTAAGTCATACATGGAATTACAGTGACAGGCAGTACTAAGTGCTCAATCAAATACATATTTTCCTCCTTTTCCCTCCAAGACTCAAAAAGAAGTTTGCATACCTTGGTCCAGCAATGGACTTACCTTGGAATAATTTAGCTGAAACTGAGTGGGTTTTCCCAAATTAACTGGATTTGGTTGCTTTCTGGTCTCCAAAAGAATGCACAATCTACCTGCAAAAGGGGGGCTTGACACCTTTGTCTATTCCCACTAATAATAGCTTATTAGTAAAATTTGTATACATTCTTTTTGAATACTTTTCCCATATTTGTTGATTTTTCAATTACTGATCTGAGACACAGACATTGCTTTATATTTTATTAAGAGCAAGCTTACATTTAAAAATTATTCTGCTCTCTTTCAACAAATGTATTCCATTCAGATTCTAGAATTATCGGGATGTTGTTGACACACCATATTTTGTAATCAGAATAAACATTTAACTGAGTTCTCAGCATTAGCATACTTCACTTTATTATTAGTTTTTCAATAGCATAGGGTGGAAACTCAGATAACAAAAGGACATATTTTATCTGTGATTAAATTTATCATCGACATAAACCAAAATTTTGTATCGCTTCTTGTATGAATTGTGCTATTTTTTGATGGAAGTTTTATCTATTTGGTAAAATGAAGTCAAGTGATAATATTTTGTTAAGTAATATATAATTCATTTTGAGATATTGTGGTATTTTCTCTCAAGGATAACTTTAGGGGGCACTGTGCTGCCAGTAGAGAGCTCTCCTTGGACAAGTTCAGATCATCTCGTTTTCTTTTCTTTGCATATGAAAATATCTAGCAAGTTTTTCAAAGAAATCATGTCAAATTATTAAACTTTATTAATTTCTGTTTTTCACTAGGACACTGTGTGGAAGGACAATTTTGAAAGTTGCTAAAGAGAGTATGTTTTTACAAAAAAGAGTTGTATTTCAATACTAACTTAGAGCTGAAAGGTCTCTCCAGTTTGTTTTGGAGGTCGGAAACAAACCATCCAACAAACAACAAACACAGGAAAAAGCAAAAAGGCATCTCCTAAGAGCAAAAGGGGTGTGGTAAGAATTTTTACAATACTGCATGGTATTGTAACTGAAAAAAAGAATTCATGGTAGTTGCCTGTAAAAAAAACAACCACCAGCCGGAACCAAGAGTCAAAGTATAAGGAATCCTATGTAAAGAGTTAACAGGAAGGCCTGCAGGAAAAGGGAAAACAACAGTGATGACAACAAACATGAAATGATACCAGCACATATAAACACTTGGTGTGTCCAATGGCTTAGCCCTGTAAACCTCTCCCCCGCCTCCACTCTCACTCCATCAATCATCTCTGACATCTGTATTATATTCTGATTCCGAAGTAGTTCTTTTGTTATCAGAAGAGATCAAAGCAAAAATTTCTATAGAAACAATGCAATGTGTTAATGGAAACCCCTCATCTTTGCTTACATCTTTCAGATTGTCTGATTGTAATAAATTAATTCAGTTGTTTCTCATAGAGCTACCTGGAGGCTTTTTGCATATTAGCTAAAATAGCTATATATATGGATGTTATGAATTTTTTCTTTTATATACTTTAGAACCAATTAAATGTTTTTCCTTCATATTAGAAATGTAAAATTAGTATCTCCTCTTCTTACCTTTTTAGCTAATACATAAAGGTAATGCTTATGACACATGTGTAGATTTCAGAGTAATGAGTCAGAGTTGATTGTTTCAGAAGAGAAAATATCTTTTTTCCATATGCCTTAATTCTCCAGAGAATACATGCTTAAATATGAAGGACACATGTAAAGGAAAGCAAATAGTTTAGAAGCTCACTAATGTTGAAACAAAGGGATATTAAAGAACAAAGAACAGTGAAATATTTTCTTAAATGTTGATTTTTAAGAAACAAGTGAACATTTGTGCCACTGGAAAAAAAATGAGTTAAATATATGTAATTGATTTGTTCGCAAAAGGCTCTGAGACAATACAGAGTATGAGCAGGGAAGTAATAGGCATTTAACAAATATTTTGTTATCATATATGTATATGACACATATATATTTCACATATATACAAAAGCAAATATCCAGCAATGTTAAGAAAAAAAAATGGCACTATCTAAAAAATACGGTGATTTTTTTCTTTGCTAGAAAATAAGAACTGTGAATAAAGATTGAAGTCAGTTCCTGATTATTTCTTTACTAAAAAGTTTATGTTAAGTGACTAACTTTATTTAAAAACCTATTTAACTTTACGCCTGCACTTGCAGAATCGTTGGTGTTCCAAGTGAATTACTTTTTTTTTTCAGTTCTATATTAATGTAATTATTTGGAAAATTATTTGCTATCATGATATTTAGGAACATATGAAGTTCTCAAGATGCATTGTTTTTGAATGTCAGAGGTATCTGGGATTTCAGAATACTTTTTCTCTAGCTGTATCTCCAAGCATTCCAATTCTCCTAGGGCTTAAGTCAATGGAGAGAATTAAGGAGAGTAGAAGAAAGAATATTAGATAATCCCAGATTTTATATCTTTATCAGTGTTCATTGGAAGAATTTTAGGAGATTAGCAACAGACTAAGTGGATTTCTTACTTCCTCCTGTGAAGTTTAATAATGTTCTTTATCTCCTGTTTATGGCTTTGAAGAAGTTCAACAATATTTATAAAGGAATTTCTTGAAACTCTTAGCCACTTCCTTCCCATAGAGGTATGTAATTCCTGGAAAATCCCATAACATGTCTTTTTCTTGGAATTTTTTACTTAAAATAAAATTAGTGATTAGTTACATATAGTGTCTGTTGCCATATGGATTTTGTGATACTCAGTGGAAATTGTTAATATTTTAAAAATCATAATAATAATTTTAATTCCGCTTTGCATTTTTGTAATGAATTTCTGATAATGCTTGGCACTTTTAGTTGTAAACACTACCAAGGAGTGTCTACATCACAAAGTATATATATATGTTCTGGGAAATAGTTTTATTTCATGGTAAATACTATATTACATTGTCTTTTTTGAATATTTGCTTGAGAGCCCAGATTTTAAACGTTCACTTTTTTCTCCCCATGTTAAGATTTAATTTAAAAAAATCTAGAGAACTTAACATGTTTTTAAGACTTGATTTTTTTTAATGTTTAGAGCATAAATAATATTTTTATCTGTTTATTTGGATCTGGTCTTTATTTATTTACATGTTTATTTAGATTTGTTATTTTTCAAGAACTAGACTCTCTTTTGATAACCATACATTAAATTCATAAGAAAAAATGGAACCGTCATATGTTAATATATACATATGTATAAATATATATATCAGCGAAAGGAAATATATGAAATAGTCTAATATACTATTTTGCACCCCTGAGTAAGAAAAATATTTAAAATCAATTATGTATTTAAAAGAACATATGAAAACTATAAAACTTACTTAAAGAGATAACTGAAAATATTTTTCTCATCTATATTTATTAAGAGTAATCCCAAAAATATACTTAGATTTATTGCAATCCAGAAACATTTTAAGAGGGAAGTTTAATGGTATTTGTGAATATGGAAGGATATTTTTGTCTTCCTACTAAGAATATCTGTAGAAAAGTCCTTTTTGAACTAAATTTTGTCAGCTTTTATTCATATTTTTGAGCTGTTTGTACAAAAGTAATGAAATAACAACCAAATTTTCCTCAGGAAAAATGTATTTGCTTTTTTTCTAATACCCTAATTTTTAGTCCTTATTTGTGTCATGTAAGGTCTTCCTATTTAGAGTGTGCTCTGGAACCAAAATCATCAGTCTCCTGGGATCTTGCTAGAAACACAGATCATTAGAGCTAACTGTGGACCTACTGAATCAGAATCTGCATTTTAACAAGATCCCTAGGTAATCCCTGTGCCTCAGTTTTTTAGAAGCACTAGCAGAAGGTAGCAAAGTCTTGAAGTAAAATTTAAAGTAATAACCGGGAAAGGCCAGGATAGAATTAAGGAAACCAGAGAAATATTGTTGACCTTTACAATTTCCGCCCCCCCCACTTTGGATCACCTGGTTCTATTTATGTTCAATTTCATTATTTCAGTAAATATACCGTTTTCTCCTGTGTTTATCTTCATTTATCTCCAGATAAACTTATCTCTTATCCCATTACAATCAAAATATAATGAATAAATATCAAATTTTCAGGAAGAAGTCATTAAATATTTGAAGGGTGTTTAAGAAAGGAAATGCTACCCTTTTGACTTCAAGACACAAAAAAACGTAATGGTTGCTTAGTTGATGGCTTTTTTAAAGAGTGCTAATGGAGTCACCTTCTTCTAGCAATGCCTGTCTGACTTAGCCACCCAGAGCGTGTAAGTTGAGTACCTCATCTGGGTGTTTCCGGTTTCTTAATTGAGCTATAATCATATGCATGCTGTGTTTCATAGGAGGGAAAACCGTGACTTTTTTATGGCTTGTGCTAGAGCGTTGGGAAATTAGAATTCATCATAAAAACTCACCAGGAATTTTTTTTAAAGGTTGAGTTATTTTACTTTTATAAAATAAAAACTAATGATTAGGAAATGGGAACTTTTTAAAATCTTTTTTTTTTCCCCACCGTAATATATATGAAGAACTATATGAATAAACCACACATAGCGCCTGGAATGTATTTTATATATTATCTATTTTTCCTCAAGAGCTGTGAATAACTCCTTTGGTATATTATATGTAATATTGAGTATATTATTGAAAGTATGAGATGATAATTATATTGAAACAATGGGTATAGGAATACATTTCCAGTAGTTTTATTATATTCTTACTTTAGCTCCATATTTGCAAATATTTAAATATTTGCAAAATATTCAAACTTTATTATTTATGGCCTTTGTCTTTAACAAAAAATATTTATTCTAAGTCAGGCATTAGCAAACTTTTTTTTTAAAGCATTAGATCATAACTATTTTAGGTTTTGCAAACCATACCATCTCTGTCTCAACTACTCAACTCTGCCTTTACAGCAGGAAAGGAGACATGGACAATGTAAACATCAACAGCCTCTGTTCAAATAAAACTTTATTTAGAAAAGCAAGAAGCAAGCTACATTTAGTCCATGGCCTTAGTTGATCCCCTTTCTAACTATTTTTATTTACAACTAAGGATTTTAAAATAATCTTATTTTAAATAAGATTGTAAAATAATCTTATTTAAAAAAAAGATTTTTTAAATTTTTAAAAATTTTAAAAATTTTTAAAAATAAGATTTTTTTACAATCTTATTGTAAAATAAGATTATTTTACAATAAGATTAAAATAAAGATTAAATAAGATTAAATAAATAAGATTAAAATAAGATTATTTTAAGATCTTCATTAGTAACTTTCTAGGTAATACAAACTTTAAAATAAACTAAATACATATTTGCCCAACTTTTTGGAAAAAAACATTCATTTTGCCTGTTTTCTTCAGACAAGCACCTAAAACTAGATAATTCCCAAGCCTCCTATAATTTCAACTGTGTAGCTTAGACTTACAAGTCTCATGAGTTAAAATAATGTAATATTTACAACTTTTCATTCCATGGGCAATTTCATTTTATTTGGTTCAAATGGAAAGGGATTTGACTGGGAGGTTGTTGGGCTTGGCATGTACTTTTATGCCAACTAGTTATATTAAAAAAATAATGTATAAGAAAGAGGCTTTTTATATACCTCTGGACTCATACTTTAGGCTAATTTTTATCTTTTGAGTAATTTGTAAAATATTAACTATTTTTGCCCTGTTAAATTGTTTTCCTTGCGTATGTATTGGGCACTTGTTGAATATAATCTATATTATATATTACAAAGTTTCTGTTGTGAATATTGGCATATTTAATGGAGTTCAAATTCTCTAAGATTTACCAAAATTTTTTTAACATTTTAACATATTTTATTTCATTTCAGAAATATTATTCAATTTCTTAGGAGCAAGGGATGTGTCCCAGTGTAAATCGTATTTTTGAGTTATAATAATAATAATAAATGACTTGTTTGGTTTAACTTCAAGTTTTAAATCTATTATAATTAGTAGGTAACTTTTTTGAAGAGAGGCAAAGTCTATTGATATGAATGAATCCTTTTTATATTATTTTCCATACAGACTGATGTGAATTAATATTAAATCTGGAATTTAATGGAAATGTACATCTTAATCTACCATGTATATGGTCATTTCTATTAGAGTGAGTTTTCTGTACAACCAGTAGAGTCTAAGATGATATGAATAAAAATGTTCCCAATATCTAGATCCGCGGCAGATACTGAGATATACAACCAAAAATTACTGTTAAGGCATATTGTCTTCCACAAATACAAACAGATAAAGGGGAAATGCTGCCACAGTTGGTTATATTGAATTAATCCACTTAAATCTCCTACATCTCAAAAGAATGTCTATGTATTTAAAAAGCCTTTAACGACATTTCTGGCTTCCTTGGGGCTCCTAAAGAGCTATGTGGTAGAAATAAAAAGCTCTTTACCACAGGGATCCCTACAATTAAGAAAAGCAGAGATTGTAAAAGTTTGCTAGTTTTGAAATATTAGCTTGCCTCCTACTTAAATGCAAACAAAAGCACACTATGGCTCTGGGTCAGCCCAATACAGACAAAACTAGAACTCTGATTTGCCCCATACAAGGAACTATAATGGAGTGGAAACAGCAGCTACTTAATATATGAGTTAAAATTACCCGTGACTGAAGTGAGCACATCAATCAAAAGTTTTGGCATGTAGTGAGCCAGACAAACCCGTGTGGTGAGTTTGTGGGCAGGAAAAGCCTCTGTTCTGTATTCAACAGTTTTCAAATTACCATGACATCCCTTTGCATACACCACCCGACTTCCAGCAGGTGGATTTTTGAGGCATTGTGCTTCAAACACAAAGATGGATCAACTCGGAGCATTTGAGATGGTTTCCTGTTTTGTGTTCTGACAACTAGGGTTGCATAAAACCTTACAGATTCTTAGCATTTTTTAGATGTTGGGGAATGAGTAAATATAGATCACTGAGAACAGAAAATCCCACAATTAGAGTTGGAATAGAAACATCAGTAGATTCTGATTGGGGTTTTAAGTAAAAATGATATATCCATTTGAACCATCTTGACATAAATACAATTTTTAGTTTAAGTGATTTCATTCAGAGTCCTATTGTGTCTGGTGTCTTTATCAATTTCAATTAATTTCTAAATATCTTGAAAACCGAAAGAGAGCTTTCCTTTTTTTTTTTTTTAAAGATTTTATTTATTTATTTGAGAGACAGAAAGAGAGCTTTCCTTAATACTTATATGTCTCAGCAGGAATTTTGTACAAGCATATCTAAGAGGCAAGTATAGTACATAGTTATTGTAGAATACACTCTATCTCTCATACATGAGTTCAGTTATTAATTTTAGAATGAATTCTGCCCACAGATCTATCTAACTGCCTCTCACTAAATCTCTGAAAAGCAACTTCAGAAAACCTAAGAGCAGGATTTGCTTCAATAAGAATATGGATGTGCAAAACTACAGTTAGATAATTTTACCTGCTCTCTAGTAAATTCTTTTCACTATTGCATTTATAAGCAAGTGAGGTACTCTGTTTTGTTCAATAATATACCCATGGTAATTATTAATTAATCTTTTGAAACAACTTGGTTCTAAGTTAATATTAAGAATATTTGAAAAACCATTGCAACATTAAAATATTATAACTACAGAGTAATAAAACAGACTTGTCTCTAACTATAAAGCAAACAAGACAAAAATCTGGTAGACACAAAATATATGTTTATGTTATAAAAATGATTTAATTACAAGGTCAGAAAGTAACTGAATTAGTGAATGAATTGTCAAAAGTGCTGTGCGAATGCTATAAAGGTATCAGGTAAATGAATTATTTATTTCAATTATTTGTGAAAGGATTCTGGATAGAAGAAAAAATATATAAAGAAAGATCTTTTGTCTGATGATTTTACCCACTGATTTGACCAGTTAAGATGAGTGTGAAATTAACATTTGATTTCAGATATCAATGTTTCAGGCCTCTGATAATAGTTTCCTCGTGTAGCATGCCTCTTTTCTTCTGTCCTCCAATTATCGCATGTTATAATAATTGAAATATTCATGTTCCTAAGTGGAGCAGGTTCTATAAAACTTCTTTTAATAAGAGAGAGACAAAAGAAGTTTTTAAAGAGATACTTGAAGTGTACTTAGTTGTTTTTACTATGTTGTATTTAGTTGTGACCACTCTATCATACCACTTCATATATAGAATGATAGAATATGCCTAAAATTATAAATATCTCCTGCAGCATAAGGCAAAGTTCACAAAGTACTATAATAGTTTCTGTATTTTCAAAAGTATTTTATCTTCTAACAATATAAATTTTATGATTTCACTTAAGCATATGCAAAAGACACAATTATAATATAAAACATATTAAATTTGTGGCACTGCTAATTGGCACACTGTGAAAAAGAATTTAACATTATCTTATAAAACTGAACATTTGTAAACCTTACAGCACAGCAATAAACTTGTGAGAAAATATTTAGGAGGACTTTGGCACATATGTACCAGAATATAGTACAAAAATATTCATACCCTCATTGGCTGTTATAGCAAAAATACTGATAGCTAGGTACATTTCCACTAGCAGGAGAAAGCATTAATGCGTCATGATATCTTTACAAAATGGAATAATATGTAATAGTGAAAATGAGCTACAATGACAAGCAATTGTATGAATAAAGCTTGGGAACATATTATTGATTTTAAGAAAGTGAATTCAAGGAGTTAATATTTAGTAAAATAAAACTAAACAACATATTACTTAGTGAGAAACTGAAGGAGGAACATAAAGAAACTTTAAATTCAAATTATCAAAATGTTGACGACAATATAGGTGAAGAACACACCAACAGGGGCTCCTGGGTGGCTCAGTGGGTTAAAGCCTCTGCCTTCGGCTCAGGTCATGATCTCGGGGTCCTGGGATCGAGCCCCACATGGGGCTCTCTGCTTAGCGGGGAGCCTGCTTCCCCCTCTCTCTCTGCCTGCCTCTCTGCCTACTTGTGATCTCTCTCTCTCTCTCTCTGTCAAATAAATAAGTAAAATCTTTAAAAAGAAAAAAAAAAAGAACACACCAACAGGTATAAGTTTTTAGTAATATTCCAATTGTCTAGTTAAATAAATAAATAAAATAAAATATGGCCTGGCAAAGGACAGCCAATAGTGGTTAAGAACCAAAAATTATGATCAATCAATTCTGTGCACTTTAGATCCTCAGTAAGAAAAAAAATAGTAATGACTCTATATATTAGTAAGCTAGGGAAGCTACACCAAAATATCGCAGACTGAGTGCCTTAACAAACATTTATTTTCTTAAAATTCTGGAGGCTAGCAGTCTGTGATAAAGGTGTCAGCAAATTTGGTTTCCGATGAGGGCTCTCTTCCTGGCTTGTAGAATGCTGCTTTCTTGCTGTGTCCTCACACGGAATTTTCTCTAATGTCTTTTTCTCTTCTTAGAAGGAGGTCAAAACTGTCTGATTAGGAACCCCCCCCCCCCCCACAACACACCTATGATCTCATTCAGTCTTAATTACTTCCCTAAAGCCTCGGTCTCTAAATACAGTAACTTTGGGGTTTAGGGCTGCAACAGATGAATTTGGGGGAGATAATATTCAATTCATAACACTACATAAAATGCTACTTAAATTTAAATGTCCATATGCAATACTAAATATAAACATTTATAACAAAATAAAATGTTTTACATAATTAGAAATTCTTTCTAAAATGAAAAAAAAATATCAGTGAGTCCTATCCCAATTTCTAAGGATATTGCCCAGCACGAAGGAAGAATGAAGACATGGGAATATTAGAAAATGATGTTATTTTTTTAAAACTTAAGTCATCAATATTATATATCTAAGTAAATGTTACTTTCAAGTAAGTTACTGTATTTGAGGGATGCATACCTTTACATAGGAAAAAATAATCCTCCTTTAATGACATTTTCAATTAAAACCAAGCCTTATAAATAAGAATATAAGAACCTGGGATGCCTGAGTGGCTCAGTTGGTTAAGTGTCTGCCTTTGGCTCAGTCACGATCCCATGTTCCGGGGATCAAGTTCTGCATCAGGCTCCTTGCTTAGCAGGAAGTCTCTTTCTCCCTCTGCCTGCTGCTCCCACTGTTTGTGCTCTCTCTCTCTCTCTGACAGAAAGAAAGAAAGAAAGAAAGAAAGAAAGAAAGAAAGAAAGAAAGAAAGAAAGTGAATTTCACTGAAGTGAAATAAATGAGAATTGCATTAATGTTGTATTTTAGATTCATTACTGAATTTATTTTCCTTGGTAACTAATTTGAGGGAAATGGTTGAATGATAATATAATAAGTTCTCTTGTTCAGTTAATACAAAGCTTCATAATTTGTAGATACAACTGATACATGCAGTATATATTGACAGAGCCTTATCCCATATCGAAGAATAATGGGAAGTTAATACTTTTATTCATATTTGAATTTACCTGTTTTGCAGTATTGAAAAGTTACCAAACAATGCTAAAATTATATTTTCTTCCAGTTATACAGATTTTGAATTTTGATGTCTTTATTTTAATTTTACATTTTTTAAAAGAATAAAATTACAACATTTAAATGCTGCAGAATTAAGACACTATATCATTATTCTTTTAAAATTAATTTAGCATCAACAAAAGCTTTTTTAAAAATTCACATAGGATATTTTTGTCTTTATTTTGAGTTTCTTTAAGGTTTAGATGTACTGTACCCAGGGTGCAAATTTATATATTTTTACAAACAAGTGAGCACATATACTGATCTATAAAATTTGCAGCTCATTACTCTAGCTATTTTCCTGCTGTTTCTTTTTTAATTATACCTCTAAAAACTTAAATGATCATAGAAGAATACTTGGCCATTCTTACAACTTTGTGATTGTGAGTCACGGCCTAGGGCTTCACTCTGAGTGTTCTCCTCCCAGAATACCTTTATCTATGCAAATATGGAGGGCAAAACAAAGGAGATCTATTTAGAGAGTTGTGTCTTAAAATGATTTCCCTATATTTACTTGGTGCATCTGTTTCATGGAAGTCTCAGTGAGGTCAGTGAGGATTCTGACATGTGAAGATTTGGATCCATGCTAGCATATACTGGGCTGCTTTAGATCGGTATCCATAGAAGCCTACTGAAAGGCTGGTAGGAGCAGCAACAAAAACTCATTAATGATGGAGCTCCAGTCCAGAGCACAGCAAGACCTGGGCTGCAAGCTGTACCATGCCAATATTTGCATTTGTGAGACTTCCAAAATGGGGGGGGGGGAGATGAATGCGGGGGATGACAATGACTGAATGAATAATAAAGACTGGAAGAACCCATAAGGTGAACAATATGTTTGCAAAGTGGGAGCCAGGTTGAGAGTAGCCTTGAAATTTAATTAATAAAATTAATCAGGTCACTTTCCCTACATTTTCATGACTAGGTCTCTCACATTGCAATACAATGAAGCTCTATTGAACACTATTATTGCGTATAATTGCATTCTAACTCTCTAAGGTCAAACTGAAGCTTTTCAGAAGCGCAGTGGTCCCATTAGTAGCTGCTTTATGTATATGCTCCCAGGAAGAAATCTTTATGAGGTATTCCTTCACTGTCCTGTGACTTATTCATCTAATTTAACATCACTGACCTTTGTGAGAGTCACTTCCTTTCACAGGATGACACCTGGAGACCCAGGCATTCCTCTGTGACAGAACTGTGAGAATTGGTGACTGTGTAACAGGTTTAACTGGTTCAAATTAAGAAGTAGACACAATTTGTTTTTAGTGCTCCACCAATTTACTATTTTCTGATTTTTCACATTTTCTAGAATTTAACATACCATTTTGTCTTAGGTAATTGTTAAATAATACACAATACAAGGAGTTCCTTTTTATATGTATTTTAGCTGTGGACTTGAAATTCAAAAAGACATAGTATTGCAGACATTATGTCAAGGAATGAATAAAGGAATTACGCCTCAGATTACCCCAATTTGCTCTATCTATTCTGGTTTCAAATAATACTCACTCTTTGGTAAGAATAAGAGTCCTGTAAGCCAACTTCTCATCAAACTAAGGAATCCCTTCAGTGACTGTGTGGACAGTTCTCTAGGCACGAAGCAAACTGATTCATGAAACAAGTAATTTCAAGCAAGTAGTTGAAGACTACTTTTTATATACTTTTTATGTACGGAGCTGAAATCTACTTGTTTCTCACCTTTCTATCCTGTTGTGTTTGAATCATATGCTAAACCTATTCTTTTCTATAGTGCAAGAGATTGATTTATTTGAAATAGGAAAGCATAATAGTGCATGGAAAATATTTTGTTCAGGAATTCTCTTCTTAACCAAGTAGAATAATGACAATCTCAAAAGTAACCCTCAAATAATTAATATACTCTGTTCTAAGTATACTGCATGTATTAATCCATGTAATCTTCACAAAAGTCCTGTGAAGTAGGTGGTGTTATTATTATCATTATTATCTCAGTTTTACAGATGAGAAAATTGAGGCACAGAGGGGTAAATGTACAGAGGTGCTCATAGTACACAGATACTAAAAGGAAATGTGAGATTTATTAAAACTTCTTTCACATTAAAATACATTTTAAAACAAAATCAACAGCCTCAAATATGAAAAATTAAAGAATGACAGTTGATCATTCTGTGATATTTGATGATTAGGTGGGGCATGTACTGATAGACGTTACTAAGTACAGTAGGCATAGTTAAATAACAAGATATCAGAATGAAAAATGAAATATTTTTTCCAAAGAAATGGGATGAAAAGAGAAGAAAGCACTTGAATAACATTTTTTGGGTAGTTTCGTAAAATGTTTTTGAAGATTAATTACAATCAAAAGCATACAGCAAAAATGTAAATAAATAAGGATGCAGCAAACAACTTCGATGTCTTGTGATCAGACTAATGTTCTAATTTAAGCATGATCAGTTTTTAAAAACAATTCTTACTTACATAGTTTGGTACCTTAACTCTAATATTTAAGCAAATGTTAAGTTCATATATATTTCTTTCATGTTTGCCTCATCTCATTAATGTTTGAGGAGACGTAAAAGCAAAAGGCTTAAGTGGCTTTATAGCCTAAATATCTTAATTTTTTAAGATTTTATTTATTTATTTGATAGAGAGAGATACACAAGCCTGGGGACTGGGCGAGGGAGAAGCAGGCTCCCCGCTGAGCAGGCAGCCCAATGTAGGGCTGGATCCTGGGACCCTGGGATCATGACCTGAGCCAAAGGCAGATTCTTAACAACTGAGCCACCCAGGCACCCCTAAATATCTTAATCTTGCAAATATTTTTGAAACCTAAAAAAGAAGATAAAGATAAAAGTGGTATAACATATAAGTTATTTTTGAGTTATTATTTGAGAATATATTATCAATCTATTAATATAAACATGTCATTTTACTGCATATGATATTTTGGAAATTGACAAATTTTAACCTTCTATCAACAAGTACTGATTTTTTTTTTCACATAGTGAGTGTAAATTTCACTAATCCATGCAGAATCTCCTACAGTCTTAGCAATAAAGAAGAACAAATATTGTGTGTACATAATGGGTATAAATGGGTAATAGAGCCAGAAAAAATTCCTAGCTTTAGCCTCAACCCTGTCACATTAACTAACTTATTAAACTATGGTTGTAATATATATCTTATGAAACTATATGATATATTCACTATTGACTTTTATTTCCTTATTATTTCAAATAATACTTACTGAGCCTCATCAAACACATGACAGATATCATTTATTGATAGTTTCCATTCCATGCATTGTGCTGCTTTCTAAAGTGACATTAGTCAGTAGAACCCAGCCCTTCCTTTCAAAGAGATTACAATCAATTAGATAATAGATTCATTTAAAAACTATATGTACTAGAGTCATAGTAGACTGTCTCACTGTCTCTATGTACATGATAGTTTCGGAAGGGGTGCAGGGAGAGAAATTCACAGTTTATGTGCTAACTAAAGTATAGACTGAATAATAATTCTGTGATAATAGAGAAAAACTTCACCAAAAAAGTGCCTTTTGAAGTGATCTTAAATAAAATGATCTTACAAAGTAATTGAACATATAAAGTGGAGAAATTAGGAAGAGGCATTTTATTGACCTGTGCATAGGCATTGAGAGACAAAAGTGGGTGGAGGGTACTTGGAAAGGTAAATGCTGCAGATTCACAGGTAGTATGAGTGGAGTTACTGAGTGAGCTTGGAGAAGTACTCTACAACTTATGGCATCAAAGTTACTGGTTTTAAGAGGCACCATTATTTTATGTACTACTGAGAAGGGAGAAAAACTGCCAATTAAACCATTACACAGTGTTTCTTTTTTTTTTTTAATTTTCTTTTTTCAGTGTTCCACGATTCATTGTTTATGCACCACACCCAGTGTTCCATGCAATACATGCCCTCCTCAATACCCACCACCAGGCTCACCCAACCCCTCACCCTCCTCCCCTCCAAAACCCCCAGTCTGTTTCCCAGAGTCCACAGTCCCTCATGTTTCATCTCCCCCTCCGATTTCCCCCAATTCACCCTTCCTTTCCTTCTCCCAGTTTCCTGCATGTTTTTCCTGATGCTCCGCACAGTGTTTCCTATCATTTGGTGTATATGCCTATGCATCTGTTTCCCTATAGAAAGATTCTTATTTCACTAAAATAGAAGACAGACAGAGAGGCACACAGACAAGGTAGACCAGATAACAAACAAGTGGTAATTCTTCAGCATTGTGTTTAGGCAGGTAACACTATGTCACACAAGATTGAAATCACTGGCATAGAGGTATTAAATGGATAGTAAATATGTAAGTGGGTGCTAGTCTAAATTAAGGGCACAGTGTTTTAAATATAAAAATAAAACAAAAACAGCAACAAGAACAGCAGCACGATAAATAATTTAAAATACAACACATAAGGAGAAAAGATTGTGGAATATTTGACAAACTATTAGTTGGGTGTTTTTGGATAGTAAAATAGTAGGATTAGGAATCTCTTTATTTAATACTTGCTCTTGATATTACTATATACTTTTGTAGCACACTCTGTTTTATATGGAATTCAAAATTCAATATATGGGAATATAATACATTTAAAATGCATTTGCTAGAAATTCCATCCATAGAAAATATTGTTAATATTATCTATATGAGTGTTACTAAGCTTTAATTTATTTTCAAATACTTAATATGAACTGTCCACATTTTGAATATATTCTATATAGCTTATTTCCTTTCCCAAGTAGAAAATTTATGGACACTTAAACAGAATTTTGCTACAAATTTTACTTAGGTCACACCTAGTTCACAAAATAAAACAAGTTGATGCTCTGAATAAACATACTATGGCCATTCTGTACATTGATCCTTTTCTTAGTATCATGAGAGTCAATCTAATAGTAAAGATGTTCATATGTTTAAATAATTTATAGTGTTCACTATATAGGTAGCATAATAAAAAGATGTGCAGGTCTCTAAGAGTATATTTAAAAACAATTCACACACCATAATAAAAGGATTGGCAGTTTTTTCAAGAGAAACCAAGTTGAATATTTAAATTATTATTTAAAATGTCACAATAATTATATTAATATTCATTTTAAAATCTCAGATACTATACATTACTTTTGTATTTAGAGCAGTGCATCTGGCTAATAATCATGGAGGTTTTGCTAACTAAACTACAAATTAAATATGGTAAGTTATTTTTGGTTTTGTTAAATTCAGTAATGTATGATATAATGTTTAGCTCATGTAATAATTATATTTGAGAAAAGGATATTTGAATGGACCAAGAATTAGAAACAGTAAAATTAAATATAAAATAGGCAAATAATGGCAAATTTTTCATCTTTCTAATAAATGCCCAAAGACCTGACTGAATAACACTGCATGTACAATTTCTAATAGCATTATTAAAACTAAAGAGAGTTCACAAATTGAGAAAGATTATAGCTGAGTTGGAAAAAAAAAAAAGAGGCTAAAACACCAGATGTCAGTTTCATTAAAGTAAAAGCTCCCTATATTGAGAAATCTGCTGATAAAAATACTCAAATCCACCAAATAATTGGGTCAAAAACAGATCCCATAGGATATGCAGACGGTCAGTGAGTGTGATGGGAATGGTACTTGGGTAAGAGGGAGACTGTTTGATTCAAAATATGAAAGGAAATGAAAAATCAAACGAAACAGACTAAGCCTCCACTCTCATTTCTTTTAAAAAGAAGCCTGGCAAGACAGTTTATTTCACTTTTGGCCAAGGAAATTGTCCCTTTAAGCTATGGGAATGAATTGTTTCTTTTTAACCGCCTTTTCTCCCTGCAGTACATAATCACTGTCTGTCACACTTTGATGTCATAATCATCCGCTGAAGCTCCACCGTTAAAGAGTAAATCTGCTTAACTCACAAAAAAAGGAGGAAAATTGCACAGAGGCACTTGCTTCCCTTGCCTCAATGGCAGCCCATTTGAATTACAGAAGTGCAGTGTTATGTCACTTTAGTATTACGGGTGCCATTTCAAAAGCCAAAAGCCTATTTTTAAAAATATATCTTAATCAGTTCAAAGAGAAACAGCAACAATTTGCCATTAACTGAGTATAGTGGTTGTGTGTGTATACGCCGATGCGTGCGTGCGCGCTCGCGTTTTCACGCGCCTCCGTGCACATGAGCAGCATGAAAAAGGCATTAAACATCGAAGGAATGTTAGTGTATCTTCAAGCTGCCACTTTCCAAAAATGAAGAGCTCTTAAACTTTTCATCTACTCTCCCCTACCTGAAGAAATACTTTGCATTAAGTGTTCACTCCTAAAGAATATTTCACCCCTCTTTGTACCAGAAGAAAGATTTAGTTAATCTCGTGAAAAAAATTAGAAAATTTTTGTCAGTGATTATTTTTATGGTGAGCCAATATGAGTTTTATTATTATTTAATGTTTTTTTTAAATGAAAACCTGAAGATTTATTTAGTTATTCTTGATCTTGGCTTATTTGACTATTGCATAATTTTTTTTTTTTACAAATAATACATGGTATAGTTTTGATCAGAGTAATTTCAATATCAATGAAGTACCATTTTTTTTTCTTTTTGCTATCCCATACCATTCTGTAGCTAGATGCCACATTAAAAAATTTACAATTTCAAGAAGGGAAATTGGGTTTCCACATGAGCAGACCATATTGTCTCTTCTGCAAGCATTTTCCAGTTGAATTCTGGTTATCTTTGTTATCTCATATTCCTAAACAAGAATGGGGGGGAAGCTGAAAGAAAGATAGAAATCCCACTTTATTAGTTTCATGTCAGTAATACTTTGTTGAATAACAATGGCTATTGTATGTTTTGAAGAAACCCTACAGGAAATCGTATCATTCTATTTTGTATATTAAATACTAAAAACTTAGGGTGCTTGGGTGGTTCCATTGGTTAAGTGGCTTCCTTTGGCTGTGGTCCTGATTTCAGGGTTCTGAGATCCCGCCCTGAATGGAGCTCCAGATCAAGCCCAGGCTCCGGGTGAAGCCCAAGGTCAGGCTCCCTGCTCTCAGGAAACCTGCTTCTCCCTCTCCCTCTGCCCTTTCCCTTGTTTGTGCTCTCTGTCTCTCAAAAAAATAAGTAAAATCTTTATAAATAAATAAAGATACACTGGGGCGCCTGCGTAATTCAGTCAGTTAAGCGGCTGCCTTCAGCTCAGGTCATGATCTCAGGGTCCTGGGATCAAGACCCTCAAGGGGCCCTCTGCTCAGCGGGGAGCCTGTTTCTCCTTCCCACTCTCCCTCTGTGCTCTCTCTCTCAGATAAATAAATAAAATCTTAAAAAAAAACCCAAAAAACTAAACTAAAATCTTGTCCTATCTGGAACAGGGCATTTGAACCTCTGTTTAAGTGGTTCCTGCTGCTGCTAAAGTGCTTTTACCACTTTTATAATAATAAAGAACAACTCAAAAAAAAAAAAAAGAGAAAAGTCCTTTCAAAAATTATTTTAAATGAACTTCCACAGTAAAATATTAAAAAAATGGTAACTGTTTTATACTGTGAAATTTTGTAAAAGCAGTAAAAGAATTGCTGTATTGGATGCTCAGTGTTGATTCATGAGAAGTGGATAATTTTAGGTTAATTTCATCCCTTCAGTAAAATGGTAAAGTCCTTTCATTGTAACCTTCTTGTTTCAATGGATTCCAGTACTGTGTTTTCCCTTACCATAGGGTCTGTACTTGGCCATTTTTTGTATACAGTATAGAAAGACATTTTTATTTTTCATGTTCAGATTTTCTCAGTTACATAATTTTAAATTGATAGGTCGCTCATCATATTAAGGTAAAAAAGTGATTGCATTTGATTGCCCTTGTTATGCAAAGATTTTTATGCAATAGCAATCCTATGCAAACAAAATATTAAAATATAAAATACTATTTTTCTATCTGTGTTTACCCAGACTCACTGAATGCATTTCATCCTAACCATTCTTTTGTTCACGAAATCTCTGATCTTGGCTTTCAAATGACAAATTTAGCTGATTCGTTCAGAAATAAGAAAGCTACATTAAGAAAATGCAATACTTCTTACCAAAAATGAGGACAAGTTACTTTTATAACTTGATCAATGGAGGCCTTATCTGCCTTCCTGGACTTAATTTGTCAGATTTAGCTTCTTCTTGCATATGATACCATGATAAATTTTGCAACTTGGCTGGTGGGTAAATCCTTTAAAAAGGAAGCTTTACATCATACGTGGTAGAGGGATCCAGCTTCATTGCAGGACTGCCCACTCTATCTTAACACCAAAAGGAGATGCTATTCACTAACACGAGAAAAGCTTGACACAACAGTGTGACTCACAGTTCACCCAGGGCTTGTGCAGCTGTACAGGCAGAAAGCCTCCATAAATCAGGACCTTCAGGACTTTTTTCCTTTCCTCCAGCTCCCCTCTTTTGGGAATTTTACATTCTGAGTTGCAAAACATCAGGCGTTGTATCCAAAAGTCATGAGTTCTGTATTCTGTTTTACATTCCTCACCTCTCACCTCAACCTAGTCCATGAGGACAGGGCCCTACAGATTTTGTTAATAGGAACATTTGTAAGTGAAGTCAAATTTAGAATTTAACATTAGTAACAACTTAATCCCCTCAAATGTTTTCTGTAAATGTTCAGCAATTAAAAGCCACAGTGTTCTTAATATGAGAGTACAAGTTAGTATTAGGTTTCCAATGGACTGAGGCTTGGGATAGTAAAATCACAGTACACAGAGGCTATATATATAGCAAATATGTATTTTTATATAATATATATTTATATTTATATACTATATATTTCAGATAGTGCAGTCGACAGTTGTGGAGGCTCTATTTACCATTTCCCATATATTCATATATATGGATTTAAAAGGCAATCAGAGGAAAGATAACTCCAAGAATGCTCTAACATTGTTAACTATTATTGACAGAGAATAATTTTGCAAAATTAGTTGCAATTTGCAGGCGGGGAAATAATGGTCTTAAATGTCAAATCAAACATTTTGCCACTGAGATTCATGATGAGAGAAGTGGCATGCCTGTTTCTGAACTTTAGAGAGACACATCTGGAGGCAGTTTGGATAATGGCTTGAAGAAATTGATAAGGAGAATGCAGGGAAGCTAGTAGGAAAATAAAAGCCAAAATTCAAATCTGTAATTATGAAGATCTGAGTTAGGGATTTTGCAATAAGAATGGAGAGAGATCAGCAAAATTGGGAACACTGTGTGGAGGATGCACTGAGTAAATTTAGGGACCACTTAGAAGTTGGTTGTGGTAAGGAGGAGTATATTTTGTTTTGTCTCTGTTTTTGGTTTTTGTTTGGTTTTGCTTTTGTTTTTCCACAAACCCAAAGATTTTGGAAAGAGAAAAGGTAAATTTGTACTATCAATTGTGACTTTAAGCTTTCTGGTATAGTTGTTTGGAGGAAGGTAACAGTGATTGGGACACAAGTACAGGAGGAAGACTTAGGTGAGAAAAGACAAAGAGAATGGTTTGGGAAACATGAATCGATAGCTGTACTCAATAACATAGAATCAGCAATAAGAAAAGCTTTGTAACATCTCCTTCATGTTGTTTTCTTGTTTGCATCTTGTTTCTTTATAGTACCTATGCCTGCCTACTCACTAGCCAGTGGAGGCACTCCACTCTTCTCGCCTGTTACACCAGATTACTCCCAAGCTGACCCCAATCACACGAGGCAATTTCATTCTCTATATGCTTATTTGGCCGTGTCCAAATAGTCATATTTTTCTGTCTAGTGAAACTCTGTTCATCGTTTGAGCTCCTGAAGTGATCCTTTCCCACTCCCTTCATCTCTACCTTCATGGCCCTTGATTCACACTGCTGCCATAGAACTATTTCCTTGTGTTTGTAAGTGTGGCTTTTCGGTCCCTGTCTCCAATGATGCTCAAGAGATAAATAGATTGTGAGGACTTTAATAATAGAAGTTGTACTTTATTTTTATTTACACTTGTGTATCCGACACTTACATAATTATGTATGAGGGAACCTCAATAATTGTCAGTCAGATTGAACTGAAAAGATGAAACATGCTGCCCGTTAGCCAAGAACATTGCAGAAGAATTTAATAATCACATTGAACCACCTAAGAACATATTCCTTATCTTGCTGTGCAAACCAGACGTCATCAGAAGTTTCCCTGCCCATTGAAATGTAACTATTTGCCTCAAGGATACTTCTTCCTTATATCCCCATTGGAGTTCTTGAGCATTCTCCAAGATTTCTCTGCTGGATTGAAGGCCATCTGATGGCCTTATGTTCTCATACTTAACTCTGTATTTCACCTCTTTTCTCTAGTGGCTTAATTTAGTCCTTAGTTCATGTCGCCATCTCCTGTATGTTATCCATGTTTCAAATTGCTCGGGACCTAGGCATAAAGCTGAGCTAGAGTTGGGTTTCACACCCAGAAAACCTCTCCATCATCATATATATACATGTGCAAATATGTGTGTTAGGCTTTATCAAGGGGATATGAAGCTCAGATGGAGTGCTAATTTTCTAGACATAAATGACCTCAACTCCTGTATTTGATGTTTCACACAGTTTTTCTAAAAGCCATTTGGTCAACTATCAGAGATTTTTTAGTGATCCCTTCCCAGCACAATGTCCCTAGCTTCATGCTACCTTATTGACTCACCGATTGCTTTCTCCACTTTCTGCTTCACTACCTCCCTTCACATCCTTCTCCCTCAGTTATTCAAAGTGATTCAGCTGTAACCAGCCCTGCATTAACCTCCCTGTCCACCTTTGCTGCTCACATCCACTCAGGAAGTTATGGTTGTACATAGCAGGGGTTTTTGTTTTTTGTTTTTCTTTTTTTCTCCATGACATCTCTCTATCCAAGTCTTATTTTCTTCAGTAAAAATGAAAGTAAAATGAGTTTGTTATAAAATACTAGCCTAGAAATTTGTTTCCATTATATGGTAAGTATGAGGCTTCCTGTATCTTACAACAGTACAGTTTACAATTTATTTTTCTACATTTACAAGGAATTCTTCAGTTACAGTATGTGTTTTTTCTGTACTGTTTCTTTGGCCTTTTTCTACAAAGTAGTCGTTGTACCATTTTGCATCTCTACTTTCAAAACCCTTGGGTATGGGAAGAAAATGATTCACTATTTTCATTAACCTCAAGTATCTAAGATAGCTTGTACTCTTTATTCCCCTTGCCATAACACATACATTTACAAATATACTTTCAACTAAGTTTAAATATTTTCTTTTGCTAGAAGATAGAAAAATAAAATACATCTTGAACAGAAAATATGTATTTATCTTCAATGTAAAATTAAGACAACTATTATCCTCTTGATTTCTTGACTTGTATCTCTTATTCCTTATTTGAACTCTCATGCTTTATTTTTTGTTTGGATAATTTTTATTTTTATAATTAAAGTTTTGTGATCCCTTTCTTTAGGCAAGATTAAATGCTCTAGATTTCATATTTTCAGTTAAATTAAGCTTTCATATTTTCCAGTGAGAAATCATTAACCTACTTCAAAACCAGAAATCATCACACGTCCTCTGTGTTCTATGAGTCTTGTTTTTCTTACCATCATTAGATCAATATCATCTTTTTTTGTCTCTTAGACATGTGGTTCACAGCCATACCACCTCTTATTCCACATTCTGCGTATTTCAAATCCTGTTTCTTCCTTCACATCTCTAAAACACCGTCCAAAACAAACAGTCCTTTCTTCTTCTTTTAAAAACATGTTTTCTCTTGTCCCTGGGGGCAGATACTGTCTCACCCATGGTGGGTCTGAAATGTTTTGAGAACAGATGCTATAAGAGAAATAATCTTCAAGACACAAAACTGTGGGGGGCACAGAATTTATTACTAGAATGCATCTCTGGACCTGGCTGTTCCTCCACCCTTTTATCCTTGACCCTGGATGGCAGTTGGGCAAAGTTGTGTTTAAGTGAACTATGAGCCTTTATGTTCAATACAATGCTTCACTGTCTTAAAGTGCTCATGCTCCCAGGTGTTCTTATTCATTAATTAAGATACTCTTGTTAATAAGTAAGATACTGATGTGAATAACAAAGAAAAAATATTGAATGCGTTAGTAGCCACTAATCAGTGGGATATCCAATTAAAAATATGCAGAAAGTTATCACTAGTGTTATCAAACAAAAGTGTTTTAAGCGGAGTGCAGCTAAGAGTGAGGAAACTGTCATATTTCCACGTGGAGAGCCTGGCATTTTTCAAATAGGAGTCTTTAAATGAATATTTCCTGGATGATTCTTAAAGTCAGAGGTTTAAAACCTTGGAGAAAGAAAAAAGAAGAAGAAGAAGAAGACGACGACTGATGGGAATCATAAATTCTGCTTCTTCTCCCTTGCAGGCACATGATAGGGTTACACTTCTTTCTCCTCTTGTAGTTAGTGGTGACCATATGGCTTGCTTTGGCCAGCAAAGTCTAAGTGGAAGTGACACAAGTCACTTCCACATAATAGCTTTCACAGCCCATGTGCCATTTGCCATATTCTCCTTTTCCTTCTGGCGTGGTGACGAGCAACATTTGAGAAGATCACTGCTTCCTCAGTGTGGATTTCCAAATACTTCGATAAGCAGAAAGCCTGATGCCACATAAGGTCCTGCAGGGCAAATGAGATCCCAGTTTAAGTGGATGGGATTTGGTGGTTAATTGTTACTGCACCATATCCCAGCCCAGCCTGTTTGACATGTTTGGTTTTTCTAACATCTTTGCTCAGGACCATGAATGCAAATGTTTTCCACCATTTATATAGATTGTTAAAACAAAAACTCCTTTCCTTAAACCTTGATGATTTTACATTTTCAAAACTAGAAAGCAGAAGTTAAAATTTCTGTTACCACCCCGTCTCTTCGCCAGTGGACAACATCATAGAGAATCTCCTTTTGGAGGAGAAAATTTTGTTTCTTCCTATAGATTATAAAAGTTGGGGCTGGGCAGGGGGGACTTGTCTTACCTTTGGAGACTCAGATATGCTTGAATAAAAACATTTAGGCAAAGCTATGACAAATATTCGTAAGGAATGATCTTATTAAAAAACATGGAAGTGGGAAAAACAAAAAGTTCTCAGTGCTTTGGAAAATTACCCCTAGAAATGCCTTATGAGGAACTTAAATATATATTAATGAAGAATCCATGTGAGAAATTTCTTCTACAATAGTATTTTTTACATAAATGGGCATTTTAGAATTTTGAAATTGAATTTTGGAAAATTACATAGAATTTAAAATGTAAGTATTAAATTGCTTCATAGATTTGAGATATTGATATTTAAATTTAAAAATGAGAAATATCAATTTCAAAAATGAAAATGAAATGAAAATAATCTTATAAGGCAAATAGTCATCAACTATTTACTTTTTGTAAATTAATTTCAAATGTGGATTTGTTTTTTAAGTATAGCATTTAAAAATAAATAGATAGATAAATAAATACAGCATTTAATTGTTAGGACATTTATTACATAGGTATTGACCAACGTTAGACATAAAATTCTGAGCTAAGTGTAATGATGTATATGAAAGTATGTAACATGAGTTACAACTTCAGTGTATTTTTATATAGGAAAAACATAAATATTTCAGAGAAATATAGATATTGATCTAAATAAAGAAGAAATGTTATAAGAATTTGGAGAAAAAGAAAAAAGCATGATTAGTACATATTGTCTTTTCTCAGTGTTAGGTATCTGAACATGCTTAGGAAAACTACAGATTTTCTCAGAGCCCTACATGTAAGCTTAGTGGATCTTTTCAAAATTAAGGGAATAAAGTATTAATGAAAAACTTCGAAGTCAGTAAACAACCAACATACTCAAAACACCTAGTAATTGATTTATATTTTTAACATAATTTCCAAAAGAATAGTGTTTTCCTTTTCTAAATGGGATTGTTTTTAAACTGACCCTCCCAAGTAAATATCATAACAACTGTTCTCTTTTTCTAGATTCCCTAGGCCACTCAGATTAAATTCTGTGTAGTTAGTGAGCAAATAATGTGCATTTATAACTGCTTGATTTTTTCTAGCTCTAGTTAATTTGCAGGATAAAAGCAATTTCATTCCACAATATACACAACCAAATAATCCATACGATTTGGAAGAAAGCAAATGTTGGGATCACTGTTGAATACTCATTTACATAGCAATAACATAGTTTCTAAACTTGGGTAAAAACTTGAAATGCACAGTTATTTTTGCTTTCTAAAGAGACATCCACACTACTTAAAAATAAACATTTAAATCAAAGAAATGAAAACCAAAAGAATAATTTTATAAGAAACATACATTAAATCCCAAGCTATTGTACACATTTTCATTTTCTTTCCTTTTGTTCTAATGGTGATTTTTGGATAACAACTTTTTTAAGCTGTTCATAATTAATAAAATTTAAGATACTTCTAATTTCTGCGTCAGTCCTTTCCAAAATGTATTAAAAAGAATACTGTTACAGGCAGAATATACTTCAAGATTAAAAACATTTGATTGCTAGAGAAACATCTTTCATCTCATAAAGCAAAAATAACAGCCGATTTCTTGGATTTTCTCACTTGTCTGTGTATCTTAAGGGCTCAAACATAACTTGATGTTGGAGGAAAATGCCCTCGGGCCACACAACCACGCTGAAGCTAGCTTGTGGCTCTGGAGGCAAAAGCATGTTGTTGAAAAAAGTTTGAAATGTATCTACCAGACATCCGGAAAACTGCTACATTTTCTGAAGACAAGGTGGAAGAAAACCTGCTTCTCAACCCACACTTTCATTTGGCAGAGTTTGGAGAGAATCCTAGCAAACAAGAAATCACTTTCTATCTGCAGGAACATTGCAGTGAAGAACTTTATTCAGCTTTATTTCAATAGTTTTTTCTTCCTAATATGAAGGATGCATTAAGTTGATCACAAAAGACTTTCACTATCTGAATTACCTGTTTCACCTTGGAAAGCCACACAAAATGAACCTCTTAAGCCTTTTTAAAATGACCTTTTTTTCCCCCCTCAGCAATGATTTATCTTTCCCCTCGAAAATCCGTTTTACAAAAGGGAGTATGATTAAAGGAAGCCAACCAGCACAAACACTTGCTGAAGATCCTGCTTATCTGGAACTCACTCGACAATGTATGTTTTTGGGGTTGGGAATGCTGCAGGTTCAAGGGATAATTCTGCCTTTCAGGCACTTCAATTTATTTCATGCCTGAGCACTGTCATTGTACGCAGACAAGATGAAACGCATCGTTGTGTAAAGAAATTGAAATGGAATCCTACTTGACCCAGCAGGATGGGGCATTATGTTTGACTCAGTAGTGATTCCTGGGATAATATCTAATTCCAGGAGGAAAATTTCTTGATATGGCCACCTGCTGTGAACGGCTTTGTCCAGGGATCACAAGTTGTTCTGGGTGACTAGGCTCAGGACATGCCTAGAAGAATGCAGCTCGTCTCCTGCTGGCATTTAGATCTCTTCATTTTCTCGATGCTTTCTATTCAACAGGAACAACTGAATGGAACCAGGGGGCTGGGAGAATATGAAGCAGTGCACACTCGAGCAGCAATGAGAGTCAAGGCCCGCTTGACCTGAGATTCCTATTTATTTAATTTTTTTAGAGAGCCATCATTATTTCTTCACAGGGCACTTTTTAATTTTTACACTTCTCGGGCCAGCCCCCTTGCATGTCTTTCTCTGTTCAGTGTGTGTGAAGTATTTACTTTGAAAAGGCTGCACACCAATAGATTAAATAAAATAGGAACACTCCATGTCTCACAAGAGGGAAGCGTGCAGACAGCTTTATTACTTCTATCAGAGAACAAAGATTTTTCCCAGCATGCAGAGGATTATTAGGCCAGAAGCAAATCAACGGAATGTGTGATGTCAAAGCTTCCAATGCGATCAGGAAAAATTGTCTAATTGATTTTGCTGCAATTATGGCTTTTGGAATTCAGTTCCTCATGTGTTACTTCCTAATTTCTCTTTTAGAATTTTAGAAGGTTTATTCAGTTACAAATAGAGGGAGTAATCTATTATCCCAATATTCTCTTCCTCCAGTCTAGATAATAGTTTTAAACTATCTGTACTCACAATGAAACATTCATAGATTAACATGGTAATTATCAACAATTAATACATTTTCTCCTGGTCCCCTCCTTTTCTTTTCTTTTTTTTAAGATTGTTGCTGCCATAATATATTCATTATTCAAACGTCAACATTCCTTGCCTTGATTGGTTAAAAGTAAATTCAGTGAATAATGGGAAATATGCTAGTGGGTTTTCATTTTTCCAATTATTTTTTTTAATTTCTCTCTGGACATCAGCTTGAAGTTAGAAGAATTTATCACATTGTGAAAACTCATTTTTCTTTTCTATTGTATTTTTGCAAGAGAGCTCTGAGAATAAAAATAAACAATGACTGTTTGTTCTCCCAAGTAAAGGAAACAAACTTCCTGGTCTCAATTCTTAATCTAATAAAAGTGAGTACCTCTGAAAAATGCATGCATGATAACATATACATTAACTGTGTGTGTGTGTGTGTGTGTGTGTGTATGTATATTCACAGAACATACAGATACTTAAAACAGATTAACATATTTCTGATTATATATGATTGATATACACTATATGATACAATATACTTACTTATGTATATTATAATTTTTTTTAAAGATTTATTTATATATTAGAAAGAGAGAGTGAGCAGGTGACAGAGGGAAAGGGTGAAGATCTCAGTCTGACTCCCCACTGAACACAGAGCCCAATGCAGAGCTCATCCCAGGACCCCGAGGTCATGAACTGAGCTGAAATCAAGAGTCTGATGCTTAACTGACTGAGCCACCTAGGGACCCTCGTATATTATAATTTCAATGTAAAATACATTTATGTACTATTGCAAATGGTTATATTTTTCCAAGCTTTTAAAGGCTGTAAAATCTATTTAGAAATTACTCGCATTTATACTTTAAATCAGTAAAAATCTAAAGGTATTTGGATAGTATATGGGTGCAGTTTTTGTACTCTCTTATTGGATATCTTTCAATTCAAGTCATTTTTATACAAGAATATACCTCTATAATTCAATTAGAAAATCTGAAGTTACTGACCCTGTTAGCCTTCATTCTTTAATAACTGCTTTAAGCTAAGAAATATCTGTTACAAACAAAATATAGCTGTTGGTCAAAGATTTTAGAATTAAAAAAAAAAAAAAAAACCAGGCAGAGTACCAAAAGTGTAAATGTATTCCTTTTACTAAAAAAATTACATTTCTCTAGCTTTGGAATATAAGATATATCTCATAAAAATATGATAGGAAATTTCCAAATGCTTTCTTCCTTTTCCCTTTCCCTTGCTTTTACTTTCTGATCAAGTCATTCTGACAGCTGTTATATAGGGTTGTGCTAGGTAGCACTCAGTACAGGGAATGCTTAATCTTTGCAGCTGCTGGGAAGGGATTCACCCAAGCAAACAGGCCACAAATGCGACAGGGTGGCCTGGCTCAGGGTACAGGGCTTCAGAGGAATAAGCAGCACATTCTTACTGAAGCCAGCCAGGTACGCTGTGTCAAACCCCAGGCAGGGTGGAGAAAGCTTCTGTGTGGGCAGTGGCCAACTATGGAGTGCCAGTGCCTAAGTGGGATAAAGGACCTCTGAAAACCTGCTTCTACATAAAAATAATGAGGGCACAGGAAGAATTAACAAATTAACTTTTTCAGAATTCTTGAAATTAACTGAAGGCCCTTAAGCTGTTTAAAGAACATTTATTTAAGAAAAATGACTGGATATCTGGAAGAATAGTAAGCTCTCTTTCTACCCCTTCATCATGATTGTCAGTAGTATAGAGAATAAGCAGCCTCACAACCATGGTCACAGTGAAAACTAGGAGCCTAGCAGCCACTAGAGAGGAAAGAATGGGTTTGAAAATCCCCAAAAAACTTCATCCCCAGAGCACCAACATTCTGTCATTATTTGATCTGTCTGGCCATTTGCTGGGAAAGCCTCATGCATAAGCTTTTCTTATTTGACCTGATTCAGGCTTACTTGGGGGGGGTGGGGGAAGCTCTATCCTCTTATGTTTATCAAAAAAATGAATGGCAGTTATTTAACACACCTGAGGTGGTGATATCATTTGGAGTCAACAGTTTAGTCAACAATTTTTTTTAAAGATTTTATTTATTTATTTGACAGAGAGAGAGAGAGATATCACAAGTAGGCAGAGAGGCAGGCAGAGAGAGAGGGGGAAGCAGGCTCCCCACTGAGCAGAGAGCCCCATGTGGGACTTGATCCCAGGACCCTGAGATCATGACCTGAGCCAAAGGCAGAGACTTTACCTACTGAACCACCCAGGCACCCCTTAGTCAACAAATTTAAAAGGAAAATCTGGGAAAAAGGAAGTCTATGAGGAGTTTTGAAAAGATCTGAAAAAGTCTTAGAAATCTAGAAGGCCAGGTGTATGTGCAGGATTGTGATAATGACCAGGAATAACCTGAGGATGTATAATCTCTCATATCTGGCTGATCTTGAAGCTCTGAATAGGGAGGAAGTGGAGGTTAAGGTAAAGTTTGTAAAGTTCTAGAATGAAAACCTACCCTAACAGAGATAAAGAGCTTCTTAGCCAAGAATGGAAGAACTAATGTACTATGCATTTAAAGAAATCTCTGTTCAATCATTCTCTGACCACTAATTTAAAGAAGTAGAAACTTAAGTGACCATACAAGACAAAAATACAGACTTTACAGAATTAGTAGAGGAAAATCACTAAAAACAGCAATAGCAACAATAATAACAAATAGCAATAGTAATACACCCTGGGGAGGGAGAGGAATCTGGCTTCTAAAATTTTTACATTACATAATTTAAAAAGTCCAACTTTCAAAATACAAATACAAGAAAATATGGCCCGTACACAGGGGAAAAAAAAAACAATAAATAGAATCTGTCCCTGTAGGTGTCTAGATAATCGATTTACCAAATAGAGGTTTTGAATCAGCTATTATATACATATGTTCAAAAAATAAAATAAACCATGTCTATAGAATTAAAATAAAGCAGACTACAATATTTCACCAGACAGAGAATATAGATAAAAGATTGAATTTAGAGAGGAAAGAAGCAAATAGAAATTCTGGAGTTGGGGCACCTGGGTGGCTCAGTCAGTTAAGCACCTGCCTTCAGCTCAGGTCATGGGTCCTGGGATCAAACCCCCCCCCACAGGGCTCCCTGCTCAGTGGGGAGTCTGCTTCTTCCTTCCACTCTCCCTCTGTGCTTTCTCTCTCTCTCAAATAAGTAAACAGAATCTTTAAAAAATAAAAAAAATCCTTAAAAAAAGAAATTCTGGAGTTGAAAGGTATAATAATTGAAATGAAAATTTTACTATAAGTTCAACAGCAGATTTGTGGTGACAGAAAAAAGAATAAGCAAACCTAAAATGTGTAAAATTAGATGATCTGATCTTTTTTTAGAGACCTAATCTTAAGACCAAAGAGAAAATGAGTGAAGTAAATCAACAGATACTCAGAGACCTGTGGGATACCAAAAAGCACACTAACATATCCATAATGCAAATCCAGAAGTAGAGGGGAAAGTAAAAGTGACAGAAAGAACATATGAAGAAATAAGGGCTCAAAACTCCCAGATTTAATTTAAAAAATTATTCTACGCATCCAGAAGTACAATGAACTCAAAATAGGCTATTCTCAAAGAGATCCATGTCTAGGTACAGCATAATTAAATTTTTTTAAACAAAAAACAAAGAAAGAATCTTGACAGTAGAAAAAGAAAAATGGCTCATCATGTAGAGTCTGCAAAAGATTAATAGCTAAATTAAATAGCCCAGGAGGCAATAGGGTGGCATATTCAAAGTGTTGAATTCAAAAACAAACTTTTTGCAAGAATTCCATATCCATCAAAAATGAACAAAAATTAAGACATTTTCATATTTTTTTAAATGAGAGAATTTGTTGCTAACTAGCACTTGCTCTGTAAGAAATACTAAAGGAAATCCTCAGACTGAAATGAAGGGACATTAGACTGAAACTTGAATCCACACAAAGAAATAAAGGGCACCAGTAAAATTAACTACACAAGTAGATATAATAGCATTAAAATATTTTTTGTTTTTAAATCTCTTCTTCTTCTATCAGAATTAAAGTACATGTGCATAAAGCAATAATTATTATGGTGTGTTGATAGGTTTATAAATAATGAAGACATAGTAATAGCAAAAAAGATGAAGGAGGAAATGGACTTCTATTAGAGCAGACTTTTTGTATAGTATTAACGTTAAGTTAGTATTAATATGAACTAGATTACTTAAATAAAGGTGTTAATTATATTTACTAGGACAGCCACTAATAAAAATAATAAAAAAATAGCATAAGGAAAAAGAAGTAAAAGCACGAAAGAAAATATACCAAGCAAATATTAATGAAAGTGTTGGAGTGGCTAAGATAATATCAGACAAAATAGACTTTATACAGAAATTGTTACTGGGAACAAAGAAGGACTTTTTGTAATGATAAACATGTCAATCTATCCAGAAATTATAATGATTATAAACACATATATCCCTAGCAACTGAGCCCCAAAATACAAGAAGCAAAAACTTACAGAATTGAAGGGAGAAAATGACAACTCAAAATAATAGTTTGACTATACAACAATAAAAAAATAAATAAGAAAAATAAGAGAGAACTCAATACCCTACTTTCAATAATGTATAGGTCACCTAGACAGAATTATCGAGGAAATAGAGGACATGAATAAAACTATAAATAAACTAAAACTACCAGGCATTTATAGACCATTACATCCAAGGTAAACATGATACATATTCTTCCCAACTGCACCTGGAACTTTCCCCAAAGTAGACCATATGGTAGGCCATCCAAAAAAGTTTAATACACTTAAGAGTACTGAAATCATGCAAATTATGTTCTTTAATAAAAATGGAAGTAAATTATATACAATAATAGAAGGAAATATGAGGAATTCACAAATACATAGAAATTGAACAACACATTCCTAAATAACCAATGGTTAGAAGAAAAAAATAATAAGTAAAAATAGAAAATACTTTAAGATGAATGAGAATGAAAATACACCCCACCAAAATTTATGGGATGGAGCTAAAGCAGTGTTTACAAAGAAATGTATGATCCTAAAGGCCTTCATTAAAAAAGAAAGATCTGGGGCGCCTGGGTGGCTCAGTTGTTGGGTGGCTATTTTCAGCTGGGGTCATGATCCCGGGGTTCTGGGATCGAGCCCCGCATCGGGCTCCTTGCTTGGCGGGAAGGCTGCTTCTCCCTCTCCCACTCCCTCTGCTTGTGTTCCCTCTCTTGCTGTGTTTCTCTCTGTCAAATAAATAAAATCTTTAAAAAAAAATAAAAAAGAAAGATCTGAAATCAATAACCTAAACTAAGGCCTTGAGAAACTAAAAAAAAAAAAAAAAAAAAAAGCCCAAAAACTACATAAGGAAGGAAATAATAAATATTAAAGAGAAATAAATAACTTAAACAATAATAAACAACAGAAAATTAACAAAACCAAATATTACTTCTTTAGAAAGATCAATAAAATTAAGAAACCTTGAGCTATACTGACCAAGAGAAAAGGAGAGAAGACTCAAATTACTAAGCAAGAAATAAACTTGTGGATATCACTATGAAACCTACAGAAATAAATAAGATTATAGGAGGATATTATTAACAACCAAATCAACATATTAGATAACCCAGGTAAAATGGACAAATTACCAGAAAGGCATGAATTATGAAACTCATTCAAGAAGAAATAGAAAATCTGAATAGATCTATAAAATAAAGTGTTTGAATTAGTTTTAAAAAACAGCTTTCTGCAATGAAAAGTATAGGACTGGGGAGGGAGACAAACAATAAGAGACTTAATCTCAGGAAACAAACTGAAGGTTGCTGGAAGGGAGGTGGAGGGAAGGATAGGGTGGCTGGGTTATGGACACTGGAGAGAGTATGTGCTATGGGGAGTGCTGTGAATTGTGTAAGACTGATGATTCACAGACCTGTACCCTGGGGCAAATAATATATTATATATTAATTTAAAAAAAAGTATAGGCCTAGATGGATTCACTAGTGAAAGCTCTTCAACATTTAAACAAAAATTAACACCATTTCTTCACACTTTTACAAAATAGGAGGAGAGGAAATACTTTTTCAACTCATTTCATGAGGCCAGTATTATCCTGATATCAAAACCATACAAACACACTGTAAGAAAAAAATAAATAGAAAGGAAAGAAGGGAGAGAGAAAGAAAAGGAGGAAGAAAAAACACCAATATCCTTTATGCATTGCAGTAAGAAATCTGGAAAAGAGACTAAACTGTAAATAAGATCAAAGTAATATTAAATAATTTCTCCTCACAGAGGATTTAAAAAGCACATTAAATAATTTTGTGCCTAGATTCTAGGTGAAAATCACTTAGACAGTGATCAGGTTGAGCAGGAATCATCTTGAAAATTCCATCAGTGAGTGATGGGCACATGTATCACCAATATACATGCATAAAAACTCTTTATATATGAAATAGGCTGTATTTACAACTTCTGATTGAAGGCAAATAAATAAAAATAAAAGAAGAATACTTATGTAAAGTCAATTCAAAAAGAGTTCCACTAATTTTCCTATGGCATCCACGATTAAGTGCAGGTGCAATCATTTCATGCATAATTAACTCACATAGTTATTGTTGCTTTTTGGTTAGGGAAGAAAGGGCTCCTTGCTTTGTTGCTTAAAGACTCAAGTGCCAATTGCAGCCCTGTTTGCTGGTCTTTCATTACTGCTGCTTACAAAATCTGCACCTGCCAAATTCTGAACTTCATTTAATGTAATAATACACATTCTATGATGTATTGGATAAGGATGACATGTGGTATTTGAATATTTAATCATTAAATATAAAGCCAGTTTGTGTATATATCTATATATTTTAGGAGGGAGGAAATGCCCAAATTATCAGATATTTAAAAGGAGAGTGATGATGGCAAAGAAGAAAGATTTAAGATCAATAATCCAAGTTTCCACTTTAGGAAACTAGACAAAGAGAAGCAAAGTAAATCCAAAGTAAGCAGAAGGAAAAAAATAAGAATTAGAGCAGAAATCAATGAAATTGAAAGGAGGAAATCAATAGAAAAAATCAACAAAACCAAATGCTGGGTTCTTTGAAAGAGAAAACCAACAACCCTCTAGCCAGACTGCATAAGAGAAAGAGAGAGAGAAGACACAAATTACTAATATCAGAAGTGAAAGAGGGAACATCACTTCAATCCCATGGAAATTAAAAGAATAATAAAAGAATACAATGAATAGTTCTATGCCCACAAATCTAATATCTTAGATGATTGGACTAATTTCTTGGAAAACAATATTCACACAAGAAGAAATAGACTATCTGAATGGGCCTATATATATTAAAGAATAGAATCATTAATTTTGAAGCTTCCCAAACAGAAAGCACCAGACCCAGATTGGTTCACTGGTGAGTTCTATCAAACATTTAAGGAAAAAATTCAATTGTCTACCAATTGTCTAGAGTCTCTTTCAGAGGATGGAAGCAGAGGGAATACATTCTAACTCATTCTATGAGGTTATTATTACCCTAATACTAAAACTAGATGAAGACATTACCAGAAAAAAATAACAAAGATCAAGATATTTCATAAACATACATGAAAATCCTCAATAAAATATTGGCAAATTAATTATAAAAAACATTAAAAATTATACACCAAAACCAAATGGAACTTATCCCAGGTACACAAGTCTGGTTTAACATTCAAAAAACTAATTAACATAATCCACCACATCAGCAAATTAAAAAAGGAAAATCACATGATTATACCAATATATGCAGAAAAAGCGTTTGACAAAATTCAACACCCATTCATGATGAAAACTCTCAGTATACTAGGAATATAGAGGAATTTTCTGCACTGATGAAGAGATAATAGTAAAAATCATAGTATATTCCAGAAAGACTAGTCATAATTGGGGAAAATGGACATTAATTTGTAAGCTATAGACTTTCTATGTGCTAAAGGATAAAGTAATCGTTACTCCTTGTAAAGAAAAGAATTCATTCTTAGTCAATTTCTTGGACTAAACTAACCAAAGGAAATATATTACGTAAATGAATATCCTATGCCTGGCATCTGAGTGCCTGCATTTTAATCCATTTTTTTTTTCACTAAGTTCTTTAGGAGAACATTCTAAAAGGTAAGCCATGGAATTAACAAATTGTCAGATTCTTTTTCTCAAATAGGCTTTAGGAGAAGAGAATTGAAAGTTACTATATAGCTAACTAAGTCTTGTCAAATCATTAACCAATCATCTGACGTTAAACATGTTTTCCTCCTCTCAGAAAATGGTCTGGAAGTCATTCCAGTAGTGATAATCAAGGATGTAAACCATCTTAATACTTCCCTGTGAAATTTTCAATAATTATTTTAGTTTATTGCTGGCTATTTATCATAACCATATCAAAATTATTGCTTTGGTTTTGTGTTCTTTCCAAAGTGAAGAAAATCTTTTACATATTCTTATAAACTATTAACAACTCATCAACTCACAAATTGGGGTATTAAAACTAAATACCCCAATATATTTGATTTCTAGGTTTTGAGACCTCGTCTACCTCATATATTATATATTTTCCATATTATTTCAAAATTTAAAAAATTTAGCCTACAGTAGTATAATTTTACTGAATTATAAACTTGCTTTCACTTTTTTAAGCCAGCATTTCTCCTCTTTTCCTCCCCTTATTCAAATAACTAGGCCATTCTCAGCTCATTACCACAAGGGAGGGATCATCACTATGGAAAGTAGAGGCTAAAGAATCTTCTTGGCTTCAGTTTCTAATGGTGCAAAATACTTACAGCAGAGGTCTCAAATTAGCAGTCCTTGGGCCAAATCTTTCCTGGAGAAAATGTTTTATTGGTTAATGTGATGTTGGCAACCACATTATTTTAAACTAGAAATGGTGGCCAACATTTGAAATTGGAATATTTAATATTTATATCTGGCTTTCTGACTTCTCTAGAAGATTCAGATCTTTCAATAGGAGCAATATTCCCACATGGCACCAGTGGAAGAATCTGGTTATCAGCTGTCTACTTTATCTGGGACACATATTCTTTCATTGGCCTTAGTCCCTGCCCATGCCTTTGTGTCTCCAGCACTGAGGCACAACATCAGTCATCTTTATTATCTTACAACTACTGGATTTACTTATGTTACCTGCCTTGAGCGTTAAGCTACCTAAGACATCCTTGCTTTCATGGAAAGGAAAAGATTCTGATTACAGAGAGTATTTAGGGTGGAAACAATGTACCATAAAATCAGTATATTTAAGGACCCCACAACTTTGATGGGAGAGGACAGTAAATGCAGGGATGGGAGTAGAAGTAATAAGAGTGCACAGTTAGTGGGTCAATTGAGAGAGAGACTCCATGCCCTGCTTCCCTAGCAGAGAACAGGGAGATAGCAAAAATCTCAAGTAAGCATCTGAATCTGAGAGCTGAGGAGATTCATGCCATAGAGAGGAGGCAACACCTGAGAGTGGAAATAATTCTATATTTGGGCATATATCAAAATAAGTAGTGTTAGAGAAATTCTTCTGTCCCAACATGACTTGGAAAGGGCAGAATGATTTATTTCATGCCAATGCATGGCACAGAATTAACTGTGAGGGCTGCTAGATCTAAAGTTGTGTTGCCAAGAGGAGTGAGAGATATCCCGGCAGATGCTTGCATGAACCAATCATGTGGAAGACCAGATTCTAATATATCCATATCCACACCATGTTCATGAATTCCTTGGTGTTTAATGAATTCTTAGAGAACGGATAGAGCAAATTGACACATTGAATTTGTATGTATTCAATATGTAAATGAAGTTAGGTATCATGTGCACCTGGATTTGAGGACTGAGATATATACCCTCCAAAAGATAGTTTTAAGGGCAGTGCTTTGAGAAAATTCATTAGGGAAAGTAACAACTGCGTATCCAGAGTAGTAGAATTTCCTGGAGAAGATGTGGCACCAAGAACCACTAGACCAGGACAGCCCCCTTAGCCATAGTGTCTTAGGTTGATCATAGTCTCTTAGCCAAGAGAGATATATACATATATATTTTGCTTCTCTCATTTATATTACCTACCTTAAGCTATCTATCATCTATCTATCTATCTATCTATCTATCTATCATCTATTATTTATTGACTGATAAGTTTTTATTATATATGTATGCTTTTTTCTTTTAGCCAAAGTTGTTTTCCTTTTAGAGTATACACTTAATTTTCCTCAAAAGTAATTTGTTGGGGGCGCCTGGGTGGCTCAGTTGGTTGAGCGACTGCCTTCGGCTGGGGTCATGATCCCGGAGTTCCGAAATCAAGTCCCATATCGGACTCCTGCATCTGTAGGAAGTCTGCTTCTCCCTCTGACCTTCTCCCCTCTCATTCTCAGTCTCTCTCTCTCTAATAAATAAATAAAATCTTTAAAAAAAAGTAATTTGTTGTCCTGATAAATTCTGTGTAAAGAATTCTCATAGACTCTATAAAATATATAAAATCTGAAACTTATACTTTATGTCTTATCTGACTCTGACATTGATTCTGGAGCCCAATAAGCAGATGCTGCCCTAATGAGGTTTGTTTCTGCCAGGGCCTGTTGCTTGATACACTCGCACCTGATACTCTTGGTGTTTTCTTAGGAGTAGATCACGTTTTTTCACTTCTACTTTTGAGAATTCACATCAAGTGGATTCACATATCACTAAATAGATATCATTACTGCACCCTTTACTTTTACTGACCCTTTCTTCAGTCGTCAAGTGTACTTTTCAAAAATGAAACAGATGATGAAACAGAGGGGACGATGCTCAGAATAGAAGTCCACATAATGAGTGTCTATCAGCACTTTCATCTCACAATTTATAGGTGGACATGTTGAACAGCAGCCCCAGAAATATCCTAAATGAAAAGTCTCTGAGGCCAACTCATCATGAATTTTAGAAAATTATATGAAAAAAACTAAAAGATTTATATATTCTCTATTATTTTTTGTCTTTTCTCTTCTGCTACCATCTCCTTTCCCTGTTAATATTTTTCCTGGGAACTGTTTTTCTATCCTCTAAGGACCAGTTCTTGTGGGGATTCTTGCTCTGCTCCCTACTTCTCATTGTTTTGGTTTCACTGTGGCATTTCTGGTGACTCTGCAAGACTTCAAAGTGGCTCTCACTCTGTATCATTTATCAACTTTTCTACCAATTCACTGTCACTTTGATGTCCCACTGAGTAGTTGGCAACAGCACAGCAGGCCTAAAAGAAGACAGAACTGGCAGGACCCAGGAGTGAATAGTTAAACTAGAAAACAGTGTCCAGTGTGACTAACCCAGAAGCAATCTAATGACAGCACTATGATGTTCATGTCCATCTGTGGCTAGGAAAAGCAGTTATAAAAAATACATATGCATATGTACACATAGTTTACAGTTTTAGTGAAGATTTAGTATTAAATCATAGGATATTTGGACTTTAAAGAAATTCAAAGAGCAATAGCCCAATATGAGGGAACTGAATGACCAAAAGGTAAACAGCATTACTCATCAGTACAGGGGTTGAGATGGACCTCATCTTGTTTTCCTCAGACTCAGCTAAGTTCCCATTCCACCTATTGGCTCAGACTCAGACAAGTTCCCATTCCACATATTGCCAAGACAAATGTGTGATTTCCATCACTGTTATGAGGGTTTAGGTATCAACTCTGGATAGCCAGAGTAATAGGCTTTCCTGGAACAAACGTGGCACCAAAAACCACTAGACCAATACAGACTCCTTAACCATGGTGGCTAAGTTGGATCATAATCAACAATGTCAACATAATGACAATTGTCATGTTTCTTTTTAATTAAAATAGTCCTACTGTTTGATATCAAAACCTTTTTCTTTTTGAAATTTAGATGTATTAAGTTTTCGCTGAAGTACTTCCAAAATATTTCTAACTTGGTAAAACCTGGGTTGAAATTCAGTGTCTGAATAATCTTGAAAATAATTTTTCATCTTTTTACATTTTTATTCTCTTTTTAGGAGCATAACAGGTTTATTTTCCAATCTTTGTATTAAGTTTTAAATTTTATGCTACTATGCTTTATATTTCTAAGAGCTAAGTTTTGATCTCACAAAATTTTTTTTCTTTTTTTTTAAAGATTATATTTATTTATTTATTTGACAGAGAGAGAGATCATAAGTAGGCAGAGAGGCAGGCAGAGAGAGAGGTGGAAGCAGGCTCCCTGCTGAGCAGAGAGCCCAATGGAACTCAATCCCAGGACCCCGAGATCATGACCTTATCCAAAGGCAGAGGCTTTAACCCACTGAGCCACCCAGGTGCCCTGCAAAATTTCTTTTTTATAGCAGCTTCTCGTATTTTATTTTAAGGATGATATTTTTATTTATCTCTCTGAGAATAAGAGTAATTTTTCTTTTTACTCTTTTTTTTCCAAGTTTTCTCCCTCCTACAAAATAGCTTTTTCCTCTTAGTTTTGTTGATGTTTGTTTGCCCCTTCCTCCCTCCCTCCCTTCCTTCCTTCCTTCCTTCCTTCCTTCCTTCCTTCCTTCCTATCTTTGAAGTTATTTCTTAGATAACTGACAATCTTTGTTTGCTCAGAGTTAAGAATGAAGGGCTATTTGGAAACTATGAGCACAGTTTCAACACACCAAATGTGAACTTCATTTTTGGCTAATCTGAACCATTTCACTGGGACCAATAATGTAAATATATATATATATATATATATATACACACACACACACATATATATGTATATATATATATTGCAATGGCTAGATTTTGAGGAGGAAATTTCCAATCCTGTATTTGAATAATAAACTAGTCTGCTAACGTTCTAGACATGACAGAGAGAGGAGTGCTGGGAATCTCAGAATTCATCATGTAAATATTCACTTTTATCATCCTTTTATGAATATGATATGTCATGCTACAATGGGCCTCGTGTCCTTCAATCCATATACTCTCTGTTGATCTTTCCAATCTTCTGTCATCACTGTGGAGGAGATCAGGAGATCTGAAGACTTCTCATATGGACTTAAAACCAAGTCTCCTCTCCTGTTTCAGCCCCACATTCAGTCTCTGACCTTCCATGATACCTTTTGCCACTGATTCATTCCCCCTTGAGTGACTTTGTCTAACATAGTGCTTTCTGGGTTTCCTGCGTGGCTCAGTCAATAAAGTCCCCAACTCTTGATGTCAGCTCAGGTTATGACCTCAGGGTTTTGAGATCGAGCCCTGCTTCAGACTCTACACTGAGCATGGAACCTGCTTAAGATTTTCTGTTTCTCTCTTCCTCTATCCTTCCCCACTCCCATTGGCATATGCCCTCTGAAACACACAAACAAATAAATAAACAAAGCATGGTGCTTTCCTTGCTGACAGCTTTCTCCCTTCAGTTACCAAAGTTATGTGTTAATTTTCTCCATTCTCCATTCTTTGTAGATTTGTCTTGATTTACTTCCCATTCACTAGGTTTCTTTGAGTATTTCATGTATTTAAACTTTCATCTTTAAGTTAATGTCTAATCTCTTTCTTAGGTACTTATTTTGTTATTAGTACTTGTGAAATCAATAGGGAAGAATTTCACTTTGGCCTTTTCTGTTACTTAAAGTAAATGCCTAGTGGAACAAATATATGAAATCAATCTGACCCTGACAAAAACAAGCCAAACAATTCCCAAGATTTAATGTTCTTCTCTAGGTGGTTAGACAGGAGACTTATTCCTTCTTTATTATGTTCACCCATCCCTTATTCAAGAAAAATAGGATGGTTTTCCCATTAGAAGGACTCAGCTTTATTTAGCTAAGGGTAAGTTGGCAAACATCCTTCTCTATTAAAGACATTAGTTAGACATATACATATTTAAAATCAATTACCCTTTTCACTGTCATGAATTAGTAGCATTTCAAAGCCACTAAACCAGAAGTAGAAGAAGAAATATATATTATGTTTTATATCAAGAGTGGACCATTCTGAACTAGGCTTGTAAGAGTAGCACAGTGAAGAAATCTCGTGAAACTGAAGGAATGCAATGTAAATGTGAGGGGCAAGAATTTGAGAGGAGTTTTGCCCAGGGAAGAGGCAAAGGGTATTTTAATCAGAACAGTATGCCACCTAAGATGAATAATTTTCAGAAGCCAGTCTATTTGCCTGTGGATTTCTGTGGTCAATTTATTCACAAGTGGAAGAATACTTTTCACAACTGAAAAGAGCACACATCCTAGTAGGGAATAGTTGGGGACAGTACTAGATTTGTGGTCCCTCCAAAATTTATATACTTCCCAGAACCTCAGAATGTGACCTCATTTGAAAACAGGGTCACTGAAGTTAAGATGACGTCATACTGGAGTAGGGTGGGGCTTTAATCCAATGTGACTTGTCTCCTTATAACAAAAGAAGAATGGAGACAGAGGCACAAGGGGAGAATGCCATGTGATAACAGAGGCAGAGATTGGAGCGATGCATCTATAAACCAAGGAAAGGCAGGGATTGACAGTAATACCAGAAGTTAAGAGAAAGGCATGGGACAGATTCTTTCCAATAGCCACATTTTGAACTTCTAGCCTCTTGGGAATACATTTCTGTTATTTTTAAGCCACTCAGTTTGTGGTAATTTGTTATTTTTTTTTTTTTTTCAAATTCTCTCCCTCCTAGAAACTAGCTTTCTCCTCTAAGTTTTGAATGATGTAAATGTGTCTAATGTGAGGTAATTAAGCAACTGATTTCAATTAACCAAAATATTATTTAAGAACTTGTGGCTAATAGCTACTGTATTGGAAAACCAACTCTATACTTACACCTTTTATAGACATGTAGGATGAAGGGATTCATTATTTTGCAGACAAGGTTTATGAAATATAACCAATATTCAGATGTATCCTAAAATGTTGAATCTCAAGATTGAGGATAGAGTCTACCACATATCAGTTTCCCTACCTTTTTTTCATACATAAATAAATAAATTTGTTTAGATGAAATCATAATATTAAATGTTTCAATTATTAAATGCCAGACAAAATGGCTTAATAACTAAATATATCAATTACAAATATGTACACAAACTCAAAAGAGTGTATATATATTTATACATTTCACTTAAAAATGTATTGATTAAAATAATCCCATATATTATAGCAACAAAAATAATAAATATTAAGGAATGAAATGAATAAGAAAGGGAATGAAATGAATGAGAAAAGATTGAACATCTCCAAAGGATCATAATTATATTAAAGTCTGAATCACATCCACTTCCTAATGTAGTCACTCAGTTATATTGTGTCAGTTCTCCCTATATTTATCTCTGAATCAAATTCAATGCCAATAAAACTACATTGGTCTAAACTATATAAATCAAGTTAAAATAAAAAGGGGAAACCTAAAAGTTATTAAACCATAAATAACAAAAAAAGGATATATATTTTTAAATCTATAAATATGTCTTAAACATACAATGGAAAGAACATGTCAATAGAAGAAGTGGGTTAAAAACAAAAAATGAAATTAACAAAATATTTGGAAATATCTGAGTAAGAGAAGATGTACTTTTCATTTTGAAAGACCTCTTAAAGGTTTAAAGGTTTGAGATCACTCTGTTTCCAGAGTTTGAAGGACTATATTAAAAGTAACTTAGGGGCTCCTGGGTGGCTCAGTCAGTTAAGCATCTGCTGTTAGCTTAGGTCATGATCCTGGGGTCCTGGGAATGATTCCTGCATTGGGCTCCCTGCTCAGTGGAGCGCCTGTTTCTCTCTCTCCCTCTGCCCCTCCTCCTCACTCATGCTCTCTTCTGTCTCCAGTAAATAAATAAAATCTAAAAAAAAAAATTAGTAACTGACAACGCTTGCCAAATTAGTTCTGGAATCAATAATGTCTGTTTGTAGTTTTTGGTTTTCTATATGAAATAGTTATTTGCAAATGAATTTTAATACCTCTTGCAAGGAAAAAGAAGATGAATCTATATAATTGTGTGGTACTTGGAGAGTTTGGCCAAATGATTCCAATTCAAATTCTTTCAAGGGTGGTTTAGAGAAGACAGTTATAACATTAGGTAGCTAAATGATCAAAAGCCATGGCTCACTCTCATATACTTACAGAAGGCTAAGTTGTAAACAAACAAACAATCCAAAAACAATAATCTCCCCCCAAAACAAAAAGAGGTTGTTTAACCCTTTTCATAAGCATCAAAGGGAGAAATGAAGATACACCAAGTCAATTATTGTCTGGTACTCTGGAAGGGGACCCACTTCCTATTTTTGATTAGACACGGCGAGATTATATACACTGCCATATAGATTTTAAGAACAACACAGTGATTTAGATAAAAAGTATTATGATCAGAAGTCAGGGGAGATATCTGGACAGCATTTTTAATATTTTAAACACTATTTAAGTTCTACGAGGACTAACTTTGGTCAATGTTGTTTCTTCAAGCCTGTTGTCTGACATACATTTGATGCTCAAAAAATGTTGGGGCATCTGGCTGGCTCAGTCAGTAGAGTGTATGACTCTTGATCTGGGAGTTTGAGTTCAAGCCCCATATTGGGTGTAGAGATTACTTAAAATATTCTTTTAAAATTTTGTTAAGTGGGTGAATTAATTGATGTTCAATTAAATCTTTTCTCACTCTGCGTAGTTTTGATATGCAAAATGTTCTTCCCCTGTAGCCTCCATTTGAACTGGGGACAAATATTATATAACTTAAACAGAACCATTATAGTTCATTCTCTGTAACTAAAATCACTGATGGAACCTGTATTTGGGTTTTAATTTTGCAAAATGAAGTCAGGGTGGATTACAAAAGAAGAGGGAGACAACGTGTAGAGAGGAAATTAGGAATAAATGAGAAAAGCAGATGAAACTTAACAAGATAAACTCTATCACTCACTCAGAAACAAGAAAACTAAATTACATTAAAGTAGGACAAAAGCATATCTTGAATTCCTGTTTTCATTGACACCCCTAAACATTTAAATTTTATGTATTTTTTACTCAGATGTCTACTCATTCTTAGTTGTTTTGTTTCAATAAAAAATAGTGGAAGTGTCATTTGTCAAACCTATTACAGTATATTTAACTAAATAACTTATAAAGCAAAATACATTAGGCCATTCTTGCCTTCTTTTCTACTATTTGAAATATTGTTTTAAAGTCTCTTCTAGTTTTGATATAAGAGGCATTTGAGGTGTTTTGAAAATGTGTTTTCAGATTTGGTAAGAAAATATGTTTTTCATTGGGTGGCTTATGATGCTTAATTTATATCCAGTTGCTAAGAAAGCCATGTATGTGTGTGTATCTATACACACACACATGTGTACTTTTGAGTGTTCATTCTTTTGTTCTCAGAACTGACATTCCTAAAAACTGATAATGGTTTTGGATGATGGAGTGATAAAATAGATACATTGCAAAGATTTTTTTAAGTTATTTCTTATTTTATTGTCATTTCTTCATAAGAAAAAAATGATTGGTTGAAAGGTAACTTCTATTTTAAGTGCAAACCATAAACATTACAGAGGTTTTATTACTAAGCACATATTAAAATCATTTTGTTTTGCTTATGTTTGAATACAACTGCAACCATCAGATCTGAAAAGTTAAATGTACGGAGCATTTAAACTATTTCTTGTATTTCTCCCGGAAGATATGTAGACAAATTTAGAGACAGTCTAGAAGAGGTTACAATATTTTGTGAAGCCTCCTGGGATGTATTATCTCTTAATGACAGCTATAGTAGGAGAGAAAAAAGACAAACTTGAGAGATTATGGATGTATTAGTTTCTATTGCTGCTGTAACAAATCACCACAATTTTAGGGGCTTAATCCAACACAAATTTATTATTTGGTAATTCTGGTAATACAAAATCAGAAATCAGTTTCATTTGGCTAAAACCAAGGTGTTGTCAGGGCTACATTCCTTCTGGAGGCTGGATGGAAGAATTCATTTCCTGGCTTTTTCCAGCATCTAGAATTTGTCCTCCCTCCTTGGCTGTCAGCCCCACATCATTCTGTCTTCTGCTTTCATCAACATATCCATCTCCTTTTTATAAAACTCTTGTGGTTACATTAGGCCAATCTAGATATGCAAGATGATATTACCATCTCAATATCCTTAACTTACTACATCTGCAAGGTCCCTTTGGCCACGTGAGGCAGTGTATTCACAGATTCTGTGATTTTGACATTTAGAGACATTATTTTACCAAACACAATAGTTTATACATGACAGTTTAACTTCATTATGTGAATCACTGAAGATATTTTGAAAATATAGTTTATATTGTAGTAGAATATACTAGTAGTATATTGTAGAAGTAAAAAAAAAATGTTTCTTTTTTATTGCTTTTGCCTAAATCCTTTCCAAATTGGAATTCAAGATTAAGTAGGAAGCAAAATATTTGTGTTGTGCTCCAGGCCCAGTCTGTCACACAGTAGGTGCTCAGTTTCAAAAATCGTCTAATAGGGCATGGCATCTTTCTCTCACAGAAAACATCAAAATAAGTTTGAGAAATATGTTGTTGAATGCAAAGGATGAGGTAGCAGGTGGCTACCAAGGATTTATGGATTCTAGAGGAGACAGTGAGGAGATTGCCTTACTTCACTTCCCTACCCATTATCCATTAAATCAGCAGCATACCTAGTAGGGGGAAGACAAATTTTCTCAATCGTAAAGAATATTTTGTCGCTATGGCACCTGAGGTTACTGAGGATAAGACATCAAACTAACCTCAGAAATCTAAGTCTTGAGGAAAGTATGTTTTTTTCTACCTTATTTCCTTTTGCTTTAATATGAGATTACATAAACTTAAATTCACTTCAGAGTCTCAAACACAGTGAAAGCTGCCAGAGACTTCCATTACAGAACCACAATTTACATTTCAAAATAAAAGTGTTTAAAAGTACAATCTGGGCATGTGCATTTGTGCATGGATATAGCTTCAATATTAAAATGTGCCATGAACAATTCTTTCTGATTCCACAAAGAACCCTATGAGAGCCCTCTGACTCATCTAATGAGACAGAAAATGTACAGTTTAAAAGATAAAGAACCAAAAATGAGCATTAGCTGCAGATCTTAGAGAGTTAGAAGCAGAATATTCTACCTAGGAGGAACAGTGGTTTATCAATCAGAATATTTTGTAGATAACCTTTTACAGAAATGTTAATTCAGAAGTTAAAGTGATTTACCAAAGACAGAAAAAAAGAAAGAAATTTGTTAAGTAAGTTAGTATGAAAAGAAATGTAACTTTAAAAAAAAAAAAAGATTTTGTTTATTTATTTGAGGGAGAGAGAGAGAGAGATTGAGAGAGTGCATGAGAGGAGAGGAGGCCAGAGAGAGAAGCAGACTCCCCGAGAAGCTGGGAGCCCGATGTGGGACTCGATCCTTGGACTCTGGGATCAAGACCTGAGCCAAAGGCAGTGGCTTAAGCAACAGAGCCACCCAGGCGCCCCAAGAAATATAACTTAATGACTGGTTTAATGGCTTAGAATATGTATAATTACATAAGTTTTTTTTAAATAGAAATTAAATTTATTCAATCTGGTTTAGATATGGGGCCAGCCTTAGATAATTAGTTGAAATGTTGTGGTACCAATAATAAGAAAACAAATCTACAGATATTAATTGATCTTCTATAATATGTGAGAATGTATAAAGAACTAGAGAATGTTTCTATAATGTTTAAGGTAATTTAAAATCTAATTTGTGGGGCACCTGGGTGGCTCAGTCATCTGCCTTTGGTTTAGGTCATGATCCTAGGGTCCTGAGATCAAGCCCTGCGTCGGGATCCCTGCTCAGTGGGGAGCCTGCTTCTCCCTCTGCCTCCCCCTCAACCCACTCATTCTCTCTCCCTCTCTTATAAATAAATACAAATATTTAAAAAAATAAAATATAATTTGATGATATTATTTTAAATAAGCTTAAATTTAAGACAAAAATATGTGTGAATTTGGAAAGACAAGAGTTGGTAAGGAAATTCAGAAGACAACACATTTTGGGTTGGGTACTGAAATGGAATCAGGATAAATTTTAAACTTTAAATAGTTTCTGATGGACAAAAATTTATTTTTCATTATATACTAAAATATGTCATGTGTCAAGAAGTTATTTACATCTAGCTGAATTTATGGGTCATGTTCCATTACTTCTTTTTCTTTTAAGATTGTTTCAATGATACAGTACTATAATCAGTAATGCTTTTAAATTGGACCAGTTTTTTTTTAGATCAAATAATTCAGCTACTTTCAAACTTCAGACTGCCCAGAGGAAAGGGAAAGTAGAGGTGAATTAGTTTACTATTGTGGGAAATAAACTATAAAATATTAGTGATTTATAACAATTAGCATTTGTTTACTACCATCACATGTCAATTGGCTGCATATAAACTCTAGGTCATTTAATTTAGGGAGGGCTTGGCTAGGATGCTACTACTTCGTACTTCTCTCTTCTTCCTTCTGGGACCCTGAACTAGACTGGGTACATTGCATATTTATTACAGAGGCAGAAGTAAGCAATCCCAACTAACAAGTACATTTTAGGCTTCTGCTTGCATCTCTTAAAATATTACCTACCAAAGCAAGTCGATTGCTGGATTTTATGATAATTCATACCATTTTGAAGAATTGCCAACATGTTTTCCAAAGCAGTTGTAACCATTCATAATCCCACTCATATGTGAGGGCTCCAATTTTTACACCTCCCTCTCAACACTTATTATTATCCGTCTTTTTTATTATAGCCATTCTGGGAATTCACCTGCCAAACCATTTGCTCTTGGTATTTCCTTTGTAGAAGGTTCTTTTATTAGTAATTCAAACTCTTAAGCTGTTACATAACTATTCAGATGTTCTACTTCTTCTTGAGTCAGTTTCAGTACTTTGTGTTTCTCTGTCCATTTCATTTAGGTTATTTAGCATATTTGCACACGTTTGTTAATGTAGTCCATTATAACCTATACCCTTCTTATTAATCTCTGCTTTTAATAACTTAAGTCTGATCTCTTTTTTTTCCTGATGAGTCTAGCGAAAGGTTTAGTCATTTAAAATGAAAAATCTTTTCAGAGAGCTAATAATTGGTTTTGTTGACTTTTCTCTACTGGCTATCTGTTTTCTGTGTCATTTATTTCCAATCTAATCTTTACTATATCCTTTCTTTTGTTTACTTTGGGTTTAGCTTCCTCTTTCTTTAGTGCCTAAAAGTGGTAGTTTAGGTTATTGATTTAAGATTTTCTCTTAGTTTATAATATAGCATTATATTAGCCCAAGTATTGGCAGATATATCTTAGTGCTCTTGAGGTGGGAGTGTTCACCTACTCAGTGTTTTCAGTATGTTGACCAGACAACACATTTGGAAATATCAGGGCACTTAAAAAGAAGATGACAGGAATCACAATGCATCCAATAAATATGCCTGTTTTGGCTTAAATGATGAATCAAAATTAAAGAGTTCTAGAAATCAAGAATGGAAAAATGCTACATGGAAAATCAGGCTTGCTTTATTAGTGTTTGCTTTAATGAGCTAAAACTCTTTAGTTATGATGAGTATATCTCAGTTGCATGGATGTGAAGGTAAATACTTTGAATCAAATGATTTGACAGAAAAACATCTCTGCCTATCAAAACACTATTTCACTGTGTTTTCTCAAAATTGGTCTATTTTTATTTTATTTTATTTTTAAATTTATTTTATTTTATTGCTATTTTTTAATTCATGGAATTTACAATAAACATTTTTCCAGAAACAAATATAATCTCTCCATTCCTACAAACACTATAAAGAGCATAGATATCTGAATAAAGTCAATTTAGTGTTTTTAAGGACTAAGAATTCTACCACAAAGTTAATGTATTTTTGTTGTAGGCAAATGGTAAAATATGAAAACCTTCCTTCCTTCATCAAATCAACATAGGTTCTTTCCCAAATAGTAAGTCTCAAATGTTAACATTTGTCAGTGGGAGGGTTGCCAAATTGAAAGGGGGATTAAGTTTAAATAGAATTGCCTCTCCTTCCAATCCAGATTGTATATTACTCCCATAAGTGGTTTAAATTTTTTGTCCCCTTTCAGGCAAATATGAAATTGCAAAGACCTTATGAAACTGTTATCATCTCCCTCATGGGAAGTCAGAGCAGGCACTACTAGAGCAATAGGGAAACAAACTTTTACTTCCCTACTTGCTGCATCTCCTTCAATCAAGTCTATCCCAGGAGAAGAAGGAACAATGCTGTTTGTCAAGCCAAACAGCAGGCTGAAAGAAACATCACTTTTAACTTAGGGATAGAGAAGGAGAAAAAAATAGGCCCAGAAAAAATAAGTTTACTATATATTCAGAATCAAACTGTGTAAGTAATACCCTCCCATATTCCCATGTGTGGAAATTGCATGTTATTTCTGACCTACAGAAAGTAATTGGATTACTGTAGCATGGCATTGTACATATCCACTCTTATGTGTTCTCTTCTCTCATTGATAATTCAACACCATTTTAAGAAATCCACTATCATAGAAATTAAAAAAAATAATCCCTCAATTATTGTACTGTTATAATTGATCTTGAATTTCACCATGAATGCAAAGAAAAAATAAAAGTTATCTTTTAATGGATAAGCTAAATATTATTTGGACAGCTATTTTCTTTTTATGTTTACAGTTTACTAATTGGTTTCATTTGAAATCTGCAATAATACCACATACTTCACTACATAGACTATCTTTCAGCACAATCATTTGTTTTCATGCTTGGAAATATATACACAATGAGAGAGTAAAATCATTAGAGGCAACCGAATGAGTATACAAGATCTTTCAAGTTGCCTAATAACATCTGTTGTAGAAGTATAAACGTTTTGAAAATAATCAGAAACCTTTTTTTGTTCAACCTAGTGGAATACTCCTTTTCTGTTTATATTAAAATGAACTGTGGCATATTGTTCAAATTTAAAATAGATTAGATCTATTTTTGAACAATTCTACTGATTATAATGAAATGCTATTTTTTCAAGGATTTCTGAACTTCTGGCTTCAAGAGTTCTATTTTACTCTTTTTTTTCTTTCCCTGGGTACTTGATTGTTTTCACTCCAATTTTGAAACAAAGAGTTGTTAGATACTAGGGAAATACTCCTTATATACAAAGAACCTATTTAATCACTTGGAAGAGATAATATCTGTACGCAAAGAACTCTAGATAATAGTGAAATCTTATAGAGAAAAGCTGGCTCATAGTAGTAATCAGAAAAATGACCATGTTGCAAAAGACAGGCTACTTGCAATCAGTGTAGCTTTACTTTTTTATTTAGCTAAAAAGAGCATTGAAGTAGCAATGTTTACACCTGACACAGTTTACATTAATATCACCCATATTAATCAAATAGGCTACAAGAAAAAATAATTAAATGGCAAGTTTGAATACAATCTGCTGACTACATATACCTAGCATCAGTTTTTTGGTAATCTATCAGCAGAGTTGTAATTTATGCATTTATCCTGTCATTTTGAAAACTTTTGTCTTAATGTAATTGTTTTGCCTTGCTGCTGAGAATTATTTTGGGAAAACAAAATTTATACAAAAGTTGCAAAAACAAACCTGAAAGCATGACATTGTTGAACACATTAGTTCATTAGCTGAACATTGTTCAGCATATTAGTAACAAAGTATGACAATGTTTTTATCTATTTGACCCATATAACTTATGTGTCTGTAGAATAATAAAAGTACCCAGTGGCTATGTTCAGAAACTTAAAATGCACCTTTCTTGAAACATGCTTTAATCTTTCAGTACAAGAACATCTCAGCTGTCTTAAGAATTTGCATTTGAGGAAGAATAAAAGACTTTTTAAAAGTCTTAAAGGTAAATAATATTTGTTGATAGCTTACCATATGCCAGCAACATTATTACTGTTTTTTGCTGATGATTTTTTTTATATTTGATGCAACACTCTTATAGAGCCATTATTATTCCACTGTTCAGAGGAAACTGGGACACAAAATATGGAAATAATTTCCCCAAGATCACATAGCTTATAACTGGAATTTCTGGAATTCCACACAAGATAGTCTGATTTTCGTATCCTTTTATTTACCCAGTACACTGTAGTCTTTCTTTTCAGTAGAATAAAACTTGGTATTGACCTAAAGAAATATTTAGGTTAGTATAGTAAGTATCTATGAAGAATATTAAAATGTGTATAAATATAATTTGTGAAATCTGGTCACTAGAATTCAGAGAGCATTTTTGAGGACAACTGGGTGAGATAACTATTAACTGTACACAAGTGGCTTACACTGGTCACATTTTGGGGGAAGAAGTTTAGGGCATCCTTCATTGCTTGAAGCAGAAGTTGAAGTGAAAACAAATGATGTTAGATTTTATTTAAGAGTAATGCAAGTCAATATTTCTGAATTTTCTTTCCTTAATTTTTACTTCATTTCCAAATTTTTACTTACTTTCAGATTGTAATACGAATCCAAAATAATAACTTATAATCATGTTAATTGGCTTAATTAACAGAAAAATAAAAATTAAAACACTTAGCAATGACATTTTGTTTAATTTCACGTATATCTCCCCGTGGCATTGCTATCCTGAGGTCCATAAACAGATGCAACCCTGCATGTTTGGTCATGATTGCAGGGAGACCATCTGAGGGGAAAATAGTCTCTAAGAAAGTCCCATTGCAAGTTCTGTCTTTGTCAGTGACACCAAACATTCTAAAGAGGGTTAAACCACATATTAAAGTTACTGAGGTATCTTGAGCACTGTGAAGCCAAACGGAACATAATTTCCTCAATTCTGTTCCCCTTGAGTTTTTAGCGGATACATTGTCAATTGAGAGGAGCACTTCATTTAAAAAAAATATATATAGCAACTTAAAATGATGTGCTATTCAGCTCTAGAATGGAAGCTTACTGCTGCTGATTTAGCAGTTAAAACATCTTTACACCGAGAAATAATTTGTGAGTTTGAATTGTTCTCCTATAGGAAAACTAAATCACCATTCCATCTAGAAACACTATATTGATAGTTCATGGGGGAAATATACATCATGTCTTATTTTAAGGGTGACTTTTAGATGGGCACAAAGATATTGACACCTTTATATTTTTAGTTTTATCTTTATATATTTTGTCTTTCTTAAGTTTTATTGGAGTTAAGTTTTCTAAGTGGGTCTAATGAAGAAGTAAAGTAAATCCGCATGACTTCCTTGCTACTTAACCACAGTATAATCTTAATCAATGAAGCCTGGGAATGATCCAGATATAGGCTCTATCAGACTTAAGATCTTTAGGTTAGGTTTCTGAGCCCAGAAGCTATAGCTGTGATGCAAGCAAAACTTTTAAGATACTAAGCTAGAAAATAGTGCCCTAACTGCTTTAACTTCAAAAGAAAATTTCTAAAATTTACCCAAACTAAAATTTTTGGTACTCTAAAAACATGCAGTTTACAATGTGATTGCCATCTGCTAAATATGAATTTTTGCTACGTAATAGAGCTGACTAGACTTGAAGTTCATTTGGCTGGCATCCATAGAACCAAGTGTAAACCAAAGAATCCTTATTTTATTTACTAGCCTTATTAATTAATTACTTTGCCTATTAATCAAGAGATAATTTTCAGATATTTATCAGAAACCTATAGTGCCATAAAATACATATTTTGCAGACTTACTCTCCTAAATAAACTGAAATATTTCCATAATGTTTCAGTAACATAATAGTAAACAAAAAGCAATGCAAAATGGTAAGGTCCAAGTAAATTAAAGTACCATGTACTTACTATAATATTTGTTAAATCACAACAAACAATATTCTGTTATTCTTATAATGAGGATTTTTTCCCTATAACATTTTATTTATGAATTATGATTATGGCCATATTGAATCTCTGTCTGCAATTATGCAACTATAATTATCAAACCTAGCAATGCAAATTTCACTTTGTTGCATTACTAATGTGCTTCAATCCCGAATGTAAAGGTCTATATTATAGATCTTTGTCTTCCGCTGAGATTTTCAGCAAACATTTTAGTTGCCAATGGGATTGTCTCATGCAATACAAATACTTTAAATTACAATGATCTCCATCTTTCCATTGCCTAACAGGTATTATTTTAATGGAGAACATTTTGTTCACACCTATGGGATCTATGGTATAACTCTTGATTTGTAAGATTTAAGGCCCTGTATCCCATTACTAATTCATTCTCAACCTTCAACAAAAGTATTTTTTTTGTATCTGCACACAATCCACTTTCCTCACCCCCACATTTTCCTTGTCCGGTTTTAAGCTCCATAGTATAATATGTTTGAACTTTGGATCTTTGATATAGTCAACTTCCTCTTGTTTTAATATCTAAAGCTGTGGCTGGATGCATTATTGATAAGTGCACTGGAAACTTCTGCTGAAGCTTGTGAAATAGTTATTTGGTGTCTGAGTCATGAAAAAAAGATTCTTATGGAAACTTCATTATGCCTTTTCTTACACGTGGCATGTGTTTGATTACTTCTGCCACCTTCTTAATGTTGATTGTCACTTTATTTTCTTTCTCCCTGAAATTGCTAGGTATCATTTAATGCAGAGAATATACCCATCTGTAGTGTAAATTATGCATGTTTTTATTTTAGCTCACTTGCTCTCAAATCCAAATTCTTTTTCTGAACAGCAAAAAGTTAATTTTACATTTATGCAGCTTTCCATGTGCTTTGTGCTTAGTTAGATAAAGTTTGAAAAGCAATATTCACTTTTTTACTTCTCTTTTTTAATTAAAAAAAGAACTGAAACATTTTCTACATTTTTTTTTCCTCAAAGGAAACCTAGGTTGCTACATCCTGACCTTGGGCCAAATGTATGATTGTCTTGCTTAAAAGAGTTGATATGAATTTATCTCATATTCAAAATGAAACAATACTTCAACTAATGCAGCCTTTATCTAATTTCATTTGCTTTTATTAGAATGATACACTTTAAAGACAAAGTTTTTTCCATCCATTTCTGTGGACTTTGGCATAGAAGTGTATCTGACTGCTTTGCTTAACAGAGAGGGACTCTCAGTGGTAACCTGGTTTTTTTGAAAGGAGTTATTTGTGCTAGGAAAAAAAATATAATCTTTGAACAATAAAAGAGACACTTCAGCTGAATGAGTTTATAGAACATCTGAAATCTAAGCCAATACTGACTTTCCATGACAGAATAAGACCCTTTAAAGAATTTGGAACCCCACCCACTTTCTACATTTTCTTTATCATTGAATATACCATGTTCCTAAAATCATTACAATAAATAAACAACCTTAAGAGATAACATATTTTTCAGATACCTGGAGTTCAGATTATTTTCTTGTCAAAAATATACTGTGTTTATATTTATTTAAAATACACTGGTATGATACTGCAGTAAATTTAACATTTAAGAAGATAGTGGTGTGGTTTTTCCCTCTAAGTAATTCTTTGATTATGGTCAACCAAGAATTCTATGTACACAATGAATGCTCTATAGCTTTCATTATAATCTGCCTTGAAATGGAACAGACATTTAAATCATATAAAGGAAGGCAGGCACTTAATAAGTACCTGTCTTGTTTTTCAGTGGCAGTTTAATTATTTATGCTCATTGACTAATTGGCATTCTAAGCTTTATTGTTGGGGTAATTATTTTTCTTGAAATAGTAAGAGATGATTGTTTTTTCCCCAACTTTTTAGTTGTAGTAAAGTCTTCATTCATTCAGCAAATATTTGTTGAGAATCTACTATATCTTACTTTTCTAAGTATTGGGATTTATCAGTGATCAAAGCAAGAAAAAATTCCAATAGGGAAGCAGACAATAAACATAATAAGCAAGTAAATTATGTGTAAGTTAGAAGGCAATAAATGCCAAAAAATAAAGTAAAGCAGGGTTAGGAAGGCCATGAATATTGTGTGGGAAGTGTTATTTTAAATAGGGTAGTCTAGATAGCCTTGAAAAGGTGATTTGAAGGGCACAAGGGAGTTAGACATGTGTATATACAGGGAAACAAAGTTCAAGCAGACAGAATCGTTAGTGTGGAAAACAATGTCAAGGATGACGGTGGAAAGCAAGACTAGTACAGTTGGAATGGTATGAAAAGAGAAGAGCAAAAGATAAGGTTAGAAAGATGACTTGGGGGGGCAGGCCACATAATGTAGGGATTTTGACCATTGTGAGAAATTTTGCTTTTACTCAGGGTTTTGAAAATAGAAGTGGTCTGATTTCTAGGATTACTCTGGATACTGTGCTGAGAATGTCTTTCAGGGATGAAGGGTAGAGGGGGGAGACCCATTCAGGATCATTACAACTATTCTGGCCAAAGATATTTATGGATTTGGAGCAGAGTTATAAGTTTCTCAGATTATTAATATATATTTGGCATCACTGAAATATTAAAAAAAAGCAGCCTTTAGGACATAGTTAATGAGTCAGAGTTGTCGATTATTCTAATAATTATATTTTTGCTCTATCATTTAATTTTCCTTGATGCATCAACATGGTTTATTAATCACCATGATAAAATAAAAATCTAAGAAGAATTTGGAACCAACTATCATTTTTAAATGCACATAACTACTCTTGTATGTACAATGGGCATAATATTCTCCATTCATAAATTGCATCATCAGTGACTCTGCCCAACTATCCTAAAGGTATTTGTTTCTGATGGGAAAACTAGGTTTTGTTAACCTCTAACTGTTTGTTCAATAAAGTTGATGTTCTGTCCATCAGCTCATAACTAAAGAAGGCAATTAATCACATAGGGTAAGGAAGTGAATTATCAACGTTACCAACTCAGAATCTTTGTTAACTTCATCGAAAAGCAGTATCATTATTCTATGAGGAAAAGATTAAGTAAAATGTGACTTGTACATTCATTTGAGTATAATATAAAAATTATAGGGTTATTAATCAATCAGAAATAAATATTCAATGAGATAAACACATGCCCTACTCACTTCTACACGAACGTTTTTAACTCAAACTGATCTTCTATCATACATTATGCATTTAAAAAAATCATAAAAGTGCTTTTCTATGTGCTATTCTAAGTTTCCTCATTTGTGCATTACTAAATGCACATGGCAAGACAGAAGCATTTGAAATATTTTCCAATTTACTATTTTCATTATGTTTCAACCATAGTCCAATATTATTTTGTGTGTCTCCCCTTTCAAAAAAATATTTTACTTATTTATTTGACACAGAGAGAGAGAGCACAAGGAGGCAAAGTAGCAGGCAGAGGGAGAGGGAGAAGCAGGTTCCTTGCTGAGCAGTGAGCCCAATGTGGGGCTCGATCTCAGGACCCTTGGATCATGGCCTGAGCCGAAGGCAGACATTTAAGCAACTGAGCTACTCAGGTCCCCCATGTATGTCCCCTTAGTAGTCAATTTTTTCCTTGTTGATGTTTACTGCTGTCAGAGGATTCTTTAATTCAGGTTCATAATTCTTTGTATTCATATATATCTTAATAAAATCATACCTAGCAAACCAATGTACACATATACACACTCTCACATACTTTAGTTGGACTTTCCTGAAATGAATATTTTAAGAATTCAAAATAAATAAGAAACCATGATGAAAATTTGGTATATTGTCTTTTTTTTTTTCATGAAAAGTCCAAGAATAGTTAATCTGCATTTTTATTAACATATCTAGGGCCTCAACGAATTGGTGGAAATTAAAGTAAATCTCTAAAATAAATAAATATTTTAAAAAAATGTTCTCCTGAGATAGACTCAAATATTACTCTGTGTCATTTACCTAATGGAAAAATTGAATTTCAGAGATGGTTTTGGTAATGGACTTTGTATTGGTAATATACAAAATAAAATACAAAATAAATACAAAATACCTATTACATGGTAATAGGACTTTTTATTTTATTTTATTTTATTTTATTTTAAGATTTTATTTATTAATTGACACAAAGAGACAAAGAGTTCAAGCAATGGGAGCAGCAGGCAGAGGGAGAAGCAGGCTCCCCACCAAGCAAGGAGCCCGACACGGGACTGGATCCCAGGTCTCTGGGATCACGACCTGAGCCTAAAGCAGAGTTTTAATGACCTGGGCCACCCAGGCGCCCCTATAATAGTCCTTATTTTAGCAAGGAACATGAAAATAGCTCACTTTTAGTAAGTAGCTAGTAGCAATAAAGGGTCACTTGCCATCCAGAAAGGGTCAATATAACCATTTTACATTAAAGTCAAGCAAGTGAATTAGTTGTAAATGAAACTTGACTTTGTGTTCCATTGCCATTTAAATAAAAATATCAATCTCATTAAATACGAACTTATAAGGAGCACTGTACGTCACACATGCAGAGTCAAACCAATATGCTGTACACTTATATAATAAAGTATATCAATTATATTTGAATAAAACTGGGGAAAAACTGAAGTCATTATGCTATATATGAAACTCACATAAGTTTAATGGAACTTTTGAGAATAGATCAATTGTGTTATGGTCTTTCGGCAAGTAATGTATCAATTTCATTAGCCATGTCATTTTCTTTTTCAGATTAATGAGTGACAACTACTAAACAACCCCAAAGTATACTTAGAAATATTTACCAATATTTTATGAGCTATTAAAATATAGGTAATTGATTTCAATTGTACTGGTTTGGGTGGACATAGAAATTTTGGTGATTTTTTTTTCTCAAGTAGGCTTGGGTGAACATAGAAATTTTGATTAAGGATAAAGATAAATTAGGCACTACATTTGGTATATACTATATATTTTCAGTAATAATTTAATGTGTTATAAATAAGACTTTAAGTATGTGTCATACTATTCTACAAACATAGATACTGAATAATTTATTTTTATTAATGAATATCTCACATCTGATAAACCATCTAATAGTTTAACTCAACATATACAAAAATCTCACACTCTCGAACAGACAAAAAAAAGTATTTTTTAAAACTCCATAGTTTTCCAGTAGATTCATGTTTCTAATCAGTTTGGCTCAGAACTTCTAAGGTATTTTTTTTCATCTAACTCATCTGTTTTATACAAAATATGATAACACATTCTCCTGTTTTATCTACCTCAAAGTCCACCGTGTTCTGTCATTTGATTCCTTTTGGGCCCTCAGTAGTTCAGTCCATTTTGATTTGTGACCTATGTTATTTCATTATTTTCTAAATGTCCATTATTGCTTCTCTACATGGTAATCCACATTCAAACTCAGCTGTCAGATTATCCTTCTAGAGCATGCTTTGATTATTCTCCCCTACTAAATACTTTTTAATACCCACAAAAATAAAGGTCATTTTCTGTCTATGTAACAAATTCATGATCTGATTTCACCTCATTTTCTTATTTATCTGTCTTTTTTAATAAAGATTTTTATGTATTTATTTGACAGAGAGAGAGAGAGAGATCACTATTAGGCAGAGAGGCAGGCAGAGGGAGAGGGGGAAGCAGGCTCCCCGCTGAGCAGAGAGCCTAATGCGGAGCTTGATCCCAGACCCTGAGATCATGACCTGAGCAGAAGGCAGAGGCTTAACCCACTGAGCCACCCAGGCACCCCTTATTTATCTGTCTTAATGCACTTTATTTCCCATAATCTTTCGTTCAACCAAATTACAGTGCTCACCATTTCCTAAACACAGCTTGCATTTTCCTTTTATTTCTCCCATCTGAATTCAGTCCAGAGGCATTTGTTGAGGATTTGGACTGTGACAGTTTCTGTGCCAGGAGACAAAACAGTCTAGTATTCATCTTCTGCTTTCTGAAGAGTTCTCAAAGAGTAATGGGAAAAAAGACACATAAACATTATTACAATAAAATATGAGGAAATAACAGAAATAAATTCAAAATAGTAAGGAAGTTATCTGCCTACCACCCTTACTCACTTTAATCTATGAATTTTTTCTCCCAATGTTGAGATCCAGGACAAATGGTGTCACTTCCGTGAAGCCTTGTAAGGCTTACCAGACCACTCACAAGTTCTCTCTCCTGCTCAGAATTACATTACCCATTGACTTTGCCTTCCCTCAATCCTTATCACACACTCCCTTGGTAGTATGTGAGAAGATGGAATAACCCCTACTATATTGTAAACACCTTGAGTTGAAGACCTTGCCAACTGGAATGTAAACTCCAAAGAGCAGCAAAACCTGTCTGCTTGTAGTGGACATTTTAAAAATTTTCATGAATGAATGAAAAGAACATGCAGAATATTTTCATAATAGTCATGGAAACTAACATGTACATGACATAGAATTAGGCTAAATTAATATTTGTTGAAGAAATAATAGTGGTGTCTTAGGTCTATATCCTTTTAGTGGTATGCATGTGGTACTCAGTAACTATAGTCCCACCCAAACACACACACACACACACACACACACACACACACACACACACACACACAGGATTGATTTGCAGCATTAGCCTATTTCTTCAGTGTAAGCATTCCCAGTATGGCAGATTTCAAGCTCCAAATGTGATTGCCACTGAAGCAAGAATTGAGAAGGGATAAGAACAGGCTTTCAAGAGCTGGTGTAAACCAGCTCTAGCTAAGGTGATGTTTAGTATACACAATAAACTCTCAATGATTATTTATTAAATAATGGGAATTATCCAAGCTCCTTCCTTCTCCCACTAACAAACTGCTGCCTCCCATCAGAGTCAAAACTGCAGGAGAAAAAAGTGGAGATCATGAGACTCATGCCAGCTGAGTTTGTCCCTTTATTTCAAAAAACAAAAAACAAAAAGCTTTCATGACTCCCTCCACCCCAATTCAATTTCTGATTACATTTCATTGGCTAGAACTTTGTCACATGGCAATCCTTAGAGGCAAAGGAGCCAGGAAAACAATACCTTTTTTTTTTTAACCCCTAACTAAATTAAGATCATATTAGTAAGGCTAGAGGACAAAAAGGATATTGGGCAAGAAACTACAGTGACATAAGTCATATTTATATCATTGCTGTTTTATGAATAAGAAATTGTAATCTTATTGTACTAAATATATCAGTGAGAAAGTAACTTCGTTGAATTCTATTACTTGCTGTGTAATTTACTGAGCAGAGCTATCTTGGACATGTGGGTTGTACAATATTTCATCAACTGTCAGTAATTCAGCTCCTACTCTATTCATGACACTAGGATAGTTGATACTGAGAATACTGGGAATTAAAATACTAGACCTTGCACTGGGCTGGCACTAACAAACATAACTATCACACCTTTTCTGGAGTACATAGACACAGATCATAATCCTTAAACTCTGACATGCCCATGTTCACAAAACACTGTTATGCATCTTTATATTACAAACAAATATGATTTTTCCATTGGTAAGATAGAACTATAGGAGTTAAAATAATAAATTTTATAAAAATATTTGAGATCTCCATTTGGTAGCCAAAAGCTTCTTTGGACCTGAAAAAGCTAGAATAATGTATTGAGTTGGCTTTCTGACCTAGGACTGAGAACAAATAGGTTGGAAACAAATTTGTTCATCTTGTGTCATATCAGACTCTATGAAAGTCTGATGACATAGGCATTCGATTTACATTAATATAACTTACTATCCTGGTTTATTATCTGCATACAGTAGTGAGAAAGGCAGCTACAGATACAAGAGCAATGGAAATCATTCCAGAAAAAGGAAAGCAAGAGTGAAAGAGCGAGAGCAAGAGCACATGAGATGGGGTGGGAGAGAGAGAGAGAGAGAGAAATGAGGAAGACTGTGTGGCTTTGGAACATTTCCTAGCATCTGGTCTTCAAAACATTTGAAGTACTAAAAAACAATACAGAATGCTATATAAGAAAAAGCTTCAAACTCATGAGTCAGGTTAACTTGTGAATCACTCTTAATCTTGCTGCCTTACCTTTTAGTGATCTTAAGCAAGTCACTCAAATTCTCAGAGTCTAAAATCATTTGTTAATGTATTACAGACAAACAACATAATAACAAAATTCCATACTTCCAAAACATCACATATTTCCACAAAGGTGTCCCTGGGAAAGACATGGCAAATTACTGGATGAAAGGAAGCTTTTCAAATGTATTACTGAGGAAGATTTAGCATACACCAGGAGCTGGCATGGTTAGAGAAGGCTAACGTGAAAATTAAAATCTGCATGTAATTTAGAATGATGAGATCAAAGATGAGATTTCAGGTTGTGAAAATGGCAAAGGTAGAGGTAGAAAGGAAGGGATAAACATACGGTGTAATATTGTGAGGATAACTCAGTTTCGGACATGAGGTTTTATTATATATTTATCCTATATAATAGAGATCAGTTTAGAAAAATAGAAAGTCTTGAAAATCACATTAAAAGAGGACTTTACTTGAGGGTAATGAGAAAACCATATATATTCTAGAGAAAGCTATTGACGTGATGAGATTATTATAGTCTGTTTTCCTCTAGTTCAGAGGTGCTTTATTTCCTCCAGTAATTTTCCTCCAAACTGGTTACTATATTGGAGCTAATCATGGCATTTAGAGAAGTTATTTTAGGAGAAAAGAATTAAGACAAAGATAAAAACCATGCGATTCTGGACTTTAAAGCACAAGTGGCTTATTTGGGATATTAGAACAAAAAGATTTTACAGAATATAGGAGATTATCAAGCAGAATCAAATTTTCCTACCTATCAGACCAATGGAGATGGAAATAGGAGAACGGAAAGGAAACAAGAATGTTAGATCGTGTACCCCAACTTTGTGCTCTCCTTTCCCCTTGGGTTGAATGGAAGTTAGAAGAAGGAATGCATTCTTTTTGTTGAGCATTGAAATTTGTCTTTGCTTTCTGGTTGGACCCAGAAAGGTCTGTCAGTGGAAGTGGTTTCACAGACAACCTTATTTTTCATGACAGTTTTAAGGTGTGGTCAGCTATTTTGAAGCATATGACATCATTTGTGTGTTTCTGATATTTTTCTCATGATTAGGCTGGGGTTACTTTTATTTTTATTTTTTTAGGAGGAAAATGGCAGAAGTAAATGCCATTCTTATCACATGATGTTGATTGTGTTATAGGACCACCAATTATTGGATTAACAGTTCATCTTTTTTTGAATTTTTATGTCGTATTTTTAAAAATTGTGATAAACTTTTCATAACATGAGCCCCACTATCTTAACCATCTTAGATGGTAACTAAGTGTACCAGCTAGTGGAATTAACACATTTGCATTGCTGTACAACCACTAGCACCATCCATCTGCAGAATTTTTCCATCCATCTACAGAATTTTTCCATCTTCCTAAATTGTAACTCTTTACTCATTAAATATTAACTCCTCATTCCTCTTTTCCTCCATTCCCTGGCAACTCCCATCCTGCTTTATTTCTCTATGAATTTGACTACTCTAAGTATCTCAGTACTTCATCTTAACATAGCTATCAGTTTCTCCTTTCACATGCTAACCCCCATCCCACTTAATGAACCTCTTTCTGCCTAGTCCACAACCCACATTCACTATTTTTTTACTCCAGCTTCATTGAAGCATAATTGATAAATAAATTATAAGACATTTAAACTGTACATAGTGATAATTTGATACATGTGTACATTGGGAAAAAATTCCTCCCATCTAGTTAATTAAAACATATAAACACATCTATAACCTCGCATATTTACCTCTTTTGAGTGTGTAAGAACATTTATGTTCTACTCTCTCAGAAAATTTCCATTATGCAACACAATATTATCAACTATAGTTACCATGTTATACATTAGCTACTCCGACCTTATTCATCTTACAGCTGAAAACTTATACCCTTTTATCAAATGCTCCCTATCTTCCCAACTCTCTGTTCCCTGGCATTTTTCTACACTCTGTTGCCATGATTTTAACTTTTTATTTAGATTCCACATATATAACACACTGTATTTGTCTTTCCCTGTCTGGCTTATTTCACTAAGCATAATGCCCCCAGCTTCCATGCATGGGGTCACAATGACAAGACTTCCTTCTTTCTCATAGCTGAGTAATATTCCATTATATATACCACAACTTCTTTATCCATTTATATATTCATTGATGGACACTTAGGTTGTATCCATATGTTGACTATTATGACTAATGCTGCAATGAACATGGGAGCGCAGATAACTCTTTGATATCCTTATTATCTGTCCTTTAATGGGTAAGGGTAAATTACCTTACCCATTAAGGTAATGGGTAAATTTGGTTAAATAAATGAATTCAGCTATTCAAATTACTGGATATCCTTGCATTCCAACTGCCAGAAACCAATAATACTGGAAATTAAAAATTCCACAATAAGCCTCATGGGCACAGTAAAAGTTATATTTAATTCTAACTACTTTTTTTCTTCTATTACTACAAAATTTGGGCAAAAAAGTAACTCCCTTAAAAAAGGCATTTCCTCTCACTGATGACTATTTTAAAACTACATGTGTTCTGAAAATTAAGTTAAGCAGGTTATTAGCAATTAATATTATTGATTTACTGCCAACTTAGTTTCTCTCTCTTTTAAATTTTTTTTTTAATTTTTTAATTTATTTGAGAAAAAGAGAGAACATGGGAGAACACGAGCAGGGGGGAGAGTCAGAAGGAGCGGGAGGTGGAGACTCCCCGCTGAGCAGGGACCACAACAATGTGGAATCCCAGGACACTGGGATGGTGATCTGAGCCAAAGACAGCTGCTTAACTGACTGAGTCACCGAGGCACCCTCTCTTTTAAATCTTGACTGTCTCGTGTTCACAGGAAACAAAGGACTGAAAAATGTTTACGTACAATAAACTTAGTTCATTTCCCTTTTTTTCTTCACTAAGATTTTGCTTAGCCTTTAGACGAGTTTCTCCTTTTTATATGACCTAATATTATTTAGATTTTAAGGCATACCTGACTTATAATAAATAGACTTTGAGTTTTATGAAGCAAAGTAAATAATTAAGAGCTCAACTGTTTTCCATTAAATGAGGATCAAATTGAATTTTTATCATCTATTATTCTATATTATAGTTTTTAAATAATTGTGGCATATATACAATGACTGAGCACTTGTTATATATTATGCTAGTTTTATAACATTATACAATATAAAAATAATATAATTAAAATATATTTGAACATAATTTTGAGCTTTTAAATATGAGTAATTATAGTATGGAATATCTACCTAAAAGTGGTCTCCTACCACTTTAAAATATGAAGTTAAAACATCACAAATAATGACTTAAAATCTACAGATCAGAAAATGAAAGCATGGTATTTTCATGTTAATGTATTCATGTAGTCAATAAATTTTGTCGCTTTTAAAAAATTTATTCTTATTTTTGTATTTTGGGGAGGAGGAATAAATCATTTTTATTTACTTATTTCAACAAATACACAAAGAATCATGCGATCCTGCCAGCACTGGATGCAATACCGGGCCACAAGTCTGCACACTCTTTTGCAACTCGTTACCTTTATTTCATTTCACCTTTATTGCTTACCATGGCCCCCATGTTATTTTCAAAATAAACACACCATCTTTTCTCCAGTATCCCTTTGGTTGTGGAATTACCACTGCTGGATGTACCTTCTTTCTGAGCTTTGGTTTGCCTTTCTTCACTGTGGCCATCACCCTGTCACCCACACCAGCACAGGAAGTCTGTTCGGTCATCCCTTGATCTCCTTCACTGAGATGATAAACAGATTTTTGGCTCCTGTGTTTTCAGCACAGTTGATCTCAAGTCTTACCGGAAGACCGAGGGAAATTCAGAGTTTTGCAACAGAGGACCCACCATGTCCTTGCTCAGACATCTTAAGGAAAGGGACTGAAAAAATAAGCTTTATTTTTTAATAAATGTATTAGTCATTGAAGTAAAATTGAAGACCACATTTTTATAGTAAATATTTTTGGTTTTTTAAATCTGCCAGGAAAATCTGAAGAAATGCAAGTTATTTATTTATAAGTTAGAGCAAATGCAAAGTTTTTTTGCAGTTATTTGAAACTTTTAGGCAAAAAATGTTACAAACGGCTGTTTATCAATCAATATCATGACTTCTTTAATATTAAGATTAATCATGAGATCAGAGGAACTTAAAATAGAAAGGATCTCAGATATTCTTTTTCTAGTTATTTTCCTATATTGATAAGCATGCTTTTTAATCCCATCCCCTATTTCATCCATCCTCCCACTCACCTTTCCCCTAGTAACCGCCACCTATGGCAGATTAAAAAAATGGAAGCTACAGAGGATAAATTATTTTCTTTAAAAACTAAAAGATGTGTATGGCAGATCCCACTAAACATGCTTCCTAAGGCATATGGACATACATACAGAACACAAACCACACACAGAGACAAACGTGTTAAAAAGATAATTAGTGGAATTGGAGGAGCAAATCCTTAAAGGAGCTCAAAGGAAAAGAACCAGTCTGAATTGTAGCTAGAAGGTTACAAAGAATTTGCAAATAAGATATCTTTTGAGAGTTAAACAGTAATATCATGGCATAACCAACCTGGACAGAGAAAGACAACCTTTCTTAGAAAGACAAAAATTCTCTCAGAAAAGCAAGCCATGAATGAATCCTGATTGCATGAATTCACTCATCCACAAAAATATCAATATCCATCAGCAGGAGCGTAGGTTAAACATGAAAAATAAAATAAGCAGAGTTCAATGTCAAACATAATCACCATCCATCCAAGGACAGCTCAAAGAAGTGGGCGACATAGGCCAAAGGCTTTTCCTGTCCAGGTGTAACAGTACAGCTTCATCTAATTCCATCAACTATTTAAATCTTATAACTAATTCTGTTTTTTTGTGATTTTATATTCACCAAGCCATCTTCTGATTGAACTGTGTTTTCCCACTGAAGTATCGGAGGAAGAGAACGAATACCCAGCCCGAGGACTTAAATAATGTATATACTAACCTGGCCTGTTGTATTTCTGAATGTGAATAAACAGTCCCCTGGTTGGAGTTTGACAAGTCACATAAATTTCCCAAAGGGAAAATATGTTGGCTATAGGACTCAAATGTCTAATACCTCAACAATTAAAGTTTACGCCACAAAATAGCATAGATTTGAATGTTTAACATCAGAATCATAGACTTGGTTAATATGAATTGACACTGGATCCTGACCAATCGGATTTTGGAGCCTGCAAAAAATAAGACAGATTCTGAATCACCTTATAAATTCATGATCCAAAGAATCTGAAGTGAAACAGCTTGCTACAGTTTCCCCAGTATTACCACATTAATCATAGGGATTGTCTGTACTCTGAGACATCCAGAACTTTAACAAGAATGATTCAGTAAAGCAGGTATTGTGATTTGCATTTGATACATGAGAGAACTGAGGTGGAATGAAGTTATATAATTTTTTTTTCAAGCTGACACAATTAATAAGTGGACCTAGAATTGAAACCGGGTCCTGTGGTCGGGGTAGCAAACTCAAGTGATTACAAAGGTAATAAGAGGCTAAAGAAGATATAATGAGGACTGCTTAAACCTGTGTAAGTTGCAAACTTGTAACAACATAGGTTGCCGATTTCCCACAAAAAGTCAAATATTCTAATTTTATGTGAAATCTCTTGATTTTGAAATGTTGTTACCTAATTTAAAAGTAAGTTTTGGACACAATGAGCTGAATAAAGCACTTATACATAAGCTCATTTGGGTTATGAGATACCAGTTTGTGGCCTGTGAGCGCAAGTAAATGCTTCTTGTTTTTTAGAGTCAAAAGTTTTTTTTTTAATTCTGGAAAAATAATTACTGGTCAGAAATGATATTCTCTGAAGAAGACCTGGAGTGCTAATATTCTATGCTACTCAGTGCTGATCTTATATTTATGATTTAGAAGTCAAAACAAATGTGATTGGCTTGTTTGTAAAAAATTTCTGAGGTGACATCCTATCTCTTCTGAACAAGGGGTTTCAGATATATCTGAAAGCAACTTGAATTTTCCTAAAGAAGTAGTTACCTGGTATTTCACCACAAGAACAAGTGACTGAAAATATTATTTGAAATTATAAAAAAAAATAAGCCAAGACTGTGATGATTTGGAACTAACTTTTAGCACAGTAATTATCTGTAAGACACAATCCAACATTAGAACAGTGATAATTTGTGGTGTAGATAATTATATATGAGTAGACTGCTTTAAAAACTGTAAATCATTTTCATTTTAGTGCAGGCTCAATATTCTCAATATGTCTTTGGTGTGCCTTTCATAATTCCAAAGTTAAAGAACTTCTGAACTTGGAGAATCCAACTGAAAACTGTAATTATATTGGATAAATAGCACTCTATGGACAATGACATCTCAGCCAAGACATAGTTTTGTCTAGGTGAAATACATTTTACTCGTCATATTCTTCTTGTTCTCTCTGAAACTTGCACGAAGGAAAGTTATTTGTTTCCCTTCACAAGGATGCATTAATGCTTCATGATATATACTTAAAGGGACCTATCTCTTTACACTAAAAAAGAGAGAGAGAGAAAAGAATAAGACCACTGTATCATAGCTCCTGTAGAAAGCATAATTTTATATTGTATGCCATCTACATAAGTTAAAAGTTTAAAATAATTGTTTTACTTAAAAGGAGAACATTCTCCAAATAACTAATTTGAAATAAAATGCTAATGTCTGAGGAGAATATATCAGTCAAAATATCATAGAAATGCCAAATATTATGGAAGTAAAAACTGCAAGTTATGTTTTCATAGTATCAGAGGTTAGACAACTAGCTGTGAATCTAGCTGTGAATTTAGCTGTGAATCTATTCTCCTACTTCAAATGCAGATTTGCTCTCATGACATGAAAAGAACAGTCTAATTTCAGTAGAAAACAGGCAAACCACTGCATTCTGCAGCAATTTTCCCTCTTGTATTTAGAGCCACGGAGTGACCAGGAAACCCATAAGGTAGGTCAAGGCAAGTGTATAATTCTCAGTTGAGAAAACAATTGCCTATTGACTGTAGACTGGGCAATTTTTCTTCAGATTTCCTACCTCTTAAGGGACCCCACCTAAGAGACAATGTGAACCCTATTGTGAACAAATGAGATAGCCATCTCTGGATCAACTCCACAGAGGCTTCAAGCAATATCAGAAACTGACCCAATGATGCCCTAGATATTGCACTTCTAAAAACAGGTCTTGAGATGCACTGCCTTTTCTTTGATTGCTTAAAAAACAGGGACTTTTTTGTGTTCAAGACAGGAATTAAAATCACAAAAGCACATTACTACAAAAATGTGTAAAATCTATCTCATAAACACAAATTAAGGAAAGCTTGCAGCTAAGATGTCTTTCTATTAATAATTTTCCTAATTAGAACCCCAGTGGTGCTAGTATTTTCTGGTCCAAAGATAATAATCAATTAAACTACTGATATATCTTTCTTTTTAAAATGTAGAGGATGTTATGTCATTAAGTTAATAGCTATTTATTAAGTACTTACTGTGTACCATTTACCGACAACCGAGCTAAGAACTGCCACTTCCAAAATGAGCTTTATCTGATATAGTCTACTGACAGAATGAATAGTGCTGGGAGGTATCAACAGGGGCCTCATCACCAGGCTTCACCTAAATCACTCCTGATTGATGGCTATCTCTGCTGTCCTTAAAGATATCCTAGGGAAGCGCTCCCAATTCATTAAATTCTGTTAAGGGAAAGTTCTCCCTAATAACCAATGTCATTGTGAAGCCAAAACCTGTTTTGTCTAATTTTGCCGCCATTAAAATTGTAAATAGCTAGACTATTAACATGTCATAATTTAAAGCCCCTAAGCTTAACTATGTTTTCTGTTTCTTTCTTTTTCTTTTTGCTTAAAAGAAAGATATATCCCTTTTTATATCTAACACTAACCTATCACGCTCTCAGCATTGCTCTCACCTTATGTCTTGCTCCATTATTTTTTTCCTCTTTCTCCTATATGGGCTGGTCCTTTCTCCTAAGCATGTAAAGATTTTCATGTTTCTCTCATATTAAAAAAAAAGCCCGGGGCGCGTGGGTGGCTCAGTGGGTTAAAGCCTCTACCTTCGGCTCAGGTCATGATCTCAGAGTCCTGGGATCCAGCCCCGCATCGGGCTCTCTGTTCAGCAGGGAGCCTGCTTCTCCCTCTCTCTCTGCCTGCCTCTCTGCCTACTTGTGAACTCTCTCTCTGTGTGTCAAATAAATAAATAAAATCTTTAAAAAAAAGAGCCCAATTTATTCTTACATCATCCCCTCTGTTTGTTAATTTCACTTCTGTCCATCCTTAGCCAGGTTATTTTGCTTTTCCTTCTATTCTCTCCTTAACTCATTGTGAGCTGACTTTTCTTACCACTACACAGAAATTGCTCTTGTAAAGATCACTACTAATAGCTTAACTGTAAAATCTAATTTCCACTTCTCATTCTCTCATTACTTGAATGTAAGAGATATTTAACACAATTGACCACTGCTAGCACTATTAAAATGCCTGCAATTTAAAGCAATTTAATATATTCTCTTTTCCATTTTAGCCTCTCTTAGGTTTTGTGACTATGGTCTCTCCTGGTTTAACTTTTCCCACGCACTCCTTGTACTATCATTTGTGGTTTCTCTTCTACCCACTGCTTAAATAGTGGTGTTACCCAGAGTCCTCAGCTCCTATCTCTTTGTTTTGTGTATATTCTTTGTGGATGATCATATGCACAATAGCACAATTCTATAACTGCTACTGAGTTACAGAAAACTCCAAACCCATACCCCAACCCAGACCCTTTTCTATTGCTCAAGCTCCATATGCCTCCTGGTATCCTTAGGCAGCTGAACATGTGAACTTCATCCTTAGTTCTAATTGCTAGGGTCACCATCTCACGTGTTCATCTGCAAAGATATGAGTCCCTATTCTTTTCTCTCTTTCCCTTTACTTTCCATATCTAATTAAATACTAGTTTCTGGTTCATGACATACTTCCCCATTAGACAGTCTCTAATCTCCAGTCTCAATATTACTACTTCATCCCCCAAAGGAACCACTTCTTTCATCTTCTGCTAGTTTTATCTTCCAGTCTTGCTCCTTTTCAAGTCATTAACTAACTTGTTTTCAGAGGAACGCTTCTCAAACACATATATCACCACGTTACTTCCACTTATACATTTTCATCTGTTCTCCAATGCTTATCCCAGGGAGAGTCCAAATTTCATACTTTGGCCCCTTCAATCACTAATCATATTATTCCCACCTGGTTTTTCAGTCCTCTGCCCTGCCCTTCACAGCTTACAGTCCTCTATACCCAGCTATACATACACATACAGGCGCACATCCTATGCTTATCTGTATCAAATAACTTTCAAGTCTCCAGTTAAAACATGCCTCTGGGCCTCTGCTGCCTGTGTCACAGCTCTGTCTGCCACTGAATTCAGACCTGCTGTGCTGGACAGTTCTTCACAAGCTCTGTCTTGCTGAACTACCCTTGGGGGGAATCCTCAGCCAATAATAGGTAGAAGTGGTGGATAAATAGTCTATTATCCTGACTTTTAGGGGAACAGCATGCAGGCCTTCCCTTTATTTTCAGAGGCACAGACAGACTGAGCCTTTTTCACTTAGAGCAAAACTCAGAATGAAAGCTTTTATTGTTTTTACTTCTTTTCCTTTCTTACTGTGCTCTGTCAGTCCTATTTACTAGGTTCACTCCCCCAAATAAACTGCGTGTATTCAAGACAGTATGTAAGTATGTAAGAAGGTTTTACTTCTGAGGAACCCAACCTAAGCCTCTGCCACACACATGAGCTTTTGGACATGTCACTATGCTTTTCTAAAATCCCTAGTCTACACATGATTCACATGAAAAAGTCCCATATTCTCCTGCATTATGGTTTGTGAGCATTTACTTGGTAAATGTCATCAAACTTTTAAAATAGTCACTATTAAAAAAAATACTATTTTTTTGTTGTCACCAATAGGAACTATTAGTTTCTCATCATCTCTCCTATAATAGACCATGAGCAGCTTGGGAGTTCAGACCAGGCTTAATTATCTATATATTCCAATGCCTAGCATTGACTTAATACATAATGTTATTAATTATCTGTATTGAACAAGTAACATTAGTATTTTAATAATGATGACCCTTGACATTTGTATTTTAATAACAATGACATTTGATTGAAAGAGATGAAGCATTCTTCTGATATATTTCAGTGATATAATCAAGAATTCTTTAAATTGAATATTAAGAAACAATAATAATAAAACAAAGCTAAAATGATCTTTAAATATTTCTGAGCTAATATCTATGACACGAAAGGAGTAAATATTATAAAGACCTCAAGAACTCAGAAGTTGGTGGAGGTAGTACCAGCTGGAGCTAGAGGGGGATGAAGAGAGAGGGGCCAAATTGAAAGTCCTAGAGATTAAAGATCCAGAAGGATCTAGTGCCCTTTAAATAGTATGTCCAGAAGCCATGAATCCAGAGTTGTCAGTGAGTATTTGTACATGAAATGAGAAGCTATAAACATAAGAGGAATTAACCATAGGCAAAGCACAGAATCAATTATACACCCATAGGAATGAAGAAAAAGTTTGTTGGGATCATTGAACCTGAGAAGACAACCAGATTATGAAACATCAAAGCACCTGGGAAGAGGAACAAAATTCAGATAAGTCAAAATTTGTGTAAGGTTGTCTTAGAGAAACTTGGAAAAAAGAAATAGAGTTTGAGTTATCTTCATTTTATTAGAGACTCTAGCTACTTTGAAGAAGTAGCCCAGCTCAAACAGTGATATCCCTCCTTATTTTTCAAAGAGATATTCCTAGTGGGACTGTGAGGAATGTATAAAATCCTATTTCTGTAAATTAATGATAAAATAATGAACATTTAAAGGTATTTGATATTTAACACAATTGAATCAATATAATTCATATTATAGGTTATGATACTTCAAGGATATACTCGGTTCCAAATGAATAACATAGATGGTTAAAAAAGGACGTAAAATTTTTCAGAAGTACCAAACTTACATAAAAATATGCATGTATTTAAGATTAAAGTAAAACTAAGGAGAAATAATTTAACTATAGAAATGTATTACATATTGTTCATACAATGAAGGTTAACATTGATGTATTAATATTATATTTAATAACTTACCCTGAAACAAGTTGTAGTATTAGAGTTCCAGTTGTCTAGAAAAGGTACACAGAAGGTAAATTTTAACAGATATAAAAATAAAGTACCACTGTGTTTAAAATTAATTGTAAATCCTTATCAAAATATTAGTAAAACAAATCAACCTATATATATATTTTTTTAAAAAGCATTAAGCTTCATGAGCAAGTAAGAATTATCTAATTAAGGGGTGGAAAGATAATTCAACATCCAAACACATGTTAACATAATGTATCATGTCTTCGTTTTCTGTTGCTATGTAAGGTAAACATTGTCACAAGGCCTGGGGATGATAACTTTGAGGGCTATTAGTCAGCCTACCATGGTGCTCCTTTTGGTCCCAAAAGGAGCCATTCCACAGAATATATTCACCATATCCTAAGGTCGTCAATACAATATCAATTCAAGTCTCAAATCTCACCTAGACTTATCTGTTCACAAGTCCCAAATTTCATCATCTAAATTATTGAAATTAGCTATGAGTAAAGCTCTGGGGGTAATCCATCCTGAGGCAAAATTCCTCTCCATCTGGGCAGCTATAAAACTAGAACATAAGTTAACCGCTCCCCAAACTCGGTACTGGGATAGGTATAAGGGTGAACGGGGGGAAATCGGAGGGGGCGATGAACCATGAGAGACTATGGACTCTGAGCAACAAATGGAGGGTTTTGGAGGGGGGCGGTGGGGGGTTGGGTGAACCTGGTGGTGGGTATTGAGGAGGGCATGTATTGCATGGAGCACTGGGTGTGGTGCATGAACAATTAATCTTGTAACACTGAAAAAATAAAATAAACATATTTGGGGGGAAAAAAGAAACAGTTATAGATATCCCCATTCAAAAATGGAGAAAATGAAAGGACAAAAGGAATCATCTGCCCAATAAAATTAAAATCCAACCAAGCAACCTATTTGGTTTCAGGGGCTAGAAACAATCTTCTGTGGCTTATTGTAAACAGCAAGGAGAAAACAGTCCACACCTTCAACACTCTGCTTGAAAATCTCAGCTAAATATTGAAGTTCATTGCTTATAAGTTCTAGGTTTCATATAGCTTGTAAGGCACAATTCAGCTAAGCTTCTTAGCTTAAGCCATTGTATAACAAAGATTCCTTGTCTCCAGTTTCCAAAAACATGTTCTTGATTTCCTTTTGAGCCCTCATCTGAAGCTCCTTTAATACTTACATTTCTGCCAGTAGCCTGTTTATGACTATTTAAGTATTCTCTAAGAAAACAGATTTTATTCTACTATGTTCCTCCCTTCCTTCTGAGTTCTCACTGATGGTCCCTTTAACACCCAGCTTATTGAAGGCAATCTAGAATTTTTCTAATATATTCTTCATAATTCTTTCAAGCTTTGCCTACTGCCCAATTCCAAAGCCACTGCCACGTTTTTAAGTATTTGCTAGAGCAGTACGCCCTTTCCAAGTACCAAGATCAGCATTAGTTTTCTTTTTTTTTTTTAAGATTTTATTTATTCATTTTTCAGAGAGAGCACAAGCAGGAAGAGTGATAGGCAGAGGCAGAGAGAGAGAAGCAGGCTCCCCACTGAGCAAGGAGCCCGACATGGGACTCGATCTCAGGACCCTGGGATCATGACCCGAGTCGAAGGCAGTGACTTAACCGACTGAGCTACTCAGGCATCCCAACATTAGTTTTCTATTACTACTTAAGATAACATATATTCCCAGGTTCCAAGAATAAGGTGTGGGCATCTGGACATATTTTGGGGGCCATTATTCAATCTATCACATCATATTAATAGAATAAAGACCAAAAAAAATCACATGGCCATCTCAACAAATAATAATAATAAAAAAACTTGAGAGAATTCAACATTCACTTATTATAATGACCCTCAAAAAACTAGAACTACAAAGGAACTGATAAAACACATCTGCGAAAAACCCATAGCTAACATCATCCTTAGTGTTGAAAGCTTGAACGCTTACTTTTTATGATTAAAAATAAGGCAAGAATGTCTGCTCTCACCACTTCTGTTCAACAATGTTCTGTTAGTTCTAGCCAATGCAATAAGGCAAAAAATTTTTTCTAACTTAACACCATATAGAGATTAGAAAGGAAAAAGTAAAACTGTAATAACAGATGACATAATTCTATATATAGAAAAACCCAAGGAATATACACATACATGCACACACTGTTAGAACTAAAAAATGAGTTTAGTAAGGTTGCAGAGTACAAGATCAAAATATAAAACTAAGTTGTATTTCAATATACTAAAAACGAACAATCCAAAAGTTTAGTTATAAAAATGATTCTATTCAAAATAGCATAAGAAATAAAATTTAGGGGAAAAGTTAACAAAAGAAATAAAAGGAGTTGGACAAAGAAAATTATGAAACATTGCTGAAATAAATAAAAGGAGATCTAAATAAATGGAGAGAAATTTATAATGCTATCCTCTGTTCTCTTCACAGAAACAACCACCCCAGTGTTGACAGCCTCTACTGTCCTCTTGTACACACAGAGGTCCAAGAACACACACTGGTCTGCAGTTCTCCTCTGGGTTAAAAAACCTGTCCTGATCAGCACAACAGAAATTATAGACTGAATTATTGAGGAAGGAAGAGAGAAAGGCAGGCAAGAAGACAAGGAGGGAGAGAAGAAAGGGAAGAAGGGCTTATTCTCTTTTAAAATTAGATATTTTTTCCCTTCAAAAGCATCTCTTTATGTCTCTGTACAGTCTATGGGGTATAGTATCCCATGTGTGTCATATCGAGCCAGAACATTGTATTTAATACCAAAGACCACTGTTAAAGAGTGTGAAGAAGAGGGCAAAAGGTGGATGAAGAGGCTGAGATTATTTTTGCCTTGAAATGTGTGTATGAAGACATAGCAGTTTTCAAATACTTGAAAGAATATCATGTGGGAAGGAATATGGTATAAGATTTTGGGGGTTTGGGTTTTTTTTTATGTTGCAGAAAAGAAATTAGTCTCAGTGGAAGGGCCTTTCAAACTGAAATTGGGATCGGTAAGATTTTTCTCTCCATAGTCCTCTGTCAGAGGCCAGATGATTGTTTAAATGTCCCTTGTTTTCAGGTAGCAGATTGTTGTAAGTCTCCTCTAATAATAATTATATAGCTCATATGTTAATATATCAACTGAACTGTTGTAGAGTAAACTTGGAATATTTGAAACTTCTAAAGGAGCAAAACTTCCTTCGTAGATGTCAGATACTGCTTCTACAAATGTTGCTGGATGCTTCACTGATATCCATGAGTAGTTCCTGAAATAATTTCCTTTAAATGAGCAAAGTCATGGACTTCACGTCATATGATATTACTATATGTAAATTTGCATGAACTACATGTATGTCTCATTCATGTTGGAATGGATAATGTCCTTTAGTTGGTGATTCCATTTCAAATCGGTTTCTTGATAGTGCCAACAGGAAGCAGAAAGATGCTTTAACTGTTGCCACAGGTTTTTCCTCTTCTTAACAAATGAAAACATGCCTAGTTAGAAAAAATCTGAACACTATAAAAATACTTTTACAATGTTGCAGCTTTAAAAACATATTTAAAATATATGAAAATGTCAAGCACCTGCATTTTCATTCATTAGCTTACAGGATAAATCAATACTGAAAGCAAATAACATGATGTAGAATGAATGAAATCAATTTAGTAAGCTAGTCACAAATGGGAAGTCTGCATGTGCCATATTCACTAACATGTCCAGTCTTTATATTAAAAAACATCTTATTCTTGGAGCTAAGCCTTACTTGTACTTTATAATATAGTTTGGATAAATATAAAATAGCAGCCAAATACACTTATATAAATCAAACAGATCTCGTAGGTTTTCACCATATGTACTGAGAAAGAAACAGGTTTACCAATTTCTTCTCACAAAGGATTAAGACTTGAACTCCTCAAGAGGAAGCAAGTAATATTAAAGGCAGTGTGTGACAAGCCACACTAATATTTGAAGCATTAAATGAGGAATTTTTTTCTTAAAGTTTATAATTTAAATGAGTCAGCAGCCTGATTAGGTAGCATTAAAAATTAGCTTTTAGTTGCTAATAAGCTTCCCTTTGGATCTGTAGCCTGTTTTCCTGAAGCAAATAGAAGAGGGAGCTGCATGAGCCACTGTTTGCAATGTATGAATAAGATGACAAATGGGAAGAGGGCGTGGATGTTGATGAAGAAGGTTTGATTAGCAATTGGCAGCATGAAAACTTCTGAATTATTTTGCAAATTTAAAGAAAGGTTACACATGCAGTTGGTGAACAGAATTATAGACACAAAAATAGAACTATCTGAAGAAGCAGACATTTTGTTTTCATGCATGTGATTTGGGTATTTTTGCATCTCTTTATCTTTAATCAAAACTCAGACTAGGATCTTGATATGAGGCAAGTGGAATTTACTTGTATGTTGCTTGGCCACCAAGCAAATATCACTAGCATTTTCCCAGGTCACAACAGTCTGGGGTAGCAGTGGAGTGACAATAAGTAACAGAACGTAAGTGATAAGTGCAAAGCTTCACCAGACTGTGAGAACACATGAGGTCACATTTACATTAATCCCCCAAATCTCTACACTTGGAGTCTTCACCTGTTTGGCCAACATAGGGAATTCAAGGCTATTCCAAGCATTCTTCTTCCCCAAATATTTACAACACCTCAAATATCACATATACTTTGAGATGTCTCAAAAATAGATAACAACAACAACAACAACAACAACAACAACAGCAACAACAAGAATTGCCTAAACAGGAAGAAAAAAGTATCATTTAATAGCAAGAAGACCAGAGGTAGCATGGTTTCATCTTGGGCTCACTAGTATCATCAAGGACCCATTTTGTTTTCACTGCTCAGCCTTACATTATGAGGGCTGCCTTGTGCTCTACTTTGCAAGGGCTACTGTAACAATGTACCACAGACTAGGTGGCTTAAAAATATGGGAGTTTATCCTCTCACTGTTTTGGAGGCTGAAAGTTTGAAATCATGGTGTCAAAGGGCAATGGTCCCTCTAGGGAAGAATCTTTCCCTGCCTCTCCTTACCTTTTTTCCAGAAGTCCTTGATGTTCCTTGGTTTGCAAGTCCAATTTCTGCTATATCCATTACATGGTATTGTCCCTGTGCATTTCGTATGTCTGCATTTCCCTCTTCTTATAATGATGCCAACCACTGGATTGAATCCTGCTGTCAACAGATATGACCTCATCTTATTATGATTATATCTGCAAAGACTTTGTGTACAAGTAAGTTCACATTCACAGGTTCTGGATGGGCATGACTTTGAGGGGGATATTGTTCCATGCAGTACCCTTGGTCTTCCACCAGTTCCCACATATTTGCAAAATGACTGCTGTTGCAGATGTCACCTTCTCAGCATAACTAGATGCAGAGTCATGAAAGAAAGACTATCTCTACTTGTTTTCTCATTTTCAGAATAAAAAAATTTCTGAAATATCTAGTGGTTCCACCCAGCATGTATCCTTCATGTCTCATTCATAAGAAATAGTTACCCTTTCCAAACCATTAATTAGCTAGGAGGAAGAACTATTTCCATGGTTAATATATATTAAGCATATTTCCATTCCTGGATTATGAAGGGTTTAGTCTTCACCTAAGTACATGACTACCCATTTCTGAACAGAATTAGTGTTCTTTTCCCCCCAAACGGACATTTGTAACAAAGGAAGAGTTGGAAAATGACTTCTTTACAAATGTGAAAGTCTCAATCCTGTTGATTTTTATTATGAAAAGCAGTACTTTTTATTATACTTTCAGCTGCATATTTCAAAGATTATTTATTTATTTATTTATTTATTTATTTATTTATTTGACAGAGAGATCACTAGTAGGCAGAGAAGCAGGCTCTCTGCTGAACAGAGAGCCCAATGTGGGGCTTGATCCCAGGACCTTGAGATCATGACCTGAGCCGAAGGCAGAGGCTTTAACCCACTGAGCCACCCAGATGCCCCTTAGCTGCGTATTTCAACTGTAGATACTATAATACCAAATCTTTATTAGTCCTAAGAAACTGTCATGACATCTAAAATTCTTACATTGGCTATCTCAGTTGCTTTAAGCAGTTAGGCTACCAGAGGGTAGTCCAGAAAAGACACTATGGATGCTCCTGTCTCCACCTTTGCCATTGTTGAAAAACAAAGAAACAAAATACTACTGATTTTTGCCTTTATTCTCTAAAGATTTCACAGGCTGAGACTGACCAGTTCTAGTTAATCATTTCCTCAGACCTTAGTAGAGTTCTATACATTCACAGAAAGGATGGTATTATGGGCTAGGTTTTGTGCCCCTTGCTCCAAATTCACATATTGAAACCCTAATCCCCAGTACTACAGAATGGGACTGTATTTAAAGATAAAATCTTTAAAGGGGTGATATAGAGTCATACGGCTGAGTCCTAATCCAGTGGGACTGGTGTCCTTATAAGAGGAGATGGTGATAAGAGATGCACATGCACAGAGGAAAGAACATATGAAGACACGTGAGAAGATGGCATCTGCAAGCCAAGGAGAGAAGCCTAAGTAGAAAGCATACATGTTGACACCCTGATCTTAGACTTTTAGCCTGTACAACTGTAAGAAAATTAATTTTTATTGTTTCAACCACCCTGGCTGTGATATTTTGTTATGGCAGTCCTACAGACTAATACAGATATCTACTTTCAGGAGCTGAGTGGCTGAGGATTCATACCTTCCATGTGCAATTAACTCACAACTCATAGGAAAGTCACCTAAATTCTATAGTTTTCAGATTTTTGGTGAATTTTATCTTTTACAACAGATACACACCACACACACAAACACATAAGACCATTCTTTCAAAAATGAGCCAGAAAGTCTGCTCAGAACAAGCCAGAAAAGTACCAGAAAGGCTTGTTCAGAACAAGATTAAAATATGTCTCTTATATCACTCACCTGGTGTCAGTCTTCCTTTGAATTCCCTTTCAGTTCCTCATCGTCAGGATTACCCAGGCCATTTTTCTCATGAATATACTACTAACCAGTGCTCACTGACTGCTGCACTGCAAGGCATTCCAATGACAGAGGACATAGTTTTTAAGTGCAGATGCTCTAGAGTCAGATTTCCTGCGCTTGAATCTCTGTTACTTCTACCACATTGGATGGGTTACTTAAGACTTTTTGTCTCTACCATAGCATATATAAAATGAAGAAAATAGAGGAGTCTATTTCATGGGCTTGTTAGGATTAAATGAGGTAATATGTGTAAACACTTGGGAAGTGTTTAATAAATGGAAGCTAGAAATAATAGTACCAATGCCCTTGCTGGGTTAAGACTGCTCAGCATTGTAGAAGGAAGGTGGCAAGTTAGAATGAGACAAAACCTTCTCTGTCCCTTCTGCACATTCATCTCAAGGCAGCGCTGCCCTTGCCCTGAGCTTTCATGATTTTTAGCTCTCATTATTTTCTTCCATATAACTCTCTCTCTCTGTCTCCCCTGCTCTCCCAACCTCTTTCTCTCTTTCTCTCAGATTTTATTTCTCTCTAGCTCAAAACCAACTCCTAGAATCTAAAAGGTAAAGGAAACAGATTACCAATGCTTACTTAGACTTTCAATTTATTCAACAGAAAGTACTGCATACCCACAATGAGCAATGAACAATGTTCTGTACTGGAATTCCAGTGAGGAGACAGACATGTTTCCTGTCATCATGGAGTTTACAATCTAGCAGATGATATGGACAATTATGGTATTTTCAAATGTGATGAGAGCTCAGAAAGTACAAGGTCTTATGAATTTATAGGATGAAAACTGACCTACTTCCTAACCTGAGAGTTGTCAATTAGCTCAGTCATGACAGAAAAGGAAAGTATTGCAGACAGTGGCAAAGTATGAACAAAAGTCTTGAGAAAATATAGGGGAAGATACATTGGAGGAAATGAAACATGACTAGCATGACTGCAGCATAGACAGTGAGTGCCAAATGAAGTGCAGTAAAACTGCAGAAGCCAATAAAGCTTTGACCCAGCAGGACCCTATAGGACATGTTAAACATTTTCATCTTTATCTAAAGGAAAATTGAAGGTATTGTGCAATAGGGCAACATAATCACATGTGAGTCTCTAAAATATCACCTTGACTCCAATATAAATAATAGACTAAAGGATGGAGAGGAAGGAGACAAGTCTGTTATCAGGAAGGCCAGTTAGGAGCCTGTAAGAATGGTTGAGGTGTCAGATGGATAGGACAATTGCAAAGGGTTTGAGATAGATCAATGCATTATGGGGTGACTAAATAACTTCTAGATTTTTGGCTTGAGTACTGTTTGGATGGTGTTGCTATTTAGCAGGGAAAACAGGATAAGCAAAAGAATAGGACAGGATTAAAGATGGTGAGTATGGTTGGGCTTATATAGTTATAAAGGTGCTTTGCAGCTGGCCAGATGGGACAGTGCAGAAATATATAAGTCTGGAACTAAGAAGAATGTTTTGAACTAGAAGTCAGAATTGGGAGGATTTGGCCATGGGAAAGACCACTAACACATATGAAAATGTAGTCTGTATTCTCAAGTATTTGCTGTGAAGACTAAATTAAATCACAAACTGCGATTGGCTTAGTGTTTGATGTGCAGTTAAATACCATTTAATAATGAGTTGTTGTTATTATATTTATAGTCACACAAACTTACAAAGTTCATACTAATATGATTTCCATTTTAAAGATCAGGAAATGCTAGCGTAGAGAAGGTAGTTTATTTGCAACCATCACACAATTACTAAGATATGAATCTAGAATTTAGTCCTATGTCCATGTCTGTCAAAATCCAGAGCCTGTACAACAAGCCCCCTTCCTTTTTTTTCTTACAAACAATTCAAATTTATTTATTATCATTAAAATATTTCTTTGAATATCAATTTTTCCTTGAAAAAAGCCAGAGGAATAGATAATAAGGTCATTCAGAAAACTCCATTCTTTATGATACTGCCATTGGAAAATTATACTAAATAGGTAGAGCATGAAAAAGTTTGCCATTAACCAAGCCACCAATAGGTAAAAATCCATATGCTTTTAGCAAAATATGACAACTTTTAGTACCTAAAATTCAGCCATAGTGTCAAATATTATTGGTTTGAAAAGTATCCTTGAGTTAAAATGGAGGAATCAGCTCTTAAAACAAAGAGAAATGAGTTACATCTTTGGAATATTCATTTTGAGGCTCCTTGAGGGAGCTCCTGAAGGGCTCCTGTGTCTTATGCATTTTCATTCACACCTAGTGGAGCTCAGCCCTGCATTGTCATTTGCAAGGTGCTTGTTTGAGTTATCTAGAGCTGAATTATGAGAGCAACTCCATCCTTTAAGTGTTATTGCTCTTTCTCTCTTGCTCTTCACTCCTCTTCCCAGACTTTGCGAAGGTACTTCAGTGGCTATAATGAAGTGAATCCAAATTACTAGTTTGAGAATAGCAAGAGACCTGACATGCACACAAAATATTCTTTTAACATTTCACTGAACTAATCATCCTAAAGGATTTACTCTGTCTTTCATAAGCTTTTATTCGGTTTTGATTTTTTTCTCTTAATGTATCTTGGTAGTTTAGCTCAAGGAAGTTTGAAAATGCCACCCTGTACCTTTCAATAAAGTTGTCATGCACAAATTTTTTTTGTTTAATATATTTAATTGATGATTCCAGACATAAAAATTACAATAACAAGACTGAGCAGACAAGTCTTATTAGTACCCTATGTTTATATCCACACAGAAAATATATACAGTGTGCTTACTGTGACTAATTACTGAACTCTGACTAATGTAAAAATAAGGCAGTAGGTTTTAATGTATTCTTCTGTGGTAAAGAATATCACATTAGTTCACATGAAATTTCCTTAAGGTATTAGATAATAAAAATTTTATCAAAATTTTGGAAAGAGCTTTAAGGATTATGGAAGAGGGACAAACTGAAAGGTGTTAATAAATTATGGGATCAGATATATATGATAGTCATTATTATTTTTAATAAACCTTTGAGAGATTGAGAGTAGTCAGCCAGAGAGATCAGCCAACACCTTTATAGTAATAAAAGCCAGACCATATGGCAGGATTTAGTCTGTTAAGAAAATGAGCTTGCCCAAAATGTAGCCCTGAAAGAATATTCCCATCCAGATATGGGCATGGGTAGAAAATCATTGGCCTTCCCTAGGAACACTACTTCTATAAAACCTACTGCACTAAGCAGTAGGGAATGTGTGTTTTCTTCACACATATTACAAAGACAAAAGCAAGAGAGCAAATGTCTAAACTAAACAAGCTTAATTCCTTCTTTGAAACTGACCGTTCATTCTCTAAAGAAAGAAAGAAGATGCAAAGGGGGCCAGTAGAATTACCCCAATCGATGGTGATGTCTCCACCTGAAAACAGGTAGAAAAGCAAATAAACATGCCCCTTCACAAGAAGTTCAGGTCCAAATTTACAGAGCAAATTGTCACGATCTGCTGTGTGTCTGTTAGTAAACAGACATTTGTTTTTGGTTCAAATGAAGAATATTCTGAAAGAGACCTCATTCAAGTTAGAGTCCTTCTGAAAAAAACAAAACAAAAAATAACTGCTAGGAAGCCCCTGAAGAGTCGTCAAATTCCACACTCTGATAAGAGTCACAAGTTCCTTATTGTTCAACAAGACATTCTTTGTTCGTCAATAGGTGTCCATTCCACCATTTTCGATAGGATGAGATCTCCCTAGTTGCCTCCGGCTTCCTCCATCCAGACCCTGGGAAATTTTTTCATGAAACAAAAAAATGTCATCCACATTTGCTGCTGAGCACTGACTCTCCATTTTTTTGGATACGAGTATTGGATTTTCTGGGATCTGTGAACAGGAGATATGTACAGGGCTACCTACAAGGCTACCTACCTAAGCAAAATTGAGATCATATGACATACTTTACACAAATTTTAGAAAACAATTGATTAGACATTGATGGTCATTGGGGCCACCTTCCAAACGGATCCTTCCCAGAATGATTTTCATAACAAAAATATTGAACCTCAAATGCCAGAATTAGTAATTGTATTTCTCATTTTTAGAACACTCACAGTGTAGTCACCTATTTTCTAAAAGTGTCTTCTAGTCTCAGAGTACTCATTTTTTGGTTAAAAAATGAAATTAGTTACAGTGGTAAATGTTTAGTGTGTGCCCATGTGCAACAGGGATTAGTTTATTAGTTTATTAGTATAGTGATTTGTCTGGAGTTCTAATAATTATATACCTCAATAGTAATCCCAAATAAATTTTATCCAACAACAAGAAGAAAACTGTTCGTCATTTTCATTTGCTGGTATTTAACACATTCCCAACCAGAAACAGAATCATGTAAATTTGGTGTGTTTGTGTGTGTGTGTGTGTGTGTGTGTGTGTGTGTGTCTGTGTGTGTTTGTATAGGATTATATGATTTGATACTGCATTATACATAGTAACTTTTAACTGAAAAACATATTCTTTCTATCTTTCCATCTTCTTTGTGTATAATGCCCTCTGCCTCTCCAACTCCCTAATGTCCCAACACATATCTCACTAATAATGAAGACTATGAGGATTCTTATCTAAAAATTTAGGTGAGCCCTAACAAGTGACTATTTACACTTTCCACTTTCCACTATTTACACTTCCACTTTCCAGGAAGTTATGTAGATAAAGAACAGCAAATAAGAGATACATGACATAAAAATGCACATGATTAACTTTAGTTTGCTCTAAATTTTCAGTAATGTTAATATCACTGAGAAGCTTGATGTTGTGTTATTGAAAAAGGGAAACAAAGGATGGGGCCATAAAATAGGAATGAACCATGCTCCAATATCACCAACATTCTCCAATGAAGCCCTGAAAATATAGCACAATCTCATCAAGATGAGATTGGAAATCTTCAGTCTTTCATGAATGTGAGTAGAAACGAATAGTGGTAATGCAAAAACCAATGTAAGACAACTTCCTTTCCTCATGTAAACTAGAGAAAAATAACAGTAAAGAATAGGGGGACTCAGCACTTAGTTATAGAGATATTATTATGATACAAATATATAAGGTACATGACTTATTCATCCAACAGCAGCTCTGTACAGTACACAGTTCTAAGGGTGTTGGGAGAGTTTTGTGAATGAAACAGACAAAAAGCTAGCAATACAAAGAGAACAAAACAAAAGGAAAGGATCCAATCTATTGATCTCTGTGTGATCTCTGAAACAGAAGAAGAACTATGCCCTCAAAAGTCAACAGCTTCTTGGCCCTTCGGAAGTGAAATAAGGGATCTCGAAAAGAGTGAAGATGTTATTACTTCCACAGAAGAGCCTTCCCTGGGAAACTTGAACTAGGACAAACTTATTCTCCTGAAGAGAGTGACAGTAAATCCCTGTTTGGATACATAGCCCTGACTTTCCCCAGTTTTCCAGTGTCAGCATCACCTGCACAATTCTGCTCTCAGTAGAGCATCGGCTTGAATGGGAAATGATAGAGTTACTTGAAATTCAACCTTATACCTGTGATGAGACTAAAAAGTGCCTCATTGCTGTGAGCAACCTTTGCGGTCCACTCCTTCAGTTTTTGGCCAGTGCTTCAGACAAAGATGGAACTTTCTTTGGCCCCAGAGACAGTCTGGCCATCTGGTTACTGATGGAGTCTGCTTCTCCTTCACGGACATCTGTCAGAAGTCCAAGACTGATTCCCGGATTTGCCCCCATGGAGCCGAAAAATTGTCTTGCCCTGGCCACATTTGAGCCTTAATAGGAATAAATCCAGGTTCCGAATACTTCTTGACAGCAGTGACTAGGTGACTGGAAAAAGTTTATCTCAAATATAGACTTGCTTTTGACAGTCAGGCTCTGGAAAACCAAAACATTGACATTTGAGAACAATAGGGTCAGCATTAGGGTGGCAATAGCAGAGTTATTTATTCTTTCACTTATTTGTTTTTTCATGCAATATATATTTATTTATTAAATATTACTGCACACTGGGCTATGCTGGTCTTCAAATATAACAATCAGCACAAAAGATTTTTGATCTTACCATGATCCTGATGTGTCACTGGGAAATTAAAGGATTTTATTGGAGGGAAGAGTAGAGAAGTGCAATTCTAGGAATTACGTACTTTGGGACTTTAAATAGGAAGTTCTGGTCTCATCCCTAATGACTTTTAGGTTTACGCTCTACACATTCTATACGTACAGATAAAGAGGGGTTATACAATTTCTATATATACACAGAGAAACAGACTAAGAAACGAAAGTTTGATAGAAACTACACAAGTGTTTCTAGTGAAACTACAAAGAGGATGGAGATATTTCATTATCATCTTGTTTGAGTGCCAGGGTCTTGAAGATTCAAAATTATAAAGGATGGGGTCATCTAACTGGTACTCCTATTTTTTATTATGTAAATACTACTTCAATTTTTCCAATTGTTGAAACAGAATCAACCTTCTTGTTAGAGAGCATTTTATTAGCAAATGCTTTGAATGTGCAGTTGGTGAATGGTTGTTACATGCAGACAACAAACAAAACCTGGCATTCACAGAAGCATGTGGCATTCTGAAAACTCTTTTTTTTAGCGTATCTTCCTAATAGTGTCCATTATCTACAGCAGATTTGACTTCACAGGCATCAGCATATTCACTTTACAGCCCCCTTTGTAAACACACAAACTTCAGTCTGCAAACTTTCAACCCACATTTTTATTTGTGCATCAAACACATCAAAGAACAAAAGATCTGTGGGAAAATTATGCACCACCACATAACTCCTTTTGTCAGAGCACAGAGCCTGAAGAAGTCCCCTTAGAGTCTTTTATCCAAAGCTTTGCTCCTACAATGAGTTATACCTCCCACTTCCTCTTCATCTTTTATTGTCACTTATTTTGCGGTTCATCTCCTTATTTGTTCTTCTCTAAATTCTGACATAAAGAAAAAGGCAAAAAGAAACCTATTAGAAGGTGTAGAGAGATTATGCTGGTCCAATTAAGTAATTATTAATAGAGGAAATAATGAAAAATATTACACTATTACTGATTTACATAGTTAAAATGTCAACATGAATAAATCTTCTGAAATATAGTCAACCTGTCCATACTTGAGGTGAGGACCAAATCTGGCTAGAAAACAAAGTAATATAAAAAGCATAAGCTTAAAGCAATCAGAACTGATGGAAAGGACTAATGAGAAAATTGATCTGTTTGCATGGTAGGGAAAGTGGAAATAATTTCTTGCACATTACGCAAATCAAGCCTTCATAATTAGATTTGACACAAATACAGGTATAACATCATTGCATGGGACATTAGGTTGTACCACAAAGTAATTTAAGTTGGAAATGTAAGTTCTGTTAAGAAATAAGTTCACCAACCTAATAAGACCAGAAACATTTTCATGATAAAAAAGAAAAAAATCAATAGCGCTTTTTTTTGATTTAAACATTCAGGAGAGCCTGGGAGAACAAAATGGAGAAAAAAAATACTGAAATCTAATTGAGTAAAATTCAATTGAGTAAAATGTGAATAGTAAACAAGCAGAATACAGATGAAAAATTAAATAGCACTTTTTTACCCCAAACTAGTCATGTTTTTGTACATTCACTGAGTACTGACTTACTATAGATAACGAAACAAAGAGAGACTAGTGACTTCCAGACAATATTAAAATATAAATTGCTTGTGTATTTATTATGCTGCAGTTTTATTTACCATTTAAAAAATACATGAACAAGTGAAAGGCGTACTATCTTTAGGAAAATAATGAGGAGTTCAAGAAGAGTATGTACTGAGATATGAAACCTGGGGGCAAAGAGAAAATATAAATCTATTTTGTATTTATTTGCAAGGAATAGAAATAATGTGATTTTGTCTAATTGACATGAATTGGCAATTTAGAATACTTAAAAGAGAAGTTTGTTTAGTGGTCTCTTAGATGCTTTCACTGTATGCACCAGCCAGTTATCCATATATTGCCTCTCCGATGCAAGTTCATCTGTCAGTGTCTAATTTGAGATGATGAACTGGGCTCTTTCAGTCTATCACCTTTACAGTGAACATGTTAAACTTTGTCAGTAGAGGGAGCTGGAGGGGCATTACATGAAGGAGAGAGGGAGGCAGAAGTGGTGGTTATCTTCCTGCTTCCAAAATACTACTTCTGCTTTTCCTTGCTCCTACTGTATAGAATGTCAGTCATGCATTGTGGTGGGAGGAGGAGGGACCTTCTCTCCAACTGCAAGCCTGGATCTGGCGGTCCCTCAGTGAGTTTGCAGCCATGGCCCCCTGATTACAGGCCTGTATGATCCAGAGCTCAAGCCTGCGTGGCCTAGACTTCATCTGCATTCCTACCTACCATTTTTTGCGGGATGGAGCCTCAGAGCTTGATTCTTGCAGAATGCAGTCTTGCAAAAAGCTCCAAGCCTTTTATAGGACCCATTGACGCCCTCTGTGTATCCTCCCACCAATCCTGTCTTGCCTGAGCTTTGCGATACCCTTTCTTGCTTGTCCAGTGACTGACCTAGATCTAGCTCTGGCAACCCAGCAATATTTTCTGCCAGCCATTGGGCTGCAACTATATCTTCTTCAAAGAGTTCTCAGAACCACAGCCTTGGGAGCAGGACCGCCCTTCCAAATTTGTCTTCTCTGAGATGCTCTCTGTGTCCTAGGGTATCTTTTAGAATTCTCTTTATATTTTTATAGTAACCTAGAGTATCAGGGTTCCCAAGACCATCCCCAGTTTCCATGGTTCACCAGAAGGATTCACAGGAATTAGCTTATAGTTGTATCACGGTTATGATTTTAAAAATACACAGAAAAACTAGCCAAGGGAAAAGTTGCACGGAACCACACATAAGGGTACAAGAGCCTTTACCAAGTTGAGTCACATGGATTACTTAATTCCTTCAATATCAAATAATGACAACAAAAATGAAGTATTTTATACCAGGGTACTCATTAGAAACTAAGTGGCCAGGGATTTCATTAGAGACCAGTCATATAGACACTGTCTGCCTAGTTTGTGCCAAAATTCCAGATTCCCAGAAGGAAAGCAATATAAATGTTCGATATAAAACATACTGTTTGCATCAACAGTTTAGGCACAGGGAGCCACTGTGATCAAGGAATGGTGAAACCCTTCCAAAATACAAGTTCCCAGATGCCAAAAGCCAACCTTACAAGCAGGCTTTCCTAAGAATAATAGTCTCATGCCTGTTATGTTAACTATTTTTCTGCATACCTAACATAGTTTCATATTCTTTATATGAAACTTACCTTGTTGAAATTACTGTGTGATTTCTGTCTTTTGATTGGACTTAGACTGATGTATAAGTTACTTCTTGGGGCATAGTAGACTTTTTCAACATGACCTTAATTTCTAATCACTTCAGAAAATATTTTGAAAATTATTGCTGCAGAATACTAAATTATCAGAAGTTAGCCTCATGACAGCAAACAGCAATTCAATTTAGACAATTTAGGGAAAGAAATCTGGACAGCTGGTAGCTAGGTTTCTGTCTGTACCCAAAAGTCATTTTAGACTAGAGTAAGTAAAAAAAGGAACAAGTGTGAAGTCTGTAAAACATGTTCTTGTTTTTATGTGAAAAACTTTTCTTTCAACTATTTTGCTCTATTTTGAATATTCAAATTATTTTAAAATATTCATTAAGGAAAAGGATTGGCTACTTTAAAATTCTATGAGCTTAAGAATGGGAAATGGGAAAATGCTAAAACTAGAGATAGCAGACGCAAAATATATTTTACACATGTCCTAAGAAGCAGGTGGAGAATTGAAAACGCAAAGCGATCATGCAGGAAGCTCATTCTGGGTGCTTTCTGATAAGGCAAAACTGCCATCAAACCAGGGCAGGACCCAGACTGCTGCGTTAGCCTTTGAGTTTTACTTATTTGGTTCCGGCAAAAGCTAAAAAGCAAAACTGAGTTGAAAGGGCCATTTTTGTCTGTGGATTTCAGATGCCTTGAATTCTTGGAAAGCAAAACAGAAGAATTCCTGACTAGAGGCTTTCTGGTAAGTACCTATGAAAAGCTATGATTCCTATACATAACAGGATGAAGAGAGACGAGTATAAGCCTCTCTGGTGTTGCAGAGTAGATAAAAGGTAGAGGCCATCTGTCATCAAAATTCCCCTGAGAAAGTAGGGTCTGTTTAGATTTTGCTGGCAGAGAATCAAATAATTTCAGAGGATAAATATACTATACTTAAAAGCCAGCCAACCTAACCCTATAATTTTACAGATAGGAAACTGAACATAGGAGAGTAAGTTATATGCCAAAGAAGCACAGCTAAGGTAAGGGCAGTTGCTAGTTAGTAGCAAGCTGGTAGGAACAGAGTTGGTGGCTATAATACACATAAATGTAATGCTCTTGTCATGGACCACTTGATCACATCAGAGAAAACAGGTGACTTAGAGATGTGTGAGTCCTAGCACAGGCGAGCCGAAAAAGATTGCAATGTGGTAGGCTTAGAAAGAATTTACATTAAAATCATTCGATACTTAAAGCCTCAGGGAAAGGAATTGTTTTGGACTTAGAATTTATAATCTTTACCTGCTGTATATTCCATAAACGTCTTTAGAGATTATCTTAATTGTTAATGTTCCTAATGGTTTATAGAGTATATCTTCTCTAGGTAAAAAGCACAATAGGTTTGAGAGGTTTTTGCCTTGACTATTTAAATTTGTCACGGGAGGGGTACCTGGGGGACTCAGTCAGTAGAACACGTGACTCTTGATCTCTGGATCATGAGTTCAAGCACCAAGTTGGATGTAGAGTCTCCTTAAATAAGCAGACCAAAAAAGTGTCATGTGAATTCTATATATTAAATGCTTAGTACCAGTACTCTGGATTAACATTCAGCAAACACCAGTACTCGTATCTTAACTCACAGTATTTTATATTATCTGACAGTTTATATTATAGCTGTCTTTGTTATTTTATGTAGTAATTTAATAATGGTTTAAAGGTTTAGCTCAGCTGTTAAATTATTAGACATGGCATACGTGATCTTGAGTATTATCCTTTTCTCTTCTGGTTTGTCTACAGCCTCATTTAGCATTTAGTGACACATTTCTTCCAATAAGGATTCCAATAAAGAAAACATCCCTGCTTTCCTTGGACATCTTCACGAATGAGGAATTGAGATACTATTCACATTGTTGACCAGTGCTGAATATAAGGAAGCATTTCCCGATAATTAGGCATATATATTTCCTTACAACTTTGTTGCATTTTATCTGACTTTTGCCCATATGATGTGGGAGAAACAAACAAACAAACAAACAAACAAACAAATAAAACCAAGGCAATCATTCAGGTGAATAAAAGAGGTATTATGACCATGGTAGGCCTTCTCTTCTCTGCACTTAACTTTCTTATTTAATTAAGCTTTCTTTCAATGGTATTATTTGCATGCAGTACTCCTTTTGGACTTCACCCTTAGGGTATACTCACATATTTTCAATGCTCCCGCCAAAATAAGAACTCAACAACTGGGCCAGTACATTTTGTCAATGCAGAATACAATAGCATATTTCTTGTTTTCACTAGTGTAGTACTATTAATGACTTAAATTCCTTTAATGTTTGAAACAATGTTTTTATAGTCACTAAAACTCCCAATATATATTTTTACACAAACAGCTACAGAACAAGGACTGTTTTTTTTTTTACTGTACCTGTGCAGTTAATTTTATGAATATGAACGTATGTCCTAACTTCTATTTCTGTAGATAGTACTTAGATTTTAATGCTTCAAACCACAATTTCATCTCGCACTAGCTCTTATCCATTTTTTTTTGCACTTGTAAATTTAATAAGAAAGCTATTGAAGTGTTCATTCAAAAACACTCAATGCAGGTTAAAGACCCATGACATCTGGTGTCAGAATATACCTTGCCCCTTGCTGATATCAAATCTATTTCTGTGATGTATACTTCTGGAAGTGTGGGGAAAAGCCTTATAAGTATGGTCTCTTATTACACTAAAAACTTACTGAATTGCTTAATCGTCGCTCTTCTAGCATATTTGCTTACCCAACTACAAACCCTTCACTAAAGTCAGTGTTTATTTTTCTAGGTTTTAAATGGGGATATCTTAGAAGCTTTGAGAAGGCCATGGAGGAATTAAAATCCTAGATGTTGTGTCTATAGTTGTGAAATCCTTGGAAAATGTAAATGAGGCTAGTTTAGAATTGTTAAAAGATATTCCACATTTGTATTTGTTCTTGATCCTTTCAAAGGCATATGTTAGTGAAATTAAATGATTTGAAAATATATCTCATTGGACATCTTCATAAATACATGCCAGGAAAGTCACTGAGAGAGACATGGGAAAAGATATATTTATTTGATTTTTACAATTGAAATCCACTACTGAAAATAACAGTTTGGTTCCAAAAGTTGAGAATTATTCAGGTAAGGATGAAATTTGTACATTACTCTAGGAAATACTGAAACTAGGATATTACTTTGTTGTGATAACCTCTGCAGGCCTATGGAAATAACTAATAATAAATAATAATGTGACAGAGAAACACATTTGATTTTGTATAATAGCAACACACAGTGGAAATATAGTTCAGATCTAAGAGTGACAGGTCACAGAATGGGAAACTTTCAAATCCCCATGTTACCTGCCTACAAGTGGTATCTCAATGTGGAAATGGAAGGTGGTGGTCTGTTTGGAAAGTTAACAAATAAGAAATCCAGAGATTAGAGGTAGAAAAGGGGCACTTAAAATCGCTAACACCTTAAGCACTCATTATCAATCATCATTTAATTATTATTAATGAATCGTTAGACTGGTAATGATAGATTTTTCTAAGCACATCTGAATGAGAGAATAAAGGAACAAGTAACTTCTGAGATCTGCCATTAATACCAGAAATGCCAAATACATTTTATTTGTGTTTAATATATGTTCAATACAGTTTGCTTTGTTGTATACATTATGGGTATAATAAGAAGCAGGATTATGCCTATTAAGATTTTATGACTGCTGAATCTGTTTTCTTTTTCTTTTTTTTTCTTTTTTTTTTTATTTGAATATACTTGAAACGTTATGTTAACATTAGTTTTAGGGATACAGCATAGTGATTTGACAACTCTTTATGTTATGCTATGCTCACTACAAATATAGCTACCGTCCATCACCATGCAATGATATTACAGTACCATTGACCATATTCCCTATTCTGTACCTTTTATTCCTGTGACTTATTTTTCCATACTGGAAGCTGGTACTTCCCATTCTCCTTCACCCATTTCACTCATCCTATCATGTCTTCTCATCTGGCAACCATCAGTTTGCTCTCTGTATTTATAGGTCTGTTTCCGCTTTGTGTTTGTTTATTCATTTGTTTTGTTTTTAAAATTCCACATATAAATGAAATCATATGATATTTTTCTTTTTCTGTCTGATTTATTTCACTTAGCATAATGGGTGCATTCATGTTGTCACAAATGGCAAGATCTCATCCTTTCTTCATGGCTGAGTGGTATTCCACACCTTCTTTATCCATTCATCTGTTGATGGACATTTGGGCTGCTTCCATATCTTGGCTATTGTAAATTATGCTGCAGTAAGCCTAAGGATGCATATATCTTTTCAAATTAGTGTTTTCATTTTGGGATGGGGTGGTAAATAACCTGTAGTGGAATTATTGGATCATATGGTATTTCTATTTTTAATTTCTTGATAAGACAAGGGGTATACCAATTTACATTCCCACTAAGAATGCCCAAGGGTTCCTTTTTCTCCACATTCTTGTCAGCAGTTGAATTTTTTGTCTTTTTGATTCTAGCCACTCTAGCAAAGGTAAGGTGATATCTTTGAGGTTTTTATGTGCATTTCCCTAAAGATTAGTGATGTTGGACATATTTTGATGTTTCTGTCATCTGTATTTCTTTTTGGAAAAATGTCTGCCCATGTCCTCTGCCCATCTTTCAGTTGGATTACTTGGGGCTTTTGGTGGGTGTTGAGTTATATTAAGTTCTTTATATATTTTATATACTAATCCCTTACTGCTAAAGGGTTTATCATTTGCAAATATCTTTTTCCATTTAGTAGATTATCTTTTGTTTGATTAATGGTTTCCTTCACTGTGCAAAAGGTTTTTTATTTTGGTATAGTCCCAATAGTTTAATTTTGCTTTTGTTTCCCTTTCCAAAGGAGACATATCTAGAAAAATGTTGCTAAGGCTGATGTCAAAGAGATTACTACATATGTTTTCTTCTGGAATTTTATGGTTTCAGGTCTTACATTTAGGTCTTTAGTCCAGTTTGAGTTTATTTTTGTGTATGGTGTAAGCTGACCTTTTCCCAGAATCATTTATTGAAGAGACTGTCTCGTCCCCATTGTATATTCTTGTCTCCTTTGTCATACATTAATTGGCCATATATTGTGGGTTTATTTCCAGGCTCTCTATTCTATTCTATTGATTTATGTGTCTATTTTTGTGCCAACATCATACCGTTTTGCCTGAGAGTCTCTTTTCTGAACCATGATTGGATACTGTAAGAACCTGTAATGAGAGTACTAGGCCCTGAACATCTGGGGCCTGTAAGTCATTTGGTAGATTCTGACTGACGTCACTTCCCATTAAATAATTAAATAAATATTTATATTATCATCCAGAGTGCTGCTTTAGTTGTTTTCTAGTAACACAATTTGCTGTGCTGCAAAGCATCAAATTAATCTATCCAAATACCCATAGACACAGCCATAAGTGCTTAGAGAACCCAATCAAATGGTAGTAACTTAGAATAACATTAATTTGGGTAACGATATAAGTTTGGTTACTAAAATGTATCAGGGACTATGCTAAACCCATGCATGCTTTGTCTTTTTTCACCCTCAGAATATCCTTATAAACTAAGTACTATTATTACCCATTTTTCAGAAAATATATTAATTAGAATTGTTACGTAACTTGATTAGAGTTACAAGTAGTGCTTTACTGACTTGAAAACTTTCACTTCCCACTTTCAACCAGTCTGCTAATCTTCTATCCTATAATATGACCTAGAAAACATTACAGAATTAGGATGGAGCAGGTCTCTTAATACAACTCAAGCAAACATCTCATGCACTTTCTTAATAATATATCCTAATTTTGTTTCTTGGATTCTTCTAGGATTTTACAATAATGGATATTAGACTCAACCAAAGTAGTTTAAAAAAAAACGGTCCAATTTCTATGATGATGGAAATATTATATATATATATATATATATATATATATATATATATATATATATACTGTATGGTGTCCACAATGATATCTAGTAGGCATTGTGGCTATTGTGCACTTGAAACCAAGCTAATATGACTGAAGAACTGAATTTAAAATTTTATTTAATTGTAATTAAATTTAAATTTAAGAAAATACATGTGGCTATTGGTTCCATATTGGACAGTGTACTTCTAGAACATAATTTTTTGCTTTTCCAAATGGAAATTTTTTTGCTTTTCCAAAGCAATTTTTTTGCTTTTCCAAATTAGAATTTAAGATCTTGTTTTTTCTAATAGAAAAATCATTTCTTAAAATAAGATGTTATGCAAAAGGTTAATGTATAAATTAAAAAAGTGAAGCTGCCTTTGTCAAATGACAAGGGTTGGGAATGCTTGGATTTTATAGTAAGAGTGGAGGGCAGTAGTTAACTTCTCTTCTTTTTGCTTATACTCCATTCCAGTCCTGTAAGAGACTACTACTAATGAGATAATATAGAACATCATTTGAAAGTAATTGATAAAAATATTATAGTACCTCTGTAATATTTTATGATTTCTTAAAGATTTATAAATTGGCTTTATGATTAAATCATTTAAAAACTGTCATCAAGTCCTTACCAATGTGCTATTAGCAATGATACTGACATTAATAGAACACAAATCTTGGGGCGCCTGGGTGGTTCAGTCGGTTAGGCAGCTGACTTGATTTTGGCTCTGGTCATTATTTCAGGGTCATGGGATCAAGCCTCAGGTCGGGCTCCTGCACTGGGCATGGAGCCTGCTTAGAATTCTCTCTCCTCCCTTTTGCCACTCTCCACCTCAACCCCATGGCCACATGCATGCTTTCACCCCAATCACCAAAAAAAAAAAAAAAGACTGTACCTCTAATCAAAATAAATATAAAACGCAAACCTTGTCTTTGTAACTTAAAATTCAGGTGAAAGATTTTTAAAAATATCCCACATTGTTAATATAGAAATTCAGTGTTTTAAATGCTATAGATGATAAAAGTATGGAGTACAGGGGAGTGCACAGAAGAAAAAGAGGAAAGACTTCACAGAAGACAACATGTAGACTGACTTTTGAAGAAATAGCATGAATCAGAAGGACAGGGGATATAGGTGGGGAGTGGACATTCTAAAAATAGAAATTCGGTATTCTAAGTAGTGATTATTGGGGCACCTGCGTGGCTCAGTCATTAAGTGTCTGCCTTTGGCTCAGGTCAAGAGCCCAGAGTCCTGAGATCAAGCCCTGCGTTGAGCCCCACATTGAGCCCCTCATTGGGCTCCCTGCTTTGCGAGAAGCCTGCTTCTCCCTCTCCCACTCCCCTTGCTTGTGTTCCCTCTCTCGCTGTGTCTCTCTGTCAAATAAATAAATAAAATCTTAAAAAAAAATAAGTAGTGACTATTTGAAGTCATAAATTTATTTGCACTCTCCAAGGGCTGGGTAAATTGATTTCTTATCTATCTGTTGCCTTTTAACTCTTTATCGTAATCATTTTTTTTTTCCTTTTCCAACGGAAAACTAAATATCTTAGGGAAAAAAATAAACTAGGTAAATTTAATATTTTTGCCTTTTCCATTCTTTGGATTCTTCAAGACACATTTTTTAAACTTGAAAAGAAGATTACCTTTTCCCCCCCTGCTTTTCAACAAATCTGGCAAAACAAAAAAGAGAGATGCATTCCATTGAGACTATCATGAAAATTTTATGTAGAATCATACACCCCTGGATATCATAAGCTAAAAAGAGACATTAAAAAAAGAGTAATTTATTTGCATGGGAATTGCAGTTTTAAGAACTCCTATTTTTCTAATTCATTCTGTGAGGTTATAATGGATGAATAGTTGTTTATTGACAAATAATGATTTCACATGTTGTTTGAATTCATGTGAAAAATCAAATGAGCCCTGACTATTGCAGACTCTTGATATTTTAGAAATTTATATTATCAGTTACAAGAGGCAGATAATCTCAAGAATTGATATCTAGGGAAAAAAGAAAGATAATTCTAATAAGTAACACTTAATTCCTAAATAATTTATTCTTTTAATTCTTAAATATTTGACCTTGAACAAAGAATAATGAATCATTAGAAAGAAAGGTTGGAAAAAAAAGCTAAATCAGTAACAAATGAACAATGGGGCACAGAATATTTTTTAAATGATAAGAAAATCTCAAGAGTCAAGAATAGCTATTTGGAAAAATGTAAGGACTCAGGCTACTGCAATTAAAGATCTTTTTTTGATAACAATGCTCAGTATTATATTCTGTAAAATACTGAAAGTAAATACCATAGGTAAGAATTTTTATATAGAGAGATGAAAGATGAGAATTGCATACTCAAAGGAAAGAGAGTATATAAGCAATTATTAAGTAAAATGATCTAATTCTAAAACTTAGGTAGTAAAATGATCTAACTTAAAAGTCAACATCTGAAATTCTTGTATAATAACTATACTTATGTTCTTTTCTCTAATATTGTTGCAGTAATGTTGACTTATTGTCTATATATTTCCCGGCAAGATGACATAAATGTATGGGCTACAGACTGTAGGGAACTCGAAAGTATTACTTCTTGATGTTCATTGGTGTCTAGCTGATTTATTTTCTAACATTCTGCTATGTCTATCCTGATGGCATGTGCTATAATGATCAATGTGAATGAGATGTATTTCCTGACCGAGCCAATATAAAAAGCATGAAAGTGAAACATTACAGAGGCGTAAAGTCATTTTTACTTCTGTTTGGAAAAAAAAAGCACTTTTCTGCCTTTGACCTTTTAGTGTTTTCTTGTGGTTACCCATCACATCATCCAATTCTATAAAAAATAATCACTTCTAAAGTGGCATAAAATAAACTAAGATACAGGATATAGGATGAAAGCACTCAGTAAAACCCAACATAGAACAGAAAGGGCAAATGTGCAAATCATCAACTACAACATATTTTCAGTTAAAGCTTTCATTATGTTAAGATTTTAAATATATGATTGGTCGGCGAATAGTAGTTCTTTTTCCCTCTGGCTGCCTGAAGTTCTGCTGCCATTATGAACAACACAGTAATTATCTGGACCAGCAAGTTCATGACCAACCAACTACTTCAGCAGAAACGAATGGTCATTGATATTCTTCGCCGGAAAGACAACAGTCCCTAAGACAGAAATTTGGGAAAAACTAGTCAAAATATACAAGACCACACCAGATGTCATCTTTGTATTTGGATTCAGAACCCATTTTGGTGGTGACAAGACAACTGCCTGCATGATTTAGGATCCTTGGATTATGAAAGAGGAAAAAAAAAAGATGAACCCAAACATAGACTTGCAACACATGGTCTGTATGAGAAGAAATAGACCTCAAGAAAACAGCAAAAGAAATGCAAGAACAGAATGAAGAAAGTCAGGAGGACTGCAAAAGCCAATATTGGTGCTGGCTAAAAAGGATAAAGATTCTTCAGTGACTCTATCTGTGGTGATGTGAGTGGTCCCAAGTCCAAGGTCAATGAGTGAGTAGGTCTGAGAGCGAGAATCTCAGATATGTCTCCTGATCTTTCTTGAGGGTACTTTCCATTATATCATGCTGTTTCTGCATCTTTACCATAAATTTTTGCCATTCAATATAAAGTGTTTTTGTGTGTTTTTACTGAAATGCGAAAATACAAAGCTTTTACCATTTAGCTACCATTAATAATGACCCCAAATATTTATGGTTCAGTGGTTCTCAACCTTACTTGTGCTAAAAAATCAATCACTGCATGTAATTATTCTAATATACATGGTTGAGCATCACCCTCGGAGTTTCTGAATTAGCTGGTTTAGGTTGAGACCCTGGAATCTGTATTTTAATGAGTTGTGCCAAGTATTGTCAATAACACAATAGCAATGGCACTAATGATAACTAACACATAATCATTTAATAAAGCTTTCAAATAAACTGTCAACTATTGTCAAAACCCTTTAAACATATTAATTCATTTATTCTTCAGAATAATATCATAATTCAGGTACTATATGCAATTTTCAGATGAGTAAACTGAAACAGAGATTAGGGCGTTGTTACCAAATCATATTGCCAGAGAGTGGACAAGCTAGAATTAACCATTGCTATTATTGAGCTCTGCAGTCTTAAATGGCTTTATTTTTTTTTTACTCAATCTCACTGCATCTCTTCAGGAGGGAAGAAAAGAAACATTTCAGGTAGATGGAATTTTAATACTATATTTATTAAAACTAAAGGAAAAAAACATCTGAGAAGTTAAATGTCTTTTTTTCCAGTCACAAAATTAGTGAGAGACCTAATGTGCTACTTCCAATTCAGCATTCTTTCTGAAGAAACATTACCTTCCAGTCACAGTAATTTTGCTCTCCTCTAATTATATTTAGTGTAAGGACTGTACTATTCATAAGTATTAGTTGAAAGCAACAGAAGCAATTTTTAGTTATAAGGCAAAAAGAGTTGATTGAAAAAACACTGAGAAGCTCATAGAACTGCTAGACTCAATGTTCAAGTTCCACGAACAATGGCCCCAAACACTCCCCAAACTGACCTAAGAAAAATGGCTTAGACTAGCTGCCAAGAACACATCCTGACTGCAACCAAAACTCCGCCAACACTGATAACAGTTCTAGGGCCAGAAGTAAGAACTGTAACCACTACCACTCCTGGAAATCCAATGTCAATTAAATGAAGTCCACACAGAGTATACTTACCACCCAAGAGGACTGCTGCCAAATGAAACTTCACTTGGGCAAGTGCAATTGTTGGAATCCTGAATCATGATCTTGAGTTGCACTGTAAAGGAAAGCAAGAATGTGCATTTCCTGGCTTCTACACTGAGGAGGTGGGATTTCTGAAACAAGCAAAACATCGCAAGTATGTTTAAAAGATATTAGGAAACCAGAAAAATATGGGGAGTTCAGAAAGGGATTAGAGAAGGATGATTTTCATGCAGGCAGACATTCGAAATCTTGGAATATCAGTAAGATGAAGAATATGCAATTGGGAGGCTCCTTTAAAATGATTTTTAATCACACACTTGAATAAAAGACCAAGGGATTTATTTTCTAGTTTTGCATCTCGGGTTGGAATGATTTGGGAAATTTATGGTATTATTGAAAAACTAATCAAATGTGGGAGAAAGACCTAGATTTCAATACTACTCTCATTCATTGCTAGTAGTCCTGGGTAACTTTGTTACTGTTCAAAAAGACATGTCTTTATCAGGGAAATAGAAAAAATACTTACTTCACAGAGTTACATTAAGATTAGATGAAAAAGTGCAAGTGAAACACTTGACACCAAGCTTCAATTTCTCTATCCCTTTTGGAATATTTTTGCAAAATATTGGAAACACTTCAAAACCAATTTCATTTATAAAAAAATACACAAATTAGTGTGTTCATCACATTCCAAAGAATACTTGAGTACTACCTATACCCTTTATGACTCATCATTAATAAAATCCTGATGTTATTCATTGAGAATAACATCAGGATTTTATTAATAAGTAGGAAAGGAAAAAATGTGTGTTTTGGTAGGCAATCACCTGTCTTCATTTCACACCTTCTTCTTGCTTTCAAGGTATATAGGATCTAGCAAGACAGATTGGTACCTTGAAAAATAAAGAGCAATGAAAACTTAGGTAAGAACAAGGCCTTTTCTTTGGTATGATGAGTCATAAAAGGTATAGGTAACAAAGTTACCCAGGAACTCCCCACTGGAAGCCTACAGAGTATAGAGCCTTGTGAAGCTATACTGTGCCATGTGACTAAGTTCTGAGAAACATTGTATGGAACTGCTGGGAAAGCAAGTTAAAAGGACAGGTTACTTTAAAATTTTATTTCTCGTTCTGTCTTCCTCCCCCCTGGGCCAGGTTTATAATAGCTGAAGTTTTAGCAGCCATCTTGATCCATGAGGTAACCTTAAGAATGACAATCACATGAAGCAGGGAAGAGAAGCAGAAGAAACCAAGGAGCGTGAAAATTTTGTATAGCTATAGTATCAGCACTGCGGGGCTTTCCTCTGGCCTTCTTATATATGAGAGGATAAACATTTGTGTCTGTTTAAACTCTATGAATCAGGTCTCCAAAACTCGATACATAACGGATTCATACTGTCTCATTTAAATTTGTATTCCCAATACTTATCACAATGCCTGACACATAGTAAGTATTTAATAGAGGTTGACTTAATTAATTCATCTATGGCCCTAAGCCAAATAGAAATGTCTTTTGCTTTGTCTATTACCTCATTGAATAGTTGCAATAATAGAAAATTTTCGTTTAAAGAGTGAGAAAACAGAATGGTCTTCTGAAGGTGAAAAAACTATGGATATTTGTTTAGCTTTTCTAATTGTAATTGTATTAAAATGAAAAGTCAGTGAATTAAAAGTGACTTGTCTGTCTATATCTGTTTATTTTTCTATAGCTTTCTTTGGGAGCATGTGAGGTATTCTTTTTAGATAACTTTTGGCTAGTGTGCAAGACACTAGAAAGAAATCTCAGAAGAAGAGTTTGCTCAATCAAGTGTATTTACTATTTGAGGTGGGAAATATAGTTCCAGCATGATAAGTATTGCTTCAGAAAAAAATCTAAAAGAAATAATAAGCAGTGGATATAAAAAGTTAATATGAGTCCATAAAATGTATGTATTTTCCCTACTCTCTCTCTAAAAAAAGGTCAGCATTTTTCTCTTAAAAGACTTCCCTTACATTATTGAGAATGGTATGGGAAGGGGCTGGGGGAAAGGGCACAGTTGGAGAATTGATTTTAGGTACAACAGAAAGACCTCTCATATAAAAGAGGGAATACAGAGTTTGACTGTCAGTGGAGGTCAATGTGTGGCTATAGAATAGGAGGAAGGTGATGCCTGTTTTCAATGGTGGTATAGACCCAGCACATCCAGTTTGTGGTTTGGGGTTGTTCAAATCCTACATATCTTTCCTGGAAAGTTTGTCCACTTGACCTATCTTACTGATAGAAGTTTGCTAAAATCTCAAGCTATGATGATAGATTTATACATTTTCTTCATAACTTGTCAATATTTGCTTCATATATTTTGAAACAGTTTTGAAGTACTAGAGTTCTGCCTTCTTTTTAGCAGTATAAAGTATAAATTTTATGATGTATTTTAAATAGTCAATCTATGACCCTGTCACCAACCTGCTGGTTTCACCAAATCTCCCCAGACCTCTGACTGTCTGAACCTTCCTGGAGTGAGGAGATGGCAACAGCACAGCCTTCTGATCAGCATACTTCTGTTGTACCTAGATCTGACCTGACATGATGCATGGAAGCTATGACTATTCTCTGAGCTCTGGGATCACTTATTGTGCTTTCTTCTCATGTTTGACTTCCGGAATTTTTCCTACCTTTATCATATATATGGATACATACGTGTATATATGTATGCACATATACTCTACCACTATACACATACATGCATACACATATACACACATACATACACTACATTATTACATTATTACATACTACATTATTTCCAGAAAGAGAAATAAAAGAAGGAGTTATCAAACCATTTCCAAAATAACAACTCTCATTCCTGATGTACCTTAAATTTGAAATAGATTTGGCTCAAGAAAATATTGCCCTTTCTTATCGTATAAAATAGAAGCTTTTGGGTGTGAAACATTGATCTGTGAACACTGCATTATTCAGATTTAAATTTTAAAGTATTAATTTGGAAATAAAATCTTTTGAAATCAAAGATGACATGGTTAAATATACTTTTTTTCTAATGTTTAGTAAATGTCCTCTAATTTCATTGTTTCTTTACATATAAGCACATTGTGAGCAATCTACATTTTGGTTTAATAAACTAATTTGAGAATATTCTACAATAATTATTTAAATAAATGATAAATATAATTTAGTATAGATAAATGAGGTCAGAGATTATGAAGAGAAAATTAATAACTTATGTGCAGATGATACTTCATAACATAGTTTATCTGGGGAATATCTTAGATTAGAAGTTTTCATTGCTCTAGAGGTCTGTAACGGCATTAAAATACATTTCTTGATTATAAAGTAATTACATTTTTTCAGCACCATGGAAACACTTTACTAAAAATGTAGAAATGAGAGAGAATTGAAATGCTTATAACATGTACCCAAGTACTTGAAATATCAAAAGGCAATCACTGGCTCCAAATAATCAACTGAAAAAAAACCCGCTAGAATATTTATGAATAATATAATGAGTAAATATAATTATTAGAATGATGGCTTTTATAAAATAATTGTGTGAGAATACATATTTTATAATAATAAAAAGATAATATGTACTAAAGTATTTCAAAGCCATGTTTCACTAATAAATTGGAGAGCTTTAGAGTGGGGACCAGGCATCTGCATGCTCCCAAGCAACTTGGTAATTCCTGGATGAACCAAGGTTGAGATCCACCGGTTTATAGTATGGAGGGTATGTAGTGCTTTATGACTTGAGTTTAGGACTTAAGCATCTTATATTTCTATTAATTGGCTGCTATTGGAAGGTTTTAAACAGAGGACAGATGTCTACTTTAAAATGACCCTTCTGCACGGAAGGAAGGAGCGCAGAGGACATGGAAATGAGTAGATTAGGAATACTAAATAAAAAGTTATTGCACACTCTTTCATAAAGAAGAATTTTAAATAGTTTATGTAGATACTCTCTCTTCAAAGAAGCGGAGTTTAACTGCCTATCGCTTATGTATGGATTGTCTCAGTGACTTCCTAGGTTAAAATATAGGAAGGGGAAAATGAGTCAATTTACAGTGAAGGTACTCGGCAAAGACTACCTAACCCAGATGATCAGGGTTAACATTGACAGAGATAAGCCATCTGGATAGTATGCACCCCTTTATATGATGTGATGAGAGTGGTATTTCACCTCTGAGGCCATCCTCCCCAAAATTCATAATCTCTGTTGAAATGGGAAAAATGCCTCAAAACTGTCAAAGTTATCAAAAACAAGGGAAAATCTGAGAAACTATTACAGCTAATGATTAAAAAGAGGGGTAGAGATTTAGAAGAATTGATTAAGGAGTAGAATAATGAATGCTTGGGACAGTGAAGGAGAATCTGGGTGCTGAATGGAAACCATGATTTTCAATTAATACCAATTGGAATCACTCCTTGATCTTTTGTCACAATGCTCAGCAGCTTTAGGGAGCTAGGAAAGGCAATGATGGAGCGAGTATATTCAGTTTATAGATGATGAGGCAAGGCATTTGAAAATAAAGAACTCATTTACCCAGGAATATGCATGAGAAATGCATAAATTGACAATATAAATAATGAATGAACACTAAGGTGAAAAGCGGGCGTATGAAGAAGTCAATTAATGGATCGAGCCAGATAACAAGCCAGGATTAAAAAGATCTAATGAATTTGTCATGGCAAGACAGGTTGGGAAAAGGGAAGAATCATATTACCAAAATGGTAAAAAAAAAATTCAAAATAACATAGAAATTGATAAAGCAGAAAAGAAGGCAGGTTCAACTGAAGTGATTTTGTGATCTAACAAGCATGTAGTTTGGTAAATGATAAGAACATACTGATGGTGCTTTCACTTTTAGAATGAGGGTTTTAATTCAGTGATGTAACTAGAACAACACACGCCTCTGGGAGAAGAGCCTCTTATAGGCCCTGGCAGGCTTCAGGATGGCTCTCTGATTTGGAACCTGGAATCTGCCTATGTCAACCTCTAAGTTGCTAGAAACTTAACCTCAAGCGTGGGTCATACTTGCTTGGCTCCCAGCTTCTCAAACCTGCTGCAAGGCCTCTGTCCAACGTCTCGCTTTGGTCTTTTTTCAGTACAATGAGAAAATCCTTCACTTCTTTTTCTCCTCAAATTTATCAACAGGGAGAATTCTGGTAAAGCCTAAGTGTGTCCAGTAACATTGTGTATAAATTGCATAGCTAGTGCTAAGCTTCCCTTGTTGCCCCTTCTCAACCTATTTTCCAATGGTATCTGCATATGTTGGCAGAGGACTTCTTTTCTCCTTTTCTCCGTAGGAACTTGTAGTTACATGCTTCATTTAAATTAAGGTAACACTTAATATTGTCACATTCTTTTTCAAGTTCAGTCAGTGATTCTCAGCCCTGATTGAATCTTAAAATGACCAGGGGAACTTTCAAAAATTGGTGAAGATGCTTAAGCAGTATCCCCCTAGGTTTAGGTTTGAGTTGGGATTGGGGCAGGCATTGAATTTTTTTTTTTTTAATTTAAAGTTGATCACCCAAGAGTTAATAATATACAACTAGAATTGAGAATCATGGAATCTCAATATTGAAATCTCAATCTCAATATGCCTCATATAGGCGTAAAGGGTTTTATACTGTCTTTTATTCCCCTTTCTCTACCTTCAAGGTTTCAAAGGTTTCTCTTTCTTTCTTTCTTTCTTTCTTTCTTTCTTTCTTTCTTTCTTTCTTTCTTTCATCAACCCCACCTCCCTATTCCTTATTAACTCAATGACATTTCAGCAGCATTTATACCTAATGTTTAAGTATATCCTTTCTAGCTTTGCTCCTGAACTCCGCAACTTTCTTTTGGGAACATGCAGGCTAAATCTGGTGCCTATTGACTTTAGCTCAGAACCTTGAAGACCAGCACCAGACTAGGAAACCTAACAAGTATCTCAAATGAATCACAATATTTTTCATGTCTTTTTCTCCACTGAGGAAAGATCTCCTTGCCTTAAGAATTTATATAGGAATATGAGATGGTGTTTCTTAAACTTCTTCAATTTATTGAAAATATATAATATGGTATATACCCAGCTTCTCATGATAGACATTCCAGTCATTTAGAATAGTGCCTCTCCTCAATTTTGATCTCAAGAGTAGTTAACATAATTTACCTATGACTTTTAAATTGTTTATCAAGAATCATGAAGTCCACTGTCAGGCCATTCTCCTATTACTTGCATGGTAAGTCTAACAACTTACCCACTACAATGAATTGTGTTGTTTGACTTCCTAGATGATGCACTAATCAAAGGAGTAGCTAAATTCTACACCTGAGGTTCAAAAGTCCTTGATGATAGATCTCAAAATCTAATATGAGTATTACATGAGTGTTACTAGATTCCCTTGGGCCAGCTGTGCTATTACCCAAGCCCTGCTTGGAGACCCGTTTCTACCATGCCTTGGGGAAGACCACAGAAAAGACTGTCCACGGTGCCTAGCAGCTTGGTTGGTTAAGCTTCTGCCTTTGGCTCAGGTCATGATCTCAGGGTCCTGAGATCGAGTCCCACATCGGGCTGATCATGCTTAGCTGATCATGGCACTTACCACCATCAGATTACAACTTCCTACCATCTGTCCAGAGCTCTTTGGAAAATGAGTTGTCCAGAGGCAAAGAATGAATCAGATGGTGGGAGTTAAGGGGAGAAAAAGATGATGGGGTTTTAGGGCTCTGGATGATTAATGGAAAATCTCTTGTAAGGTATTTTAATTCCCCTCATCCTTCTCCCATCTGCCTCAATTACATGAATGATCAGCCCTGGGAAAAATTCAAAGATTCTCCTCAAGATGGCTATTTTCAAAAGGAGCAGAATGAAGAACTATAGGTGTTTATGATATAACATTTGTCCTTTTCATGATAGAAATGCCATACGAAACTTTTGAAAAGTCTTAAATTGGAAAATGGCATGAAGAAAATAATGTTTGGGGAAGATAAGACCTTGATAATATCATGAAGGCATCATTGATCTATTGCAACTACAAGGAGGAAGGCATGTTAGATAACTGGAACTGCTGGTTAAGGACAACTTGATTAAGTGAAATTACTAAATTTGGGTTTGAGTACATGTTATAGAGAATTCAACTTGAGGAGGTAGTCCATAAGAAAATAATCTTATAAAAACAAACAAAAGAACTTCTACATTTAAGATTATATCCATATGAAAAACAAAAGAAAATAAAAATATATCTATAGGGAGACAAGGGAGAGAGGAGTCAAAATAACTTCAGTATTTCTGAATTGTAATGGGGCACCCATTGATGAATTTGATTATCACTAGAGGTCCTAGCCTGTTTCTCTGAGGAGCTTTGCCTGCTCTGTCCCTCAGGTGGCGCTCAGCTTCTGTGTCCACAATACCCATAAGCCTTTTTTCTACTTCTAACTGTATTCCATCTGGTGCGCTAAATGTGGATGTCATACAAATACATATACTTCAAAATGATCCGAAGATATCTCACTAAGAGAAGGCTGTGGGACTATTTTCCTCTCTTTTCTTACTTTTAAACTCAATTAAGAAGAAACTTTTTTTTTTCCCTCTGAGTCATTGCCTTTTATCTTCTCTTCTTAGGTTCATTGTTGTATTTTTTTCCTTCATGCAAAGATGGTGGCACAGAATACTGATGAGAAAATGCTTATTTTAAAACCACTCATTTCTCTGAGCACAGCAATCCTGATCTGCATTTTTACAGATGTTCTCCTGATCTGACCTCAGCCTTAGGAGGGTTATAGGTAGTCCCATAGCAAAAGGAAAAAGAAAAAAAAAAACAAAAACAAAACAGAAATTTTACACCCCAGGTTCTTCTGGATTGGCAAAGAAGGAGTTAGAGAACAAACTACTCTACATCAAAGGCAATTGCTGGAGGCTATAGGATTTTTATGTTATTCGTAAATTAGTTTCTTTATATGACAGTAGGTCTGATTCTCAGGACAATCACGTTCAATGAAATACTTTTTGGGGAAGAGGAGAGGAAGTGAAAGTGGATTTTGTATAGGAGCAGGTTGGTTCCTATTTTGATTTTATAAATGTGCAGAGCACTAGTGGGACAATATTCATATTAAAATAATAGTGCTTTATCCTAGTCTGAGAAACTCTGCAGTTGTTTTTTAAATTGAAATTACAAGCGTGGTTGAAATTCTTTCTTTAATAGATCTCTATTATTTTTCAAAATCCAAATCAAATTGATGCCTAAGGATGGTTTTATAACACTCTCACATAAGAAACCTCCAAAATGGTATATAGATTATATCACTGGTATGATAAAATTTGCAAATATCTCTCGCTTTTGTCTAATTCAAAATAAATTAGCACTTGAAAACAGAATGGATAATTCTCCAAAGAAATTAGCATTTGCCTAGCTGTTCTGATTCAAACATTTTGATAGCAAAGGCTCTTTTACTGTCTGGATTCTTTCTGATGTCTACAAGGACTGACAGAAGCAGCATAACTGGTAGGCTTCTATGGATTCTGCTGTGAAGAACCCAGTGGAAGAATTGTGCAAGGCAGCCTTAGCATTCATCTAAGGAGGTAGACATTGAAATCTGAGAAACTGAGATGCAGTTATCTGTAAAAGCTGAGTAGGCAAACATTGATGTGGTGAGAATCATCAGTCACGTGTCTATATGTTTACTGTTACAGAAGTTTTTCTATGTTTATTATTTACTTTTTAATTTTTAAAAAATTTTAATTTTTTTTAGATGTTACAGTGAAGAGATTCTTTGTTCATCTGGTAGTTTTCCTATTTAAAAATCAGATCTGAAACTGAGGGACAGTAGGTCATTATTTTTTTTAATCCTTACAGTACCTACCACATTATTATGTGAAGCTTGGAATACTCAAATATAAGTAAGTAACTGAATCAAATGTATCAACACATTCTTTATTGGTTATGTTCATATCCACCCATCATCCCCAGCATACTACACACACACACACACACACACACATACACAATTTTTTATGTGAAGTTAACCATGAATGGGAGGAAGGAAGATGGAAGATATAGCACTGGTATCTGGGAATCAAGCCAAATAATTCAGGACAAAAAGATTCCTGGAGATACTAAATACGGTTTTGGCCTACTTCACTTCTGTTCCCAGAGTCATTTAGACTTTGGGTACTTATATATAGAATATTATAATAATGTAAGCTGCTTCTATATTTCCGAGTGATAGTGAGAAGAAATATGAGATATGTAAATTATGTAAATTTTCTTTTTCTTTTTTAAAATATTATTTATTTTAGAGAGAGAGCACATGCATGCGCATGAGCAGAGGGGAAGGAGTAGAAGTAGAGAGTATCCCAACGGACTTCCACTAAGCGTGAAGCCCCACGCAAGGGTCAATCTCAGGACTCATGATCTCAGGATCCAGGAGATCAGACCTGAGCCAAAACCAAGAGTTAGACACAACTGACTGAGTCATCCAGGCACTCCTACTTTCTTTTTGTTTATTCACTCATTCATTTAACAGGTATTATAGTCGTACTTCTTATGAGGAAATGAAGAAAGAAAAATGACTAATAAGTGCTCTCTTTTTAATGTTTTAATTCTTGTGGTAGAGCTGGAAAAATAAACAGACTTTTGCAATGCAGACTTAATCCAGTCTTGGAGGATTATTTTTTTCAGAAGTGTCTACATATAACCTTATAATTTTTTTCTAATGTGCTACTAATCACTTTTAGTTGAGCTTTGAGCTTGTAGGTGTCAGTTTAAATGATGGAATGTTGCTGCAGTGGAGAGTATCCATAAAGGGGGAAATCACCCTGAAACAATGTTGCCATGTTGTTATGGACATTTTATGGTTACTCTGAAGTCTTCTGGATCCCTGGTAGTATTCCATCACCAAATAGAATAAACTCTCATACCTGGAAAGAAATTCAGAGATTAATTAATATAATTTACTTATTTCACAGAAGAGAAAAATTTGATTCAGAGGTCGTATTTGCTGTACATGATTACAGAATTCTTGGTGGCACAGGTAAAAGTAGGGTCATTCTTCATACACAAAGTTATATATAATTTATAGCTCACAATCATTTCTGAAAGACTGAATAATTATAAATAGAAATAAAAATGGATGAGTTCACTGGATTAAAGTAAAGGCATGACATCATAGTTCTTTTGTATAAGTCGATTCTACTTTTATTGAATACTTGAACATAAATACTGTGGTTTTTTTTGAGTTTGTAAGCTAATCGAACCAGAAACAACTAAATGAGCTAAAATATATTATAGAAGATTAATTCTAAACATGTTGATGGTTTCTCTCATAACTTTATATTTACATTTCTGATAACACAAACTTGCAATGAAACAAAAACATAATGATTACTAGTGGTATGACTCAGTGACCCTAGGAAAATGAACACATTATATAGATAATACATTAGATGGAGAAATCACCTGAAAATTAGCATGTCTCCATTTTATTTATTTAGCAACATCTAGTGTTTCTTAGGAGCCAGACATAATGCTGGGCAGTTTAAATATATCACATTAAACTTATAATAAAATTGAATGCCAAACTAGGTTTAAAAAATATAAAAAGGTGATTTTAAATATAATAAATCTGTACCTTAAACAGTAGTATTACTCTGACTAAAAATATAAATTGGAGATAGAAGATAAGTAAAAGGTGGGTAAAACCTTTAAAATCTAGAGAAGAGTTGATCTCTTTCTCTCTACCCACAAAATGAATATACTGGTCTTCTGTCTTATTAAATGCACCCTGGTATGGACCAGCAGGAATATTCTGTCTAGTGAGAGGATATGGCTCTACAGTGCTGGAATATAATTATTTATTAGGCTATCCCATTATCCCAGTTGTTCCCATTATTTGTTAAGATGACCAAATTTACTTCCCTAAGCTCTGATTCCATACTCTTCATGCAAACAGCTGCAGAGAGAGTGATCTGTTTAATAAATGCAAATACTGTCACATAATTTGTATATATGATTCCTACACAAACAAATATGTTTAATAAGACACTTTATACATTCATCTTTCTGTTCTTTCATTGATTCCTTTGAAAAAACGTTTTTTGCAGTTTGACTCTTGAGGAAGTCTGTCCTACGTCTGTGACTCGGAGATGCAGGGCCACAGATACAGGGTCCCTACACACCAAGGAGAATTACATTATCGAAGAGGCAGGCAGGCTAACAGACAGACAAATAACACAATGTGGTGATGATGATAAAGGAGTTTTATCTAGAAAGCAGTTTGGCATAGAGGAAGAACGCCAAAGCCAGAGTTCATTTGTACCTGAGCTGGTTTTTGAGCTGAACCTGGAAGGATTGAACAGTTTATCAGAACAGTTGGGAAAGACTATTTCAGTGAGAGACAAGAGTTTGTGAGGAGGAATGAATGCCTGAGTTAGCAGAAACCACAAATATTTGACTTTTCCCGGAGAATCTCTTATGATTTAACAAACATGTTCAGTCTGAGTAACTTATTGCATTTGGTATAGCAACCAAATCATGTTTTTGAATTTAAAAGCAATAATTCACACCCTAAACCATCCTGGCCACCAGCGGAACAGTATCCTGTGAGGGCTTGCGTGGGCATCATTATCTATAGCTGGTGCCTATAGATAAATCTCCTTTGGGTTTCTCGCCAACTGCTGTAAACACCCACATTCTTAAACTGCTGATAGAGAAATAGAGGCTTTTTCTTAAAATAAAAATTATATTCTTTTTATCAAATTTTGCCTGCTAAAAACATATTGACTAAAATAATCAAGACTGATTTTTATATCTTTTACATATTTTAGGCAAGGAAGACAGCAATGATACTTCGGATTTTTGTTCAGATTATTTAACCTCTCTTTTTCTCTCTCTCTTCCTCACATTCACACACAGACACACAGACATACACAGACACACAGATACACACTAGCGTACATACTTTTCCACTTTCTAGGTTATTTAGATATTCTCCAGGGCACATCAGGTGGTGTTTTATTTATTTATTCAAAAAAACCCCAGAAATGACTATGAGCAATGCTAAGTGGTGGTGGCAGGAGGCACAAAGAGGATAGAAATGTTGGCCCTACTCTCAAGACTATTGTCTGGGATTAGTACATATGTGGTTTCATTTTATACCCCAGTGAATCTCAGGTAGGGCCAGGTAGTAGATTACATGAATCATAAATGTCAGAATGTTCTTTTCTTTCCTTTCCTTTTCCTTTTCCATTTCTTTTTCCTTTTTCCTGTCTTTTCCTTTCCTTTCCTTTCCTTTCCTTTCCTTTCCTTTCCTTTCCTTTCCTTGCATTACCCGATGAAATATTGGCATAGAAATTTCATAATATAAATTTAAAACTAATTTTGCTGCTAGAAAATAATCATCACTATGATATTTTGGATGCAAACTAAATCATTCTATGAGTAGAAGAAAAGGAGCTGTCACACTTACCATGATCATATTATTTCCAAGTTCTTCTGTTAGCATCCATTTGCTACGTATTCACTCATTTTCTAATTTTCAATTAAACTTTTAATCATATTAACCACGATTCCTGGTATTCTGTGTTTAACTAAAGTTTTCAGTGAATATTAAGAATGTATTTTATGTGTTTATTACTGGAGTGGATCACAGAAATGATGCTTATGTTCCCTAGAGAATTATAAGACTAGGGCAAACCTTATTTAGAAACATACTATAAGGGGTGCCACTTAGCTAGTTAGGTTTCTCAGGGCATTAGAAAAAGTTTAATTATCAATCGCACTCTACTTAACCTTGCTATGTGTGTATAAGTGACCAGAATATATATATTCTGTAACATGGTCACAGAATATATATATGGCTTCATGCACATATACTTATCGAGTAAAAGATATTTTGTGATTTTAGATACCAATTTCTTGTTATTCTTCTCCAAAGAACCTATTTTGAATGGGGTATTATTTCCCCATTGAATAGGTTGAATAGGTCTAAAAAATCATTCTGAATTCACTCTTTTATTCATTCATTCATTCAACTACAATTTATTATAGAGATTAATGATACATAGAGACAAAGTGCCTATTTTGTAGGAACTTAAAAATTGGGGGGATGGACAATTAAGAATTTATGGGGGTGCCTGTCAGTTAAATGTCTACCTTCAGCTCAGGTCATGATCCAGGGGTGGATCCCAGAGTCCAGCTCTCTGCTCAGAGGGGAGTCTGTTTCTTGTTCTCCTTCAGCCCTCCTCCCAGCTCATGCTCTCTCTCTCTCAAATAAATAAATAAAATCTTTAAAATGAGAATTTATTGCTTTATTTGAGAAAGAACATACATAAAGGGATTACAACAAAGCAAAAGTATGTTTAGGGAAATTTAGGGAAGTCAGTCAAAGGGACAAGGGGGGTTAATCAACTTAAGAAATGGATTCCAGATTTTGTCTCATGTCTTATTTCCTTATTTCTTAATTATCAGGTTAATAGACAGCAAACATGTTTTGCAGAAAAAATCTTTAATAAAATTGGATTTACAAGGAGAGATAGAAGTATATATTATTTTCTCAGATTTATAAGAAATATTTCCATAATGACATGACAAGATTGTATTTCTTTTTTTTCTTTTTTCCCTTATACCTTACGAGTTTTGATGGTAACATGCCTTAGAAAAATGTTTTGATTCCATTTAGTTTATCAAGAAACAGTTAAATGACATCATATTCATGGGAGAAATTTAAGAAGCAGATGAATTTGTACATATTCCTGACTACAGAGCAGAGAATCAACTAGATCATGTTCTAACGGTTATGTTATTTTTACACAGCCACAGCAAGTCTTCAGCAAGCAAGACTGTGCTATGAAAAAAATCAGTTTAAGTTAGTTTGTTATTTGGAATTTACTTTTCCATAAAGATCTATTTTAAATGTATTTTACCCAGATTCACCCAAAAGAAGTCTAGTGAAGGCTTAATGTGTATGAAGAGTAGTAATTAAAAAAAATATGATGGCTAATATTACTGGTCAGTTTTGGCATTCTGCTGCTTGAATACATTATTTTCTCTTTGCTATTCTATGAGAGCAATATTATCATTTCTATTTTACAGGTGAGAAGATTATAGTTTAGATAATTCAAATGAGTTGGGACTTAGAGTCAGAATTGGGAATTTATGTCTATCATATGACCCCAAATCCATGTCCTTAATCATTTTATTATATTATATTGTGTTGCACGGTTATATTAAGAATGTCAGAGAAAATGCACATATGCCTATTTATTTCAACAACAGAAATGCTGGTGGTAGAGGCACAGATAACGCTACAGACAAATTTGCTAAGGACATCATTTACATTAGGTTGTGCAAGACGTGTTTAATAGACTTCACTGAAAAAGCAGGGACCAACTGGAAGGTTAAGTTAAGGGAATAAGGTGTTATTTCCCAAAACAGTGAGAAGAGAGAAAAAGAAAATTGTCCAAGGTGCAAGGTGAAAAAGAGTCTCAGAAAAGTAAACCAGAGATTGTTTGTGAAAACAAAAAAGAAAACAAAAAGCAAAAAGAAAACAAAATTTTAAAGAAATATATGTGTATTTTTGGTGGGGCAGGATTAGGAAGAGGAGACTCACAGGAATGCTGAGTGAGTGAAATTAAAGTGGTGACTCTCAGGGACAATTGTGGAAAGAGTTTTAAAAAAAGAAGTGGAGGGGTGCCTGGTGGACTGGTGGGTTAAGCAACCAACTCTTGGTTTTGGGCTCGGGTCTTAACCTCAGGGTTGTGAGATGGAGCCTTGCCTCCAGCTCCCCTGCACTGAGCCCAGAATCTGCTTGAAAAATCACTCCCTCTGTTCCTCTCCTCCTAGTAGGCAGTCTCTCTCTGCTTCTTTCTTTCTCCAAAAAAAAAAAAAAAAAAAAAAAAAGAAATGGAAAGGAGTGTAGATACATAAACATATTTTAGGAATGAAGGATATGAAAAAAATCAGTGCACAAAACAAATGAGCAGGAAGCCTGTAAGTTTGAAATATGTGCTTTTCTCTCCACTCGTTCCTAATGGGCTCTCCGAAGGTGACTGTAATTCAAGATTCTTGAAATGAATTGAGCCAGCCCCCATTGCTATAATTCTGTATTTCATTAAAACCATTTTGATTGCTTCATAGGATGCACTTAGCGCTATATCGCCTGGACTTTAAGGTTATTAACACGAGATTGACATGTAGGCAATCTAGATCTATGAATTAGGATTATATTACTCATAATCTGAGAATACTTTCCTTTCCTACTTCTCTATTTGAACTGAAAGACAAATCAAAATAGATTATGTTGCCTACGGCAACATAGAGGGTGGGAGGGTGAGGCTATGGGGAGCAATTGCTATTCAATAAAAGCTTTCTTTTCAGAGTGATGAAAATATTCTAATTTCCTTTTTGAGTGAGGAAAATATTCAGAGTGTGATGATGATCACAAAATTCAGTAGACAAACGAAAACCCAATGAATTATAATGTTAATTGGGTGAACATTTTAGTACATTGAATTATATCTCAATAAAGCTGCTTTTTTTTTAAAGAAAAAGAAGCAACTCTAAATGCTTCAGGTCAAATGGTAATGAATTGAAAACTTAAATTTATTCACCTGTTGGTGAATAAATTTTCCTTTTCATAAGGCTCCTAAGCTCATGACACTAGGGAGAACATAATTAATGTTAATGGAGAAACCTTCTAAAAAAATACAACTGTAATTTTTCAAAAAGCTCTTCAGTACTTCTTCTTTGCTCTCAAATGGTCTTGAAATAATTGTCTCAAAGTATAACTATAATCTACTTTCAAGTAATTTTCTCTTAGCATAACAGAAAAATGTAGAGCAAAGGACTCCCAGAGAAAGTTTGCAATATGATTACAGTTGACCTAGTATTATGGATTTGGGTTTTCTGATTGACTTTTCACCCAATTAATTGTTTTCATAAATTTTTCATAGCACTTTTACAACTTATTCCCCACATTCAACATGTACTAGACTGTCAGTCTTGTGTATAAAGTAAGAGGTCTATTACTATAGTTTTGTGTATAAAGTAAGAGGTCTATTACTATCCATCAAGGAGTTAATGGACTAGAAAAAGGAATTAGGAAAGGTAAATACTTAAGCAACTAGATGAGTCAATGGAGAATCTAGTACCTAAATCTGATATCTGAGCACAAATAATTTTATCTCCCAGTTTTACCTATTCTATTCTAAATATTAATTTATGATATATACATATATCTGGTAACATATACTTTCATTGCAGTTTTATAAGTCAAAATTTTTGTATAGAGTGTGTAGTTAATAATAATAAATTTTATTTGCAAGTGGACACTGAATATATCAGAACGGAAGATAGGTAAAAATACATCTTGTAAAAGTTAACGTTCAATTTGTGCTTAAGCAATATGATGTAACACTTTAACTTTGGGGAAAGTCATCCCAGGCTTGAATCCAACACCTTCCACATATTATCTGTATATGGTCAGATAAACTACTCATTTCCCTTAGCCTCAGTTTTCTTAAGGGAATATTAATTTTGCCTGAAACTTTCGTTCTGGTGATCGAATGAAATAGCATATAAAATATTTGTCATCTTATGATAAAAAATGTTTTCTAAATGTTCGCCATGTACATAGAATTTGATTTGAAATCAAATGTATCTAACACATATTGATATAGATAAATTTTTCTCTTGATTAGCACAACTATTTCAGGAAACTTAGAATTAAACCCTATCTTTCCAATATTCCATGGAATATATTTTCCTTCTTAGAACCATAGTATTAAAATGAAATTTTACATACAGGTACTCTGGATTTTAAGAGAAGTAAGCCTTTACATTTCTCCCTAATGTACTTTCCAGGATTATGTTTACCTTGTAAATTTTATACCAACTAGTAAATTAAAGATAGCCACAAATGGAGTTCTGAGAAGTGCAATCGGATTCTTCAATCCACAGACTCTGGACTGAACCTCTGTCTTCCTGCATAAAATGTGGTGGAAGATTGATACTCCGCCAGTGCTGGGCCTATGCTCTAAAAAGGCTGGCAGGTTCTCCTGCCCTTTTGTAACTTGGCTGTCACTCTGTGAGGAAGCCCAAGCAACCACATGTGGCAGTTCATTGAGATCCCCAACCGGCCATCTTACCTGAACTACCCCCTAAAGCCAGACCAACTTTTATTCCACGTGACTGAGCCACTTTCATGTCGATCCTCTAGTTTTTCCAGTAAAGCCTTCCTAAAGATACCCCGTGGAACAAGCATGCGCAGTTGCTCCCAAGCCCTGACTAAATTATACAATCATTAGTAAATAATCTTCGTTTTAAACCACTACATTTGGAGGAAGTTTATTGTGCAGCAAGAAATAACTAAAACTGCAACCAAGAAAAGAAGCAGTGTCTGCAGGGGTTAAAAGATATCCTGAAGAACCTGTAAATACTTCTATCACCGCATTTACAAAGCTTTATTGTTATCATTTCCCTATATGTTTTTTTCATTAACTAGGCTTCATCCTTTCAAGTGGTAATAAATTAGTCCCTCAGACCCTAAACTTTCTAATTTTTAGCAAATATGCCACAAATGCTTATGGAATGAAAGAATGAATGATAAATAAATGTCTGGTTTCATTAGAATTGTTGTCTTTTTGTTATTTTCAGAGAGAACAAATAACAGTTAACTCTGATTCCTACAACTTGAAGGTATATATGAATAAATCAAAATAAAAGTATTCAGTTTGAAGAAAGATGCCGTTTGAAAAAATGATCATGTGGAGAGAATAGGGAATCAGGACCTTAATTAATTTCTGTGGTACAGATGTTGGAAGAAATGAACTAAACATAAAGGAACAATAGATCTTTTGGAAAAATAAAAGTTAACTGGAGTTCTCTTTTCCTAGTGACATCCTACAAAATACTTATTTTAAGGCATGAACACCAAATTCCTTGGGATTTCCATGATCTTTAAAACAGCAACAACAACAACTAGCACCTTATAATTAGCAGCAAAGAGTCTGTGTACTGAGTTATTATAATGTACAGTCATTCCATTAGGTGCATACCACCGTGTGGTATGAGGCGGGAATAATTAGACACCAGATGGTGATATCAACTCCAATAGAGAATGCCTATGCATTATGCATGAGAAGTGACTTTATTGTTGTTTTTATCCATTTGGTACCATTATGCTGCTCTTGGACCTCAATCAGTGTCTCAAAAAAAAAATCTCTTTGGATCTGGAATTTTTCTGTTCTGAACAATTTGTAACATCACTTTGTCATATTCTGATCAGTTATCTCCCTACTCAACTTGCAGAATTTCTAAAAGCATATTATTTTCTGGCAGCACCATAGAACTGAGCTTTTCCATTATCCAGAGCATCTGAGCTTACTGGATATAATTTTATGTTTCTGCCAGCAGTATAAAGTTTAAGATTAGTATCTTTGAAAATTGAATCTGATTTTTAATGATTGTAGTGTCACATTTCTGGGCTGAGGTACTTTTAAAATGTCATTAGTAGATATGTGATTAATCATTTTATGTCTTTTGACCACTAAGAATATCTTTTATTTTCATTATAGATGTAATGAATTTGAAATTAGAAAAGAGCTGGAATATATAGTGGTTAGATACTAGATTTCATTAATATTATTAATTCTTCAATGGAAAGCTCAACAAAATGGTTGTTTATCTTGATTCATTTTGGAAATTGGCAGCATTTGAGGTGGTTCCAAGATACTGTATCAGAATTCAAGGACATGTTGTCTTTTAATTTTCAGCCTTCTTGTGATTTATTGATGGATTCTGTGATTCTTAGCCCTTGAAATAAGACAATTAGTGTTCAATACATAAGATTTTTAATAAGTGGGGTGCCTGGGTGGCTCAGTTGGTTGAACGACTGCCTTCGGCTCAGGTTATGATCCTGGTGTCCTGGGATGGAGTCCCACATCGGGCTCCCAGCTCCATGGGGAGTCTGCTTCTCCCTCTGACCTTCTCCCCTCTCATGCTCTCTCTCACTCTCACTCTCTCTCTCTCTCTCTCTCTCTCAAACAACAACAAAAAATTTTAAAAAAGAGCTTTAATAAGTGGTTTTAATAGATTGCATAGCAATAGCAGGCAAGATTTGATCAGAGACTCATAACCATGAGGAAAATATATAGGATTTATTATATGGTTTTTACCTTGTTTGGAAGCTATTTAAAAAGTTTATGTCCCTCTGTTGCCTCAGCCCCTGGATCTGGGTCAGCAGGGCAGGCAGCTGGGAAGGTAAGAGGTACATGATAGTAATGGAGAGTAAGAGAAAACTGGAATCCCTGAAAAGAGGCTGAGGTCCAGATTGATTTATCACTACTTCCAAACCTCCAAGTTCAATGATGTCAGTAACTTGATGGGAAGCTGAGGTCTTTGACCATGGAGCTAAACATGCATGAGGTTTAGGAAGTCAGAGATGCTAAAAGGGGAATCTGGCAGAAGCTTGAGATAATGCAGGCCTGGCTTCTGCCCACACAGCAAAATGAGCAAGAGATCAGTAGCAAGAGATCAGTGGCCTACAGTAGTGTCTGGAACATACATATATATATAATACATATTATTATATTATATATATTATATAACATACATATATATATAATATTAAAATAGATTTATGTTTATAGAAAACTTGTGAAGATAGTATAAAACTTCCTGTTGGGAAAGATAGTCTTATGCACATGGTTTTTGGAGTCTCGCTCAGCCACATAAAAATAGGCCTTGGGCTTTAAGCCTTCCATACTAAGAGGATGGCCTTGAGTCTTGCTGAGGGCATTCAGTATTTGGCAGGAGAGAGGACAGGGTAATTATGCGGGGGCATTAGTGGAAAGCACAGAGGCTAGTTGCCCTGCATTGGCCACCAGGGACACCTACTGGCCATGAGGGACTGACACCCACTATGGGAACTGATCTTGCACTGTCTCTTCTCTACGGGAGTAAAATCATTTTACCATCCAGTGCTTGGCTGTGTTGTGCTTTCCTTGGTGCCTCAGATACCAAGATGCAGTAGGCAGAAGTCTTTGGAGTTCCATTGCTGGTGTCTGGATCTGTGTTGATCTTTGTTATCCTCCATGTAGTTGGAGTCTTTCCTTGGCATTGGTTACCATACACTGTGTGCTACTGAGTACCTAGATAGCCCATACCCAGCTTCCTCTATTGTTAACACCTTGTGTTACTATTGTACATTTGTCACAATCAATGAACTAATAATATTAAAATATTATTAACTAAAGTCTATTTTCAGATTTTCTTAGTTTTTACCTACTTTTTTTTTTTTCTATTTCAAGATCTTATCCAGAACACCATATCACATTTAGTCATTATGATTCCTTAGACTCTTCTTGGCTATAACACTTTCTCAACTTGCCCTGTTTTTAATGACCTTGACATTGAAAAGTACTGGCCAGGTATTTTGTAAAATGTCAGTTGGGATTTGTCCAATATTTTCCTCATAGTTACATTAGAAATAGAAACACATCTTAAAATTATCACTAATCTTAAGCACCAAGACTTTACTGCCATTAACATTTTGGAGATCATTCTTTAATATCATAATTGAAAAACTAACATAATATATTTTGCTTTCTTTCTGCACCATTATTTTATTGGTTTCTTCCATGCTATTAGGAGGCTTTTAATTGCTGCAGAATATCTTTACATGTATGGATCATGTACCTAAGAAGTAGTTTGAACTACTGTAATAAAAGAAGCCCAAACAATGATAGTTTAAACAAGATAGACCTTTATTTACACTTCATATAGAAACCTCAGAGGCAGGTGGGTCAGTAATTTCCTGCAGCACCAAATCATCAGTTCCAAGATCATTTACTTGGTTTCCCTGCCATCCATGCTCCCATCTCATGGATAAATATTGTTGTTCCAGCTCATTCTACCAAGTCCATATTATAGAAAGAAGAGAGAAGTAGTAGAAGACTACCCTTCATTTTAAGGCCACAGATGTTGCACATTCATCTTTTGCTTACATCCCATTGGCCCTAATATAGTCATGTAATCATTCTAGCAAAGGGAAAGGCTTAGAGTTACAGTATTTTTCTAGGTGGCCATATATTAATTAACATCTGAGTGTTGCTTTAATAAAGGAAGTAGGAGAGAATGGATCATTAGGCAATTTTAATAGTATCAACATAAATATTTTTATTTTCTCTTAGCCATTTAAAAAAATTAGTTGCTATTGGGGCGCCTGGGTGGCTCGGTGGGTTAAAGCCTCTGCCGTCGGCTCAGGTCATGATCTCAGGGTCCTAGGATCAAGTCCTGATTCGGGCTCTCTGCTCAGCAGGGGGCCTGCTTCCCCCTCTCTCTCTGTCTGCCTCTCTGCCTATTTGTCACCTTTCTCTCTCTCTGTCAAATAAATAAATAAAATTAAAAAAAATAAAAAATTAGTTGCTATTAATGATGCTGTGTTGATCATCCTAAAACAGAATATTTCTACCCACATTTCTAATTTTCTAAAACATATCAAGAAAATGAATTATTGTAGGCACTTATTTATTTTATATAAATATTGCTAAATTTTTTTCCTGAAATTTTGGTCCACTTTGACATCATATTAGCAGTAAGAATGACTATAATATTATTTTAATTCTCAAATTACTTTGCCTAATCTAACAGATTAAATGTATTTAGTCATTTATTTAATTTGCATTATTCTAATTATTCAAGAGTTTGCACATTATTTTTCCATTTATAACTATTTGAATTTCCCATTTTTAAAAGCTTTGCTCATTGTTCTTTTGGGATTTTTATATTGATTCTTGAAAGCTCTCATGTGTGTAACTTGGGGAATATATGCAATAATACACTCATACTGGTCTAACTTTCTGGACGGCAACTTGACAATATTAATTAGGACTATTATAATAGTCATTCAGTATGGTCCATTATTATTTCTAATTCTAGTGTTTTATTCCATAAAAACCATCAGAAATATACATGAAGCTTTATGTACAGTATTGTTAATAAAATCAGACTGTTGAAAATCTTTATGTTAACAGTAGAGATATGGATAAATTATACAAAATCATATATTGGTTGATTATGCAGCCATTAAAAAGTGTTTTCAAAGATGAGTGAATATAATAGAAACAGTCATGATGCAATATCGAATGACATTTGTGCATTAGAGATCCTGAGTGAGATTTAACGTGCAGATTTGCATAAACTTACCTTAATACAAAACTCCTTTTCTCCTAGAATATTTTATTTCTTTATTTTTTAAAGATTTTATTTATTTATGTAAGTTTTATTTATTCATTTGAGAGAGGCAGAGAGAGAGCAGGAGCATGGGGGAGAAATAGAAGGAAAAGCAAACAGACTCCCCACTGAGCTGGGAGCCTGACGTGGGGCTTGATCCCAGGACCTGGAGATCATGACCTGAAACAAAGCCAGAAGCTTAACCATTTGAGCCACCCAGGTGCCCCATACCCTAGAATATTTTCTTTTAAGATTTTATTTATTTATTTGACAGAGAGAGAGAGAGAGATCACAAGTAGGCAGAGAGGCAGGCAGAGAGAGAGGGGGAAGCAGGCTCCCTGCTGAACAGAGAGCCCAAAGTGGGACTGGATCCCAGGACCCGGAGATCGCGACCTGAGCCGAAGGCAGAGGCTTTAACACACTGAACCACCCAGGCGCCCCCATCCCCTAGAATATTTTAAGTATCGGTGTTATGCAGAACATGTTTTGGTAAATAATAACCTTCTTTATCAAGCCCCTTAATTATTTTTTTAAGATTTTATTTATTTTTGAGAGAGAGAGCATGAACAAGGGAAGTGACAGGCAGAGGGAGACCTGGTTCCCGCTGAGCAAGGAGCCCAGTGTGGGGTTCCATCCCAGGACCCTGAGATTATGACCTGAGCCAAAGGCAGATGCTTAATGGACTAAGCCACCTAGGAGCCCCTATCAAGCCCCTTTAATAAAGTTTATTATTACCACACTGGCAAATGAAGAAAGGCTGAAAAGAATTTGAGGATCTGGTATACACAGAAAACTGCTAAAATCTTATTAGCCTATGTAAGTTAAGTAAAAAGTCAAGGCTGTGTGTCATAGTCATGGATATACTATCATTCTTTTCTTATATTTTCAATTCCTTGGGCGGGAATATTTCAGTCCTCTCCCATCTATTTTAGAATTACCCATCCATTTTCTGGTTCAAAGAATAAAACATAAGAGGATTAGGTTACTCTTCCAGAGTAACATTAGTAACTTTGCTCTCTGGAGTTAACTTTAGAGAGTGTGCCTAAATGTATCTCCTGGACACATTTAGGACATTGGAAACAATGACAAAACTTTCAGTTCTTACATTTCAGACTCAATCTAAAATTCTTCCTGTTTTTGTGATATGAAAAATTTGATTCTATTAAAATACTCTTTTCATCTTTTAAATCATGGTATTCAATGCTGAGAATATTGAGTAAAGTACTTTAACTCATAAAATTTTTTCATTCATATCTGTAGACTTTTTTTGAAAGTGCTAGAATGTCGAGTCTAAGAAATTTGGAAAAATTTAGTGCAAATCCATGCTTAATAGCAAGAAGAAGGTGTCAATTCACATACCTAAGGACTTTTTTTCATGGAGGAAGTTATTACCCAGAAAATATAGAAGCCAGAGAAATTTTTAGTGACCTAATATTTGACATTTGATATCTTATATGTATTTTCTAAATTTCATAATTAATTTCCTAGGTTAAAATGCTCTGCAAAATATATGTGTATGTGTGTGTGTGTGTGTGTGTGTAAATCCAGATATATAGATGTAAGAAAAAAGACATTTTTCTTTCCCTAATAGACAGCCAACTTCTATGTAAATATTAACTTGTTTTACAGAATCTATAATCTATATCCAGAAGAATAAATTATACTACTAAAGATAAATATTAAAAAGAAATGTTAGCATCTATAGTATCACCCACTAATACTTGTGAAGTCCATTATAACTACTCTACTGGAGTAATACGTACCTGAAATCAATAACATTAACAGCAATTACAATCATGTATCATTTAAAATGACAGTATTCCATTTTATACTTTTATCTATTTGAACTAAAACCTGTAACTTGTAGTATGATTTTTTTAGTATGATTTCTATTTATGGAAAAAAAAAGAAAGCTACTTTTCTTAGTTAACACAAAGTGTGGATTTTGGATAATAATAATTTAATGATTTTTTTTCAAAATATTCCATTTTTCACATTAATGAACTTTTACAATAGTTATGTTCAGAGAGGGAAAAATGTCTTTAGAGAATAAAACTGCCAAAGTGTATTTGTCTGTAGAAGACCATTCATTGTTCATTTATTTATGCACCTGTGAGCTTATATTTTGCATGGTGGAATAATTTTAAGCATAATTATTAAGTGTTTACTTAAGAGGGAGAAAAAATATATACTCATGGGCCATAGAATACCCTCAACAGTATGATTTGGAATCATAGCACTTCTATTTTTTCTGAACAACCATTTGATATATCTATCATTTACCAGAATATAATTTTTTTTCTGTCTGGTATTTTACCTTTGTCATCTTTATCATATATCCTATATCATTATAATCCATTGCCCCTTACAGATAAGCACACACAAAGACACACACACCAGACCTTTTTATGTGTTTTCTGTGCCAATTTAATACTCATTTGGAAATTTTTATAAATTTCAAATAAATACCACCTGCATTTTCTATGATTACTGAAAATGTTTTTAAAATTTTATTTTTCTCCACAATATTTCTATATGACCTAAAATAATCAAAGTTTCTCTATCATTCTTAAAACCAAATGAGCTTTTTATTATTTTAGAGAATTGTGATACATTTGACATCCCACTTAGGACACCAGTTTGTTGTGCTCTGAATGTACTGTGCCCATTTGTCTTCCTATATTTAAATAAAAAAGAATGATCACATTTAATAAACCTAAGAGTAAGAAAAATTTCCAATTGGCTTCTTGACTCTTACAGATTATTAAAGATCACACAATACTCAGATCACATTTTTCCTGAAGTGCATTTTTTTTTTTTTTTTGAGAGAGAGAAAGAGAATAGGAGGAGGGCAGAGGGAGAGGGAGAGAGAATCGTAAGCAGTGTCCATGCCAGTGTGGAGCCTCACATGGGGTTTGATCTCACAATCTGAGATCATTACCTGAACCAAATTCAAAAGTCAGATCCTTAACCCATTGAGCCACCCAGGACCCCCTGAAATGCATTCTTAAACCCTAAACCCTCCTACTTCTCACAGACCCTTATCATGTGAAATGATTTACAGGGAGGAAGTTGGCAGCAAATAAAAATAAAGGGATTCTCTGTAGTGATTTGTGGAGTTATTTGGACTTCATTATTAATTGAGTACAGCTTACATAAAATATCATATTGGTTTTAGGTGTACAACATGGTGATTTGACATTTATATACATTATGAAATGTTTACCAGGAAAAATGTAGTTACCATTTGTCACCATTCAAAATTTTAAAATTATTATTGACTATATTCCCTTTTGACTGTGTTTGAAGAAATCCCAAGGATATTCCTGGAACTTGAATTTTGAAGTTGAGAACTTTATACATAGAGAACCAAAGAAAAAAAAATGACCTAGTCAATTCTTAGGAATTTTTATATATTTTACAAGTGTTGAGTGTACTTGATTGGGGGTAAAATGTGGAATGACAATAGTACTGTGCCTATTTTGAGTGCTTAAAGGATTTAGTTTTGATTTATTTATTTCGATTATTATAAGGAGTTGAATCCCTGCTTACATTTTGGTCATAGCCTTTCCTAAGAAACCATTCTGCCCACCTTCTAGCCTTAACTTTCCTGATGCCCATGAACTATAAGCAGGAAGCAGTCACCTCCAGAATTTTCCAAATACACCATAATCACACAAGCTCTGGTCCATGGAGAGTTAATTTATATTATGTGTGAACATTTCTAACAAGAGAATATTTACTAACCTCGATTGAGTCCCATTATTCTTTAAATTCCTATGATTTAAGTTATTAAAATTTAAATGATGTGTAAATAATTGGACTGATGATCAGACAAAACCAAGGCTTGCTAAATAAACATATATGCAGGAGTGTGGAAATAGAGGTGGATTAAAACAGGGAGAGCACATAACAAAATAGATAATATTCATTCTAGTCAGATGATTTGAAAAGGATTTGATGGATAATGTATTTCAAATCAAAGAGTCTTACAAGGCAATCTGAATCAGAGATACAGGTTCTGAGTGAATGTAGCCCTAAATCAGCTGGACTTCTTTTGCTGATACACATGCAGTGAACTGAGCCTTAAAGAGCCATGTGATTAGAATTATGCATTTTTATCTCATGATAGACTCAGGCAAGCTTTGTGTTATTTTACTACGATTGTAAATTCCTTTTCATGGTGATTTTATGTCCTTTACCTGGAACATTTATCACACAGCTAAGAGTGTTTGACTTTTAGATAAAATAAAAGTACCTCTCACTCACACTGTCATTTTATCTTTTTTTTTAAGTAGGCTCCATGCCCAGCATGAAGACCCATGTGGGGCCTGAACTCAGGACCTTGAGGTCAAGACCTGTGCTGAGATCAAGAATCAGTCACTTAACCAATGAGTCACCCAGGTGCCCCCCACATTGTCATTTTTTAAATAATTACAAATTTAGAATTACTACTCTATATAAATTGCAAAAAATTTAAGTAAGCTGATTATCTCCTACAATGACGATATTCCTGATATGACAGATTATAGATATATAAAGTTAGATTTTATAATTTTTACCTGATGGTAAAAAAGAAACTATTTTAAGAATAAGGAAAAAATAGGGCATCTGCCTATTTGATTTATAAAAAATATATTTCATGGAGGTATTTACAGATATTTTCTGGCATAGTATTATCTTGAAACAACGTTATTCGGTTTTTGGGGGGGGGGTGAAGAAAGTTTGTTCACTTGTATTTGGTTTTGTCCAGATGGTATTTTCCAAAACAATGAAGAATTTGAATACTCATCACAACCACGCTTGCTTTAAACATTTCTAAGTTTTGAAGCACTTGTAATAAATAAATAATTATGGTGGTGCTTAGTAAACCCTTATTAGTTAGAACTTTGTATTTACATATTATAATTTTTCAGCATGACCAAAGGAAAAAGTAGAGAATAGCCCTGGCAGAATCCTTTTATTCAGAAAGTTATATACTGTATTTTTATTTACTGAGAGTGTATTTAACCAAAAAAAAAAAAGGGAATTAGGCTATTAGCAGTAGTTTAGCCATTAATTTAAAGGCATTCTAATTTTGTGAGTCACAGAGGCTTTAACTCCTGAACTGAGACTACTTAGTGTTCAGTTGGTACTATAATTATAATTGAATTTTCTTAGAAATTCTTCAGATACAACTAGTTTCTTTCATATAAAAAAGGACAATTTGATGTACTTAAATGATAGAAACACTGACCATTATACAAAAGTTAGACTAAAAATTTTCTTTTTGAGAATTTTGGCATATAAAAGCAAATTTTTTTGTATATCCAAATCACATCTCAGAAAAAGGTACCTATTCTTTAGGAAAAAAACAGAGCATTTCAAGAAAAACATTTCCATTGTGGGAAATGAAGCAGAAATAAAAAATACTTTCTATGTATTTTTTCACAGTATATTTTTCTTTTTAGTATAACTTCCTTAATGATGTCATGAAACATGTAAAACTTATTTTTCTTGCAATTACTACTTAGCAAACATGAGCTTTGGAAGTCAATCTTAATTTTGTTAAGTTTTTTTCAATCCTCTAGCTTCGAAGCACTGATAATTCATGTTGGTGCTGTGATTAAATACATCAACAAGTCCTTCTCTGTAAGATAAAGCCTGTATCACTTGATGTGAGATTCCAATCTTCCCAAAGACCCCATTTTGTCAACCTCTCCAGACTTCTTTTCCATGGTGCCTAATGGATCTTAGGGAGGAACAAGAAACCTCTATAATTTTACAGATAGGGAACATGGTATCCAGAGAATGGTTTGAACAATGAAACACATTTAATTACTGGGAAAGCCTGAAGTAGAATTCAAGTATTTGAAAGGACATCTAGCACCTTAACAATGCAAGACTGAATCATTTAACCAAATATATATATTTAGTTATATAGTTTAGATATAGTATATATATCTATATATATAGATATCTATCTATATATATATCTCCTATTCTTGTGATTAAGATATATAGAAAACTCACCAAAATGAAATCTTAATTAGTTATTAAGTATATTAGTTATTAACTAAGTTTTAATTAGTTATTAGTTATTTGAATTGAGTTAGCAAGTTCTGAGCATTTTCTTTTAGAAGGTGGTAGTATCTATGAAGTATGACTTGTTATGATTCATAATCAACACCTCAGTAGAAACCCAACTTATATAATGAAGGCTCATGCATAGAATAGTTGCCCATCTCCAAATCAGGTTACCATGACAATCAATAGTTTACACCAATATTACCTTGATTTTCTTTTTCTGTCTTACTGTGACTTTTGGAATTTTCATTAAAACATTTATTCCACTTCCAAATGGCTCACTCCCCTTTCCCTCTAAAAATAATATCTTTAGCTGAAAATATCAGTGCATTCCATAGAGTTACTAAAAATTTGCAATGTTTTGGGACTATAAACATCTACTTTGAGATATTTCCAATATACCATTTATTGAACAGCTTGATAGACTTTTAGTTGCATTCGTTTCTCTTATTTTTAACTGCATGGGAAAAAGTGTTTTTGCAAAGCCTGAAAAATAAAGGGATGAAATACAATTATAAGTTTACCATCCGAGTTTACCAGAGAAGCAGACTATGTAGATGGATGTCATTTAGCATTAAGTGACAGTAAGTTGCAATATACTGTTCACAGAGAGATGGATGACAATTCAGATTGTTACACAGATGCTTAACTCAATGGTGTGCATTATAATTTTGAAGATGTCATCCGATTTGTACAGATTAGTATGCATACTGATAGAGAGATGATTCAGGGGATTGGAAGTCAAAATTGGTTTCTTTTTCCTGTTCTTTGCTGCCTGACATCCTTGACTCCAAGACTCAGTCATTACGGCAAACACATTTCTAGCAATTCAGAGCTTGGAATTTCACTTGGATTGGAAAATGCTTAATGTTTGCAGGGCCAACTTGGATAGCTCAAATCTTTTGGATGTTTAGTAACTCCGTTAAAAATTGGGAAATTGTATTATAGTTTATTGCCCAAATCGTACTTGGCCATACAACCAAAGAATAACTAGTAGCCTTTGCATTCAGTGTAGTGGTAGTCTGCATATGTCGATTGCATCCTGCAAGCCCATCTCCACATGGGTCTTGGAAACACTGTATAGCAGTGCAAATTCCCAAACAAAGTGGAAAAGAACATCTGCTGAGGGGTTTATGTAATTTTCCAGTCAATTTGTTCTGTCAAGAAGATAAAGCATTTCATTCCTTTGAAGAAACCAGTAGCATTGGGTGGAGTGGGGGTGGAGCTTAAAAGATCATACAAATTGATGACAACATCTCTATATTTAAAACAGTTCTTCTATCACACAGCAAAATGCCAATGCTGCTTCAGTCTTTTATGAAATTTCTCCTATTTCTACTATGAGTATTTCTGATATAAAAAGTACATTATTTCCCAAGAATGTGTATGATTTCACGACACTTCAAAACTACTTGGTGATGTAGGACTAGGCTTATGCAAGACCATTTCTGTAGATCGTGTCTTATCATATTGATCAGACACTAAAAAATGTTTTTGCTTTTGAACCAACATGTAAATATTTGTCAGTATGAATGCTTTCCTTTTTCCTTACTAAGATGATTATTAGGAAAATTATTAAATTAACAGAATGAAAAAAGATACATAATTTTATTTTGCTGTTTTTCAATCTCCACAAATAGCATGAGAGTATTTTACGATTATCATAAGGGACAAAAGTTGTGTTCACTCTCATAATTTCTGTCTGCTCTTTTTTACAAGCATGTTACTTCTATATGGTAGAGAAGAGGGAAAGACGATAAAGGACGATCACTATAGAAATACATTATTCCTCTTATTAACATGAAGATGTTATGTAAAGCACTAAGGGAAGAGCATCTACCTATGGAAAAACTTCACCGTGACCATTCCCCCTGCAGAAACTAACATATTATTAAGACACATCTGAAGAAGTACAGCATGCACTATTTTATTTTAGCCAACACAGAACTTAACAGTATAGTTTCCTATTATCTTGAAAGTTTCATATTTACTCTAAGAACTTAAGAGATATATATATAGTTCTCCAATTACCTTGAAAGTTTCATGGGTGCCTATTAAACAGATGCTAATGCTACTTGATAGGTAATAACATTTGAAGTTGCAGTAAACATTAGACCTATTAGAAATGTCTAATATTGTGACACTGGAATGTCATGATCTTATTCTAGAAAGGTGAACACTTCTGATTTTCAGACATGTCCACAAATATTTGTATTAATTACAATTAATTTAGAGGACAGTTATTTATACATTTTCATTATTCCTTTTACTTATATAAAACTCAGTACTTTTAGTTATGCATGAAATAACTTCCTGTTTCAAAAAATATATACTATTAACATTGTCAAGAATAATAAAACAGGTGTTTACTGAAATTAGCTCTTGGTTTGGGAAGGACTCTAGTTTTCCCTATATGACTCTAGCTCCACAATGATAGAAATTATATATATTGAGAACTGCCCTTCCTAGGACAATTAAAAGTTTGGGTTGGAAAATGTATCCTTCATGGAAAGGGAGCATATTTATCAGTTTGTGGAACATTCATCAGATGAGCGGCAAGAATGTGTGCCCTCTTGGGTGACTGATGCAAGTCATGGTGGAATTCCCTGGCGCCCTTGCCAGTCATCTGGAAAAGATCACCAATCAAGAACTGTCCTTTACGATGACACATTAACAATACCATGCGTCAAAGGCAAGGAACAATAGGTATTTTCGGTAAATTAGGGAAGCAAAGTTACAGGGAGAAGAACAAAGCTATTTTGTCCTTCTATCAAAATATGCAGAACACAGTATTTTTCATCACATCGCTGTTCCCATTTCTCTGTTTAATTTGTCAAATCCAGTCTCTTATTGCAATGTTTCCCAAACTTGTGTTAGTCATGTATCAACTTCATGATTTATGTCACACTTAAGGACTGCATATAGTTTTAAACCAAGTCACATTTTTACTTAAATAAATGATTTGAAATTGATATTATTATTATAGGTAAAATTGCAGTATCATTTTGTATTAAAGTAAGGCCAATAGTTTATTTTTTTCAAATATATTAATATACCATGAATTTTTTAAAAGACATGTTTAACACGTAGAGTCTGAAATCACACATGCCAGACTTTGAAAGTCATTACTATTAGGCCCTGTTATAAGGCAGAAAGACATTTATTTATTTGGGGGCAATATTAAAATACATTTTCTCGGGGCGCCTGGGTGGCTCAGTGGGTTAAAGCCTCTGCCTTTGGCTCAGGTCATGATCTCAGGGTCCTGGGACCGAGCCCCGCATGGGGCTCTCTGCTCAGCAGGGAGCCTGCTTCCCCCTCTCTTTCTGCCTGCCTCTCTGCCTACTTGTGATCTCTCTCTCTCCGTGTCAATATCAATATCTCTCAATAAATAAATAAAAAATATTTATAAATAAATAAATAAATAAATAAATAAAATACATTTTCTCATACTCACTAACCTTATAATCTCATTCTACTTATACCTATTCTTATTCACACAGGAACCCTACGACATAATGACAGCAAGGAAGGGAAGAAATGCTCAACTTACTTAAATTGGACATTCTCTTCATTACTTACACAAGCATGTGTGAACACACGCAAACCCACACATATGTGCACATATGCACACATGCACACTTAAACACAAATGAAACCAATGTGAAACAGACACCTGTTCCTACTCTCTAGCCGCTCTCAGTCCTAGACCCATTGCTGTGACTTGTTCATGGCACCGTAGTCTGCCTTACTTTTGAACCCCTCCTGGTAAATTTTTCCACGTACTGTTAGAATTGGTACTTTGGACTAAATGTTCCTAGCTACCAGGCTCAATCTTGAATCTCTATTCAATTTCTTTCTTGATTTGCTATCCTAGAAAATCCCTCACTAAAACAGTTTTGGTTCAACATGCTTTTAGAATATGCATTTAAAAAAAAAAAAGAGTATGCATTTCAGTTGAGTCCATGCTGTGATATCCCTACTGTTATTTCTGTCAGATTTTGTAAGCAAGATCACAACCACAATGCTGAATAATGGGAACGAGAAGGAGAAAGTGAACAGATTGGAGGAGGTATTTATATGTAACCCAGGGAAGAGTAACATAAATGCCCCTGCTTTAATAACACTTCTAATAATGTTTAGCATTAGAAAATAGTTCATTTTGTGAAGTATAAAGAATTAGAAATATCATCATAATAGTTACTGTTAACATTTATTGAGTTCTATGATACCCATTGCTAAAAAAATAATTTATTTTCACAAGAATTTCATGATTTTGATCCTATAATTACATTCATTTTACAGATAAAGAAACTGAGACAAAAGAGTAATGTATCCAAGTTCTTATGGTCTTACAAGTGGTAATTAATAGAATCCACAGATAGAGTCTGATATCAGGACCTGAAACTTTAAATCTCAACAGTTCATAATCCATTGACCAGAAACAAAGACTATCAACATTCAGGCATATCTATTTCAATATTTATTTAAAACAAACATTACACACACACACACACACATAAATAAGATAAAATTCAGATCATACTATATGTTATATACATATTATATTACAAACCATTTGCACTAAAAGTTTTTATCAGGAACATTTTCACAAGAAATTAAATGTTTATTTTATGGATCAAATAGTTTTTTGTAAGAATTTATAGCAGAGTCTCCCAAATTTTCTTAGTTTATAGGCCTCTTGGTTTCTGAGTATTTGTTCTTCACAGCCCTTCTAGGAAAAAAAGTAGTTCCATTTATTAAAAAGTTAAGATCAAACAATTTAATAAGCATTAATAAACTAATAATATTATCTTTAACAAGCATTTATGCCCTTAATATTGTCCTTAAGAAAAAAAATATTGTTCTTAAGAGGAATTTATATCTAATGTCATTTGAAAAATAATGCACATAAAATACAGAAAAAAAACTGTATTCCTAAATAACCACAATCACAGATGGGATGTCTGCACCTTTGGGCACTGCCTGTTCTTCAAACCTTGGAATTATATTGGACACTACCAGTCTCATTTTTTTTCCACACTGATTTTCACACATTACTTGTTTTTCTCCCTAGAACTGCCAAAACTCAGCTTTGTAAAGATATATCATTACTGAAAAAATTATAGCCGATCTTAAGATGTTGAAACCAAATTACATGAAACTAGTGAATCATATATTATCCAATAGGCATCAAATACTGTGTTTCTCTCTAAAATTTATATTGACCTGTGGAAAACTTGGGGGTTTACTAAAGCACCCCAGGATGTGTCTTTAGAGACTGTGCACTTATGCTGAAATAACCATCACTAGGGGCGCCTGAGTGGCTCCATTGGTTAAGCATCTGACTCTTGATTTTGGTTCGGGTCATAATCTCATAGTTGTGAGATTGAGCCCCATGTTGGGCTTTGTGCTGGGTATCAGGTTTGCTTGAGATTCTTTCTCTCCCTCTCCCCACCCACCCTGCTCACACTCTCTAAATAAATAAATAAGTAAAATGACCATCACTAATATGCTCGTCATTTTGGTTTTGTAACTTAATTTCTCCCTGCCTGATATAACCTCGGTTGGGGATGCCCAGCTGAAACTGGAGGGTCAACTAAGATGGCTCATTTTCATGGCTAAGAAGCTGATTATGGCTTCAGTTAGGAGTTTAAGAGGAATGCTCCTATTGGAGACCCCAGTTGTCTGCTATATGGGTCCTTCCATATGGCTGATGATCTTCCTCAATATATAATGAGGAATTGGCTCATGTGATTATGGAGGCTGAGAAGTTCCAAGATATGCATAAGGCAAGCTAGGAACCCAAGAGCACTGATGGTATAGTTGTCTCTCTGTCTGAATACCTGAGAGTTAAGTTGAAGTAAAACTTTTAACATCTTAATAAAGTCTTCTTCCTTCCTTTATGCTTTGTGGAAGATCTTTATGTTTTGGATTTTGTTTTTGCAAAAGCCTCCTTTCTCTAATGGAGGACTTCTCAGAAATCTTTGCTTTGTATTGAAATTGTCATCATATCCATGTGGTAGTGACAAACATGGTGCATTGTCTGCTCCCTTTGTTTGGAAAAGTGATTTCTCATTGAATTTCCAAGAAAGTTGGCCTTCTGTTGGGAAGTCACTTGGCACATTCGGTTTCACATCATTAAACATCTTCCAAGCAGCAAAAGTTTAGGGATAATTGATTCTATCTACTTTAAAATAAATTTTATTCAGACTTCATTAAGTTGTATTTTTAATCTCAATACATACAAATTAACAAGTGTATTAGCCAAGTGCACAAAGGAACTTCATATTTTGTCTCAGTTTTTGAGTGTAATATCTAACTTGATTCTCTTTGGCTTAAATTTGCCTTGTGATCTGTGACTTTTAAAAAGCAGCTTACCGAAATTAGCACTGACCCCAGATTTGTAAAAAATTCCTTCAGTCTTTGGTTTTACTAAGATATTATGTAATCATGGCTGCATTTTTGCATAACACAAGAAAGCAATTAAATGTTCTCTCAGCAAATTCAAGTGCCAAAAGATTAAGTTATAAAACAGGAAGGATAATATGACTTACTGTTCTCAACTCCACCCACATATTAAGCTTCTTTTAATGATTGCTTAACATGATTGTCACCAGATTTTTTGGGGGGGGGGGCCTTCTAAAGTTTAATAGGGCTATCATAATTGGCATCTACATAACCGGAGGGGAAAGATTTCTTTCCTCAAGATACTTCTTTTTCTTCTATTTTTAGTCAGCGATTTTCCTACCTGAAATCCTTTAAATCTGTCAATCAAAAATAAGCAAATAAACAAACAGGCTTATCAAATTATATACATACCAAAAAGGACAGATAGCTAATAAAGAGACATCATTTTTGATATGTATTACAAGTTCTTTATCAACTAAGTCTCTATTATTCCCAGATCCAATTAATAAACAGAATACAAGCTAATATTTGAGTTTCAGTTTCTATAAACAGAATCTCTCTAGTCCATTCTAATACAAGTGCACTGTGTGAAAGTAATTATTTCTTTTTGAATATTTATTTATGTGAAAAAATAACCGAACCTCTCATATAAATAAAAAGGAACATATAACATTTATTTAAGAGATGTTGACTAATTCTCATATATATGTAATTTCAATTGTAAGAATTAATAAATATCACTTTTAATAATACCTGTGTTTGATCACTAGAAAAAGAGTAATTTACACTCAATTTGTCCTCCTCTGTTTGGCTTATTAACCATATCAAGTTAATGTTAATTGCTGTTTCCAAAAGGTCATTTATCATTTTGTAATCAAATATCCCATTCGTTCTCAACCAATACAACATGAATCTATCTGTCCCTGGAAATGTGACTAGGTTCTAGTTGTTTTTCTGGAAATAAAATGTGCTATATTGAAAGCTTATTTCAATAAAAATGAAACAAATGCCTAGAAATAAAGATTAGTGATATTTTAAAATTTAGCTGTGAGAAGAAAAACATTGATATGCAAGTATTTATTGCAATAATTTAAAACTAAGAAAATGGCATTTTCTCTTTGTTACTGAAAATGAGTAGCAAGTAAATATAATAAATAAAAATTAAAATAAATACTACAAAATAAATTAAAACTTAATACTAATTTTTAATTTTTCAGCAAAAAATAGATCCTTCCATAGTATGAATTTAAATGTATTGATTTGCTAGTATCCATGAATAAGAGTAAGAGTAATTTGCCTAAAAAATATAAGTTCTGAAAAGCCAGTGTGATATCTTCAGATTAAGGCATATGTATTAAAATAATTAGAAAGGAATTAGCACTGCATAGTGATAAATTATGTAAACTCTGGAGCAGAGAATCTGATTTCAAGTTCCTTCTTCACCACTACCCAGATCTATGACTATTATCATTCATATAACCTTGCTGAAGTTCAGTTTTTTTATTAGTAGAATGGATAAAACAATTGTAATCTTGAAGTGTTGACAGGATAAAAATATAAAATTTGTACAAAGTGCTTAACACCATGCTTCCCTCATATTTGGGAATCAATTGCAGATAATAATAATATAATTATTAATACAAAAGCTGAAAAGTAACACATGTAATAAAGAAATATAGATTTAGAGGCACCTGGGTGGCTCAGTGGGTTAAGCCTCTGCCCTCAGCTCAGGTCATGATCTCAGGGTCCTGGGATCGAACCCGGCATGGGGTTCTCTGCTCAACAGGGAGCCTGCTTCCCCCTCTCTCTGCCTGCCTCTCTGCCTATTTGAGATCTCTCTCTCTCTCTGTCAAATAAATAAATAAATAAAATCTTAAAAAAAAAGAAATATAGATTTAGATGGCAAAGAGTTAACAGAGCCTGGGGTCTTCTTTTATTTGAATAGATATAAAGACATACAGAAAGTAAAAGAATTTCAGTGAGAACAGGAATAAAGAATAAAAGTTAACCAGATCATGGAATCAATGAAGAACTTTTTTTTTTAAGATTATTTATTTATTTATTTGACAGAGAGAGAGAGATCACAGGCAGGCTTAGAGGCAGGCAGAGAGAGAGGGAGAAGCAGGCTCCCTGCTGAGCAGAGAGCCAGATGCGAGACTCTATCCCAGGACCCGGAGATCATGACCTGAGCCAAAGGCAGAGACTTTAACCCACGAGACACCCAGGCGCCCCATTGTAGAACTTTACTATCTGCAATAAACAGAGAAACAGATGAACCAATAAAGTCATGGCTAAAGTTCATAAAACATGTTACCAAAAAATGAAAGTGGAAGATCAAGATCAGATTCACTTCTACTTTCAGAGCAAGGATTGGTCTATACAAGATACAACAACCTGCGTGAATGAGCACCCTTTCACTACTGGCAACATGTTTTCTGAAGTAAACAGGATTATGTTCCTTCTTGTCTCTCAGTAAGAACCTTATTATGTCAATATAAAAATATATAGATTCCAAATTTAATCCCATCTGTGAAATGGAAGAGACAAGCTATTCAACACCCAAGTTCAGGAGCAAAAGTTTTAACCACTTTTGGTATTGTTCTCATGATTTTCCTGAGGAGTGATGTGGTAAGTAACCTCACAGATGAGCCAGGCAGTGATAGTTTCTGTGTTTGACTTTGCTGAGTTCTGTGTTTGCTCTTTGCCCTGGCATTGAGTAATAAGAATAAAGCATTCTGATTTGGTAGGCCTACTCAATTACGATTTCAAAAATAGTGTCAACTCCAACCAAATCTCGTAGCAAAAATTCTTTATAGTAAATAAAAGTTCTTTGTCAGAAAAAATAACTGAAAGTTACTGAACAGAGGAAACCAGATTTCACTATACGAGTTAAGGAATATCCATTGTATTTAGCAATGTAGAGGTTCCTGGTGACCTTGCAGTTACTAGACTTGAGGAAATAAAGACACAGTGAACAGAACAGAAATAGAAACAGATTGACTGAGAGGTAAAACACCAGCCAGTAGGTAGAAGAAAAGGGATGAGATTTTTCTAAAAAAAAAAAAAAAAAAAAAAGCCCAAGCCGGTTTGAAAGTTAACAAAAAGCATCTATTTGTGAATAAGTGGTTAAAGGATTAGATCCAAAGGAGAAATTTGTCCTCAGTCAGGAAAGACAGTTCCTTTATTTTAGCAAGAAAGAACAGGATAGGTGCAGACATGGATAAATTTGCATGTTGGTAGATTTAGTGGCTTCTGTTTTTACTGAGAAGTATAAAGTAGATGAGAGAAGATGCAAAGCGTTTCAGATGTTTAAGTAAAATGGAAATGGTTCTAAATGGTATGATTGATGGTAAGTCTGTGAACTATACAGGAAATCATAGTAAGTTTGCTGGGGTAGGTAGGTGAACTGAGGCTGATTAGACTTTATAGGGTTATAGTGTATGCTTCCTTGCTCTGTGACTTTTTTCCAGTTGTGTTTGACTATCCTTGATACAGGAAAATATAAAAACTAAAACAAAAGGGAGAATTATATTCACCCAGGGTTAGATCTTTGACTGTTGAAGCAACAGAAGGAGATGGTCAATGAAATTTGTGTATTGCAAAAATGTTACAATAATTAAGTAGGGTTTTAAAATGGAAGAGAAAGGAAGTAAGAAGGAAAAAAAATAGCTATTGAACTGAAAGTACTCATGAAAAGTAATGGACTGGAGATCCTACTACAGTATGATGACAATTGTATTAGAAATACCTGAAAAGCCAACTGAAAGGATATAAAATCAGTTTCAAAAAATATATTGCAAAATTTCAAGTAGATGTTGCATGCTATGAAATCTCTAAGTAGAAAGAGAATGCAGAAAATAAGGGATTACTCTAGTCCTCACCTTATATTAATGCAGTCTATAGTTCCTTTCATGAAGTTGAATAATAAAGGAAAATGAATTTATGATTGTAGAGAACATAAAGATAATCAGCAGCTAGAGGTAGAGGTGGAATTGCATATCTTTTTAATTGATGGAGAGAAAAAAGGTGGAAAGATTCTAGTCCAATTTGGCATAAAACCAGAGATGAAAAAAATGAAGTAAGCATAAAATCAAATGACATGCATTGATTATTGCAGTTAAGACTATTTTACTTATGATAATAAAGAAAAAATTGAATAAAATTAAAGAAACTGAAAAGGAAAAGCTGAAATACTCATGAAGCATATTCAAAAATAGTCCAAATTTTGCATATATTCAAACTAAATCAATGAAATGCTATTTTATGACCCATAAATTGGTAAAAGATTGAACTATAATACCCACTGTTTGCAATGAAGACTTTCAATGAGTCCTTTCATATATCTGAAGTGGAAATAAATTGATATATTTCAAGAGAACAATTTGCAATATGTGTAAGAATTTAGATATGATCAAATCTTGACCCAAATACTGAATACCTAAAAATATCTAAAAATACTAAAAGTGTGTGCAAAACTTTATTAATAAGGATATCAATCAAGATTTACTTATAAAACCCAAATGTTTCCACATAGCATAGAAAATTATTTTACAAACTAGAAAACTATTGACAATAGTCACAAATTGCATAGAAAAAAAGATCATAATAGTTATTACCAGTGACTTAACAGATTATTCTCCCTTTTGTATATATTTTTTAAAGATTTTATTTATTTATCTGAGAGACAGAGAAAGTGAGATAGAGCATGAAAGGAGAGGTCAGAGGAAGAAGCAGACTCCCCGTGGGGCTGGGAGCCGGTTGGAACTTGATCCCTGAACCCAAGGACCACCACCCGAGCCAAAGGCAGTTGCTCAACCAACTGAGCCACCCTGGCGCCCTCCCTTTTATATTTTTATTTTTCCTTTATTTTTTCTTTTTCCTTTATTTTATTTCTCCTTTTATATACTTCAATGTTTTTAGGGCTTTTTATATTTGGACATAGTATTTTCATAATTAAAAGTGTCCTAGAATCAAGGGAAAGGGATTAATTAATATTAAATTCTACTATATAGAGTAAAAGAACATTTGTTATAACATGTCTATTAAAATATAAGAAAAGTATATTTAAAATAGCACTGAACAAAAAATCCTGTTATATGCTATTGAAAAGACATACATTCACCTAACAGCCGAAGAATGCTCATTATTCTCAAGTGCATACAAAACATACTCCAGTATAGATAATATGTTAGGTCATGGAACAAGTCTCAACAAATTTAATATCAAAGTCATACAAGGTATCTTTTCTGACTACAATGGAAACTAGAAATTGATGGCAGTAAGAAAATGAGAAAATTCACAAATATGTTGAAACTAATTAACATACTCTTGAATAACCACTAGATCAGTAAAGAAATCAAAAGAGAATTATAAAAATACCTCAAGACAAATGAAAATGAAAATACAAGCTACCCAAACTTATGAAATGCAGTAAAAGTAGTAATAATAGGGAAGTTTATAACAATAAATGCTTACTTTAAAACATAAGATGTCCAATAAATAATTTAACTTTTCACTTCAAGGAATTCAAAAAAGAAGAAAAAAAACTAAAGCCAAATTAATAAGGTGAAGGAAATGTAAAAATCAGAACAGAAATAGAAAATAGAACACAATAGAAAAAAATCAACAAAGCTAAGCATTGTGGGTTTTTTTGTAGAAATAAACAAAATCAACGAAACTTTAAGTGATTAAGAAAACAGAGAGAAGACTCAAGTAAGTAAAATCAGAAATGGAAAAGGAGACATTATAGCACAAACGTCAGAAATGAAAAGGATCCTAAGAAACAATTATAAACAAGAATATACAAACAAATGATACACATGAGAGAAATGGATAAATTCCTAGTAATATACAACCAAGCAAGACTGAATCGAGAATAAATAAAAAACCTAAACAGACTAATAAGAAATAGAGATTTAAGTAGTAATCCAAACGTCCCAACAAAGGGAAGCCTAGGAGAAGATTTGGCTTCGTGGTTGAATTTTAAGAAACATTAAAAGAATTAATATCAATCCTTTTTTAACTCTTCCAAAAAATATAGAGGAAGTAATTTCAGACTTATTTTATAAGGCCAGCATCACTTTTAACACCAAAGTCAGATAAATATAGTGTAAGAAAAGAAAACTGAGGCCAAATTCCTAATAAACAGAAATGCAAAAATTCTCAAAGATATAGTAACAAACCAAATTCAACAACACATTAAAGCAATTACATACCATGACCAAAATGGATTTACCTCCGGGATGCAAGGTAAGTTTAACATACACAAATCAATCAATGTGATACATTACATTACCAGTATGAAAAATAAGAATCACATGATCATCTCAATAGATGCAAGCAAGTGACAAAACTCCACATCCATTTATGATAAACACTCTCAATACAATATGTTTAAAGGAAATGTCCTTAACACAAAAAAGATTATTTCTGAAAAGCTCATAGCTGACATAATCAATGGAGAGGAACTGAAACTTTTCCCCTAAGATCTGGTACAATTTAGGGATGCCACTTTCATCACTTCTATTCAACATAATACTGGAAGTTCTGGCAAGAGCATTCACACAAGAGAAAGAATAGAAGGCATCCAAATCAAAGAGGAAAAAGTAAAGTTGTCCCTGTTTACAGTTGATGTGATCCCATATGTAGAAAGCCTAAAAACTACATTAAAAATGTTACAACTAATAAATAAATCCAGTAAAGTTTCAGGAGACAAAATCAAAATTAAAAATAAGGGGGCATCTGGTTAGCTCAGTTGGTAGATCACGTGACTAAGGATTTTGGGGTCATGAGTTCAAGCCCCACATTGGGTGTAGAGTTTACTTTAAAAAGTAAAAATAAAATTAAAATTAAAATAATTTGCATTTCTTTATGTTAACAACAATCTATCCAAAAATGAAATCAAGAAAACAATCTTATTTATAACAGCATCAAAAAGGAAAAAATACTAAGAATAAATTTAACCAAAGAGGTGTAATGCTGTACATAAAACTTATAAAACATTCGTGAAAGAAATTGAAGAGACAAATAAATGAACAGATATCCCACGTTCATGGATTCGAAGTGTTAATTTTATTAAAGTGTCCTTACTATCCAAAGCAATATGCAATTCAATTACTGTAAGATACTCAATGCAATCCCTACCAAAATTTTAGTGGCATTTTTTCACAGAAATAGAAAAAAAAATTAAAATTTCATGGTACCACAAAGCAGTCTTGAGAAAGAACAGACTTAGAGGCATAGCACTTTTCATTTCAAACCCTATTACAAAGATATAGGTACCAAAACAATATAGCATGAAAATAGACAAGCAGACAATGGAACAAATAGAGTTCAGAACTAAACTTTGCTATACACAGTTATATATGCACTATTCACAGTTAACTAATTTTCAACAAGAATGCCAAGAATACACAATGTGGAAAGGAAATCTATTCAATAAATGCTTTTGGGAAACTGGATAACAATATGCAAAAGAATGAAATTAGACCCTTACCTTAAATCATATATAAAAATCAACCCAAAGTGGATTAAAAATTTTAAAGTGAAACCTCAAACCACAATACTCATAGAAGAAAACAGGGAAAGAACACCTTCATCTGAGCAATATTTCTTTAATATGTTGAGATATAGGTCTCATATCCTACAAATGCATTTTTTATATCAACATATAAGAAGCACCTATAATTTTCTTAGAAAAGTATGATTTTTTTTTAAAAGCAAAGATAATAGACAGAAGACCAGCTTGTGAAAATTGCTCGGCTTCACTGATAATTAAGAATGTGCAAATTAAGCAATACTACTTTTTGTCTATTATATTGGCAAAAATTCCAAATAGTTACAATATTTAGATAGCATCTAGTTTATACAGCCAGAATATGTAAGAGAGTTGCTCATCAGTATATATCTTCATCTTTTCTATTTGGTTTCACATTGTTTTCCCAAGTTTTTTTGGACCAATTTATAAACTCCAACAATCTGTGTACAGTAGAGCCCTTTATTCCCAACAAATGGTGGTATCAAGCATCAAAATTTTTGTCAATTATATGACTATGGGATAATACTTTATTCATTTTTAATTTGTATGATTCTGATTACCAGTGAGTTTGAGCATATTTCCTGTTTACAAATTAACCTGATTTTCTATTTTGTGAGTTGCCTATTTATATCCTTTACCTATGTCACAATTGTATTTGTTACTTCTTTATTGATTTAAAATTGTGCTCTTTTAATTTTTTTAAAAATTTTAATTCCAGTAGAGTTATCATACAGTGTTAAAAAGTTTCAGTTATACAATATAATGATTCAACAATTCCATACATTATTCAGTGGTCATCATGGTAAGTGTACTTTTAATCCTCAAATTGTGTTCTTTATATTTTAGTATTTATTTATTTATTTTTAAAGGTTTTATTTATTTATTTGACAGAGAGAAAGAAAGCACAAGCAGAGGCAGAGGGAGAAGTAGACTCCCTGCGGACCAGGGGCGCCTGATGGAGGGCTTATTCCCAGGACCCTTGGATTATGACCTGAGCCAAAGGCAGACTCTTAACCAACTAAGCCGCCCAAGTGCCCCAATTGTGTTCTTTTTAAAACACAACTCATATTTTATCACCATTCTGAGCAAATTCCTATGAAGGAATTCACTCTGAGTGAAAGCCCTCATCCTAACAATGGCCTATGAGACTATATAACTTGGATCTTCTTATTTCTCTGACATCCTCAACTGCTACTCACCTCCTTCCTCATTTCACTCCAAGCCACACTAGTTTCTTTCTTTTCCTTGAAAATACTGACAAGTTCCAACATTAGAGCTTTTGAAAACTTCTTCTGCTGAAAGAATGGATACATATAAAGCTAACTCCACACTTCGGTAGGTTTTTACTTAAACGTAAAGTTCTCCACATGGCCTATCCTAACCATTAGACTCAAAATTACAATTCATCTCCTTGTCTCCACACTCTCAATTCTCATTACCAGTTTGCTTTCATATTCACCCACATAACATTTGTTACTTATTTATTATCTATAGTATCTCTTAGCTAAAATGTGAACTCCCAAAAGATTGAGATCTCTTTTTCCTTTGTTCACCAATGTATCCCAAGAGCCTACAAAAGTGCCTAACATAAAACAGGTACTTAATATGTAAGCTTTAAAATAATAAATGAATTAAAGACTTAATCATGTATCGAGGTGCTATCTTTTGCCTTTTGCATGTGTTGTAAACTCCTCTATGCACTCTTTGGCGTGTTTAACTTTGTTCATGGTTCCTTTTTTAGTGTGGAAGTTGTTTTTATCTTATTTTATTTTTTTGAGAGAGAGAGAGTGTGTGCATGAGCAGGGATGGGGAGTGTGGGCAGAGGAAGAGAGAATCTTAAGCAATCTCTAAGTCCTGCACAGAGCCTGACGTGGTGCTCGATCTCATGACGCTGATGATATCATGACCTGAGCTGAAACCAATAATCAGAAGCTTAACCGAATGAGCCACCCAGGTGCCCCTGTAATACGGAAATTTTTATATTAACGTATCTCAATAAATCAAACTTATTTCTAAGGGTTTGTGTTTTTATATCCTGTTTCAGAAATCTGCCACTATGCTTAAAAATCCATGTTTTAAAAATGGATATCATACATCCTCTCTTAACATTTCAAAGATTTTTTTAAACATTTAATTACTTCATGTATATATAATCCATTTTAATGCATGGCAATGGATCTACTTTTTATATAACCAAATTTTGCTAGCAGAGTTGAAAAGTCCATCCTTTCTCCACTGAATTCTTAGCACCCCTATCATATGTTGGTTTCCATATATGTGAGGGTTTGTGTCTCACCTCTTTATTCTGTCCCATGTGTCTGTTTTTCTATAACATGTAATCATGTTCTCTGCATATTATGACATATTAATTTTTCCCTTCTTATATTTATGTACCAGCACCTATTGAATCTTGAGTATTTTCATATGTTATTTTGTGGCTGCAGGGCATGTATGTATATATATACTTATATACATATGTAATATTTAAATATAACTTGCAATACTAATATCATAAATTATCAACTAAATGTTTTTAATAAGCAATTTACTTCCTATCTGGAGGTAACATTCTAGTTATTTGAAAGTTCTTTATATTGAAGCTATTTTACACATATTTATACTGTTAGATGTAAAATAAGAGAGTACACAATGGTATAATGATCATTTTGTTTACAGTCTATAGCAAGTGCTTATTATGCATTTGTCTTTTGAAAATTGCCTAAAAATATTTGAGCAATTTAAATGTGTGATAACATCTAATGATCAGAATCATATTATTTCTACTGTAAAGGGATGCTAAGTGAAGGAATCTGAAATCTCTTAGGAGAGGAGAGTTGATCAAACGGGCATATTGCATTTGTGATAGTAATTCTTCTGAAATCATTATTTGAGGAATGTTTTCACACCAGTTATTAAATGGATTATTGATTATAAGACGACTTAAATGGTTTTAGAGCTAATCAATTGGTAATACATCCACATAATATTTAGACAAGGACTGCTGTTTTCAGGCTTCTGCTCTTCTAATTCAAAGAGAAATCAGGATCAAAGTTTCTGCTCAATATTTTTTTTTCTATAAACATAACATATCAACTCCCATGCTATTAATAGCATAGCCAGAAAGTACGTCAAATCCTGAGTGCACACTGTGAGAAAGAGAGCAGGTGCTCAGCACTGATGGAATTCACAGTTTAAGAGAAATGTAGAACATTTCTACATTAGATTAGCAAGAGGCGGTTTAAGATCTTAAACCAAAGATCTAGTGCCAGACATCCTTGGCTCTAACTCCGGCTCTACCACTTATTAACTGTGTGACTTCAGGCAATTTATTTAACCTCTCTGTGTCTTCATTTTCAGTCAGTAATCAGGAGACAATAATACTCTTAACTGAGTTGTTATGAGGTTCAAAGTACTTAACACGTGCAAATTACTGAATAGTGCATAGCATAGAGCATGTGGTATGAGATAGCTATTTTAATTTTTTCATCATTATCATTTTTATTACAGTGACTGAATGGGAGTTCATTTAAAAATAGGGTCCTTGGCAGATAGAGTAGAGATAAGGTGAGGTCAGACTGTATTATGTGAGTTTGCCCTAAATCCATGGTGGATATCCTCATAAAGAGAGAGAGATTGGAGACATAGAGAGACGCAAGTGAGAAGCCCATCTGGCAATGGGTGGTGGGGGGGAGAGGACAAAGAGTAGAGTGATGCAACTGGAAGCCAAAGAACACTAAGGGTGGGTGAGGCATGAGATAAATTATCTCCCAGATCCTGGAGAGGGAGCTTGGACCTGCCTCCTGAATACATTTCTGTTGTTTTAAACCAAGCAGCTTGCTGTAATCTGTTACAGCAGCCCCAGGAATATCAGTAACAGCTATTATCATTCCATTTAAAGATAAAGAATCCAAAGCCCAGTGGAGTTAATGACTTTCTGGAAGTCACACAATTAGAGTGATGAAGCTGGGCTTCTAGTCTGAGGCAATTTGACTTAAGAGCATACATTTTAACTACTTTATATTCTTTGCTGATACATTGTCCTAATACCTGTTTTGTAGTCAATATTTATTGAAATACCATTATATGACAAGCACCATTCTAAGCATTAGAAATCCAATAGTAAACAAAACTGAGAAAAGTGACCTGCATTTTGGTCTAGTGAGGGTAGTCAAAATAATTAAGAAAAAAATGTGTTATTTTAGATATAAATTTTGTTAAAGAGAAAAATAAGTAAGGGGAATAGAGAATTCTAATTGGGTGATCAGGGAAGATCTCGTCACATGATTTTTTTTTTTTTTTTAAGATTTTATTTATTTATTTATTAGGAAAGAGAGAGAGTGAGAGAGAGAAGGTCAGAGTGAGAAGCGGACTCCCCATGGAGCTGGGAGCCCGATGTGGGACTCGATCCCGGGACTCCGGGATCATGACCTGAGCCGAAGGCAGTCGCTCAACCAACTGCGCCACCCAGGGGCCCTGTTCACATGATTTTTGAGTGAAGTACTGAAAAAGGAGAAAAAAATACATGTGTTCATATGTGGGGTAAGAGAGATGAAGAGAAAAACCAATGCAAATGTCCTAAGGTATGGTATGCCTGTATTGAAGAATTATAAGGAGGCTACTTTAGGAGGGGTGGAATATAATGAATAGTAAGAGTTGTAGTTAAGGAGGAGTTAAAGGAAAACATTTAACCCAGGTGAATATATGCATAGATTGATATGCAGGGTTTAATATGAAGACAGGATATAAAGCTATGAGATTGGATAAGTTTATGCAGGTTGATAGAAGGTTGATAGAAAATAGAAATGAGCCACAGGCTGAGCTCTGAAGTCCTCTAATTTTAAAAGGCCAGGGAGATGAGGAAAACTTCACAAAGGAGACTGGAGACTAGACTAGCTGCCATTCAATAAGTAGAACATCCCTCGGGTGTGTTGATCTGGAAGACAAGTTTATTCTTCCACAAGCAAGTCTTATATGTCAAGGGAAATGGCAACTCAACATATGTATGAATAATCTTTGTATAAAAATTTCTACTTAGACTTTGTATTTTTACTCTATGCATATAAAATTTTATTCAGAATTATTATAAGGAGAAAAAGGCTGCTTTTTATAATACTTATTACTTCTGTTTTCAAAAACCTTTGGTTCAGAAAATTATTTTATCATCTTCTTAAAAGATTCAAGACAAATATTTAACATAGCTTTATAAAGATCACTCTCTATGTACGGTGAGAATCATAAGGGGAATAAAATGAATAAATTATTGTATCATCTCTACCTTTCAACTATTCAAACCATCCTTCTTATTGCAGTTCTCTTACTTATGATTGGTTTACTATGATTAGCCTGAATTGCTGAGTTGCTGGCCTTGGTTGTCTACATTTTGCCTTCATAGTTAGTTTATATCTCAATACTGGTAGGTATATCAACTTATAATGGGTTATAGCTTTTAAATAACAAGATGATATTTAATGTTTTTTGACATTCATTTTATTTTTCAAATGTTGAATATGCATGTCTTTGTGTCACTTATGACAAAGGTCAGAAGTATTATCTATGATTATGAAGTATAGGAAAGCTGATGGGTTGGTGTAAGATTAGAGTTATAACCTTGGCATTTTTTACCTAATTGGCTACTACACAGATAAATTTTCAATTAACACTGTACTGTTCCTGCTTCCTATACAGAAGTAGTAAAGGCTACTTGATAGGTTCTGAATTGAGTACGGTTTTATATACTTTGTCAGTGACCTAGAAGAATAAATGTGTATGTTGGCTAGCCCTTTAGAGAAGAAGATTATAATTGAAATTGACCTTGACAATTTGGAAGAGTAGTTGGAAATAATGAAAATCCCGAGGTCAGATACAAAGCAGGAACTACTGTAAGGAAAAACATGATCCATGCAAGATGGGGAATGACTAATTAGGCATGATCATGGCAGAAAAGAACCTAGAGATCACAGGGGACATGAATTGAACATAATTCAGCTCAGCAGCATTATTTTAGAGGCTTGAACACATAATACTGAAATGTACTATAAAAAACAGAACAGTTCTGATAAAAAATATAAGATAAAACATCATCTACATTTTACATGGATCAGTTTAAAGCTAAAACAGTGTGTCAATTTTTGGACAGCTGAAAGCTGGAGAATTTGTAGGAGGCCCAAAAGACAGAAGTAGATTAAGTGGTTAGAAAATTGGAATTTCAAAGAAGCAATAACATTATTTGAAATGTGTGATTATAAAAGAAAAGCATGAGGAATGATTTAATAATTGCCCTGAAGTATACAAGTGGTGATTTTATGAATTGTTGACCAGATGCTCTTGAGGTTCTTTGCGGTCGAATTCTTGTTAAAATTTCAACAGGGATGACATAAATTTGTGGGGGAAAAAAATACAGCCTAAAAGAAAGACCATAAAGTGGCATGTACTGGCAAGGCTTATTTTTAAATCTTACTCCCTGAGAATTAGGTGTGGATTTAGTCTTATAGATAATCGAGTCTGAATAGCAACTACTCCCAATCCTATTTCCTCCCTCAACCCAACCCTACTTGATACAGAGTTTAGATTTCATTTGTATATTGTATATGTATATATTTTGTTAGGGACCATGTCACTATTTTCTTTCTGAGTTTTTATAGTAAGAGTTGATAAGAACAAACAGTGTATTTAAAATATCACTATTAGTTTACAAAAAATAACCAGTTAGTTGTCCACACGGAAAAAAATGAGCTGAAATTTCTCTCTCAAATCTAATCTTTATTTTGATGTATGAATTATCTGGTAAATGCTTTTCATGTTTTCTTCCACTGCTCAATTCTGACCTCATGGGAAGGTCTAGCTTTATGTAGAAATGGAATAAATAATTTCACTGATATGATTTAAGTGACACCAAAAACGTACCTAAAAATATCTACTCTATGTTATCCTGCTGGCTTGCCCTTATGTTGAAATTATTCACCATTAATATCATACCTCCAGGCACTTATTTCTCAATAAGACTTTATATTTTAAGTGGGCCAAAGAATGGGATTGTCTAAGAGATCTAAAGTATTTTAGCTAGCTATGAGTTTGACATACATCATTCTCTTCATGATTAAAAATGTACCTTCACTGTTCCCTGTGGCACCAACAATCACAGAGTTTGAACAGTCTGATGGAGAGATAAGATCTGAGGGATAGGAGAGGACATAGGTCTGTCTTGAGAGCTGCACATACTGCTCACTTTAAGAATGCAGAGTCCTCAAAGCACAGGCAAACAGGGCCACATCAAGGCAACAGGGATGATGTTCCCCAAGCCAAGCCAAAAGAGCAATAAAGCACCTGAAAAGATGAATGACAGAACTCTTTTTTTTTTTTTTTTTAAGATTTTATTTATTTGACAGAGAGAGACACAGTGAGAAAGGGAACACAAGCAGGGGGAGTGGGAGACGGAGAAGCAGGCCTTCCGCCAATCAGGGAGCCTGATGCAGGGCTTGATCCCAGGACCCTGGCATCTTGACCTGAGCCGAAGGCAGACACTTAACTGAGCCACCCAGGTGCTGGGAATGAGAGAACTGTTAAGCTGTTACCCATTTCAATATTTTGCTAAGGGCCAGCCACATAGATGTGCAACAGGCATGCTATGGCTTATCAATGCAACATTTTGTTTTTTCAAAAGAGGCTGGCAGAACATTGTTTTTATCTAATCTTAATATTTTGAATGTTTTGGAAACCTCATGTTTTTGACTCCTCCTATGAATTTTCAGGAAAGAAGTGAGTAGAAGGCAAGGTGAAAATTTGTTCTTCAGCATGCTACTTTGTCCTGAAACTATGTTAGTAGAATCCTAAAAATTATCGATATTTTCTTAATAAGCTGTAGGTATATTACTGTTGAGAATTAAAATTTTATTTTATTCCCAAGAAATTATATTTCTTTGCTTTAAAATTTTTTTAAAAAAAGGTCATCAGTAAAAATGAAATTTAGGAAGTTTTGACTTAATTATAAATAACATTTTATAATAATTCCAGGGTCTTCTAAGCAATCCTCAGGAATATCATTACCTTGATAACTGAGTAAGTAAAAAACACCATATACTCAATTTCTTCTTGCTGATTATTAATTTTCATTGTATTGGATTTATTGATCAACTATTCAGTCATTCTTCAAATATTTTATAAACCGAAAAGCAAGAGTAGGGAAGAAATTATTTGAAGTGTTAGACCAATGGAATTTAATGTATGTGTATTATCCTTAATTTTTGGCATGTACTTTGCTGCCACGAAGGAGCTTAATCCCTGTAGCAAAAAATGGGTGCATGAAGCAAAAATAATTCAAGAGAATAGTAGACAATGCTTGTGGTAGACTGGGGAGTGACATGAAATCAAAAGTAATCATGGAAAACTTCAGAGAGGAAATGCTTTTAAACACAAGCAACTGCAAAGCTGTACACACAGTGCCATTCATTCCCACCATGACTTTGCTTTGGCTAGCCTCTTTCCTTGAAAGTTGTCCTTCCTTTCCATTTAGTTATCGGGTTATTTTCACCCAAAAGCTGCTCTTTTTTCCATTGAAATTGAGTTTGAGTGGCTTTCCTATAATACTTCAAGTCCCAACTGTGCACATTTCTCTCATTACTTGCCTACATCAAGTTTTAATTATGTGTTTTATATTTCTGCCTATTAGACGAGACCTTTACATAGTTCAAGATCTGTTTTATTCATTTTTATATCCATATAGAAAAATAAGCTCAGCATATTGATGCTCAGCAATTGAAATATCATAATTATTTTCCAATTATCCTTCTCAATTTCTAATAGATTAACAGCAAATTACTTGCTTATTATATAATTCTCTAAGAAGGCCAAAAATAAATATATTACTGAAAAATAATGAAATTGAATGTTAATATCCTAGGTGTTTTTTTTTCTTCTCTCCAGAATTTAGCTAAAAAATAAATAGCTCCTGGGTGCTTGGGTGGCTCAGTGGGTTAAAGCCTCTGCCTTCAGCTCAGGTCATGGTCTCGGGTTCCTGGGATCGAGCCCCATATCAGGCTTTCTGCTCAGCAGGGAGCCTGCTTCCCCCTCTTTCTCTGCCTGCCTCTCTGCCCCTACTTGTGATCTCTCTCTGTGTCAAATAAATAAATAAATAAATAAAATCTTTAAAATCTTTAAAATAAATAAATAAGTAAATAGATAGCTTTCAACTAAGGCAGGGATGAATGTGAGAACATTGAGGATGTTTCGAGTTGCAGAAAACTCAACTTTCAAACCATTTGTTTGAATCCAAACAAGAACGCAATGATTCTTGAAACTGAAAGGCATAAAGCTTAAATTCTCTTTTTTTTTCACCTTGGGGTTTCCTCTTTATTGATGTGTCTCCTACCTTCCCCCCACAATTTCAGTCCCTTCCATTTATCCCCAAAAAAGAAGGTGGTGAAAGGAAACGAATTTTGGGGTTCTGAGCCCCTTGGGCAGTTAGAAAGGGATTAGAAACCAACCAATCATTGGATGTGACAGACTAACAATCAGGAAGTCTAAAGCAGAGTGGGAAAGGTGATAAGAGAAAGGGGAGAAAGAAGAGGTACTAGAGGCCACCTCCCCCATGAACCCTGCTGCTAAGTAAGAGGGGCCGGTGGAGAGTCTGAAATACGAGGAAGTGCAGATCCTGAAGGAGAGGTGGGGGTTGAGCCTGAAGGAGGAGTAGGTCAAGGAAGGGAGGTCTAAAACTATGTTAAAATATAAAGATCATTTTTTAAAATTTTTATATTCAGCATAAATATAGATAAAATGAATCACTCACATGGTTTACAAATAATGTTCTTGTTAAAGTGATGACAGAAAATTAGCAGATCAGTTGTAATCTAAATATCTTACTTCCAGGCCAGTCACTGAGATTCCTAAACAACTCTGTGTCTCTTCCACTCGTAAGTTATTTTTTCAAATCCTTGTGTTTTCATGGATTACAACTGTGGCATTGACTTACCTTGTTTTAATTAATTAATTGATATTTTCACTCATAGGAGGTGCTGGTTTCAATATTATGAACCAACCAAATAGCCATGCGATAAACACCAACGCTGCCCTTTTGACCTGTGTTCACACTTAATTCAACTTACTTCAAAAGTACATTTTGAAAAGTAAAAAGAAGAATACTCCTGACTGCACATATAGATGATGTAGTACTCTTCTTGATATTAGAGATCACTCAAAACACAAGTTTTTTTTTCCCCTGTTGCCATCTTCAGGACACCAAAGAAGGCAAAGAAAATATGTTTAAATATGTGTATTTTCATTTTAAGTTACTGATTGTAGTTTTCTATGGTTATTTGTGGAAACATCATTTAAAAAGTGATAATAAAGAAACTGAATAAAGGCAAGTTCTCACTTGGGTAATTAGCTTTCCTTTTGTAACTATTTTTATAGGATTTTACAGGGTAAAGTTTTGGAATGTGTCTTCTTATTTCTTAGCCTAGCCCAACTAAATGTTTTTATAACTTCGTGTACAAGTCAAAGGTCCTCTGCGGGAATTCTGTGGGAAATATGCAGACTGACCTGCACATAAGGAACAAGGAAAACATCACAGCATGGGATGGTATGGAAGTTAAAATGAAATATTTGCAGCTCTGTGCATGTTTCTTTTAAAATCTTCCATAGGAGGTCCATGTTGTGCTGACAGAAGAGTCACATTTTTATGGTTAGTATGCTATTTAGAATTAGACACTGTCTGAGTATGATTCTCTCCACAGATTTAGAATCCATTAAATACTGTATGAAAAGAACAGTGGTAATTGAGACTTTGTCACTTAAATCAATTTTCTTTTGCTGTAACACACCAAAGTAGGGGTGGGAGGGACAGACTGTCCCTTCCGATCTTTGTTAACTGATGTCTTAGTAATAAATGGAAGCTCAAATGTGCTGTCAGAGGTCGATGTCAAATCTTCACTGTTATGCTATTAGCTGCCAACATTATCACTGATTGTTGCCTTTAACAACAAAAAGAATGTTGATGTGAAGTTATGGGCAGTTCTATTTACTTAAGTTCTCTGAGATCTATTAGATAGTTCTACCCTTCAAAAAAATCCTAGTACAGTTTTTGAAAATGTACTTAACTTTTAAATAATTTTACCACTGTGTTCTGATGATTAGGGGAAAAAAGGTCATGATGTCAACGAGAGAATATTTTTTAAAGTTTTCACGTGAGATCACTGTTGTGGTATGTTGTTCATCTTTTGTCTCACATAATGACTTCCAATAATTTCGTTTCTGTTATCAATTTCACTAATGTCTTGAGAATGTATGTCAGAGAACAGGAGAAAAAAATGAGGCAAAATGAGGGGGCAAAAGTCCATACTGCCATCTCAGGATTAAAAAAAAATAAAAAACACAAAACTACTTTATGATCAATAGAAATTGTCGCTTTCTTTTTTCCTGTTAATAATAAATATATAAGGGTTTATCATTAAAATTAGGCAGCAAACTAGATCACAGGTTTAAAATTCGTGTTGGAGTTTCAATGAATGATGTGCTTTAAGCATAAACATGGCTCATTTGTCAACATAACATAGAATCTTTCAAACCCACATTCTAAGATTTATCAGGCTACTGAATGAACACAGACAAGTGAAATTATCTATTGCTAGGTTTTTCAGTTGTATGACTTAAGATGTACATTCTCTAAGTTTTGAAGTATTCTACTCTGAAATAGCTATGATTATGATTTCTCTTATTCCAAGCATCTTAATTGAGTAAATATGAAACATCTGTAAATTAAAAGGTTCCTTCAAAATTCGGGTAGATGATCGGTTTTAGTTGTTTGATTGGTTTGATAAGCAGTTCCTGATCGTAAGGAATATTTCCTCAAAGTCTATCCTTAATGTCCTCAGTGTCTATCCTTAGACGTGGGATAGTAAAGTTTACTAATAAATAGATATCACTGACTTTCTGAATATGGATGAGTTGTCAGAAAAAAAGGAAGTGGATACACAGTGCAAAACAAAACAAAAACCTCGGGAAAGTATCAACATTCACAAAGAAAATGTGTATTCCTTGTTCTTACTCCTCTGTGATACCGTGATACTTTGGAATTCATATCCCCTTCTCTCTGTACTTATTTCCCAATCTTATTTTCTTATTGTTTTCAGCACTATGTTTCCCAAGTAATTAGTTGTATTCTGTTCTTTCTCAAAATTCATGTTTGAGAATAATTTTAACCCTATGAAGATTCAAACTGACCATTTCTGAAGATATTTTAAACACTCCAAAAATTTAATAATTATGAACTATGTAGTCTTTAGTACTAACAGCAGAAGTACTTATTCTCTCAATGAACTATGTCGACAAGTAAATGAGATTTGGAAAACTGTAGTTAAAGTACTAGGAAACTTCAATTATCTTTTCCACACAAGGATTCATAGAATACTATGTTGCAATGCTGAGGTAAGGTTTTAAATTAGAGTTAGGGCTTCTTCTTTAATCAAATTTATTTAGACCCACAAAGCAAGCCAGGACATTGAATTTGACTTTGAGTAAAGGGCAGAAAGGACTACAGAATATTTAGCTCTAAAAATATTGATAAGAACACAAGCCAACATTCAGAAGAATAAATGAAAATTAAAAAAGAACCATGTATGTGTTTACCAATTTTTGAAAAGCAGACTATAGTAATATACAGGCAATAAGAAAATGTTAAAAATTATATTATTTTTAAAATGAAAACAATTGAGCACATTATTTAAAAAAATATTTTTTTTGCTATTTGTACCAAAAGATCAAAGGTTGAAAGAGAAAAACCACTGTCAGCTAGCAAGATAAAGTGTCATTAAATTTTTTTTAGAAATTATACTTTTAAAAAGTGGGAAAATGAAAAAAATAAGAGCGCAAATAGTCATAGGCTAAATGCTAAAGAAAATTGGGGAAATATTTTAGCAAAAGACAAATACCTATTTAAATATAACCATTCAAATTCTAAAGCAAGCTTCCTTTTTTTTTGTGAATGTTTAATTGTGACCACTTACTAAACACTGTGCAAAAAGAATGACATGATATAAGAGTGAGCCCAAAAAATTATTTTCACCAGATCTTTTGGTGAATTCTTTTTAGTAATTCTTTTGAAAAAGGCAATAAATAAGAAAATTAAGATGATATAAACTCATGTAAATGTGTAGGGTATTCCCTTACCCTTAATGAGGAAACAAGATATCAACATAACTGATATAAATAAATCAAAGGACAAGGATATTTTGAGAAATATCAACATAAAGTTTCAAAAAACTTGTATAGAATTTGGGATTTTCAGAAACGCCATTATGCTTGAAGAATGTCAGCTTGTCAACATGGTTCCTGCAAGTGTAAGAAATACCTCAGAAATTTTTCTAGGCAGATAATTTTCTAGCCCTGCATTGTTCAAAGTGGTACACACTGGTTACATGTAGTTATTTAGATTTAAATTAATTAAATAAAATTAAAAATCAATTCTTCAGATGTAGCAATCTCATTTCAAATGCTCAATAGCTATATGTGGTGGCCATTGCCATCCTGGCAGAATGTTTTGTTGAGCAATCCTATTTTAAAAAGCTAGTGATATTTATTCCAAGTTTATAAAATATATAAAATTTGCAACATCACAAACTACTCATCTAGTAAGATGTATATAGGAAAAAACGATTCTATTGTTTGAGGGAATTATGACTGACTGAGTGAAAAGGTATCTAAGAAACTATATGAAAATGTGGATAGGAGTTAAGTAAACACCTTTATTAAAACTGGAACATAAACATATACATGTTGTTCTACCTTAAATAAATTTTTATAGGAATGATTAATTGTTTTTTCCATTGATATTAAATAACACTATCCAGTAATATTAAAACTGATGGTTTTGTCAGAGAGGAAGTAACATATTGATCCTAAGACTAGACAAGAAGAAAGACTTACAGAGAGGTGTGAATGTGGTAGAGATTCATTAATAAGTTCTATAACTGCCTTTAAAAAGTAAAATGCATACTTTCAGGAGTTCCTGGGTGGCTCAGCCAGCTAAGCTCTTGATTTTGGCTCAGGTCATGATCTCAGGATCATAAGATAGAGCTCCCCTCCCCCCCACTACTAGCTCCATGCTCAGTTGGGAGTTTGCTTAAGATTCTCTTTCTCTCCCTCTCCCTCTGCCCCTCCCTCCTAAGCTCTCTCTCTTTCTTTTTCTTACTAAAATAAATAGATAAATCTTTAAAAAAAAATCCAAATCTTCAAAGTCCATTTGTATGAGGTGGCATAGTTAATTTATTCTAACCAATCTGAAAAGATGGTGGGTTCTGAAGTATTAAACACTTCTTTGGGTCTTTGCATTCCCTGAAGATAGAAGTTTAATATTCCACACAGAACATAGAAGGACAACCAATATTGGACTCCTTCAATAACAATAAAAAGATCAAAATCTGAAAAGCACCTTAACAGATAGAGTGTTTTTCTGTAACCTATACAAACACCATAAAGTTAGAAAAACCGTAACTCCTCTTCCAGTGAGTTCTCTTTTGTTTGGGACTGGGGAAATCCAAATTCCTTTAATTCTGGTTTTTATCTGGTTACTCATAGCGGAAACATAATTAAGGCTACATTTTTCTAGCAACTACCCCAAGCAATATAGATAGACAATCTTGCAGAAATTTACAGAGGATCCAGAACACCATAAAGCCATTCTGAGGTTTCCCTCAGATTCCAAAATTGAGAAGTTAATAAGCCCAATTTTAAAGGATATTTCAAAAAGGTCTAAAGTTTGTATTTTTAAGAGGGAACTGGCATTTCTTAGCATCAATTTAGAAAAAGCTTAGATCTGCCTGATAAATTCATGTGGCTTTTGTTTGTTCACTTTTTCTAGGTACAGTGGTTTTCAATTTTTTTGCTGTGGCATTCTGTGTTTAAGTCAAATGTTAAGTAGGAATCATAACCATAAAATATAAATTTAATATTTATTGGTATATGCTTATTTTAAATTAAGATTTATTCCATTTATTTATTATTAAGTTAATCCATGAAACTTTTAATGAGAACAAAATTCCATAAATGAAATTTTTGGATATTCAATAAATCAAATAATAACATTTTATTTTTAAACATCTACCTTATAATCTAAGGTATCCAAAATATATAAAGAATTCCTCATACTAAAAAGAAAAGATAAAGAATCCAATTGGGTCTGGGCAAAACACTTAAACAAACATTTCACAAAATAGGCCAATTTTACATGGCCAATAAATATATAAAAAGATACTCAATATTATTATCACAGAAATACCAATTAAAACTAAGACAAGTCATTTTAATATGCCCATTAAAATAGCAAAATAAAAAGTAAATTCAAAGAGTTGAAGAAGATACAAAGTAATGGAAAATCTGACATTGCTGGTTGGAATACAAGTTGATATTATCCTTTGGAAAACTTTTGGCATTGTCAGCTAACACTGAACATACTTTTATCCTATTGATCTAATAAGTCCACACATAGGAATATAACAAAAAGAATTGTGGAATTATATGCATGGAAGGATATGAATATGAATACTTAGAGCCGTGATTTTCATATTAGTCAATACTAGCAAATAACTTGAATGCCAAAGAAACGAAAATGAACACTTAAATTATGAAATATTCACACAATGGATAAGTAATCAACAAATCCCACAGACAAGAACAGATGAGACACAAAATAGTGAAAGAAGCAAAATAAAAATACATACTGTGAAAGCGTGTTTCTTTCGCAATCAAGTTGAAAAACGTGGGAAACTTAATTCTAATAGTCAAGAATGCATAATTATGTAACAATGTCATAAATAAGATAAGAGAAGGAGCCAAGGTATTGGTTATCTTTGGAAGACTGGACAAAAAGAGAGCTTCAAGGATTTTAGCTATATTCTGTATCTTCATCTTAGTAAATTTGCTCACTTGATGATAGTTCATAAGCTTACATTTTTGTTTTGTGTACTTTTCTGTATGTGTGTTGCATTTTACAATAAAAGGGGTTATAAAATGCAACAGGATTTAGATCATTCTGTGAGGGTGCCCACTCTATGTCCATCTGGGTCATTGACCAAGGGAGTTGCAGCCCAGAGGTCTGGCAGTGGTTAGCCAGAAGGTCAAACTTTTAATCATATTGCAGCTTTTGTTTGTTTATAAGACTAAATGAATAAAGGAAACTTATACCCTAGGGTGTGTATCAAAGATCAAAGCTAAGGAAGACAAATTCAGTCATTGAGACAAACACAACATTAGAGAAGCTGAAGATGGAAAGAAGCAGAAAGTGAGAGTTAATGCTGAAAGTAACTCTACGTCTATTTTTACTAACCACTGGTCAACCACACTGCTTGAGAATTGACCAGCCTACCTTGGAGACACAGAGTGAAAAATAACAAACAATAAACGAAATGCTCTATCATATGGACTCTATTAAATATTTGACCATGGATTTTCATAAGTCATATAAAAACATAGTCTTGTTCGATTACTGTCAAGTCCTTTTAAGGTCCCCCAAAGAAATATATAAGCAGAGTTCAAGTCCAAATATACACACTTTTCCTAGTATTACACGTTGCCACCAAAGTCCAATGCAATTCTTTTTTTGAGTTGGACTGGTGAGGCACCCTTTTGTCTAGGTTAAAGACAAACTTAAAGACCCTATTTCCACTTTTTCCTGGTCTACATCTACTCTAATACTTCAATGGTAAGAGAAAGTTAACCAAAAAAAACTATATCCACATATGTAAAAACAGAAGTGCTTTCCCTAAGAATTGGTGAAATCTTGGTCTTTCTAGGCCTGGTCATCTTCCAAGTAAGCAATTACTCTATATTCACAAGTGGCGGAGATAGAAACATTCCAAGGAATGGATTTCCATGAATAAAGAATGTGCTTCTAGGATTGTGGCCCTGGTTGTTGTATCAGCATTTCTCCTTGGGAGCAGAGTAGAAGATGAACATAAAAAACAAATAGAATATTGCATCTCCCTGAGGTCAGGAGGTTGAGCAGCTATGCTTTGCCCTTGATTGGGTCTAATAATAATGGTTATAATAATGGTTGTTGTTTATTGAGCTTCTGTTCAACAGGTCAGACAGTGTCTAAATATTTATATGCTATTTCTGTTATATATATGAAAAAAATTCAATAAAGAAAGCATTATTATATTTTATAGATGACAGAAGTAAGGGTCAAAGAGACAAAGTAAATTGCATGAGGTCATGACTGGTGATGAGAGGAGCCAAGATTTTGATCAAGAACACATTTTTTTTTCCATTAAATCACACTGACTTGGGCTTCTCCCACACTAAAGCCTCAAAATAACAATACCTAAACATACTGTGGGATCCCCATTTATTAAAATACAAAACAAAATAAAAACAAAACAGAGGAAACATTTATAAGCACAAGACAATCAAAAGGATAACTATATTCTTCTATTAAATGAGGTCATAGAAGATCATTATTTTAGAAATGTGAAGACTGAATGAGAGATGGGTTAAGTTTGTAGAATTATGAGGGACATTGTCATTATTTACCTGGACTTATAGATAGAATCACAGAATTCACTAAAGATTTGTTTCTTATGAATCATGAAAGAGGCTATTTAAAAATAATTTGAGTCAAAGATTCTTTGTATAGTAGATAGGAGGGTTACAGATTTCTACACACCAAATATTATATAGAATAAAGGACTAAGTTAAATTCCTAGTCAAAAGATAAAAACAGGTCATTAAAAGTATACCTCTGTTGCCATCCTAGCTTTGCTATTATATTAATTGGCCAAAATTACCAAGAAATTGAAAGGATGCACCATCAATCTGATCAGTATGCCAAGTCTTCTCTACTAAGATATCTATTATCTGATTGTCAGTGCCTAATTTATTTGGATTTTCTCTTTTCAATCTTTTACCTCACTCATTATATAAAAAATGTATAATTTCTACTACAAAGGTAGAGACTAACCATTTAATGCTGCATTCCAAATTACTATGATGAATAAAAGTGTTTAATAATTGTAATAACTTTGTAACTCCTTGACAATCTTACAGATAATTATTATTTTAGACTATAAATACTACCTCCAAAAAGGCAAACTGTCATCTACTTTGAATCATGTAATTGTCAGTCTTCTGTTCAAAATTCTAAACCATAGCAACAGAAATTTACTTACCATTTTAAGGAATGCAGGTGAGAAACTAAGGAATAATTAGCTAAGAATCCAATAGGCAGAAATATAAGGATGTTTAAACATTTAAAATGAATCCATTATTTAGTTTGCTTATATTTATTTAGAGAGTATGTATTTATATATGTACACATATGCATTATATAGGTATGTGTATATAATCCACATATAAAATATGCATTCCTTACGTACATAAATACATGATGTATTACACATATCTATTTATTTCATTTATTTATTTATTCTTAAAGATTTTATTTATTTATTTGACAGAGAGAGAGAGATGACAAGTAGGCAGAGAGGTAGGCAGAGAAAGAGGGGGAAGCATGCTCCCTGCAGAGCAGAGAGCCAGATGCGGGGCTCAATCCCAGGACCCTGAGATCATGACCTCAGCCAAAGGCAGAGACTTTAACCCACTGAGCCACTCAGTCGCCTCTATTTATTTCATTTACATGTATTCATATATTCTATATTCCATATATGTGTATGCGTATATATGCACATAAAGATGGAGTGGAAATCCATAGCTATTGCCTTTAAAATTGTTAGGGAGGAAAGGTGAAGTGCTTCTTCTAAATATCTTCTTTTAGAGAGCTAAATCATGTTATGTGAAAGACAAATCAATATGCATGTTTCCAGGGGGAAAAATTAGAGATTTGATTTATTTTATAGCTATATTCAAAAGTTCAACAGCACCTCAATATCACTTTGATCCATAAGACTTTTCATAATAAACTTTATATAGTTACAACTGCTAACAGAGACATTCTTCAAGTGTTATTAGCATTTTGCTATTATTTATGAAGGATTCTAAATGTAAACCCAAGTAAAGCATAAAAATGGCACTCAAGAAAAAATAATATGACCTACTCTAAATTTGAACTTACATTATGATATTATGATAATTTAAGAAATCTATTTTTTCAAGAAATCTGGTTACTTTGTCTTTTTGCTGCAACACTTGTGAAAGGTTGAAGGTCAATTGCTTGATCTAGAACTTGACATAAATCAACATGTGTGTATTTGGTAATGTAGTTCAGGGGACAGTTATGAAAGTATCAGGAAGACATGTAAGCTTTTTAGATACTATTGAGGCACGGCCCCATTAATATAATATAAACAAAGATCAAACATATCAAATTAGTTATTACTTATATATACAGAAAACCCATGATTTCTAGGGGTTAGAAATCCCTAGAAAACCCTGAATTATAGGGTTCTGATTTTGTTGACAAACACTCAGAATTTATATTAAGGGTAAGTTTTGCTGAGACATAGGAGCTACAAGGGATACATAGGAGCTACAAAGGATATAAGGGTGTACATTTCCAAAGTGATTCTGAGACCTATTTGTCTAGTTTTTAAATCTCTCACCTGAATCCCAGCTGCAAAATTTAGAAAGTGAACAATGAACCAAGTGAATATTCCAATGCTGCCCTACAGAAGAAGTTGTTGCTGTATTGGATTTGACCTGGACTCCAGAGTTTCTCAGAGCAAAGAATGTGCGTATGCTTCTCATGGAATACGTGTGGGAGGTGGAGGAAAGAGGGTTAGCATTTAGATTCTATTCAAGAAAGTTGCTGGGTATTGGTGTAAAGGACAGGAAGTGGACAGCTGGATTCCTAGTAAGATGTGGAAGGCATAAAGCCAGATGTGAGAATCTTAATGCAGTAAAAAGATTTCAGTCATCAAAAAGACTGGCGATTGTGAATAAAGCAAAGTGGCTGTCGCTTGAATTTAAATCTTTGAAATGAAAATGCTTGTAAGAAAAAAAAAAAATAGAAAGCACATTTTGTAAAAGCTTGGATCACCAGCCACACTGCTTTGGGATCTCTAGTGAAATGTGACATTATGGGGGAAAAAGCTTTCTTCTTTTCCTTGCTACATTCCCTTGATAAGAGTTGTCGCACTGTTTTGGCACCGTGAGTGCGTGGCAGTGGGGACAAGTGCGAGACAGAATCAGGGGCACAAGACACGGATGGGTTTACCTGGAGGAGTAGTGAAAGCGTTCTTGTGCCTGGTGAAGATGTTCCAGCTGTTTGGTAAAGAAGTTGAACTTTCTGGCAGTGCTTCAGGGGGTTCAAGTGCATGGGAATGCCCTCTAGAGCAGAAAACAGCAGGCCTAGTGAAGGCAGTCTTGAAGACCATACAAACAAAACAAAACAGTAGAAACTGTTTCAGCAGAATAGAAGTGGGCTCAGGAAGGAAAAAAAGCATTTAAATCTAAAACAATGGTAAAACCCCTCCCAATGTAGATGGCTAGATTAGTGACCTATTACATACACCATGAAACAACGCGCACAAGCATCACCTCTTAGAAAACGGCTTCAGGAGAGAAAACCAGCCCCAGCAAAAGTGGGCTTAGTTATAAGCACATGTAGAAATTAGAGGACTTCAAAATTCTTGAAATCTTGGCAGGCAATGTGTTGGGCCAGTGGACACTGAGTTCCTACATTTGCAGGGAGCAGGACAATCCAAGACGTTTTAAGTTTTGCTAATGGCAGTAATTTACACCCACAGACAGGTAGGAACTAGGAAAAAAATAAACATTTCAACATTGAAACAACCTAAAATATAATTTCTTAAAGTTTTCCATCAATTTCACTGATTAAATAGGGCAACCCATCTTTCTAGTAATACTCTAAAGTAGGCCAAGATTATTTTGCATTGCACTAGATTCCTTAAAATTATAAAGGAAAATTGCATGCAAATTAATATGACAATACTTGTTCTTAAACATATCATTTTAAGAACTGGATAATATTGGGGTGCCTGGGTGGCTCAGTGGGTTAAAGCCTCTGCCTTTGGCTCAGGTCCTGATCTCAGGGTCCTGGGACCGAGCCCCGCATGGGGGTCTCTGCTCAGCAGGGAACCTGCTTCCCCCGCTCTCTCTGCCTGCCTCTCTGCCTACTTGTGATCTCTTTCTCTCTGTCAAATAAATAAATAAAATCTTTAAGAAAAAAAAGAACTGGGTAATATTGAATGGATATTCCACAGTATATACATACTCCTAATTGTTGGATATTCAAATTATTTCCAAATGTTAATATTGTGAGTAATGCCTCACTGAATGTATATTTGCCTAATGCTTTTCCACCCTGGCCTAGGATAATTTCTTTATATAAGAACCCAAGAAATGGAATTGCATAAATCACTTAACAAATATTGCAAAACTATTTTGAAGATTGTTTATACAAATTGCACTTCTACCCCCAAAGAAAATAAAATTTTAATCCTCTTTTATCAACTTAAAATGTTCTTTAATATTTCCTAAATTGAAAGAGAAAATAAATGTCTCACCGATGGCCTAATTGGTGTTTCTTTACTTACTGATAAGTATGATTTTTCAAGTTAGTTATTTGTTAGTTACGATTATTTTTTTCACCATTTACATTTTAAAGTTTTGGGTTTGATTATAAATTTGAATGATTTATATTTTAACTATCTACTTTATTTTCATACCAAACATTTTTGTATATGTTAATTTTATTGCATATTAAATACCCAAATGTTTTCTATTGCAGTACACTTATATTTATCCATCTTCTCTTTGTGTTTTTTCTCCATTATATCTGAACTTAGAACATCTGCTTCCTGTTACTTGTACCCAGATTAAGTAAATACTCATTTTTATCTTCTCCTAATTTAGTAAATATGTGAATATTAAACATACTTGATATTTTTTTGATGTAAGGTGCGAAATAATAGGTGTATTGATTTTTCTTTACAATTTGCAAAGCAGTCATTTGGTTGTGATATATTGAATAATATCTTCCTTCTCTGAAATGTTAGTCAGTCTCTATACATTTATTTTTAACAATTAACACTCATCAAATTGGATAAGATTATAATCCAATATATTTGTTGAATATATACTACATATGAAATATTATAAATAGTGAAGGATATACCTTACTCATTCTATCACTGAGCACAAACATAAGCTCTATTTGCTGCAAAGTTTTCTTATATTCATTTTTTCATCTTTTTTTGAAGCCCATATCTATGGAACAGTATGATAGCCAATATATAGTTCCACATTTTCTGATATGCCAACTGTTATGTATTACATAATTTTCATAATCCTTTCTAATTCTAACAAAACTCAATATCAACTACAAAAAAATGTGCTCTTAATTTACCTTATCAGCAAAGGAATGTCGTTTATCATTTTGTGCCATAGTGTATGGGTAATTAGGTGACTTCTATACGATTAAGTAAAAAGAAATTATAATTTGAAATCAAATTTGGATTAAATTTTGGCCTAGAATTTATTAGGTTTTTGAAAATTATTTAACGCCTCCAATTCTACACTTTGCTTTATATCTATGAATAATAATAATACATTTTTTAATGAAAATAACTGCCTAACATTGACCATGGCATACAGTAGGCCCAAAGTTATATGTTTTATGGTGTGTGGTAATGGAATTCATTTTTAATATTTTCATACCATACTTTAATCATCTAGCAACTACATGTAATAAAAAATTTAAAACTCAGAGGAAAGGTTAGATGCATTTTCTTCAGAGGAGAGGTTAGATGAGCTTATCAACTGTGCTAGACCATTCTAATTTTGTCTGGGCAAAGCCAAGGAATAGAAATGATGCTGTATCTTATAAGATATCTCATATCTGTTCCCAATAAGAGGACTGCATAACAGTAGTTAAGAAAAGTTGCTTGAACACAAACTTCAAAGTTTGAGTGGAAAGCTTGACTAGGCTCAAGGTAGCTTTCCATTTCATTATAATAAATAATAAACCCTTAAGTTCTCATGTTCAAGTGGAAACACCCTGAAGTCTCTGTTAAATTCTCTGGTAAATTTTCATTAAGATAAGCATTATCATCTAATGCACATAACACTGATGCACACTCATGCACATAATACTGAAAACTCACAAAGTGTATGTTGGGGGGCAGCAATTTCCACCCAAATTGAGGATCTATCATTTCTGAAGAAAATTACAGTGCAACTAAACAATAAAATAAGAATAAAAACTTTGAATAAATTCTAAAACCTCTGAAATGTAGAACTGCTCCTGTGTCAATGAGTCAGACTCTGGTCTAGATAGGAAGATAATATGTGACATCAGAAACAGGAGTAGAAATTGAAACACATTGCAATAAATTGTTTTAGAACAATTTTAAAATGTATAACAAATACCAAATAATTCAATATAGATTCATTAATTTCATATAAAATTTAAAACAATAATCAGATGGAAGTAGAAATGGATATTTATAAAATATCTAGGTAATGAGGACACTCAAGCTTAAAACCTATGGACTATATCACATTGAAAATGTTTTATAGGTAGGACTATGTAGTGATAAGTCAAAACTAAAGTGGAAGAATTTTCATAACAAATAGATCAGAAAAACTTCACTGGAGTCACTGTCCCCTTTCATTTATTCAAACTAATAACAACCATTTATTGAGTCCCCAGATGTGTCAGTTACTGTCCTAGATATAGTGTTGATATAGTGAACATATAGTATTGAAAAAAAAATTCTCCAGTACTTGCAGATCTTAGTTTTTGAGACACAAGGTAAATAAATATTATGCATGGAGTTGTAGAAGATAAACTTTGATGAGTGCTACTAAACAGAAATACAAGAAATATTGTAAGACTACACAACAGGAAAGATTTTAGTGAACAAGTGACATGTTTCAGGTGAGCCCTAGAGAACATCAACAAGGTGAAAGGGGCAAAGGGAGACATTCTAGACAGAAGGAGCAGACTACAAGACGTACAAAAACTATAAGGGAGTTTCAAATATCTGAATTAGTGCAAGAAGACCAGAGTGAAAGACAGGAGGCTGAACGGATATAAGAACTAGATCACAAGGGCCTATGTTAAGGAATTTACTAAGAGCGAGCCAACATCATTGAAATGTTTTAAGCAGAGAAGTAGCAGGACCATATTTCAATTTTGAAAAACTCATTCTGACTCGTGTGAAAATGATATTGGCAGGGGCAGGAGGGACTATGCCAAGGCAAGAGTGGAGTAGAGGGAGAAGCAGTGTGAAGGATGGCTCCCAAGTATCTGTCATAAGAACAGAGTGAAGGGGTGGTGACACTTATGTGATGGGGAATACCAGCAGGAAATTGGGGTTAAAAGACGGATGATGCACTTATTTTTTTAAATGTCCAGTTTGAAATGTGGAAAAACAGTAAATGTATGTTAAATGAAAAATAAGATGAGTGGTAATTATATACTAGGATTTCAACTTAGTAAAAAAAACAAAATAAAACAAAACATACATGGATAAAATAATGTAAGAAATCACACCAAAGTAGAAATGTCACCAGCTCTAAGTGGTGAGATTTGGGATAATTGTTACACATGAAAAACTTTTGCTTTAAATTTAAAAGATATTTTACAAAGAGTGATTTATTTTTCACCTAAAATCCCCTTCATATTTAGTGCTTTAAAATGTCTTCATACATATTAGGCCTCCTACTTAATGTAAAGACAAGTCAGAGCTTTCTTTCTGTATAGGTTCCTAAGACAAATACGCTAATCAAGATAGTGTTGTATACATTAGGTAGGAGAGACTGGATCACTACGATGAACCAAATTTCATGGAGATTAGTTAGCTTCTTTCTGAGTCATTATTCAACATCTCTTTAGCAGTTGCCCACATTAATCATGTCAGACGCATCTGAACATGTATGTCATGATATTTAAAATAATAAACTGCACAATGTTAAATAAATTTCTAGTCTATTATAAGAGCAAAGCCTCATGAAATCATTCACTGCCTTTCTCAGTGGGCTTGGTAAAAATTTGTGAATGCTTTGTGCTTAATTCTATTTGAACTTTTATTATACTTTGTTAATGTTCCATTTTTTTTAAGGCTAGGTTCATTTATGCTTTTTATTTTTAAGCAGAGCAGTTCACCAACAAAGATCCAATCATAAACCAAGTTTTGTTTTGTTTTTTTCCCTAAGAGAACTTTTTTAATAACTCAGCTGGGGTTGCAGCTTTGAGTTATGGGCCCTTCACACTTATGATAAAAGGCAAAACATTCAAACTTATCCAGTCAAGTATATTAACAGTATATTCAACTTGACGTTATGACCAATATGGGCCTCAGGAGTTGGCCTGTAAATTCAGGAGTTGTCAAAGAGTTAAAGGCTTTGTTTCTTACAGGCTTGGGTAGCCACATCTTTATCCTCTTACTGGTGATATTTCAAATGCAATCCCTGAATATATACTTATTGCATGTATATAATTTAAAGACAAAGTGTTTAATAGTATCCTAGTTCCTGCTCTCGGGGATCTCCTATACTAATTGTAAAAATAAGGCATAAGGAAAATGACTGTAATAGATGATTATATGTGTTATATATACTACGAGAAATAATATGGAAAGTTTAAGAAGGCATTTGCTACCAAACTAAGGAAAATAAAACAACACAGTTTAATACGTTTTCTTTTTAATTTAAAAACATGAAAAATGAGAGTCCAGAATCCTGGAGGAATTAATCAGGAATTGCCTAAACAAAATCCTCAAAGGAAGCTTTCATACCATATTAAGCCTAGAAATCTGGGTCTTTAATGTCTTTGCTCCCTGTTGTTCTCCCACTTGCGTGCACGTGGGCAAATGTGAAAGACAGTGAGACTTAGTACTGACTGCCACAATTAGAGTCCCTAAGTTAACTCACAAGGGACCAGGAGAAGGAGCATCAGCATTTTCCCAGTCTTGATTCCCTGAAATTTCTTTCTTGATATCTTACTTGTCAGGAAACAGAGCATGAGATTAATCGAATATATAACTACATTGACTTGACCAGATTCACTAGGATAAAACCAAGTTGAATCCAACCAACCAAGTTGTGTCCAAAAGCACTTTCAAGTTTGCACATTAAATTCAATGCTTTAAGCATTACTCAGATTCTCTTCTTTTTAACTAATGCTTTGATCATCTCACAAAGTCAGATTCTTTCTCCCTCCTGACCTCTGAGTAGAATTAGCTGGACCAACTCTAACTTAGCATCTAGTTTCTGGTTACTTCAATTGCACAGGGTGTTTGTCATTATAGTGTGGATAGTCTACTCTCAGGGACTTTCCATGTTATTATATTCTACTTGGTTAAACTCCCTATTGCGTTCTTGCCTCCTCTTAAATTATTGGGTTACAAAAATGTAAATATTAATAGTTAACTCCCTTGATACTATTTATAATTGGCCAATAGTTTAAATGCCAATATGATATCCTCAATTTTAAGCATCTTACCTTACTTTTTTCTATTTCTAACATCATAGCATTCCCTTTCTCCATAAAATAAATTCTTCCTATTTAATTTCCCCAGTCCTAATAGAGTCCAATTAATACTCCCTTGCTTTTATATGTTTTCCTAAATTTTTATCTCCCTATTAGAAAGAACCCTATTTTATCCTACTCATTTGGCAATTCTTTTTTTTTTTTTAAATTAGGCATAGTTGAAACACAATGTTTCGTAAGACTCAGGTGTATAACATAGCGATTCCACAACTTTATACATCATGCTTTGCTCATCACAAGTGTAGTCACTGTCTGTCATCATACAACACTATTAAAAAGCATTGACTATATTCTCTATGCTTTACCTTTCATCCTCATGATTTATTCATTTCCATAACTGGAAGCCTATATCTCCCATTCCCCTTCACCTATTTTGTCCATCTCCCCAGCATCCTTCCCATGGGTATATGTATATATCATCTGTTTTTTTTCCATTTATCTATCCATGGACACTTGGCTTGCTTCCACAACATATGCAATTAATATAAAGAATATTGCAATAATCATACAAGCGTGTATATCTTTTAAAATTAGTGTTTTTTAATTTTCTTTGGATAAATACCCAGTGGTAGAATGACTGGATCATGTAATATTTCTATTTTTATTTCTTTAGGGCCCTCCATGCGATTTCCCACAATGACTGCAACAATTTACAGACAGACAGTGCATGAGAGACAGACAACAAAATACAGACAACGGTGCATGAGAGTTCCCTTTTTTCACATCCTCACCAACATTTCTTATTTCTTGTCTTTTGCTTCTAGCCATTCTGACAAGTGTAAGGTGTGGTTTTGATGTGCATTGCCTTGATGAGCAGTGATGGTAAGCATGTTTTCCTGTGTCTGTTGGTCATCTGTGTGCCTCCTTTGGAAAAATGTCTATTCATTTTCATGGGCCTTCTGCCCATTTTTAAATGGATTGTTTTTTGTTTTTGTTGTTGTTGTTGTTCTTTTGGTGTTGAGTTGTATAAGTTCTTTATATATTTTGGATATTAGCCCCTTATGGAACATATCATTTGCAGATATCTTCTCCCATTCATAGGTTGCCTTTTTGTTCTGTTGATGGTTTCCTTTGCTGTGCAAGAGCTTTTTATTTTGATGTAGTCCCAACAGTTCATTTTTCTTTTGTTTCCCTTGCTTGAGGAGACATATCTAGAAAGAAGTTACTAAGGCCAAACTCAGAGAAATTCCTGCCTTGTTTTCTTCCAGGTGTTTTGTGGTTTCAGGCCTCATAGTTAGGTCTTTAATCCATTTTGAGTTAATTTTTGTGTTTGGTGTTAAGAAAGTAATCCACTTTTCTTCTTTTGCATGTAGCTGTCCAGTTTTCCCAGCACCATTTATTGAAGAGAATGTCTTTCCCCATTACATATTCCTGCCTCCTTTGTCATAGATTCACAATATAAGTGTGGGTTTATTTCTGGACTGTCTATTCTACTGCATTGATTTATGTGTCTTTTTTTGTGCCAGTACTATAGTGTTTTAATTATTGCAGGTTTGTAGTGTATCTTAAAATCTGAGATTGTGATACCTCAAGCTTTGTTCCTCTTTCTCTAGATTGCTTTGGCTATTCAGAGTCTTTGGTGGTTCCATACAGAGTTTAGTATTATTTGTTCTAGTTTTGTGAAAATGCTGTTGGTCTTTTGATAGGGATTGCATTAAATATGTGGCTGTTTAGGGTAAATGGTCGTTTTAACAGTTATTGATTATTTTAATCCGTGACCATGGAATATCTTTCCATTTGTTTATTTCATTTTCAATTTCTTTCATCAGTGTTGTATAGTTTTCAGAGTATAAGTCTCTCCCATCCTTGATTAAGTTTATTTCTAAGAATTTTATTCTTTTTCATGTCCTTTTTACTATTGTTTTCCTACATATTTTGCCTCCACAATAAAATTATTTAAAAATTATACCTACCATTACAAAACTGATATATTATAAAATAACAAGGTATTTTTTTTCTTTTGAGGTTATCATTTAGTCAGTTGTGAATCTGGAAGCATAGATCAACAACTATAGGTAGCTTTCACCTTTCTTTGTTCCATTGTGTAAGAGTGATCAGATTTTTCCACGACTTCTTCACTTTGTAGTTTATTGACACCCGTATTTATAATTTTATAGTTTTCCTATATTATACACCAACAAACTAGCTAGTTATCAACTTGCTGTATATACTCTTATTTTCATGAAGGGCCATTCTACTTTTCCTAACTATGTTCAAGTGAGGAACTTGTCCATCTAAGGAAGCCTTTCTGGGCACTCCACTAGACAAGAACATCCACATTATATGTTACATATATGCACATCATAACCCTTTCTATCAGAATCACTGTTCCAAGTATGAGGACCCAGGTATAATCTGATATCTCTGATAATTGCATCAAAACTAAGTTGCATCTCAACTATATCCACTGTAAGCCATATATCTATATAACATTGAACTATACTTGACAATCTGACATATGAGTTATATTTATTTTTATTTAAGATAAGACTTCCCCAAATTGGCTACTTGAATAACTGAAAAATAAGTTGCAAAAGTAATTCACCACGTGAAACTACCAGCAGTTTGGTAGTGCAGTTAAAGGAAACATAACAAATGCCAAGCACACTACTTAATATCTTCATTGGTACTCCTACTTCAAAGCTAGCAAGAGCTGAAAGTTTTATAAACTGAAGATGTCTTCTTTGTTTGCATTACAATTATTATCATAAAAATTGGCAATATAAAAAAATTGCAATATACATTTACTAAGTTATTCAATAAAAAGAAAATATTTCACTAAATCCATGCTGTTCATCATAATTATGGCAGAAGAGACTATTCAGTTATTTATATCAAAACTGAGCACAAAATTATAATTCATTCTACAAGTATGCTTCTTACTGGAGTGCATTGGGTTTATTTGTTAACTAAGTGCATGATGGACAGAAAAGGAAGAAGTAGTATTTATAACAATATAAAGTGTACAAAATACCATCTAGACTTCTGCAAAATATAATCCTAGTAAAGTGGACAAAAAGCAAAGAAAAAAAAGCAAAGAAAGATGACTTCTGGAAGTTAAGCTATTAAATATGTAACAGAATTAGAAGTCATCTGATAAAATGTGCATCTACCCACTCACACACACAGATATATATCATCACTAGTTGGATTGAAAGAAATCTAGGCAAATTTTAGCTTGTAAAATGTATTAATGAGTGCTCATGGACCAATACAAAAGGAAGATGGGAGGGAAGATTAGACCTAGAGAAGTGGATGTTGTGATTCCCTGCTTGGATTTCCCCTTCAGAACCAGGAATTAATTCCCATAGCTGCTTAGAGTACTGGCTGCCAACGATTTATTTTTTATTTTTTAAAAGATTCTATTTATTATTTATTTGACAGAGCGGGGAGCCTGTTTCCTTCTCTCTCTCTCTCTGCCTGCCTCTGCCAACGATTTAGAGTGCTTTCCTTTTCTGAGAATTACCCATGCTTTAAGGGAGCTTTGTCACCGCTTAGCCAAATCCACCAGTAACTCCTGAGCTGGGATGACCTTTCAGAGCTGCCTTTAACTTCATTTTAATATGCCATTGGTTACAGTCTGCCCCTGAAAGAGGCATGGCCTTATGTGAGGCAGTTTTTATCATCTGAGGAAATTCACAAAGATGACTGAAAGCTAAGAATAATCGAACAATGATCCCAACAACTTGAGAAATAGTACCTACATAGCTGTAAGACGATTCAGGAAGTGCATCGGAGCATCACCCACCCATGTGGAAGACATGATAGTGAGTTACCCTTAAATAATTGTACCATTCCCAGGTGACTTTTCATAAATTCTTATTTGATATGTATCAAATGGCCCCCTAAGTGACTTTTTATATAAAATAAGTTTTTCAATAAGAAATTGAAACTTTGACACTTGATTTGCCCAGATGCCATTTATTGAGGAGTGTTCTGGGGAACCACACCTGAGGAAGGTAGAATTGGGTATATGAATTCCAATGCTGATCACCCCAGAGGGGATCTGGAGCTGAAATTGCCCTTCAGAGGTCTCACAGTTAAAGCAGGGGAGCAGGCCTTTCTACCAATCATCAGTTAGTCATTGTATGTGAACTGTCATTTAGGAGGACAAAGACCTCACCTGAGGCAATTCCCTTCAGGCAAGGGGATTCTCAGCAATCCATGAGGTGAGTTTTGTCAGCAATAAGCATTCTAGGAAGCTGTGGGAATGAGTTTCTTCCTTTGAGAAGGAGAACCTGCACATCATCCATAATAACAAATTTTATTTAAGGCTATTATTTGAAAATGTTCTCAAGAACACACACCAGCTTTCTTTTGTGAAAAACTAGTGATATTCTATCTTACATATGGCACTCTTATTTCCCTTACTTTCACTTATGTAGACTGGTGCTTATTTCTTTTTAGACCTCATGATTTTATATACACTTAAGGAAGAATAAGGAAAACAATTATCAGTGATTTTCAAAACCATAGTTTCAATAAATGTCCTCCTCAATAAGAAGTGTCATATAACTAAGAAGGTTTAATGTTCAACATACGTCTATTTCATTTTTCAGTTGTGTAAAAGTAGGGTTGAACAAGATAAAAAAGATGGTGAATAAAAATCTTACTTCTTGTATCTCAAGCTGGCTGGTATTGAAATACTTATGAAAACCTCTAGTGACAAAGCTTTACATTTCTGCTCTATTGTTAATAATGAAATTAGCATCTTTAATTGAGTATGCAATGGATGAGATTTATAGTTTTCATGACATTAAAATTATTCAGACATAAATGAGTAATTTATATATTGTGCTTCTGCGTTCGTCAACTTGGGCTGCTATAAGAGAATATCATAGATGGGGTGGCTCAAGCAACAGAAAATTATTTTCTCACAGTTCTGGGAGCTAAAAGTCTGAGATCAGGGTGCCGTGAGGGTCTGGTAGTGGTAAGAGCTTTCCTTTTGGCTGGCAGATGTCCATCTTCTCACTGTGTGCTCACATGGCCTTTCCTCTGTGAATGTGCATGGAGAGAGAGATCTCTCTCTACTCCTCTTTTTACAAGGCCATTAATCTTACTGCATTAGGACTGGAACATCATTTAACCTTTATTACCTAAAAGCCCTATCTGAAAATACAGTCATATTGGGGTTTATGGCTACAACGTAAGAATTTGGGGAGCATACAATTCAACCCTTAGAAGCTTCTTTTTGAGGCTACCACTTCCCCATTTTTTCAGTATTTACTTTCAGGTATTTAATTACTTCCACTGATCCAAATTAATTATATCTAACATAACCCTCTCCCTAAAAATCTGTAAGGTATAATTCTCAATTAACATCAAACTATTAGAGTGTAGGGATTATAAATGCTATATATATAATAAATTAAACTAAAATTTACCTTACATTTATAGCAAATCATGTGGAACTTTAGACCAAAAGATGAAAACTTATGGCTTATTTGTGGCTAATGATTTCTGACATAACATAGTGAATATTTTTATTTTATATTTTCATTCTTTTAGGTACAATTTTAGAACATGTATTTTTCTGTGTGTCTTTTAGTTAAATTTGTCTCTATCTGTATCTGGTTCCACTGCTATGATTATTTTTATTGTAGCTATAATGATATTTCATGGTTTAACTATCTCAACTGCTGTCTGTTGCTAACATTCCAAACATATAATTTTGTATTTTAAATATAAAATTCAAATACAAAATACTTCAAACATAGTTTGTTTCATGACTACTTCATAATGCAGACATAATATTAGTCTTCCTCTTAGAGATATTGAAGTTGCCAACTACCTAAGCAAAAGTCATGATGTGAAATAATAGTGTGAACTTTCTATCATTTAAGAATGTTAAATCTCTCACTACTGTTTTTAGTACCAACAAACATGTAGGCATAGGCACTTGAAAAGTATAAAGATTAATAAAAATTCATCTTTTTTTCTGAGTATCCAAAAATTGGATACTCAGAAAATAAAAGTGGTTATGAATTATGACTCTGAAATGGGAGAAATCACTCGAGTATGTTAAGGTAATTACCACCTGTAACTCAGAGTAGTGTTTCCTGAATGCACCGAGCATGTCTTTTACTTCTTCTGAACATAACTAAGTCATTTAAAACATAAAATTTAATAAATCACATCACTGAGAATGTACTAAAAATTCTGTAACATGGAAACAATTACACATGATTAATGGATGAAGTAAATCTTCCAAATAGAAAGAAGTTTGTACTGCTTGAAAAGACATCTGGGGAAGAGGAAAGTCTAAAGGTTGTCTTGTAGTTAGAGCTCAGGGAGGTTTCTGGAAATGGTAAACAGCTCCTGTGATAAGATTTGTAAGAGAACTGTGAGGTTTCCAGGTCGTTCACTAAGAGACAAATTAAATGCAATAATCCTGTGAAGAATTTGGTGAACTAGAGATAGGGGAGGGGTATAATGTTATAATTAGTGGATTCCATTGTCTGTCAGACTTCTCAGTGACAGGGTAGTCATGGTTACAACTGACCATGGTTTCACACCGTGCAAATCAGGACACTGACTGCTTTCACCAAGAATTTTGAATATCGCCTAAAGATAAAGAAAACTGAACATAGTATGGCACCAGTAACTAAATACAAGCATCCTTTTTCTACACAATCTTTGCCAGATTAGCATAGTTCCAATTTAGCTGTCAGTAAAATTTCTTATCCTTCCTGTGGTTATGGGCCAGCCTCTGTCTTATGTTAATTACTTCACGATAGTCACTGCATCTCAAATGTACACAAACATTTTCTTCACACCTCTCTTTCTTTTGTTGGATGGCAGACTGCAGCAATGACCTACTGTCTTCTCACATAGTTGAGCAGGGAGATGCTGTCTGGAGTTAGTGGCTATACAAAGGACTGATGCATTAGACTAACAAACACATTGCAGCTCATAGCTCCACCAGGAGCTAAATGAGGCCTTTATTCTTTTTTCAAGACAAAAAGAAGCTCAAGCCCCGCAGCTGCTCCATAAAATATGGTAAAAAAAAAAAATCACTGGAATTTAAGTAAAAAGGATATGAAACAGACTGAGTCCTTCATGGCCCAGTTTAGGGATGTGTTATGTGGTTTGGGTTAAAAGTGACTTGAGAGCAATTAATCTACCACCCAAAATTATCAGAAAGTATCTTGTTTATGCAAAGTGTATAGAGAAATTTTAAGTATACTGAACATACCTGTGTGTGATAATTGTATTGTATATAGTGGTACCACATAGGGCATTGATATGTAGCTTTGCTAGGGTCTGCATATAAATACCTTGCATGCATAAGAGATTTAAAGAAATATCTGTGGTAACTGGGTGAACCTATAGGCATCCATTTTTTAAAAAGGCAGTACAAGTAAATCTAGAATAAAAATGTCAATAGTCTAAGTCTTTAACTTAGATTCTTACCTGAAATTTATCTTCTTATACATATAGTAAATGAATAATAATGTAATTTTTGCCACCTCAAAATTTTAAAAACATAAGCCTCCGGACTTGTCCTGAATTTTAGGAGCATTTCCATCACTCGCAGAAAGTCTGCTGTGATGTCCAATTCAGCAATGGAAGTTGGATAAACTTGGTAAAAACTTTAGTACAAAAATATTCTAAAGACATTTTCTTCAGTTTACAGATTATAAGAGATAAGCTTGAAAAAGGAAAGAGGGACTTATGAACACTTAAAATGTCACATCAGGTGTGACAACACCTGATGTTGTCAGGTGCCTCACAAATGTCATATTATTACTCCTGAAATAGATTAGCTAAGCAGAGAGATTGCCCAGGTTATAGTATTCTTAAGCTCCTCAGGCACAATTATCTAAATGACTAACTGGATACCTCAACACAAACAACATATATTGTCCCCCTTCATTTCTATCAGCAACTTGCAACTCTGGATCAAGGAGGATAAAGAATAATTCTTTGTTAGTGAGAGGTCCTATAACGTGGTCGTAAGTTCCTAGTGCCATAGAGCAATAACAAATATAAGATATGATAATATAATCCTAAGACAATCTTAAATAAAGAAGAATTTATTTATTCAACTAAATTCCATCTTTAAAATTAACTCCATATAGACTTTACAGAAATTCTCATATGTCTCCATTAATTAAAATGTTTGGAAGCTCTACTGATGATATCTACATAACCACTGGATATGTTGGAGGGGGGAGGGACAGTATCTTTTTGCTGAATTTTAATGTAAAAATCCATTTATTAAAAAATAATGGCTTTAAAAATGTTAGGTCTTTCTAAAACTGGCCATCAAAATACAGAGTTGTCACCACTGTGGTCATTCACAGTTTTACCTTAGACTGAAATCTAAAAACATCCCTTGTACTCTCTTTCACACCACTCCCCATTCAATTCATCTCCAAATCTTGCAGATATTAATTTCTAAATTTGCTCAGAATCAGTCTTCTCTTTCTTAGTTGTTGCAGCCTTGATTCCAGTCTCACATATATTCTCCATTCTAGATAATCTCCGTTCAGGGAGGCTCTGCTCCTTGAGATGGCTTAGAAAAGTTTCATATTCTTTAAACACCATACCAATACCAAATGCTTTACTATCCTCTGGACACATGAAATGATGTTGTGATTCCCTACCTCATAAACTCTTATTTAGCCTTCAAAACCTAATGAAACCATTACTCATTCTTATGAAGCTTTGACAGTTTCCATTTTCTTATGTATATTTGTTAGTATTTCTATTCCTTCAGCAACCATTTCTTGGATACTTATGTGGTGTTAGTCCCAGTGCTGGTTCTGGGCAGTTCACTCCTATGAGAATCAAGATTGCATGTAAATCCTCAACTGTGGCTCAATGTCAAAAATTCTGTACTAAAACACTGAGAGGATGTGATGCCATGGTGCTTGTTTGTGTATTCTAGCTCTTCCAATGGAGTATAAAACTATTGAGGGCAGAAACTGTGTCTCATTTTTTGTTCCCCGCACCAAGAATAATATTTGTATATAGTATATCCAAGTATTCAATGTGAACTGAATGTTTTTGTTTTGGAGGCTTGGAAAGCAGTTTCAAGGAAAGGTCTGCAAACAGATTGTGAGCAACAATGTAAAGACCTCCAAAGCACTTACTACAAATTCCCCTCTTTTTTTAAGACTTTGAGTTTTAATAATTTATACAAACATTAATTATCATAGCTAACATTTATTGGGAGTGCACAATATTTCAGGTACTATTATAAATATTTTAAACACATTAACTTATTGACTTTTTTAATGCTCACAAGTCCTTTATGAGCTGAGTACTATTATTACCAACATCCTGACTTTACAGGTGTAGAAACCAAGGCACCGAGTTCAATAATTTATCCAAATTCCTGAAGCAAGTTAGTAGCAGCAGAGCCAAGATTCAAACCCTGGCAGTGTAGCCATGCTCTGATGTCTTTCTCATCTCTTTTGGCGGTTTCTGCCTCAAGGCCACTGGCACTGGTACCAGATTTTTCTGCCGAATGCTACAAGAGTCACTTCATTCGGTATGTAGGCCAAAATTGACATACAACACATTTAAGATTATGTGAGCTTTCCCTCAAAATATCCTGTGACAACTGTATCTTTAAGTTTATACTAGCAAACTTAAGGTTTAACAAAATTTTCAATATGTTTTCTTTAATTTTCTTCTACAAAAAGCATTACGAAACAAGTCTTTCCATATTAATTGAATTAATATCAGTTTAGACAGGTGACTGATATATTAAATATTATAAATCTTTAAAACTTAACTTTTAATAAATTGAATTTGCTTTATAAAAATGAGTGTATCTGATTTGTTGCCTTAGAGAAATACTCTACATTTTAATCCAATATTGTATTTTCTAATATTGTCCCATATTGATTCTGTTTTCATCTCAGTGTCATGACTTTTTTAAAGCTCGAAATAATTTTTAGGTCTTGTGAGTGTAGGGATCTAAGCTTGGGAGTGGTGCAGAACTTACCCTGGTAAGCAGTGGGCTGCCAAGCTTGCCTTTTTAGTTCTTTTATCTCAAGGTAAAAACCACAGTGAGGTTATTGAACTGCTGAAAATTGGTGACAATAAAAAAATTAAGCATGAAAATACAGTTGCAGTAAAATAAAAGTTTCATTTTAGATATGCCATATTTAAATAAACAATTTTTTTTAGCTATAATACCTAACAAATAACTGAGCCACATTTCAAAGAAAAAAAGCAGGATGAGCACTTTGTCTCCTGAAGAACCATGGTTTTAATAGCTCACATTCTGATGCTATAATATAATTCTTCAGGCCATGGAAACAAAATCAAAATGATATGGGTCATACGCTGAGATTTCTTGCCAAAAATGCTTTAGGTACTATAAAAATTAGAAGCGATGGTTAGATAGTATCTTTTTTCTTGTTCTTCACTGTTTTGTTATATTATCTTTCTTCTCCTATTATTAAATCTAAAGCGCTCCCCTAATCCTTAAATGAGATAAATATATATGTAATTTTTTTTAAAAAATACAATTGTGATATTCAAAGGAAATAAACCAATAAATAAGCATTACAAACAACTCGAGGTAGCTTTCATAATTGGGAATTGAGAAATTGGCCAATCGAGAAATTGCCCATGTTGATAGTTTGAAGTCCTATTTGCTGTGTTCCCTTAGGTGCCCAGAACGTTTGCACTGGCTATTGATACCCAAGGAAGCCCCTCTCTCCTAAAACCAATACACACAAATATAAATAAAGAAGAAACCCATTGGAAATTCTATTTTAGGTAACATTCCATGCTTAGATATTTTTTAGCATCCTCTCTTCCAAATGCTGTGTCTCTTGCCATAGCTTTCTCTTTATTAAGAGCTATTTATAAAATCTAGCAAATTCTTATTCTGTATTATTGGGTACCCATAATTTTATTACTACACTACACCAATGTAATGGAATTTAGTTGAGCACTTTTAGATATAAACTATTAATGAGAATGGGACCTTAAAGGTTGATTTCACCTTTTTGGGATCCTAAAAGGTTTATCTCTCTGCTGTTTTCTTTCTCTGTATGGGACTTTCCTTTAACTCATCATTATGAACAGATATTTAATTTAGTCTATTCTATAAAAGTCATTGTGTTAAAAATTATGAAGGACATAAGATGTTGACTAAAATTATATACTAAAAGTTTATAATACATGGAAACTGAAGAGGATATATATTTGTGCTATTGAAGGAGAATTATATATACTAAAATACAGAATCAGAAACTGTGACAGGAAGAGCTGGTAGATATCTCAGTGTTGCCATAGCTTCTGCCCCATGTGCATGACAATGATATATCCAATAAGAAAACAAAACAAAATAAAAATGGGTCTCAAAAACAAAGATAATATTGTAGAGCACAAAGAGAACACAGATGTAAAGCTAAAGCCATTCTATTGCAGGTCCTGGTTTCCTGGTGGCCAGGAGTTTGACTGCTGTGGGTAAAGGGAGTCTGTTTAAGGCAAGTCAATAGGCTTAGAGCCTAGCTTACTTCTGAAATTCAGGTATTGGGAATGTATTCTTTCTGTTCATGAGAGGAACCTTTTTCTAAAAAAAGCAATAGTGCTGTTGGTCATGTGGCTGATAGTATTGCTGCTAGCCTACTGTGGCTCTACCTTACAGGAAGACATATGTATAACCTTGATTCCAGGACAAAATCAAGCCTCTCATTGGCCTGAAGACTGGATATGCAATATCACTGCAGAGAATAAGTCACAGACTGATGTTGGACTATGGGGAGGGCAAACATGGAGGTAATTGTGTCACAGGCAATTGATAAGTAGAAATTTGGCCTCCTTATCAAATAAGGATAATTGCCCAAAAAAAGGAACACCTGAAGTATTCTTGCGCTGAGGCAAGGCCACGTGACTATACAGTGAGAAGGCAGCTATCCATAAACCAAAGAGAAGCCTCAAGAGAAATCAGACCGATCAATTCCTTGACTTTGTACTGCTATCACCCAGAAAACTGAGAAAATAAATTATTATTGTTTAAGCCACCAAGACTATGGTATTTGCTAAGGACACTCTGGCAATATCAGAATATCAGAAATATTATTTGTAAATATTTTCTCCCATTCTGCTGCCCATGATCTTTTATATTTTCTCTTTACAAGCCTCTGATTGACTAGCCAAGCCATGTGCCACTGCCCATGAATCAATGGGTAAATGGGTAAATGTAACCTTGGGCCAAATTTTACCTTACACCCAAGTGGATGACCAATGGTTGGGACTGCAGAATAGTAGCAGTCCCTTTTCAGGTTGTACCCACCAACATGACTCTCATTATCTAAGTTTGGCTTTTTTCTTTCAGCCAGCTGGACATAAGAAACTCCTTCATGTGGTCTTAGATGTACCCCAAAATTGGTATTGCTTCTAGTGAGACCTGGACCTGCTACAGAACTTTTTCTTGCTCTTGATCCTGTGCAAACATGACAGCTATCCAAGTTACTCAATAGAAGAGTTGGAAAAGTATTCCAAATATGGAATACGCTGTCCCAGATCACAGACAGGGCTACCTCTTCTTCAGATAATGGCACTTGTAAGACAACATAACTTATTCCTTACTTTGTATGAGATATCCTATCATTCCACAAAACATTAGACCCTTAAAAACATGACTGATATAATGGGTCTTTGAATATTCAGAAGGATTATCAAAACTGAGTTCCAAGTAGAGCAAAATATTAATAATGTTTAAAAACAAGGCAGATTGTACTGTAATTGCAAACATCAAAGTGATATTAAATGCTCCTAGAGGGGGGAAAAAGATATATTGCTTATGAATAAGTGACCTACAGAGGCAAAACAATCTTAAAAAAGAAGAATAAAATTAGAGTACTTACACTATCTAATTGCAAGACGTATTATAAAGCTACAGAAATCAAGACAGTGTAGAGATGGTGCATAAATTAATGGAAAAGAATAGAATCTGGAAATAGATAGATACATGTACAATGGATTTTAGACACTGATATTAGGGTATGCAGTAGTAGTGTTTTCAACAAACATTGGTAAAACAACTTAATATCATTATGAAACAAAATTAAACATTAATCTCTACCTCACACTGTACTAAAAAACTATTATTTTAAAAAAATATAAAGGAAGGGCTTCTGGGTGGCTCAGTGAGTTTAAGCCTCTGCCTTCTGCTCAGGGTCATGATCTCAGGGTCCTGGGATCGAGCTCCACATTGGGCTCAGCAGGGAGCCTGTTTCCCCCATCCCTCTGCCTGCCTCTCTACCTATATCTCTCTCTGTCAAATAAATAAATAAAATCTTTAAAAAAATATATAGGAGAATAGCCTTTCTAACACCAAGACAGTGAGATAGGAACATAGTTTGTATATCTGAAGTGTAGTGAAAAAGTCTGTTTGACTAGAATATACACAACACTGTAGAGAGTAGATTACATCAAGTATGTATGGAGGGACTAGATTATGTAAAGTTTTATAAACTACATTAACAACATTGGTTTTTATCATATGTGTAAATGGTAGCCTCTTGTGTAATTTAAGCAGGGGACTAATGTCATCTGATTTATATTTTAGAGGGATAACTTTGTTCCTGTGGGGGAGATGAACTTGTAGACAAGCATAAGTGGAGACAAGGAGACCAATGAGATTATTGCACAAATCTGGAAGAAAGATGAAGGAATTTGGACTAGAGTTTTGATAATGGGAATAGTGAGAAGTGGTTAGACTCATGTAATTTTGAAGATAGTGCCAACAAAAATTGTTAATGAATTATAAGTGAAATGTATAAAAATGAGAAAAATTAGAGATTGTGCATAAGGAAAAATTTCAGAGGAAATTTTGGTGAGGACATGTAATGGTCATTCATTTCACTTTGGCCATGGAATGGTTGTGATTTTCTGTGGACTATCAAGCCTGGAGCCAAGTGAGAGTTCTGGTCTGAAAATATATGATGGAAACTGGTAAGTTCCTAGATACTACATGAAATTTAAGAAAGGGATCAAGGGGGAAGAAATACGAAAAGATTAACAGGAAATTCCCCCCAAAGAATTAGCTAAGACATTAAAGTATTTCAAGAATAAAGGAATGACTAATTTTTGTCATATTTGCAGAAAATTTGATTGAACTGATGACTGGTTTTAGAAAGATGTACATCTCTGTGAATAACTTCAAGAGCAGATGTTAAAACGTTGCAAGTGTGTAGGTGCTAATGAATGGAGAAACCATTTTGCTACCCAGATTAGAACAGAAGGTAAAGACATAATTCAAAAAAATCTCGTGTTTCATTAAGAAAGTTAAACTTTGTTTCATAGAAAATACAGCACCTATATTTGTTTTAGAGTAATGACATTGTCAAAAGAATATTTTAGTCATCTGAACTACATCTGCATGAAAGACAACTGAGTGAAAATCTCCTTGCCAACACCTAGAACTGTGAGATAATCATAAATGTTGCCTTAAGCCACTAAATATTGGAGCGATTTCTTCTCCTGCAAAATGGTAACTGAGGCAATGTTTAACATTCATAGCAGAAAACAAAAACAAAAACCCAAAGCCTGACATCCTTAGTCAATATATTTGTGTATAATAAAATATCCCTTCATTCTTGACACTTAGGAAAGTTTCCTCCCTTCAAATTTTCCTTTCCTGGAGATCTTTCAAGCTCATAATTTCCACATTGCCATTTTGTTCCAGATTTCTTCTTCTCTCCTCTACCAAAACCTCTATTTTCCTTGTTTACCCCAGGCTGCACTACAGGTAACACTCCATAAGTGAGGACAAAATTTAACAATTGTAAGAAAATTAAGAACTGTACTTTTTTCTGGCTGTTGCATTACCATGTTAAACTTCCAGGAAACATGTCAAAAAAACATGTCAAAATTAGATATGATATATATATTCGTTTATATAATTTGGTATATATTAAGCTTTGATTAGGAATATAAATTCTATTATTTCATCTTTTCTAGAGGAAAATACATTTAGACAAAATGAACCTAAGACCACTTAAATCATTAAAATAAAAACATTTTTAGCTCTAAATAAGTGCATAAAATAAGATTTTTATTATTTCATTTAAAAATTCTTCACCTACAACATGATTATCTCATAGTTTTAGGACTTTTTAAACACCTTTGAATGACCAGTTAGTTTTTTAAATTAATAACATTGTATGGTTTAAAACATTTTAAATATTGAGCATCACTAAAGGTTACTTTAAAATACCATTCTAAGTAAAAAAACAAAAAGAGATACAACTTTTTTCACAAAAAGATCTTCAAGTACTTTCAAAACTTCAGAAAGTCCTCTTTTCCCCTCAGTGTCACTAATGTATGCTTATATGTATTTAATGACACTATTTTGTTCAGCTTTTTTTTCTTTTTTATATCACTCTAATTTTTGTACTTTTCTTTGGAGTGTGCCACCTCCTGGTGTAGCTGCTTCTTTGCGAGCGCTGTAACAGGCATTCTGAATCCTATGGTGTTATCCCAAGTATTATTTCCTTCTTTTGAAGTGTGTGGTTCGCATTTCACACAGATCCTTTAGAATGATTTCCTTGCATAGTGGGAAGTTTTTGACGTATTGGTTTTCTGGAGTCCCTTGGCTTTAAACTTGGCTCAGAACAGATGGTACTGCTAGAGAGAGCAGCAACACGGCTTTGGGCTTGAAAATGTAGTGAACACATGATGCCGTCTCCCCGCAGGTCTGGTATGATTGATGGGACTTTGGAACTAAAAACTGAGAAAAATAGACTCTTCACAATTGGCTATTTGCTGACAAAAAAAAAAAAAAAAATAGGTCCCAAAGAATGGGACATAGTTCATTGTTTCAGTGCCAAATAATAGTCCCTTGCCATCTAGAGTGACTTGCCTCTAAAAATAAAGCTTTAAAACTGCTGAGTTTAAGGAAATCTATAATTATAAATGTAGGGAAAATGAAATAGTTGTTTTAGTTCTAAAATGCCTTTTAGCGTTCTTATTACACGGAATGGAAACTAAATGGCACTTAAGCCTCTGCTCTAAAAATAAAAATAAAGGAAAAAATGAAACATAAAGCTTAAGTACTGTGTTTTGATATTAAATAATATCTGAAGGAGATGTTAAAATGGGCAATTGGTGGTAAATAATTAGAAGCAATGCCGTTACTTAAAGGATGGCATATATGTAAGAGATGGGCATGTGGGAATTCTTCATTATAGTTTATAATATTTTCCCATAAATCATATAAACCAACATATTTAAATATAATAGAGACTGTATAGGTAATTATATAGAACCAGGAAAGGGGGTAATATTAAAATCATAGCAAATCATTTGCTATTCAACAATGTATCTACAAGGACATGAAACACACATACACACATATATTTTTTTTTTCTGTGTGGCTAAATGACCAAATACTTCTTATCATAAATTGGTTGAGAAAACTTCTACCTTGAAGTCTATCAACTGAATTTTATTAGAAAGGTTGAAGAAGATCCTTACTTATGTAAATATAGGGTGAAGTAACACCTCATACCAGAGACTGCTCCCATTTTTAAAAATATGAATTCATTGGGATCCCAAGGCACTAAGGATGGGTTAAGATGATAGATCAGGTCAGGGCCCTCGTGGCTCAGTCAATTAAGCCCCTGCCTTCTGCTCAGGTCATAATCTCAGGGTCCTGGGATGGAGCCCTTCATTGAGCTTTCTGACCAGTGAGGAACCTGCTTCTCACTCTCCCTCTGCCCCTCGCCATGCTGATGTTTTCTTTCTCTCTAAATAAAGTCTTTAAGACGATAGACTGAGGAGAACCCATTGAAGGTCCAGTGGAAGGAAAGTTGTATTGTATGCTGGTGACCAGTGGGCATAATAAGTACAGTGGTGGTAGATAATGGAAGTTCCTTTGGATCCAATAATTCTTTTAACAATTTTTTTACTATTTGCTGCATACTAAGTTCTCTATGGTCATTAGCTCCAGGAATCCTCACAGGAAACACACGAAGTTTGTGTTATCCCCATCTCATGGAAGAGAAAACTGATGTCTCGTCATGTGAAACATCTTGCTCAAGTAAGACACATTAAGTAAAATTACAACTCAGAAATCAGATACAAAAGCCCTAATTCCTTACATGCACAAAAATTTTATGAAGCACTGATCAGTGAAAGTAGAGATTTTTGTCTTACAACCACTGTACTCATATTGCCAAGAAGAGCACTGGGACATACAACATAAATAATTGTTGGGTAGAAATGGGAATAAATAATGTAAAAAAAGCTACTTTTCCAATAATGGGATAAAGATTGAGAAATCATTACATTAAATATGTAACATCTTAATTAAAATGTGATGCAAAAAGTTAGAGGTGAAAGATGCACACTTTGCAACATAGGAAACTGTCAGTGATTCATATGTAAAATATAAATATACAAAGGAATTTTGCACATAAAAAATTAAAACTTCTGGGACACCTGGCTCAGTTGGTAGAGCATGCAACTCTGTTTTTTTTTAAGATTTTATTTATTCATTTCAGAGAGAAAGAGACACATAAAGAACACAAGCAGGAGGAGAGGCAGAGGGGGAGGGAGAAGCAAACTCCTGCTGAGCTGGGAGCCTGATGTGGACAGGACCTGGAGATCACAACCTAAGCTGAAGGCAGGTGCTCAACCATCTGAGCCACCAAGGGACCCTGAGCATGCAACTCTTGATCTCAGAATCCTGAATTCGATCCCTACATTAGATGTGGAGCTTACTTTAAAAAAAAATTCTCAAAAATAAAAATTCTTTCCACAACAAATTCTTAGTAATCTAAGTCACCAAACTTAGGCTCAGATATATCCTTCTCCAGGCAGGATTTCAGAGTCTCCTCCATGAGAATAGGGTTTTCTTTTCTGGTAACTGAAATACTCCCAAACAGAAAAAGCTCATCTTTGTTAAGTAGTAATTAATTATTATTTAGTGTTGAAATTATTTCAAATTTTGGCAATTTTTAATAATGGCAATTTATCAATAACTATAACAGTTATAGTTATAACCAAATATTTGTTGTATCCAGATTAGTCTAGTCTACTTTGAGAAGGTATAAAGAGAAGGTATAGCTTATATCCTATAGTAAGTAGAGGCTAGGTTTATGTAAAATTATTTGTACACCTAAAGCAATGAAAGAGCAATTAAATGTGTAAAGAGGTGGTGTTTAAAGTAAAAAAAAAAAAAAAAAAAAAAAAAGGAAAGGAAAGGAAAGGAAAAAGACCAGGGAAGTCCCAAAACATTTGGTCTTAAAAATGAGGCATAGAAAGACAAGATAGACAAAATTAGAGGCAAGCAAGAAAGTCATTTGGATGAACAAAATTATATTTAAATAACTGGGAGTGAAAATATTTTATGAGGTAGATACTAACAAAATGGACCAGGATAGATATAGAGACATCAAAATAATTTTAGAGTTGATAATACTACAAAGTTGTAACAATCAAAACAGTGTGATACTAGCGCAAAGAAAGACACATATATTAATGGAAAAGAAGAAACCCCAGAAATAAACCCACACTTATATGGTCAATTAATCTATGACAAAGGAAGCAAGAATATACAATGAGAAAAAGTGCTAGGAAAACTGAACAGTTACATGCAAAAGAAACTGGATTACTCTCTCACTACCATACATAAAAATTAACCAAAATGGATTAAAGACCTAAATGTGAGGCCTGAAATCATTAAACTCCTAGAAGAAAACAAGGCAGGAATTTTTTCTGACATCAGCCTTAGCACCATCTTTCTAGATATGTCTCCTCAGGCAAGGGAAACAAAAACAAAAATGAACTGTTGAGACTACATCAAAATAAAAAGTTCTTGCACAGCAAAGGAAACCATCAACAAAACAAAAAGGCAACCTATGAATGGAAGAAGATATCGGCAAATGACATATCTAATAAGGGACTAATATCCAAAATATACAAAGAGCTTGTACAACTCAATACACACACACACACACACACACACACACACACACACACACAAAAGCACAAAACAAATAATCCATTTAAAATGGACAGAAGGCCCATGAAAATGAATAGACATTTTTCCAAAGAAGGCACACAGATGACCAACAGACACAGGAAAACATGCTTACCATCACTGCTCATCAAGGCAATGCACATCAAAACCACACCTTACACTTGTCAGAATGGCTAGAATCAAAAGACAAGAAATAAGAAGTGTTGGTGAGGATGTGAAAAAAGGGAACTCTCCTGCACTGTTGGTGGGAATGTAAATTGTTACAGCCATTGTGGAAAGTAGTATGGAAGTTCTTAAAAAAATTAAAAATAGAAATACCAGATGATCCAATAATTCAACTGCTTGGTGTTTATCCAGACAAATTGAAAACACTAACTCAAAAAGATGTTGAGGTGCCTGGGTGGCGCAGTGGATGAAGGATCCAACTCTTAGTTTCAGTTTGGGTTGTGATCTCAGGGTCATGACATGGAGCCCCACAAACTGATGGTTGTCAGAGGGAAGGAAGTTAGGAAATGGGCAAAATGGGTGAAGGGGAGTGGGAGATATAGGCTTCCAGTCATGGAATGAATGAGTCATGGGAATATATTTAGTAACACTGCAAGAGTTGTATGGTGACGAATGGTAGCTACACTTGTGGTGAGCAGAGCATCTTGTACAGAGATGTTGAATCACTACCTTGTATACCTGTAACTAATGTAATGTTTTGTGTCAACTATATACAAAATTTTTTTTTAATTTTTAAGAAGTTAAAAAAACCCAATTGGTAATATCTTGATGTAGATACGCAGATTTGAAGAGTCCGGTGGTAGTCAGGTAATAAAGACCATCTGTTTCCACAAAGTTTGTTTCGTTTTGTTTTTCTGATTAATTCCTCATTTCTTCTAAAGTAAGCCAGCTCTTGCTCTGTTCATCACTTTTCTTAGCCAGTTATTTCACTATGGCTTCACTTTTTTTTTTTTTTAATTGAAATAGAACTTTGGAATGAGATTTTCATGGCATTGTTTTTAACTTCGAGATTCTATTTCTAAACCTCTGAAGAATGTCAGAGCTAGCGATTTTCGGAGAGAAGTATCATGGCAGTGACAGTGGAATTAACCTGTTAACATAAATAAAGGAATTGATATATTCTTCTCCCTAAAGATATTCTGATTTATATGAGAATGCCATGGAAGAGTGACAAAAAGAAAACCCCAGTATCTGCCAACTTTCAAGCTATTTAAACATTGGATGTGTTCCCTCATTTTGCCCACACTGTCTTCTAATAAAAATATTTTGTTTCAGAATAAATGCTTAATATCTAAATTGTTCTTTGGTCTCAAAATGTAATATATAATCAAGTATTACTGATTAACTTTTTGCTCGGCATAGCAGAGAACTACTGATATAAGCATTTCCATATATTAAGAATAATCTTTTTTCCGCAAACTTTTCAAATATCTTTATTTTTCTTGATTAAGCTTTTAAACTGACTTTTTAAATTCTATTTTATGAATACTGATGTTTCTGGCTATTTCACACTTTGATCAATTCATTGCATCACTTGCTGTATGAGGAAAGTTCTTTGTCTATTTTATGCAAACTGCAACACAATGTACTCTTGAGTTTTGATAAATGGGTATGTTTGTGTAACCACTACTACAATTAAAATGCAGAAGATTATCATCATCCCAAAGTGTTTCTTTATACAACTTGCTAGTCCGTTTCACCCCCACTGAGGCAACTACCAAACTTCCATTTGTCACAACAATTCTATTTGTCTCCACAAGATTTTTAAAATAAATGAAATCTTGCAGTATGCACTCATCTGTTCCAGGCTTCTTTCACTCAAGGTAATGCTAAGTGCTAAGATTCATCCAGGTTGTTGAGTGGCATCAATGGAACTTTCTTTCTATTGCTGAGTATTATTCCATTTATGAACATACCATTATTTTTTTTTATCCACATAACTGTTACATTTATGTCATTTCAAGTTTGGACTTCTTATGAATAAGCTGTAGTAAACATTCATGTTCAAATGTTTCTATGAAAAATGTTTTCATTTCAACTAGAAGTGGACTGGCTGGGTCTCTTGGTAAGTATATGTTTAACTTCATAAAAATTGCCAAACTGTTTTCCAAAATGCTTGTATAATTTTGCAATCCCAACAGCAATGTAAAAGAGTTTCAGTTGCTCTGAAATCTTGCCAGCATTTGGGTTTTGCCAGTCAATTTGTTTTAGACGTTCTAAAACGTGTATAGAAATTTCTCATTCTGGCGTTAAATTTTACCTTCCCTGATGATCGGCACTGGACATCTTTCATGTGCTTTTTGACCATTCTTATATGTCATTTTGTGAAGTGTCTGTTAAAATATTTTGTCCATTTTTACTGGGTTGATAATAATCAATTTTTAAATGAGTTTTAAATGATACTTACCTATTCTATATATAGCCATTTATCAGTTATATTTATTGCAAATATTTTCTCCCACTAGGTGGCTTGCCTTCTTATTTTTTGAACAGCATGTCTTATAGAACAGAATTACTTAATTTTCATGGAGGCTAATTAATTTATTTTTAATCTAAAAAATATTTCCCTATCCTAAGTAAATACAGATTTTTCCTCTATGATTCCTATAATGTATGCTTTGTGTTAAACTATGATCCATTCAGAGTTAAAATTTGTGTATGGCATTATATGAGTCAATGTTCTTTTCTTTTACTTATGAATATGTATTTCTTTAAACATTATTTGTTTAAAACTATTATTTGTCTATTAAATTTCTGTATTAAATTTCCCTTGGAAATATTAGTAAAAACTATTTGTTAGTATATGGACATGTCTATTTCTGGACTGCATTTCATTTGTAGTTGTATCTTCATACCTTATAGCCTTTTTTTTTTTAAGATTTTATTTATTTATTTGACAGAGGGAGAGAGATCACAAGTAGGCAGAGAGGCAGGCAGAGAGAGAGAAGCAGGCTCCCTGCTGAGCAGAGAGCCCAATGCAGGGCTAGATCCCAGGACATGGAGATCATGACCTGAGCTGAAGGCACTGAGCCACTCAGGCGCCCCTATACCTTACAACATTTGAAGCTGCCTTAAATTTCTTTCTTTATGAGACAGGGTATAAATACATTCATAAATATAGACATAAATATACCTAAAATGTAAACAGGTAATTTAGAAAGAAAATATTTTCTCAAAGAGATGTTAAACACATAGAGAAAAAAAAATTGACCAAATATTTACATTAAAACTTTATCATGACTAAGATACTTTTGAGCACAATGGAGATCAGAAGCTTCATTTATTTTAAGTAATAATATTAAAACACAGTAATTAAAATGTGAAGCTTTAAAAGAGACAAGAGGTTTCATAGAAAATAGCAGTTATAAAAGGATAAATAACATAAAAATTTTCTTGAGTCATCTGATGAGCCATTGAGGGAATAAGATATTATAATGACCTCAATCCAAGTTACACAAAAGAAATTTAGATTAAATTACTGAAAGTAAAAGATAATAATTTAATATCCATATACCTATGAAGACATGCAGGATCTTTTTATAGTCATAATTTTAGAAAGAAAGTCTGATAGATTTGATTAAGAAGATTGAAAACTCGCATGGCAAATAACCCATAATGAATCTGAAAACAAGCAATGGACTGAAAACAAGAACTATTTAAGATGAATATAACAAAAATAGCTTAATTATTAATAATACAAAGGGAACCCCATTTATCTACCAAAAAACAATCTAATAGAGAAATGAGTAAAGTATGAGACCAGGCAATCTGAAGAAGAAATGAACAGAATGTCAATCTGACAAAGAGGTTAAGGTGAATATCAGGAAAATACAACTTACAACAGCAACATGATACTTTTTTTATCCAAACTATTTTGCAAAATTAAGCCAAATCCAATGAAACCACATATTTTAAATTATTTAGTCTTTGAAATGTATAAGGAAACTATTTGATCCTGAATTGAAATCTATTTGGATGTATTAGTAAAATGTAATTTATAAAAATTCTTTGATCCAGTAATTCTGCTCCTAATACCAATTTGAATACTTACTACATACTAACAAAAACTATAAATAATTTGTGTCCATTAAAAACACATATAATTTAAAAGAAGTGTGTATTTGTATGTGTACATATGTACATGTGCATATATATATATATATATTTATGAGTCTATATACAGATATGTGTGGATAGATAGATAAATCTAGTTGCTAATGCTTAGGTTTGAATGTTGGATTCATAAGCTAGGAAAATCCATCAAAATCATTAAGTCTTAATTGTGTCCAGTGTTTTTCTTTCTAATTTTCAATATATTTGAGTTGAATTAAATTTTTAATATAAATAGAATTGAATTTTTACCAAATGCATAAGAATGATATAAAATATCAAATATTTTGCATGCAAAGCTTCAATTCTAAGGACATAGCATCAGGTCTATTTGAACAAGCTGACCAGAGCACACCTAGTTAAAACTCACCACATTCTGGCTAAGGTCCAAACACTGTATACTGCAGGCAAGGAGAGCCTCTATAGATGACTGACCTCAGAGATAAAGCAGCCAAAACACAGCAGCAGAGTGAATGCAGCACACATCAGACACATTCTATAAAGTTTCAGGCTCTGAACACTACATGGCCTCTTCTTCATAAAGCCATTAATCTCAGGAACAGGAACATAACAGCTTCTCTAACACACATAAGAAGACAGAGATCTAGATGAAATGTCAAGACTGAGGAATTTATCCCCAAAAAAGAACAAGGAAAGCCACAATCAGAGATCTAATTGAAACAGATATAAGTAAATACCTAATGGAGAATTTATATATTTATAAATATATAAATTTATAAATTTATATATTTATAATTTATTTAGTCATAAGGATACTCTCTAGACTTGTGAAAAGCATGGAAGACATCAGGGAGACCCTTACCATAGAGATAAAAGAGTTAAAAAAAATCAGATATGAAAAATACTATAACTGAGATTAGAAACTTCCTGGATGTAATGACTATAAGGATGGAAGAAGCAGAAGAACAAATAAGTAATATAGAAATGGAGGGGCGCCTGGGTGGCTCAGTTGGTTGAGCAACTGCCTTCAGCTCAGGTCATGAACCTTGAGTTCCGGGATCGAGTCCCACATCGGGCTCCCAGCTCCGCAGGGAGTCTGCTTCTTCCTCTGGCCTTCTCTCCTCTCATGCTCTCTCTCACTTTCTCTGTCTCTCAAATAAATAAATAAAATCTTTTAAAAAAAAAAAGAAATGGAAATGGATGGAAATGGAAATATAATGAAATGGAAAATAATTGAAATGGAAATAATGGAAAATAATGAAGCTGAACAAAAGAGAAAGAAAAACTATGCATCTCAAGAGTAGATTTAGGGAACTCAGTGACTCCATCAAATGTAATAACACATCAGAGGAGTCCCAGGGGAAGAAGAGTGAGAAATGGAGACAGAAAATTTATTTCAAGAAATAATAGCTGAAAAGTTCCCTAATCTGGGGAAGGAAATAGATGTCCAAATCCAGGAGGCACAGAGAACTCCCATCAAAATCAATAAGAGCAGGCCAACACCAAGACATATTGTAGTTAAGTTTGCAAAATATAGTGATAAAGAAAAATCCCCAAAACAGCAAGACAAAAGAAGTTCCCAATTTACAAGGAAAGATCCATAAGACTAGCTGCAGATTTCTCCACAGAAACTTGGCAGGCCAGAAGAGAGTGGCAGGATATATTCAAGTGCTTAGTAGGGAAAATCTGCAGCAAAGAATATTTTGTTCAGCAAGGGTATCACTCAGGATAGAAAGAGAGATAAAGAGTTTAACAGATAAACACAAACTAAAGGAGTTCCTGACCACTAAACCAGTCCTGCAAGAAATATTAAAGGGAACTCTTTGAATAGGAAGGGAAGACAAAAAGTAATAAAGAGTAGAATGGAACAGAGAATATCTCTAGAAACACTGAAAAAACAAGTAATAAAATAGCACTAAATACATACCTAGCAATGGAAGGTATGTATGAAAGGGACTAAATGCTACAATGAAAAGACAGAGGGTGTCAGAATAGATAAAAGAAAAAACAAGATCCAACTATGTGCTGCCGACAAGAGATTCATTTTAGACTTAAAGGCACCTGTGGTTTGAAAGTGAGGGGATGGAGAAATATTTATCTTGCAAATGGAAATCAAAAGAAAGATGGAGTAGTAATACTTATATTAGACAAACTAGATTTTAAACTAAAGACTGCAACAAGAGATGAAGAAGGGCACTGTATCATAATAAAGAGGACTATCCAACAAGAAGATCTAATAATTGTAAATATTTATACCCCAGCATGGGAGTATCCATGTATATAAAACAATAACAAACATAAAATAACTCATTGATAATAATACAGTGATATTAAGGGACTTCAACAGCCTACTTATATCAATGGACAGATCATCTAAGCAAAAAAATCAACCAGGAAACAATGGTTTTGAATGACACACTAGACCAGACGGACTTAGCAGATATATTCAGAACATTTCATCCTAAAGCAGCATAATACACATTTGTTTCAAGTGCACATGGGACATTCTCCAGAATCGATCACATACTAAGATATACATCAGACCTCAACAAGTACAAAAAGATTGAGTCTTATCACGCATATTTCTGACCACAATGCCATGAAACTTGAAGTCGACCACAAGAAAAAATTGGAAAGGCCACAAATACATGGAGATTAAAGAACATCCTACTAAAGAATGAATGAGTCAACCAGGAAACCAAAGAAGAAATAAAAATATACATAGAAATAAATGAAAATGAAAATATCATGGTTCAAAACCTTTGTAATACAGCAAAAGTAGTCATAAAAGGAGAGTATAGAAAAATTCAGGCTTACCTCAAAGGTTACAAAATATTGATTCAAACGGATACATGCACTCCAATGTTTATAGCAGCATTATCAATAATAGCCAAATTATGGAAAAAGCCCAAAGTCTATCATATATATATCTTATATAATTATATATATAATATATGTATATTATATATGTATATTACTCAATCTTAAAAACAAATGAAATCATGCCATTTGCAATGACATGCATAGAGCTAGTGAGTATTAGCCTATACCAAGTAAGTCAGTCAGAGAAAGAAAAATACCATATGATTTCACTCATATGTAGAATTTAAGAAACAAAACAGATGAACATAGAGGAAGAAAAGAGAGCAGAAAACCAGGTAACTGACTATTTTTTTAAAGATTTTATTTATTTGACAGAGAGAGATCAGAAGCAGGGAGAGCAAAAGGCAGAGAGAGATGGAGAAGCAGTCTCCCTACTAAGCATGGAGCCTGATGAAGGACTCAATCCCAGGATCCTGGGATCATGACTTGAGCTGACGGCAGACACTTATCCAATTGAGCCACCCAGGCACCCCAACAGACTCTTAACTATAGAAAACAAACTGATGGTTACAAGAGGGAGGGTGTGCAGGAGGGATGGGTTAAAAGGTGATGGGTTAAAAAAGTGATGGGTATTAAGAAGGGCACTTGTTGGGGAACCTGGGTGGCTCAGTGAGTTAAGCTTCTACTTTTGGCCCAAGTCATGATCTCAGGGTCCTGGGACTGAGCCCCATATTGGGCTTCCTGCTTAGCAAGGAGCCTGCTTCCCCCTCTCTCTCTGCCTGCCTACTTGTGATGTTTCTCTCTCTCTGTCAAATAAATAAATAAAATATTAAAAAAAAAAGAAGAGCACTTGTGATGAGCACTGGGTGTTGTATGTAAGTGATGAATCACTAATTTCTACACCTAAAACTAATATTACACTGTATGTTAACTAATTTAAATAAAAACTGAAAAAATATTTAATAAAAAATTAACAAAAATGACTAAGCAACTGAGAGCATATGCAGTACTGTACTGATATTATTTACTGAGAAAAGGTAATTTTTCTGTGTTTGTATTTAGAAGCTATTACCCAAACTCTAAACTGGCACACCTCAGCATCATTTTTCCGGCCCTTTCTTTATCCCTAAGCCATCTTCTCTATTGCTATGATTTCAGATGGCACATATATCCTGAGTCACACATTTATATCTGCAATCCAGATTGTTCCTCTGAACTTTAGAACCAAAATTCCAATTAACCTTTTGACATTTTTATACAGATGAATACACATTATGTTTTATGTGAATATTTAAACATATCTCAAACTGTATTCCAGATTTCCTCTTAGGAAATTCTTTCTTACAGTATTCCCTATTTAATAAATGGGACCTTCATTTATGTAAGTAGTTTATTCCAGAAATTCAGAACAATAATTCCCTCCCCTTTACACTTCCAATCTTGTTTATCACCAACTCCTACCAATCTTTACTCCAAAATGTTCCTTTGAACCTTACAAATTATCTAACTTCCTTAAGCTAATGCAGTCTTAACTTGTCAGTAGTATAATACAGTAGTTAATAGCAAGACTCCAGAGCCAAAGTGCCTGTGTTTTAATTCCTTCTTTTCCATCTAATAGCTATACTACCTAGAAAAACATTTACCATGTCTATGACTCTGTTTCCTTATCTCCAAACAAGACAAATAATAGTGATCTTACAAGATATTGTGAAAAGTATCACATAAATTAATACTACAACAGTGTTCAATGTATTTCAGCCACTTTTTCTTATTATTATTTTCTAAGTCAGGATCATTTCTGGTATGTTTTATAGCAGAGCCTTTTCAACTAGATAACAGATATTTCTCTTATAGTATTTCACTTACTTCTCCACAGAAAAACCTAAATATTGTTTTTCTAGTAAAATCTAATCATGTTCGTTCCTTACTACCCTTTAATTTGTTATCCCTAATACCTCATTGCGATGTACGAAGTCATATTTGCAACCTTATCCCTCCACTCTTTGTACTCCAACTTTACTAATCTTCCCTATGTTTCTCTTAGATAGTAAGCTCTTTCCTGCCTTAGGGACTTTACACATGATAGCTTGCCATTATCTAACAAATATCTACTGATCTTTCAATTTTCAAACTAACTACTTTTTCAAAGAGTATTTCTTGGTGGGACTTCCAGAATAGCAGAGTAAGGACCACCATAAATTTACTGTTCCATGAAGGCCACACAATATGGGAAAAATTATTTAAATCAATTTTTTTCAGAATTCTGGAAGTTAAAGGGTTAAAACAACAATAAGAGCAGTTTATTCAGAAAACAAACAGCTGAATATTGATAACAGTGGGATTCATGACTTTTTACCTTGGCCTATTCCTATCTTCCCTGCCCAGCCTGCAGTAGTTTTGAAAACCAACAGCATTATAATCATGGTAGCCTTGAAAATTAGCCACATTCCAGTCACCAGAGAGAGTAGACTAGCACTGCAGTTCCTCAAAACTTCCCATCCTGAGTACTGTTACTATTTGAATTGTCTCACAGCTTCCTGAAAAATCATTATTCATAGTGCATTGATGTGATTTGACATAACTTAGAGTTCTTTCTTGGGAAAAGTCTTTTCCCCAATGTGTTCATTGATAAAGAATAAGCTGCAATTATTTATTATCACAGTTGCCTGAAACTGAGATACAAGTTGGGACAAGCAAGAGCTTACAAAAAAGTTTAAAAAGAAGACTTGTAGAAAGAGATGACCATAGGGACTCTGAGAAGCTCTGACATAATCCTAGTGATCCAGAGGGCTAAATACACACCCAGTACTGTGAAAATGCCCAGAAAATAATTAAGAGGTCCCAATTACTCATCTCTGGATGAACTTGAGCCCCTGCACAAGCAGGAATTAAAGTCTGAACTGGAAATGTACAAAAGTTTGTACACTTTCCTCCCCCCCATACATGCAATATCCCTCAACAAAAGATAGGTAAAAAGAGTTACCAGATTAAGGCATTTAGGGAAATCTCTGACTAAGAATTAGCTGACCACTAAGCCAATTGAGCAGAACTTTCTGTGAATACAAATTTCATGAGATATGGACTTTGTAGAATTAGTCCAAGAAAGTCACTAACCAAACAAAAGTAATAATAACAACAAACACTGGATAGGGAAGAATATGATTTTCATAGTGCCACAATATATTACCTAAAATGTCCAGTTTTCAACAAAAAAATAAATGACTTTAAAGAAAAGGGAAAATATAAACCATATACAGGAGAAAAAATAGAAACTATTCCTATGGAAGCTGGCTTTTGGACTCGATAGACAAAGGTACTAACTCAGTCTTTTATGGAGAATATCAATAGTCTATCTATCTATCTATTAATCAATAATATAATACATAAGTTAGCTAAATCTAAAATTTACTTACAAAAAAATTAAAGAAATTAGGAAAAAAATTCTGCAGTTGAAAAGTACAATAACTGAAATGAAATATTTACTAGAAGGGCACAACACTACATCTAAACTTGCAGAAGAACAAATCAATGAACTTGACAATGGGTCAATAGAGATTATCCAATGTGAGGAAAAGAAAGTAAAAATAATGAAGAAAAATGAACAAAGCCTCCCAAACCTGTGGGATACCATCAAGCGTTCCAACATGCACATAATGGGAGTCCCAGGAAGAAAGAAAAAGAGAAAGGGACATGAAACATATTTGAAAAAATATGGCCAGAAACTTCCCAAATTTGGTAAAACACATTAATCTGCACATCCAAGAAGCTCAACAAACTCCAGTAGGATAATTTCAAAGATCCACAGCAAGGTATATCATAGCCAAACTTTCAAAAGCCAAAAACAAAAAGAAAATCTTAAAGGCATCAAGAGTAAAATAAGGCACCACCTGCAAGAAATCCTCTACAATATTAATAGCACTTCTCATCAAAGAGGAATTTCTAATCTCCTTACCCTCACATGTGGGCCAAATTTAGTCTATTTACCATCCTCTGCACTTTTCCTTCATTGCTTTTATCAATTTTACACTAACCTGTGATTGTTTAATTCCTGTTTTAAATTGGCCGGAACAGATCAGACACATAGTAAATCCTAAGTAAATGAATGAATGAACTAATGAATGAATGAACGAACGAACACATACCATCCATCATATATCTGACTTCCTCAGTTTGATTTCCAGGGTTTCTTTGACTACACTACTAAGGAGCTCTATCAACTTCTCTGAGAGTTAAATGGAAAATGCATGTCAAGTATTTTGAAAATATTAATAACTATTATTTCATAAAGCTTACAGTGGTTATCTTTGAGAGAAGAAATGAACAATGACGGTGTTTTCTTTGGAATGTCATACTACACATTCCAAATTTTCCATAATGACCTTCTATGGACTGAATTATCCCCTTCCCCAAATTCACACGGTGAGCCCTTGTCCCCTAATGTGATTATATTTAGAGATAGGGTTGTTTGGAGGTATTATGGTTAAATGATGACATAAGAGTGCAGTCCTAATTTGATTAAGATTGGTGGCTTTGCAAGTGGAAGAAATCTCTCTCTCTCTGTTTCTCTGTCTCTCTGACTCTCTCTGTTTCTCTCTCTCTCCCTCTCTCTCCATGTACACTCACTCAGGAAAGGCCACATCAGCACACAGTAAGAAGGTGGTCATCTGGAAACCAAGAAGTGTCCTTGCCAGTGATGCAAGCCAACAAGTTCTCACGAATCATGCAGGCACCCTAATGTCAGACTTCCAGCCTCCAGAACTGTAAGAAAATCAATTTCTGTTGTTTAAGTTACCCAATATGGTATTTTATCCTGACAGCCAAAGCTGACTAACATTATCCTGTATTTATTTTACAATGGGACGAAATCAGTTTTATAGCAGACCTAATGATGTCATATTACTAAATGTTCACACTCTTCTGTGCTGTTTTTTTAATGATTTGATTCAATAGGAAAAAATGTCTTAAACTGAGGATTGTTGAGGATTGAAGATAATGCAAAGATTGTTATAACAAGTAGTCTAAGCAGAAATAAAACTCAACATCCATTCTTCCTTCTCAATTCTTCCATCTCTTACCCAAATTTACACATAGGCACTTTTTCTCTGATACAGGCTTGGGTAGTTACTTTTTCCCCCTCAGATAAGTTATTGTGATCTTCTATCTATATTCTGAATCTCTTATTGGAATGTGACCCAGTTTGCAAGGACCAGGAATAAACTGAACCCTCCTACTACCCAGCATGGCCTCGCATTATCCCTGCATATCATGACATCTTTGGGTTGTACTGGGCAGGGGGGTTCTTCTGTTTTAGGGATACTTTTGTGATTCTAATTTAAAAATATCTTATCTGTGTAGCTAAATATTAGGTCCATGAAACATTTCTTATTCATTTAGAATCCCTATATACTTTGTTCAGTAATAATAATCTTGTTAAGGCTAACTTGTTATTTCTCATACAATAGGACAGTAGGCTGAACAAGACTGATACTGACCAGGCTTCTCTCTGGACCTTTGTTTCTTCACTTGTGGAGTGGTGTAAGACTGCATACATCTGAGGTCTCGTTCGAAACTGGAGCTTTGCAGGGGTTCAGTAACAGCTCTCCAGTCTTCAGAAGCCTTCAGTAGTTTCCCCATGCCCTCAAAATAATAACCAAACAGCTTAGCACAGCCCAGAGTTCTGACCCTAACTATATAAAATACCTTGGAAGCTTCATTTCCCGCATTAGCCTTGTACGAACCTTGTTCCCTGACCACAGAGGATTGTTGTCATTCCCTGTACACATAGTATGCTTCTAGGCATCTGCCCCAGCCTTTAATGCCCTTCTCTAATCCCCTACCGATCAAGAATATCTCAATTATACCTACTGCTTTAAAGCCCCCTCGCCTCAAGATTTAATCTTTGTTGCTTTTGTTCTCTCAGTTTTTCTGCTTTCTCTCATTCTATTGAAAGAGGATGTTTATATGTGTGCCTACCACTTGATGAAAGGAAAGGTGCCTTGCATCTTTTCATTATTTGTGTCCCTAGTGATGTATACACACATATGCACATGCTTTATTTAAGTTACAGTTTACAGGTAACTGAAAACTGTATATTAACTATAGTGGAATTAAAATTAAAAACTTCAAAAAAGAAATAAAAATAAAAATTAGAAATAATAACTTAAAACTGAAAGCTTAATTATTAAGTAACCTTTTGTTCATTGAAAAAAATATTCATTCTGATTACCACAAGAAGACTCACAAAAAAAATCAAACATAACATTCCAGCCGAAGCTTTAATCTTCAGCTAAGCACATTCCCTGGAATCTCACGAGAGACTTAAGTCTGAGATATATTTTATGTTAGTTTATCACCCCTAAGCCCTTAATTAGCATGAGGTCTCACAGAGTTACTAGATGAGAAGGTCATTCTAAGAATTACTCAGAGTTATCGCATGGTTTCTGCAAAAAATAAATGGAAAAGAGGTGATAGAAAAGAAATCCAGGAGATGTTCGCCCCAAATCCCAGCAGGTTTGACAAGTGTGCACACAGTGTCAGGATACTGCCAATTGGAGCAGGAGGCAGTCAGGAAAATGTGGATGCTTACCCTGTGAGATTTGTTGCATTCATGGCAAGGTACCTGGACAATTTCTCAGGTAAGAATATTCTCCTGGTTCCCAGATACATTGTGGGGATTGAGAGATAGAGAATTGTAAAATGATAATATGGCTCCAAATCACTCTTTTAAACAGCATGATGGGAGCATACCTGTTTTGGGATTCTAATCATGACTTAGAAAGTGCTGTGCTGCCTGGATTTGGAATTGGTTTCAGGGTGAAGAGAGTTTGAAGTTCACTAAAGGTATCAAAAATGATATATAATGGCTGGAAGTTGGCTATGAATGATTTAAGTTCAAGTTAAATATTGCAGGATGAGACTGAAATCCATGGCATATCATATTTCATTCAATTTGAGACACTATTCACTATAATATGCACCAATACTTTCCGTACAAGCAAGCAAGAAAGCCCACCAGCAATTATAATTGTAAGACACTTTTGCTTGTGCTATGTATTTGGATTTTAGAAAATTAAAATGTAAAAATACATGCTTCTTAAAAACATTAAAATAAAATAAATGTGTATGTGTGTGTGCATATATATGTATACATATATATGTTTATGTACATATATATATAATATGTTACTAGCAATCATCTCATGCTCGCCAAAAACTGTGTCCAAAAAACTAAAGTCAATATATCTACCTCTAATTACCCCCCTCTTTTTTTTTATGCTGAATGACATTGCTTTTTTCCCAGTTGCTTGACTCCTTTCTCACTATCACTCCCCATGTTTCACTACTCATCAAGTTCTTTGGCTTCGTCTATTCTCTCCGCCCAGTTTATCCTTTTTCCTTTCCCCATTATTTGACTAACTTTGCTCCACCTATCAGACTCCACCTTTGATGGTGAAAAAAAAAATGCTGACTGTGCCAAGTCCAGATGAGTAGATCTTTCTCTGTTCCCAATATCTATTGATTATCTATTGATTTCATATATTTCTTTTCACAAACCTTATACTATGTTGTACCCAATCACCTCCATGTCTGTACCTACCACTAAAACACGTGCTCCTTGGCAACAAGGAATATTAGTCTGTTTCTCAGCTGTCTTCCTAGAACCTAAAACAATGCTTCATGTAGGTCAATTGTTGCATAAAACTCAATGATTGAATAAATGAAAATATTAATTTAGATTAAAAAATACAAGTGATTTGGTTTTCAGATATTTCATACATACAAATAAAAACATTCTCAAATTTAAAGAGGTCAAAAAAAACCCCAGCACAGTGTTGTGCAAAAAAGAAATCATTTAAGTCAAATAAAAGCTAAATGCACTGAATTTCTAATACATGTAAAGTGTTCATTTTATCCATTTTTTCCTTCATGCCAGACACATATCGTATATCACAGTGAAGAAAGTTTTATTTTAGCAGTTTAATTGTGTTTTCTAACTCTGAGCTACCCTTTTAATCTTTTGGGAGAATGATCAGTAACCTACATTGATTGTATTTCTGCTTCTATAAGAGAAGAGGTGCTTAATGGAACCTGTGATCGCTGTGGGTCAGAGAATTAAGAATACAAGCCCATTTCTTTCCAAGTCTTTTTTTTTTAAAGAAAATATAAAAGGTTAACTATCTTTCTTGAAGAGCTTACCTAAAAATAAAGTTGAAGTCATTATCATTTGACTACATATTTTTACTCTACAGACATCATTCATAAGCTATATGACAATTAGAAAGTTTATATAGTAAAAATCTCATGGTCTCTGGAGTGTAAATTTCTTGAATTCTATATACTAACTCAGTGGTATGGAATAAATCGGTTAAGTTATGAGCATCTACTTCCTAGTCTATAAAATGCAGGTAATAATATATGAGTTTTTATACGTATTAAAAGCAAAATTAGATGAGATTTAATTTTTTAAAAATTTTTTGGTTTGTTTGATGAAGTTCCTGACACTTAAAAATGTAAAACAAAGTGGGGCGCCTGGGTGGCTCAGTGGGTTGGGGCCTCTGCCTTCGGCTGGGGTCATGGTCCCAGGGTCCTGGGATCGAGCCCAGAGTCGGGCTCTCTGCTCAGTGGGGAGCCTGCTTTCCCCTCTCTCTCTCTGCCTGCCTCTGCCTCCTTGTGATCTCTCTCTGTCAAGTGGATAAATGAAATCTTTAGAAAAAGGAAAAGGAAAAAAAAAAGTAAAACAAAGTAAATGCAACAAAGTAAAACAAAGCCTAATGTTATACCAGAAACACAATGAAACTCTTCATTTTAGTCAGAAAAAAGAATTCAAATCTACTAGCTATATTTTGTAATAACTATATATATGTATATAGTACATATATAAGACAATATGTAATCATGTGACTTTTTTAAAATCAAGTGGGATTTTTACTAGTAGCCCATACTATTTGTTTTTTTTTTCCAAAACACATTAAGACCTAACTGGCATATTGACTAACAAATACCTCTTATGAACATCCCTCATTGAATGCAAGATGCTGAAAAAACCTAGAACAAAGTGGTGACAGATTATAGAATGTATGTCAGAGTAGGATGATCTACATGAAGAAAATTTTGCAAAGAGAATCAGCTGGTATTAATTTATCACTGCTTGTTTTTACAAGCACCTTAGTTTCTTCATGCAGCAAGTTTTATCCTCAATGTTCTATTAGGATTGAAGAGTTAGAGTAGCATGAAACAGTTAAAGTTCTCTTTTTAAAAAAATTCTTCTCTTCCTGATTCAACATGACATTTTTTTTTTCTCATTTGTAACATGATAGATATTTCTGTCCTTTGGGTAAAGTATTTGATTGAACATTTAAGTTACTTTTTTAGATCTTCAATTTTCACTGATTCATCTCAATAATGCCTTGGCTTTTTCACCTCTCACAGCCTTTAGTTTTAATATACTCCAGAGTTATAGGTAACAAAACCATAAAAATTACTTTGTGTACTGTATTATTGAGAACTGTAAATGATCTTAGAGAATTTTTAAGTGAAAATCACATCTTCCAATATTAAATCATAAGTATTTGCCATGGTTTAGTTAAATACTTCAGTACCTCGCACATGCTAAATATTCAATGAATGTTGCTCCTTGACACATTTATGTGACATCAATTTTCAAACTGTTTCAAGATTAAGGCCACAGATTTATTTGACCAGTTCCCTCTTTTTATGAGAATCCCGTTTCCAATAAGAGTACTGGATCATGTAAACTCTTAATTTTCTTAAACTATGCAGTTGTATTCCTCAATGATTCTAATAGCTGGTTGCCATAACCACTCAACCATGAGTGATTGAGTGGAGATCAGGATTTTGCAGCTAATCATATACCCTGATATATGGAAGGGAACATAACAGATTTCTGTTTTGAAAACTGTAGATTCTTACACTGCACTAGGTATAACCCTCAGGTTACTGAAAAATTGTGTCACCCTTGTCTAAAGAAATAAAAATTTGGTTTGTTCATACTATGCTAAAATAATCAGATTAATGTAGAAAATCCAATTATCTAAAAGCTCTCAGAAGCAAACAACCATTTCCATAATTCTGATAAGTGAACTATTTTATAATTTTGGGTTTTTATGCTTTCTTGAAGTTTGAATCCTCTGATGATAAATTTTGTTCTTTGTCAATGCAAATAGAAACAAGAGAGATAAAAATTAGGGAGAATATAAATATTAAGCCATGGTATTAAAAATTATATAAAAATATAAAAACAAGGAGATCTTGTTATGGCTTATACACATTAGCCTTATAATAATATATATTTTTAAAGATTTTATTTGTTTATTTTAGAGAGAGAGTAGGGGGAGGGGCAGTGGGAGAAGGAGAGAGAGAATCTTAAATGGACTCTGTGCTTCGGGAGGTGGGCTTGATCTCACAACTCTGAGACGGTGACCTGAGCTGAAATCAGGAGTGGGTCACTTAAGCGACTAAACCACCAAGGCACCCTTGTAATAATATGTTTTAATAAATAAATGCCATTCTAGATTTAGAAGATATATTAGAATTTATGTTCCTTTCCTTGGTGAATGTTGAAAATATCGAACTGATAATCTTGAATAGATGATAACGTTTGAAAAGAAAGAACACATAATATTTAATACCTTTATTTCATATAGGTTCAGCAGCAGGCTTTTTGACATATTGCCAACAGTAAAATCTGATCAAATAATTTGCATGGTGTTATGTAAAAATTTAAAACAAAAGTCTAATGATAATTCTCTTTTATCAGAGTAAATTCATTCAGAGAAAAAAAAATATCCAAAATCGAATGAGTGAGTAAATCAATGCTAATGCAAGGAAAAATACCTTGAGAGGTAATTTAACACCAACAATAAAAAAGAAAGATACCTAAAATATATGATTGAGGAAATTAAATCACAAAATTGTTGCTGGACCACATTTAAAATAAAATCCCTGAACGATGAGCTAACGATAGTTAAAGGACGATCAAATTCAGTCCCTAGTGAAAGGGGAATACAGAAGAAAGCTGGTGAAAAGTAATTTATTTTCACAACTAGCACACACTGAATGCCTTTCACAGAAAGGATATATAAATGATAAAGAGCTCAAAAGAGCCCATCTAAGAAGTAAAAGAAAGTAGAGGGCTAATCTGGAAATGAAAAAGGTACAAGTATGTTTTGGATAGAATCAAAGGGAACATGCATTCAATGTTAAACAAAAAGGAATCACTTTAAGGTATTGAATAATACCTCCATTATTTAGTAAGAATGTGATCCTGAACAAGTTACTTAACCTATTAGAGACTATTTTCTTTTTGTATAGTGGATATAGAAATGGTATTTTCCACATACATCTTTCATGGGGAATATATGAGAGTTTTTTATTGATCAGTACAATGCTCAACACACAGGCAATATTAAATAAATATTTACAAAGCTATGTTTATTTTTTTCAGTTACAGGACAATATATATTTTTCTGTTGGTAACCTAACATTTTTCATCCAAATGCCATAACAGTTGCATGTCTTGATTCTCTGGAGGCAAGACCTTACATCACCTATACCCCTCTGTAACGTCTATGAATTATCTCCTGCTTGCCTCCATGCCCTACGGCTTCTTGTTTAATACAGGGCATTCCTTCTGTAGAGTCTTTGCACTGACTATACTCTTTCCTCTGAAAGATTCTCATAGTCTTTCTTTTCTTCAGTTCTGACACCTCCTCAATAATGTCTACCCAACATTGCATAGTCAAAATTGCAGTGTGGTCCACCCAGAACTTCCAAATCTCTTATCCTGCCCTACTTTTTTTTTAAAAAATCACTTTTTAACATAAGAATAACTTGTTTATTATGTCAATTATTCACCATCTCCCCTCTTTAAAATGTAAATTACATACGTAGTGAAATAATTATCTATTTTGTTCATGGTATATCCCAAGAACCTAGAAAATTACTAAGCTCTTGGTAAGCACCCAAGACATTTTTTAAGTTGAATTAAATATATAAATTATCCTTAAATTATTAAAAATAAACGTAAGTGTTATTAATTCCAATGCCTAGATAGAATTAGAACACAGGAATTACTTGGTAAAATGTTCATACCTCGTAGGTAGCTGAGATAAAATTTAAATCCCAATGTGCGTGAGCCTATAGTTTTTGCTTTTTCTACTATAGGCGTGAGGCTATAGTTTTTGCTTTTTCACCCTTCTATCTGGTAAGGAAGCAAAAGAAAGGATCCTTTATTGCCCAAAAGGAAATCATTCAAACAATAGATCTTATATTTTGGAAAAAGACATTCATACTGTAATCTTTTCCCCTTTGCTTCAACTGTTTACACTGTGATAATATTAGTAGTGAATAAATTAAAGAGAGGAGATTGTGATGAAACATGGAAAAGAATAGATCAACGTGGGGGAAAAAAGGAAGGATGGGACAGGCTAAAAAAAAAAATGTTTACCATAGAGGAACAAATGAAGAAAAAGCCAGAATATCTATGAAAGGAAGTAATCCCCAAAACTGGATATGTTCTAATCTTTGTAAGACTTGGGATAGTTCCACTCATGAGCTGTCCATGTATTATTTTTCCTGATTATGTCTATGCTATTACCAATCTTCCATTTTGTCATGGACCAGAAAATGTAGACACAATGAAATAGAACTTGTTTGCTCCTTTCCCCATAAAAATTGGAGGGGAAATTCTATTGGCTTATGAATGAGGACTGACATAAATTATACCTGGTGTATATGGTTTACAATATTAAACAGCTTGTGTATCAATGATATTCTTAATTAATAAAGTCAATTTAGTCATAAAATTTTATCATTCCAGACAACTTTATTATCTAAGTTGGCTTTCCATCAGCCCATAAATAGTTACTATTTTTCATAGTAACTAAGAGCATACATTTGTCAGAAAATAGACCAGCATTTCAGTACTGGCTTTGTCATGTCCTCAATGTGTGACCTAAGGATGATGTTCTATGTTTTCTAAGGTTCTGTTTCCCCAGTTGAAAAATGAGTTTGTGTTTCTGTCTCAAAGAGATACTGTGAAAATCAAAAAGAGATAATATTTCTAAAATAGTTGGTAGATAATAAATATTAATTTTCATTTTTCTTATAATACTTGATGCATCTTCATATATTCTCTCTCTCTCTTTCTCTCTCTCTCTCTCTCCCTCTCATATATATCACAGCTTAAGCTTAGATATTTACAAATGTAAGTTTAATATCATTGTTGACAGTGGTGGTCCTATCAACGTGGTTGGGTAATTTTCCCAGATAGTCATAAAGTACTTGACAGAGTTAAAGAACTTTAAAATGGACTTTACAAAAAGAAGCAGAAAAAATAATTAGTGGATAAATATTTGCTAGGCAATTTTTTAAAAGAGAGATATCTCATTTTTATGACTCTCATGAGTCATCCTAATGGATTACATCCAGGCCAACATTAATTTGTATGATTCCTCTGCTGAAAAGGGAATAAAGCAGATGGACTATTATTATTCATATCCTTTACAAACAATACCTGATAAATGCCATTGGCATTACAAGTTCTTTGGGAGTACATAAGCTTATATAGTATAAACTCAAATAAACCACTAGGGTTTCTAAAAGTATCCAAAGTATTACAGAGAATTGGCCCCTATTTCTCATTGATATGGTAAAGGAGAAAAAGAGATGAATGACATTAAGATATAAGTTATCCCCATTCTAACTTTGGATAAAAGAAAGCTCATCATTGAAAAATGTCATTATTTTCTTATTACTTTTTTTTAAATTTTATGTCAGATCTTCCACTTTAGTTCATACAGATTTCCATTTATTTTTCCATTTAATATGCCACAATTAATACTTTTCTTTATTTCAAATAAATGTAGGTTTTCTGTAAATACAAATAAAAGATTCTCAAGTTATTCTGGCATATATAATTAATTACTATATTAATATATAAACTGATTTTTGTTTAATTGAATTAGTCTCCATTGTTCTCACTATCTTCTTTAATTAAAAGTATTTCAGAATGTAAAGTAAAAATTCAAATATGATTTACAGACACAGCTATGAAGAGGGGATCCCGCTCGGATTTTAGAATGGCAGAAGAAAAGCATCAACCGGTCAGTAGTGTTCACCAATGAGCACTGTGTGGATGTACCAAGCAGTACAAAGATGTTAGCAAATTAAATAAAAGGTAATGACTGGGGCACCTGGGTGACTCAGTTAGTTGAGTGTCCAACTCTTGATTTGGGATACCTCATAATCTCAGGGTCATGATATTGAGCCCAAGTCAGCCTCCCTGCTCAGCAGAGAGTCTGTTTCAGATTTTTTCCCTTTCTCTGGGTCCCTGCCCCCCTCCCCTGCTCCTGTACTCTCTCTCTCTTTAAAATAAATAAATAAATCTTTAAAAAAATTGTAATGACCATATATTCAGGTATGAAGGTTTGGTTATGAGAAATTAATTTTAAAGGCTTATTTATGAAAAGTTAGTTATCAAAGATTTAAGAGGCTTAATTGGAAGCAAAATTAACTATGAAGAGTTAGTTTTTCAAATAACAGCCACCTTGAAAAAAATAATTATTCTCATTCTCTCTTCAGAACTTAAGATTTCACTACTAGGTCAGCCTATGGAAGAATGAAGTGTGCTTTCTTTCCACTGAATATTTAAATAAGCTGATATTATGTGCAGCAGAATCAAGTCTCCATTCCTTTCAAGTCTCTATCTCAAGGGAAATCAGTAGGAAGTACTATGTTCTTAATCTTGTTTAGTAAAATAAATAAATAAATAAATAAATAAATAAATAATTGTAGAGGCACCTGGGTGGCTCAGTTGGTTAAGCATCTGACTTTGTCTCAGGTCATGTTATTGGGGTCTTGGGATAGAGCCCCACGTTGGGCACTCAGCTGGGAATATGCTTCTCCTTCTGCTCCTTCCCTCATTCCTCACTCATGCCCTCTCTGTTTCTCTCGGAATAAATAAATAAAATATTTAAAAACTTAACTGTAAATAACATTACATATAGAATCTTGTCACTTTTTGACTATCTACAAATTATTATTAATTAAGTTTTGAGGTAAAATTATTAATAATAATAACACAAGCTACACATTACTGGCTATTATAAGTTAAGCTCCCTTGTTTTAGTTCAGACACTATTTTATCCTTGAATGATACTAAAAGTACATTAAAACAAAATAAGTTGTAAGATCTATATAGACAATATGTATCTTGTTTTCCGGAACTTTTCAGAGAGTCAGTTGCTAATAAATTTTATTTTTTTTAAGTAGGGGAGGTGCAGTTAAATTAATGTTGAGTCTATTTTAATATGGAGAAATGGTTAAAAGTAAAGTAATTTAGAAAAGATTCTACCAATTACCTGTGATGAAGCCAAGAATAGAACATAGACCTTTGGACTCATAGCTCTGTAATCAGATGCCCCCATTTAATTTGTCTTCCAGGAGAGAGTTATTCTGAGTTTGAATTCAGCTTTATTGCAGAATCAGCTGCTTCCACAATGTTCTTCCTTTGTTATATCTGCATCTTTTAAGTCATTTTTATCCCTTATGTGTATTTTCTGATCATTGAGTCCATGGATAAGGCAATAAGCCAACAATTAATGTAGAAATTGCATTTAATTTTTTAATAAAAATTGGCAAATATTTTGTGTAAACATTATGTGTGTTAAATAAAAAAAATAATAAAATTAGGCTTTGCCTCAATGAAGAGTAGTTTTGTACCATTTATGTTTGAGAGAATAGTAAAGGTATTTCAACATAAAGATGAAGGGCAAGTCTTGTAGTCACTGCCGCTCTACAGAAGAGCTAGTGAGCCAGCTGGTCATCTCATTAAGATTAGTCAGTCTCACGCCATTGCTGTTAAACATGGTAGCTTATGTTCTAACAGCATTATGGTGAAGGCTATTCTCAGAATGCAGCCTTAAAAATAGGTTTGTGGGTTGAGGAGTGGGAGGAAGGTTCACACTGTTATTACAACGCAGTCTGAGTCTGTGCTCCAAGGACATGAGGTTGTTCTAAACCTGTGGTGGAAAAAACTGTGTGTTTTCTACAACAGATGGGGAGTAGGAGGGAAAAACTTTTTTTTTCCTTTTGTGCTCCCTATAACCAATATTGTTTAGATATGTGTAACAAACAAGTTTGAGAGTGGAATGGCATTGTACCACCCACATGAATGATTGAGAGTGAGGGATGGATGCCAAGTCTGTTTTCTATGTTGCTATTTTAGTTGAGTAAGAGAAAGTGTTGTCTGTAACCCACTCCAGGGCAATAAGCTTCAAGTAAGTTCTCTGCTTCCAGAGATGAAGTTCACTTTGAATAGAGAGTACAAACACAAGGTTAAGAGTTTCTAACTCCGGAGCTTGCCACAACCCCTCTAAAAGTAAGACAACAGTCTGTATCCAAACACCAGATAGCAGTAAATGTTTTGTAAAGAAGTTACCAGTATTCATCATATGTCTCGATATTAGTAGTAATATTTGGGATGCAAGCTCTCTCTCTGCTGCCTAGTTCACTGCACTCTATAATTAGAGCTTCTCATTGTTAGAGCTGTAACGTAGTATTCAAATAAACAACTTGGGATTATGACATTTGTGGGAAATCGTACTGAAAAATCATTACGAGAAAATGAATATTAAATACCTATAAGTGCAATATGATCAATTTAGTCACCTACTGAAGAAAATGAATAATTGGATTTGTAAAAGCGAATTACAGTGGGGAGCAGCCAGTTAAAATACAGATAAATCACTTTTTATCCCATTGTTGTGGCACTCAGCTTTGGGACCTGATCATTTCAGAAATTGGAGTCTCCTGAGAAGAATTTCTTGCCAAGAGAGGGTTAGCATGTTAAAACAGACAGTGTTTTGGATTACTCTACATATCTCTACTATAAATAGGAGACTTTCAAAATGCTGTTTTGAGCTCTTCAAGTGTGCTAGTGATCAGATGTGGCAGACTTCACAATAATGAAGGACTGACATATGAATAGGGGAAAGCCTCATCATTGTAGATGGACAAGTCTTGATGAATTCAAACTATAACCTGTAATCTTTAATTTAAACTAGCTACCTAGCTGATAAAGGTAATGATTTATGATGCAGCTTACTCATTTATTGCTAATCAACAGGATTCACATATTTGAAATCCCTAGCATTCAGGAACCTGTAAGAGGTTTCATGCACGTGTTCTACTTTATGCTACTGATTTGCAAAACAATGAGGCTGGTAATGATGTGAAAGATTTAACTGGCTCTCCTTGTGTCTCCTCTATCTGAACTGATTGTTATTTGTAAAGAGAAATCTTCGGAAGCCTGTGGTTCCCGCAGGATGCTGAGCAGCCAGGCACTGGGTTGAGGATGACATCCTGTGTCAGGGATCAGAAATCAGCCAGTTAATAGCTTTGCACTTAAAATTGTCTAATATTTTTTCTCGTTAAAGGCCAATTTTCTAACATATAAAGTCATTTTCACATCCTTGATATATTGTAGACTGAAAGATTCTTTTGAAAATAGCACTACTTTAAATGATTTCTTTCTAAAGCACAATAACTTGCTAAATATTTTATGCATCAGATCATTTTATAATTTAGATTGATGTAATCTAGACCCAAGAAACAAAACAATTTTTGCTAGAATTTATATTAGAGATTCAGGCTTTGCTGTTATTTCGCAAATGGTATGTTGTAACACGATTTTGCTTTAGTAAAATAAGGGTGGAGCAATTTTTTCTCCCATTGTCAAAAGGCTAAATTTGTGCTGTTCCCACTGAACGTAAGTTATTTTAATTATTCCAAGAAAGAATCGATGTAGTTACTATTTTCATTTTCTCTAGTTGCCTATAAGAACATTTGAATTAAATCTCAAGTATTAAGACGAAAATGTATTGTAAGCTGATGTGGTCACATAAGTTTTGAGAATTTAAATTATTTTATCTAACTAAAGAAAAACAAACACATTTTGACAAAACAAAACAAAAAAAACAGGGAAAGGATTTAAGATCGGCAAAGACACAGTTTAGCACATGTTACTTTAACGGTGCCCTTACACACACACACACACACACACACACACGCACATCACATACTCACACTGAAATATTCTCTTCCTTTCAGAATATTTAGCTAAAAGTTATTTCAGTGATTATAAACTTTAAAAAAGGAAGGAAGGAGGTAGGAGAAGGCAGTGGGGTGAGGAAAATGGGAGGGACAGAGCAAGAAAAAGAAAAAGACAAATAGGAGGAAAATAATAACACCTTCCTTATTCCAGAATTTAAAGCAGTGTCTTTCTACCTTCTAGTCAGAGATGAGTCTTTAAGCATTGTCTTTTAAAAAGCATGGCTAAGACGCACTAATCATTAGTCCTTTATCAGGACCCAGTACCATTAAGGAAAAACAAAACAAAACAAATTTACATCTGCCACTTTCTCTTTCTACTTCTCATTTCTTCTTCCTCCTCCTCCTACACAGCTTCTGTGTTCGTGTTTCAGTTTCACAATCTGTCCATTGTGAACTAAGAACATGTTGGCAGTTCTCCTTACCTACAGGGGGGCAGGATACATTGGCCTCTGTGACACTGAATCTGACCTGCTTGGTTCCTATGATTGCTAGTAAAGACCATCACTCTCCAGACAAGCGGGAGTGCAAAACCAGGAACTACATACAGCAGAAGCTGCATCTGTCAGTAGGGAACAGAGTTAAGAAGTGTCGATGACTCAGTGACACTTCTATTGATCTGGTTTTTTTTTTTCCCCCTTTTGGTGAGGAAATGATGCAAAATAAATGCCTCAGCAGTGGGGGCCTTATGGCAATGAAATTTACACATTGCTATCATTTTTAGCTTGTTTTGTGAAATGTGATGCTACAATTACTAATAATGTAACAGAATTCATTTATAGTCTGTTAGTTGAGAGCCCAAAAGTTGCCACCTGATTAAATGTGGGAGCCAGGCCTTGCAATTATTTTCCAATTTCGTTTGTAGTGCATTTCTCAAATGACTTGAGCAAAAAAAAATTTTTTTTAATATGCTTATATTCATTTCAACAAAACATGTTCTATTCTCTAAAGCTGTTAGCCCATTTTAGCCAGGTAAATGTCTTTGATTATGCCAAGTAAATGCCTAAAACAAGTAACAGTATTTTTTACTTGGAGGTGATCAGAGTATTACACTGTATTGACTCTTAATCTAAAAAAATAAATTTACAAGGTTACAAGTTGTCTGCTTTGATCTGAAATGTCCCTATCTCTTATGTAATTAGTAGGAAATTCACTAGACAAATCTTGCTTCTTTTCTCTCAGGGATTTTTTTGTTTGCTTGTTTGACTGCTTGCTTGCCTTGAAGGAAATACCTGAGCCAAAAAAAGCCTCCATAGTGATTTCCCCAACAATATCTTGCCCTGACAAGAAGGTAGTTTTTAGCAAATTAACAAAGCCAACACATTTCATTAATAATAATAATAAAAAAAACCTTCCTTTTAAAGAATCACATTTTTTAAAAAGTAAGCTATTTTTATAATTTTGGTAAACTCCATAACCTCTTTTGCTGAGTTCTGTCATATTTTCTGAGGCTTGTTTCCAACTCTTTTGTGGTTCTCACTATTGCCTGACCAAGTGAGTAGGTGACCAACCAGAAAATCATGCATGTACACTTTACCGAGATTACTCCTTTGTGTTTCCCATTGAATTAGCAACATTTTCCTCTTCTCCTAGAGGTAAAGATATCTGGAAAGAGAAAACAGTGTATATTTTTGGAAATACGTCCATTTTATGTACATTCCCAAAAAGATATTTTAAAAAATTGTTTCAAATTTCCATTATGGTGAATTTATATTCATACTGAAAACAAATATTTATTGAACAATGGCTAGATACCTGGTGCTCTATCATATTACCAGGGATAAAAAGATTTCAATTTGTTTACCCTTAAACACTATTCAGTGCAGTTAGAGAAATATCATATAAACAAAAACCCTCGAGGAAGAACTCACATATCTTGTGCCCTTCACCTGAGTTGGACACAATCTTCCAGGGGCTTTACACATGTCATCTAAACAACACTCTTGTGAATCCACGCTTAATGACCCCATTTTAAGGAGGAAGAGCCTCGGGTTCAGATAGGATAATTTAGTTCCTTCAGGCCACAGCTAATAAGGGAGGGGATTGACAATCATATTCGTGTTTACTGATGTGAACATTAGGATTTTCTTATGGTCAAAGTGCCTTGAAAGTTTTGAGAAGTCATGTCTGGCCTGGAAGATCAAGGATGGCTTTAACAGTGTCTTGACAGATAAATCATAGTGAGTAGGTCATCATAACCAAGACAAAAGAGCAGCGTTGCCAAACCAAGAAAGAGAAATTTGTTTTGTTTGGTTTGGTTTGGTTTTTTTAGAAAGAGAGTGCAGTAGTGAGGAGCAGAAGGTGAGGGAGAGTGAGAACCCCAAACAGGCTCCACACAGAGCCTGAGATGATAAACTTAGCTAAAATCAGGAATCAGATGCTTAACCAACTGAGCCACCTAGGTGTCCCGAGAAATCTGTATTTAAGTACAAGTTCTTCTTAACTGGAATTAATGGGCAAATTTAGATAGATATATAGATAGATACACACTGATGAGTGATAACTTAAAAATGTAGATTCAAAGCAAAGAAGCCATGGAATGCCATAAAAGTTCATATTGCATATTATAAAAGGATTCAGAAAAAAAACCAGAAATACATTTTTAATATATGGATTATATAATAAAATCCTTTCATAACATTTTTTCTTCAGTAAATATAGTTTGGGCACTTTCTCCACATCAGAAATTATTCACGCACCTTATAGATTAATTTATTTGACCTGTAAGTCTGTTTTAGTTATTTGATTTGTTCCATTTTCTGTCTCTTACTTTGATCATTAAAACCAATACTAAAATGAATTTCTATAATCATGTATTTTTTTTTAAGCAAGCAAGCTCTATGCCCAATATGGAGCTTCAACTCACGACCAAGAGTCACATACTCTACTGACTGAGCTAGCCAGACACCTCTATACTCATATACTCTTATTTTTTTTAAAGATTTTATTTATTTATTTGACACAGAGAGAGAGAACACAAGCAGGGGGAGTAGGCAAGAGCAGACAGAGGGAGAGAGAGAAGCAGGCTCCCCACAGAGTCAGGGAGCTCAATGTGGGACTTGATTCCAGGACCCTGGGATCATGATCTAAGCTGAAGGCAGTCGCTTAACCAACTGAGCCACCCAGGTGCCCCTCATATAGTCATATATCTTCAGTTATCTCAAGATAATTTTTTAAATATGGATGGCCAGATAAATACTAACCATTCAAATAAAGGGGTTTTAGTATGTTTTATCATTTGGTAGAAAGTTTCTACTAATTTGTATTCCTACTTTGCCAAATTAATCTTCCCTGAAAATTACTTTCAGTATATCACTTACATAATTTTTGAAAAATGTTCCCCTCTTTTTCTAACCTCAGTAGCTAAAGATGCCTTCCATACTCTCAGCACTACATGCTGAATGTTAATATAGCACCCTGCTCTTCCTATTTTTCAGATTTCTTTCATTCAAGGGCCAGATGTGATTTTTCATGAAATCCAGTAACTTTTCTTGAACTATTTCTATATGTATGTATGTATGTATGTATGTGTTCATTCATTCATTGACTCACTCACTCACCCATTCATTCATTTATTCAACAAAATTGAATACAGGGACTTAGAGTGTATTGGAATTATATATACTCATTGGATATAACATTTAAACCACTCTTTGATCATTTTTATTGAAAAGATTATATGAAATTTATCCAAAGAAATTTTAAAGACACAAGTTCCAATGTCTTTCATAACTGCTTTTCATTTTATCTTTCATACCTTATCTATGTGCATATCTGACAATATTGAATTTGCATTACAAAAACATTCATGTGATTGAGATTTTTTAATTTAATATTTTAATTAACACTTGATTTCCACTCATTGTAATTTATATTTTACTACATGTTAAATCTTTACTTTCCAGTTTTAAACTCTTGATATTGAATAGAATTAAATAGATGTGAATAAAATGTGAAAAGATACAAAGAAATGAATAGTTGTATGAAATCTCTTTTTTCTCTCTCTTTCAAACTGAAAATATATCTGGACATGTGGGTAGGAGTTACACTATAAAAGACCTAGTCATCTTGGGGATAACGTGAGTCAAAATAGGAAGAATAAAAAATTTTATATTTTCAGAGACAGAATGATCTAGGATTAAGTAAGAAATAACATATGTATTTCTCTTGAGTGTTTTGCCTGACTTAGATGCTAAAAAAGAGTGACTCAGTTATCACATATTTTAGAAAAGTAATATTTGCATTCTAGCTGACTCTGGATTTTTCATTTCCAAGAGCTATGTGGGAGGGTTGCCCCCCACCCCCAGATCGAGAATACTACTTGCTAGAGATGGGATGAGTAATTAAAAGGCTATGAGCATAGGCCAGAATGTTAGAGAAGGTAAGAATCTCAAAGATAGCAAAAATGTAAAGACATTCCGTTGGTGAAAATTATCCTGCAAGGCTTTTGTTTAATGATTTCTGGGGACCACATATCTTCACACAATGTCAAACAGTCGAAGAGGTGTTTTCACATCTTTGAGGGAGAAACTAACAAAACCTTTCCCTGAATTCCCACAACACTGCTTGTCCAGTTTAGAACCATGATCTTCCTGGCCTCCTCCACGATTAGGCCCAGCTCCAGCCTGAATAGGGCTTTTGAAAGTAGTGTTGCTCCTGACCCAAAAGTCCTTTAAAAGCTGCCTTGCTCCTTTGGAGCTGCATCAAGTTTCAGATTCAGTTTGGAAGTGAAACAGTCACAATAGTACATCAATAAATGTAGTACATCTGTAAACAAAGAACATTTTTATGGCAGCCCTGAATCCACATGACAATCTGTAGAGGTCCATCCTAGGGTCTCTAAGAATACCATCTGATGAGGACTTGCAGTCCACGGTTTCCGCTGCACAGCCAACTACTCACTTGTAAGGATGTGGGTAATTCCTGATAAGTGTCCAATTGTCAACTTGAAATAGGGGACATTTGGAGCTGTACGGGCTCCTATAGTAAATGATTAATGTGTATTTTTCTGATCCTGACAGATTCCCAAAGAAGAGCAGATTGCTACCCATAAAACCAAGCAACGTCAACGTGGAATTACTGGAAGAATCCGAAAGTATTTGCAGAAATGCTGTGCTTACTCCAATGTTTCTCAAAAACCAGCTATTTTAAAGGGACCAGGGTCAATATAAATGAAATAAATGGAGGCTAAGATAAAATATGTCAGAAAATTTGCCGAAAGGTTATTTTAAGGTGGCATGTTAAAAACAATAATGGGCCATTAGGCTGTCTTGTTAAAGGCATTCAAGTCACAGGCACAGTGCATGAGTCACATGGGCAAGATTTTCCACTTTATATATAAGAACTTCAATATTGAATTTCTGATAAAAGTAAAATGTTACCATTTCCGTGTATATTATTATAAATACTTAAATTGTAGGCAGAGGAATAAGCAAAGCATTCATGCCTCTAGAAATGTGCTATCAAAATGCTACACATTATAATTAACATTACAATACAGGCTTTAATGTAATTTTTCTTTATAATGAAGTATGCATTTTAAAAAATTCTTCTGGCTGATCATTTTCCATGCAGGCACACTGCTTTTTATAAGCAAGCATCCCATTCTCAAAGGCATTAGTAATTAATTTACTTTAAAAAAAATTTGAGCAGTTCCAATGACTAAGATAAGGTACTAGAAAATTTAATGATCTATAAGAAATGGCTACATCACCTTTTAATGTAGAATTGGGGACAGATGCTTGCTATATGTGGCCTACGCCCTATGAGCATGGCTTCATCTATTTTGTGTGTTGCTAAAGCTCCAGAACCCACAACAAATTCTACCACCTAAAAGAAACTCAAGCAGTATTTGTTAAAAGAAGGAATTAATAATAAATTCTTACTGTTTGAAAAATTCCTTGAATAATAAATTCTTAACACCCTTTTCGGACTGGTAGGCATGATTTTGGAGGCTATACCTTAACTTACTAATTAACTTGTTTTATTTAATTGTGTAATAATTAACATTGAAGAAATCTTACTCTTATTAACTCTTTGTGGGCAGTTGATAATAAAGAAAAAATGCTTTTAAGGGACATGGAACACTTTGTGCTGAATGTGTTGCCCAAATTTGCCTTTGAGTTTTTGAATGTATTTATTTGTTTTGTTTGTCTGTTTGTTTACTTATTTTGAGTTTTAGATTACTAGTGGCATCAACTAGATAGCATCAACAATAAAAAAGATTCCATGTAGATAAAGATACAAATATGGATAGCTTCCATTTAGGTCCGATTTTCATGACATCTGGTTAAACCACCTACGTTTTCCTGATGGAAGCTCAGAATCTTTAAGTGGTTTTGGTCATTTTAGTTAAATATCTTACATCAGATACACCATATGGGAATTGTTTTGCTTACAATATTTATACTGTCACACAATGTGTAATTACTTTCTGAATGTCTTGTATTGTCATATTTTTAAATCTTTAAAGTTAATCGGAAAAAAAATCATTTTCCATCCCGCAGCGCTCAGGAGTTCAGATGGAGCTGACTCGTGAGTCCTGTGCTTTGCGTGCTTTGGAGCTCCGTAACACAAATTCATGTCTGGGATGGGGTGAGGGGAGTACAAAGAAAGAGAGTAAAAAGAAAGAGAGTATGGCAGAAGACTCCAGATGCTAGAGCTTACAGATGCTTTCATTACAGGAAACTCATATAAATGATGACGGTACACGGAATAGACGTGGAAAGCAGAAAAGGATACCGGATCCCGAGATACGCATCTGTACTCAGAACGTCACGGGTGAGATTACTGAAAACAACTGTTGGGAGTTTTGTGATTTAATCTCATTGACTGGATCAGTGAACAGGACATTTTTCACTTCCAGTTTTCGTGTTTTGGCTGACCTAGGAAATCTCATGGTTTTGTTTTGTGACACACGCTTTTCGGAAAAGCTGTTATTTCTGCTGTTCTGCACTGCCCTGTTTCTACTGAACTCTGTTTCGGCAGGATTTAGAGTTTCAGTGAAGCCAGAAAACATAGGGAAATAATCCAGTGCTGGATAGCTGGAGCACTAAGGATGACAGTCCTTTCTGGAGGGAGCTGGTGGCTGGAAAGGAGAGGGACTGCCACCCAGTGTTTCCACAGAGCCTATTTCAGACAGTCTCTAAACCAGCAAAGGCAGGTGGGAGTGGGACAGAGAAGAAACAAGGAAAAAAAAAAAGATTCAATTTCCTTGAGGGGGTAAAAATAATTCAAAAGTATCCGAGAAAGCTTAGGTATGGTAATTCCCTATTCCAAACATACATAAGTCACAGGCAACCTTATTCTTTGGTTTCTAGGCACTTTTTTGAGTGTAGCACAATAGGGAGAAGAAAACTGGAGGTTAGTGAATCCAGTGGGGCAAGAGGTGAAGAGGACTAAATTTCAGTCAAGACAACAAGGAAAGTACAAAGAATGCAGTTTCTCTTTCATGTGCTTTGATCGTCTTTCCTGTTTTACCCTTAATGAATACTTTCTCAAAACTAAAAATAAAACACTGCATTCTATTAAGTTATGCTCTTCCTCCTAGGGAATTCTGAATGGGTAAGTGTGTGTTTCTCATCTACGAATCTGACTATATATTTTCATATGTAGAGCTCATGCACACATGCTTGCTCATGTGTATTTTCTTTTGCTGAGGATCGGGCAACGGTCAGGAGTCCATATTGAAGACCAAAAGCAAATGTTAGTTTCCTCAGATTGAGTTGATAATTCTAGTGACTGGCCCAGACCAAACTCAGTCTGGTGTACCCAGAAATGTGCAGTCATCACATAAGATCACACACGTGCTGTGAGAAGCCAGGAAGAGCAAGACAGGTAGACTTTCCCAATCACCTGAAACTCCAGAGAAAGCTCTTCTGCAGCTCCATGTAGCAGCTCCTTACAGGTAGAAGGTAGAAAGATACTTCCTGGACAAGAGAGAAACATTTCTTGTCTGCAACTAAGGTGCTCCACGTGTGCACATCACAGTGTGAGATTTGGTGTTTCATTCCAGATAAGGTGCCCACAAGGTCTCATATTATTCTAATTGGAGAGTAATGAAATGAGATGTTATCCCAGATGCCTTTGATTTGATTTTTACCAGTTTGCTTGTGCCTTACACAAAGGCCACACTTGTATGCCCTCATAGTGCATGAGCACACATTACTCAGAGCTGTATTACCAATCCTTGATGCTGGTCACAGCTTGCTTACTTGCGGATGGGACCTTTGCCATTGTAGAAAGACGCTAATATATACATGGTCAGCAACTTTACTCATTACAAATAAGCTCTCTCCAACTAAATGATTTAAATAATCATATTAATAAATACATGATACCCGTACGTACAAGTCACCTTTTCTCCCCCACTGATGGCTTTGATTACTTTGACAGACTAAGATACGCTAATGATACAAATTAGGAGCAAGAAGAATTAAAAGGGTGTTTAACTCTGATGCCAGGCTGTCAATTTCCTATAGTGCTACCAACTTACAGATAGATGATTAAAATTGTTTCATTTTAGGAATTTTGAATATTTTAAAAATTGAATGAGTTTCTGGGGGAGGAAAAAAGAAAGAAAAATCTATGCTTAGCTAATTAGACGTCCTATTTGATTTAACAATAGAATAGGATCATTCTTTGAGCATTAAGCTCATCCTGCATCACTATAAGAGCCTACATTTTGCTATTACAGAATGTATTTGCAAATTTGACTCTGTGTATTTGGCTCATTCCATATATTTGATATTATTCATATACTTTCTTTAATTACAAAATTGTACAAAGGAAAGGTCATTTACTCCTTATTTTGTTTCTAAAGTAATTATTTCCAAAACATGATGATAGATACTGTGGGTAAGTCCCAGATATATGAAATATAGTTTCTTTCTCTGAGGGACTAAAAATCTAGCAGAAAAAATGGCACAGGCACACAAACAACCATATAGTGCAGAATCTTCTGAGTGACATAATAGTATCCTCCAAGTACTTGGATTACTTGGCTTGCAAGGAAGTAGTATGGAACTTGGATTTTTCAGTCAGACAGTGTAGTTTTAAGCCTTAGTTTCATCACTCTGGAATTATCATCGCCTTGAAAAATTTACTTAATTTATTTGGGTCTCTATTGTATTATCTGTATGATGAAGTAAATAATACCTCTCAGTTATGTGTGAATATTGATTGAGCCAATACATGTGAACTATTTAGAACAGAGACTGGTTTGTAGTACACCCAATGGTTACTCCAAAAATCAAACATATCCCTGTGGTTTTATCATGTCCTTCTTGGCACTGTACACTAGACTACAAACCTCTTGAGGTCAAAGACTTTATCTTATTCATTGTTACATCTCCACTGATCCAACAGGAGTTGAATAAACATTTATTAAATGAATAAACAAATAAAGAGATGGATGGATGGCTGTTTGATAATTTGTTGGTTAAATAATAGTTATTTAGAGGCTCTAGCAAGGTCTGCATCCTCATCTCTATGGAATGGTCATCTTCTTTGTCTGAGAATACTATACTAGAAAGGATTGTAGGAGTATAGAAGAAAGCAAAATTCCTATTTATACTGTCAAAGAAGTTGAACCAGTTCTGAGGGTCACTGGAGTGACACACTACTCTCATATTCTATATGTATGTTATAATAAATGTTCAGAAAATAAAAACACCTGGAAAAAAGTTAGTAAGAAAAAACCCAAAAAACAGAAGTTGCCTAAATAAATTAGCACTCTTCAGTGGGTATAGGTGAGTGAGGATAGAGTAATGCAAAGAGCTCCATGCAGGAAGTCAGAGGCTTCATAGTCAATCCCATCTGAGAACTCCATGACCTTGGACAGGTTACTTTATGTTTCTGAGCTTTATTTCCATCATAGATAGAAAATGGAGGACTAGCCATCTTCGAGTTTTCTTCTAAGTGTGAAATTCTGAGTCCTTTCACTTATTTTTCTTATTTATCTGAGTTTTGGAGGAATGAGTTTGCTCAAAGGATTTATAAAGTATGTGTGGTGGACTTGAAGACAGAAACAGCTGATGACATTTGCAGTCCAAATGCAATTTTTGTTTTTGTGTGTTTTTTTTATTATTAACTATAAGGCTAGTTCATTCGGCAATTAAAAAATAGTTGAAATATTCTTTTTTTTAAAAGATTTTATTTATTTATTTAACAGAGAGAGAGACCACAAGTAGACAGAAAGGCAGGCAGAGAGAGAGGAGGAAGCAGGCACCCCGCTGAGCAGAGAGCCCAATGCAGGACTCGATCCCAGGACCCTGAGATCATGACCCAAGCCAAAGGCAGAGCCTTCAAACCACTGAGCCATCCAGGTGCCCCATAGTTGAAATATTCTGAACCACCATATTTCCCTAGAAAATTTAATAAAATTGGAACTAAAATTTTGTTCTTTAGCTGAACAAGTTATAGATCCATGTTTCTTAATAAAAAGAATTATATTCTGATTCAATTAACTAACAATTATTTAATAAACCTTTAAATGACATAAATTAAAGAATATTTTTATTCATTTTAGTTTACCAGACACATTTATGCACATGTTTTTATTCTTTCTCACAACTATACAGAAATATCAGTGTGGGGGCTCCTGAGTGGCTCAGTGTGTTAAAGCCTCTACCTTCAGCTCAGGTCATGATCTCAGGGTCCTGGGAGCAAGCCTCGCATGGGGCTCTCTGCTTGGCATGGAGCCTGCTTCCTCCTCTCTCTCTGCCTGCCTCTGCCTACTTGTGATCTCTCTCTCTCTCTGTCAAATAAATAAATAAATAACCTTTAAAAAAAAGAAAGAAAAAAGAAAGATCAGTGTGTTTTCAATTTCTTTTTTGTAACTCCACATCTGCCCTGCACCCCCCCCTTCCCCTGCTCTACTCCTCTAGCCCAGCCTCAACAGACCATAAAAATAGAATGCTCTGCTGTGTTAACAGATTGGCGGAGGAGAGTGGAGTCAGATTCCTTATTGCCATGATTCCCTCTTATAAGGTGACCTCCAGTTGGCTGGGGGGGTCTACTTTACAGACTTTTTTTCCTTCCAGGTTCTTCAAGCCTAAGGGTGAAGACAACCCCCAGATTCCTACACTATTCCCTGCAGTTCCCATCCACCCCACACATTTTTGTGATGACTATGTTTTTAAATAAATTGGGACCAAGTTATTCAACTTTGATTTACAAATTTATACTGTTTTATGAACTAAGAAGCTGCATTTCAACCTTGCTTAAAGCTATGATTTGAAAGCATCCACAGAAGGTTGGACTAGAACATTTAACACACAACCTTTGTATGTGCTTCTGGTTTCCTATCTTATCAATTAAGTATAATTTTTTTATAGTCACTTTGTGTATTCTGAGGAATACATTGAACATTCTGAGAAGTATAAAGACATCAAGAAAAAGTACCTGCTGTCATAAATCTGCCAATCTAGTACAAGAATATACACATGCAGCAGCAATATTTTATTCAAGAAGAGCACAAAACACCAGATTTGAAGTGTAAAGACCTACTTGAGTGGAAATCTGGGGTCTGTCACTTAGTAGATGAGTGACCTTAAATAAGTGACTTAATGTTCTGAAATTTATACTTATCTCAAAGGCAAAATAAAATTACTTGCTCTAACTATGTTATAGGATGTTGGTATTTTAAAAGAATTCCCAAGTACTCTGTGTGTATGTGTTTGTGTACACTTTAATTATATTGTGAGTTTTTTGGGTTGCAAGATGCTGTCACCATGAGAATATGTTATGATCAAAAACTTTTAGAAAAGCAAGTCTAATACACATTAAACAACAACTAATACTGTCAGATTCTATGTGATAAATAGTCACACATGTCAGGTGTGAGCATTAACATTTCACTGGATGAAAAGTGATTAAAACAGTTTTCTAAAGTAGAGGTGAATTTAAGATCAGTCTTACAGAGTGGGGATAAAATTTAATTAAGTCTTCAGAACCAAATGTATTTTACAGAATTCCTAAATTCTACCTTTCCAGAAACTGAAAAGTTGGGTAATTTATTTCAGCTACCTGGGTCTACCAAGTCAGAATTAAAAATATTCTGTTTCAATATCAAAGGCATCCTTTAAGTTCTTTGTGTAGCTACTGGCAAAGCCCTCATTAGATAGAATTTTAAATGACTTCTGATGAGGACAGTCTCTAGGGAGTTTCTGATTTAGGACAAATAAGTCCAAATATTCTTCTCAGGCATACTTATCCAATTGAAACAGATTTATTGATGCCATTAAGGACCATCTTACACTTTAAAACAGATTATAAAGATGGCATCCCTCAGGATATATATAAATAAGCCACTCTGAGACCCGATGATGATGGTGATGAAAATGAGGATGAGGATGATGCTGAAATAGGAGACGAGGGTAATAATAATAAAAATACTATTTAATAGTCAGTGAGTGCTTACTTTCAGCAGAAAGCATGATGACTCTCTTAATATGTAACCTTATCTAATCATCTAAGTAACACACAATAAAACAATGTTATGTATACTGTAAATTACCATAATTCTAAAAATGAGGAAACAGAGGCACAGAAAATTATATTTAAGTTATGTAAGCTAATAAAAATTGGTTCTAGGTTTCAAATCCAGAATTTTTTCTCAAAGATTATCCACAGACATTTTAGACAGTGTAGTTATTTTATTTTCCCACGGTAAATTCCATCCCTCCGGGCTTATAGAGAAAAACTTCAATATTGCCCAAAACCAATAATTAAATATTATTTTTTTTCTAGCCAAAGAGATGTAATCAGTCCTTTATTCAACAATGCTTAAAGGTTAACCAACCATCTACTAAAAGCCAAGCTTGATTTTAGGGGCTGAAGATATGGTAGTGAATGAAGCAGAAAAAAAATCCCTGCCTTTAGGACATTCTCATATAGTAAGAGATTGACCTGTAAACAAACAAACAAACAAACAAACAAACAAAAAAAGGCATAAAATAATGTAGTGGTTATGATCATGAACTTTGTAATTCGAAGATAAAAATAGAAATATTATATGATCCAATAATTCCACTACTAGATATCTATCCAAAAAATGAAAACATTAATTCTTAAAGATATATGCACTCCTATTGTAAATTGCAGCATTATTTACAACAGCCAAACTATGGAAACAACTTAAATACCCATCAATAGATGAATGAATAAGGAAGATGTGGTATATGTATATATGTATATAGAGAGGCAACTTGTGTGCATGAATGCACAATGAAATATTATTCAGCCACAAGAATGGATGAGCTCTTGCCATTTGCAAAAACATGGATGGATTTGGACAGTATTATGCTAAGTATTATGCTAAAATAAGTCAGACTGAGAAATAAATTCCACTCATAGGTGGAATTTAAAGAACAAAGCAAATGAATAAGCAAAGAAACAAAAAGAAGTCAGACCTATAAATATAGAGCTCAAACTGATGGTCGCCAGAGGGAAGCAGGTGGAACATGGAAAAATGGATGAAGGGGAGATGGAGATACAGGTTTCCAGTTATGGGATGAAGTAATAGGAGTAAAAGGTGCAACATAAGGACAAGGGGTCAATGGTATTGTAATAGCATTGTATGCTAACAGATGTGAGCTACACTGTGGTGAGCATTGCATAATGTAGAGAGATGTGGAATAACTATTTCGTACACCTGAAACTAGTGTAACATGTGTCAACTGTACTAAAAAAAAAATTAAGGAAGATATGAATTCCAATTATCCTCCATCACTTTCTATCAATGATCTTGGAAAAGTTATTTACTCTCTCTGAAATCCAGTCTCTTCATCTACAAAATAAGATAATAGTATTTAATTCTAAATAGCATTATTATATGGTATGAAATAGTATTTAAAAGAGCTTAGCATAGTGCTTACAATAGTGCTTGATAGGGAAGCTGTTTTTAAGTGCACCACACATGCTTACACACAGGTATTGAAGTAGGAATGAGTACATATACACCTCCCACCCACATTTCATCACACTTCTTTCCTGTATTTCTGGTCTCTCTTAAAATTATAATTTCTTTCAGGAAAACTTTTTAATACTAATTAATTCAACTTCCACAAAAATTTCTTCACCACACTCATCAGCACATTAATCCTTATCTCATCAGCCTTAAAATTCTCTTAATTTTGTTTTGTGTTTGGTATTTGGTGATTACCCACCAAGCTCTTTATATTGGCTCAGGAAAGAAGCTCTGACTTGACTCAGACAATGGAGCTTTCTACGGATTCTGGGAAAGAAGCTAGCTTGGTGTCTCACTCTTGACTGCGAGGCGGGTGAATGTGAGCCGTAAATCCATGGGCAGTCATTTTGCCACTCCGAAAGAAGCTGGTCCAAAGATGTGGTTGTCCCTGAACAAGGCAGGCAGAGTGGCAATCCCCTGAGCAACTAAAGCAAGTCAATTCTGATTTATGCCCAGCCCTGGATCCTCTAGTTATAAAAGTCACAGACAAGAAAAAGCCTCCCCCTATCATGTGTCATTTAAGTCAGTTTGAGTTACTTTCTTTTTAACTGAAACAATAAAGAGCCCTAAAGCACACAAAAACTGTTCCATTATAATAGCGAAGAGAAATCAAGGGGAGAAGAATCAAGAGCAGAATATATTTTGCATACATTTTATGCAGCCAGGTGGCACAATAAAAGACCAAGTAGAAGCCAATATGTGTGCACCCTGAGCCAACCTTGGGCTTATGGCATTAACACGTACCAACCCGCAGAAGCTCACGAAATGAGAATGCTAATTCCTCAATTACAAGGCCGCTGTAGTCTCTAAATACTATTTGCTAATATTTAGACAATCAGATGCTATAATTTAAAGTCTCAATCTTGAGGTTTTTTACCATTTGCAAAAAAAAAAAATTGCAATGAAAAAACAGTAAGATAGCAAAGAAATTGTTTGAAACAACTGCAGTAAGTTCTTAGCCACGTCTGATTTCTTTACAACCTTTTCTTTCCGGTGTTAGATTCCTTGTTCCCCCTTTCTTCAACAGGAATCTAGTCGTAATGTTATGGAACTGGCATCCTATTCCTTATCTCTGAGAAACCTGTTGTGTTTGTGTGAGTGTCTTTGCTGCTGTCTGCGAACCACAACGAAATGGAATTCTCGTGTAGGTTGTAAAAGTTCTCGTATGAATTTTTGTTCTAGTTAAATACGTCAGGGAAGAAATATGCAACAAATAATAAAATGGATGCAAACATTCATCAATCAAGGGCTTCCTGCCACTTCAGTGCTCCTAGAAGTGTCCTCAGAGTGACAGCCCAAATGCATGTTGGCAGGCCAATCAAAGCTTTAGAAATAAAACAAAATGTTTCATACTGGCCTCTCGATTCTCTAAGGCTGTGACAGTCGGGTTGCAATTTCATTTTTTGTGTGTTAGTTTGGAATTTCTTTATAAAATCATGTTTATTCTGCCCCTTTTGCTGTCACATACCTGCCAATACTGTCGATGGCTATAAAAAGTAGTGTATCCGTAATCTCTGGAGAACGGTGTTCTTTAGACATATTTGTGATTTATTTTAAAGCTCGATGATAATATCGGCATTTTTCTATTCTTTCAGATGGAAAGTTACATAATCACAACCTAAAAAAGTACTTTAACACTGAAGAAAGAGACAAGAAAAAAAGAATCTTGATTCATTTTACCCTTATTCTTTTGCCTATAAGCTGCAGTTTTTTTTTTAAAGTATATAAATATAAAGAGGTATAATGGAACAGAAACGCTACAAATAACATCCACACTGCTCTTAATGTGCCTTAGTTTTGGCTTGAGAAGCTCAAATGTTCATGCCGTATTTATTTACAATGGGGTTACTTTCTATTATTGGTTCAGCCATAGATTGTCATTTTAATAACAAAGGCTTCAGCATGATTTGTAAAGTTTTAGATGTGCCATTGGTCTAGTTTAGGACATATGAAGCATGGCAGTGAAAGGAAGGGATCTTGTTAATGCATAAGGATGAATAGAAATTTCCATTTCGATTTTCATTTCAAGCTGGGAAAGCAGATGTATTCTAAAAGACAGTGCCGCTGAACTAAATTCTTCTTTGTACCCAGCATTTCTCTCTTGAGGTAAATATCCTTTTCCTTTTTTCCTAAATAATTCACAAATTGCTTCTGCACAGAGGCCAAAGAGGGTCAGAACAAAATTCAATTACCTCCGATCACTATATTCTCCTCTTACAGGGGAATGCTGTGGTATGAGGTTTGCTATCTTAATCATATATGAAGGTTAAATGCCAAACAGATGATTATAAAATTTGGGGGTCAGGGGAAGAACATCTAATATTCTGCATGTTTTATTTTATTCTATTAAAAAAGGTATGCTCATTCTTACCTTTTATTTATCTGTCATATAATTCTTAATTAAATCCTTCTCAAACTACCCTTTTCCAGGATTTTCCTAATTATCTATGCCAACACAGACCACAAACCATGCTCTGTGTCACATTGGGTCTCATCAACATGTCACATCGTGTCCTGTCACTTTATAGAGCACAGTGTGACAGATGAGATTCCAGAGCGAGGACTGCATTATCTCTTGGCAAAATGAAACATGAAAAGAAATAGATTTCTCATCTGATTTTTTCCTTTCTATTTACACTTATACATACCATATGGATTTTTTATAAGATTTTCAAAGGTCATTAGAGTTAAATAATACTAAATACATATTCTTCTAAACATTGACTTGTCTTATTTCCTTTTTTTTTCTTTCTTTTTATACCAAGAGTAGTGGTTCTAATCATGGTCTAGTCTCAATGATGAGAATAATAAATAGGCATTAAATTCTTGAAATACTGTGTTTACCACGATATACTTCTTCCTTGTGATGCTTACATCAGCTCAGCAGGTTAGGTATGGTAATATGTATTATTCCTTTTTTAAGATAAAAATACAGTGGCACAGAGAGATTAATGATGCATCTCAAGTGATATACTGTCTAAGCAAGGACTAGAAGAGGTTCTTCTGCTTCTGTAAGTGGTCAGATAACATGTGCAGGGTATGCTTCTTGTGCATGAATGTTGAAAATGTGGACCCTAACTATGCTTTTTGTTAATCCATGTCATCTTTAAAATTGTTATATTGTATACATGTGCAGTAGGCAGAACTTTGGCCCCCATGGTCTTTGTCTCCTTGTGTAACACCTGTGATTTTATCATGTTATATGGCAAAAGAGACATTATAAATATAATTATAGCGACAGATCTGTTGACCTCAAGATAGTGAGATTATTCCAGATTATCTGGAGTGCCCAGTGTAATCACATGGGCCCTTTAAAGCACAAGAGGACATCAGAGAGATTTGACAGAGTCAGATTTAAAGGACAAGAAATATTTGAAGCAGTGTTTCTGCCTTGGAGATGGTGGGGGCAACATGTCAAAGAAATGACACATCAGTACCATAACCGCAAAGCACGACATTATACCAAAAAACCTAAATAAGCTTATAAATGGATCTTAGAGTTGTTAGCTAAGCCCTCAGCAGGCCTTCACCTTGGTTTGTGCCCTGTTAGATCCTATGCTGAGTACCTAGCTGGGCCCACCTGGATTTCCAACCCATAGAAACGATATGGTTGGAACGAATGGTAAACAACTGGTAAACAAATGGTAACAATTAAAAAAGAAAATAAATAGTTACTGTTTTAAAACACTAAATTCGGAGTAATTTGTAAAGGCAGTAACAGAAAATTAATGAAATACGATACTTGTCTATCATTGCCATAATGTCAGTGAGTTCTGTATGCAAAGTTTTTATCTCACGAAAAAATGGGGCAAATACTGTCTTCTGTTGATCTTTCTGCTGACTCTAATTAAGCCCGTGGTCAAACTCCTCAAGGCCTAATCTATTCTACTCTCCACTACTCTCCAAGCATTTCCATTGTAGAAGGCAACCATAGATTTCAGAAAAACAGGAAGTTTGTGGCCTTGGAGCCCTTGGAGTTGACCAGATTTCAGCCTTGAGGTCAATCTTTTGCTACCCTTGGATCTTCTTGTACAGATAATGACCCAGGAAGGTGGGTCGGTTCCACAGGAGAGAGGAGAGCAAAACTATAACAAACTGACAGAATAACTTTTTGTGATATCAGACCATGTATTCCTTATTTACTATAATTCCCTTATTAGTCTGTGGACTCCTTAGATATGAGGCAGATTCATGATTCATCTGGGGCTGCAGGAAAATGTGGTCACATTTGAAAAGAAAACAAAAAATTCCCAGCTTTGAAATTCAAATTAGGCCTTTGGACCCTCTTGGTCCCAACAATAGACTGAAGATGATATTCATGAGTCTTAAAAGCTAAAGCTCAGCACATTGAAGGACTCTTAACATTTATATTATAAACCAAAGACTAACAAGAATGTTAAATGACAGGGGTGTCTGTGAGGCTCAGTCACTTAAGCATATGCTTTCAGCTCAGGTCATGATCCCAGAGTCCTGGGATGGAGCCCCGCATCAAGCTCCCTACTCAGGGGAGACTTTGCTTCTCCCTCTCCCTCAGCTGCTCCCCCTGCTTGTGTGCTCATTCTCTCTCTCTCTCTTTCTTTCGAATAAATAAATTTTTTTAAATAAATAAAATTTAAAAAAATGTTAAATGACAAAAAAACAGAAACAAAAGCCAGTTCAAAAAGTATATGGGCCTCTAATAAGATTGGGGGAGGGGTGACAAAAATTCTGGAAGTAGAGAGATTTCTTGCCCTTCTCACATCCCTCCACTCTGCCCCTTACTTTCAGTCTTGGGAGCCACACAGTATATCAGCATGTGGTGGGAGTATGGGAGAATAAATGAAGGCACGGACTTCTGAACAGATAAAAGCAGCTACACAGATTCTCTCCAACCCAGCCCTTAACAGTTTGCCTGTGACTGAACTATGGATCTGGTATATATACACACCACATTTTTTTTTTTAAAGTAGGCTCTATATGGAGCTTGAACTCACAACCCTGGATATCAGAACCCGAGATGAGAGATCAAGAGTCAGACATTTAACTGACTGAGCCACCCAGACACCCCAGGATATATGTATTTTTCATTTTGCACCTGTAAGCAGCCCTAAAATGGCCCTAGCAGTCAGGAAAGGGAGGCAGAGAATTCATGTCAAAATGGAGGTCAGGGGAGCCATCCTTATGTGATAACTTCCTCAGATATTTATTTTTTGCCTTTCACTCCAATTTTGGAAATTTTAGATTTTGTTTCCATTTTTAGGATCTCAGATGCATTCAAATTATCTTGATTTATTTTTTTATTTCAAAGATTTTTAGCTATTTGTGGCAGAGGGTTTTATACCTTGTCCCTCTGTCATCTTAATGGAACTGAATGTTATAGGAAAAATTCATAGACATTACTTAAGTGATCACCTAAAACAATATCCCCAAACCTCTGTTATGGCCCACTTAGAAAGTAATAACAGAAGTAGACTGTGTAAGTCTTCTTTTAGTTTGTGGAAACCAACCTAGGCATCTGGCCACCCCAGCCTCCACTCAGCTTCAAGGAAAACTAAGATCTTAAATCAGCACCTCTTAGCCTATTTGTAAGCATACTATATTCTTCAGCACACAGGTTTGTAAACTTTGATAAATACGAGTAATATTTTGCTATGTCCATTTTTTTAATCATTTTAACAATATAATCTCAGCATACTTGTTACAACTAGTCTTTTTCTCTAATTGCTTTTATTGTAAAAAAAAAGTTATATTTTCCCCTCTACACTTCCTATATTTCTTTAAAATTACTAGTTCATTTTAAAACATTTTTAAAAGAAAAACAAGAAATAAAATTAACAGTAATCTGAACATCAAAAGACAAAAATTACTTATAACCCCGGGCTTAAAAAGACATGGCTACTAGGGAGTATGTATGTGCTCAATAATATTTTTTCAGTGAATGAATTAAAGAATTTTGATTTTTTTTTACAATTTAAAAATATTTTCCTTTGCATATTTCAGGTTGTTGTTATCCTTATACATATAAATTTAGTTTTATTTCCAGTTTTTTAATCCTAACATTCTAATGTGATTATATCAAGTGACAGAAAAGCAATTCAAACTGGTTTAGGGGGAAAAAATAAAAAAAAAACTGATTATAAACTTAACTGTAAAATGCAAATGGTTGAAAAGATAGTAGCTTACATAAAAAAATTGAAGGAATTTTTAGCCTTCAGTTTCTGAAAAGAGGGGTGTTCTTGCTCAGTCTCAAAAACTACCAGGCCCTCAAAATCATTCCAGGAAACTTTCTGCCAATTTTACTAACTCTAATATCAGCTTTTCTCCCTCCCCTTTGCATTCCTCCAGATGGTGGGAAATAACATCAAAGGTCCCAAATATCCCATATTATGGAGTAGGAAGGAAAAACTTTTTTGCAGATGACATAATCATCTATTTAGAAAATCCAAAAGACTAGACAAAAACTCCTGGAACTCATAAACAATTATAGCAAGGTTGCAGGATGAAAGGTTAATACATAAAAAGTCAATTGTTTTCCTAAAAACTAGCAATAAAGCAGTGGAATTTGAAATTATGTATAATATAACTATATATCACAATACTATTTACATTTGCGCTCAAAAAACCCAAAATACTTAGATATAAATCTAACAAAATGTGTGCAAGACCTACTATATGAGGGAAACTACAAAACCCTGATAAATAAAATCAAAGAAGAACTAAATATATGAAGAGATATTCCATATTTGTGGACAGAAGATTCAATATTATAAGAACGTCAGTTCTTCCCAATTTGACTTATAGATTCAAAACAATCCTAATAAAAATCCCAGGCAAGTTATTTTGTGAATATCAACAAACTGATTCTAAATTATGTATGGATAAGATAAAAACTCAGAATAATCATCTCAATATTGAAGAACAAGGTCAGAGTACTGATAATATACAACTTCAAGATTTACCATAAACTAGTAATTGACATCATGGTATTGGTGTATTGGAAAGAACAGACAAATAGATCAATGGAACAGAACTGAGAGCCCAGAAATCGATCCCCATTAATATAACTGATTTTTGAGAGGAACAAAGACAATGCAACAGAGAAAAGATAGTCTTTTTAACAAATGGTGCTGGAACAATTGAACATCCACATGAAAAAAGTTAATCTCTTTATAAAAATTAACTCAAAATTGATTATAAACCTAACTGTAAAATGCAAAGCTACAAAACTCCTAGTACATAATGTGCAAGAAAACAAGTGACCTTGGCTATGGTGATGTCTTTTTGGATTCAACATCAAAGGCATGATCTGTGGAAGAAATAATTGATAATCTGGACTCATAAAAATTAAAAACTTCTGCACTGAAAAAGACTCTTTCAATAAAATGAGAAGAAAAGCCACTTACCAGGAGAAAATATTTGTAAAAGACATCAGATGAAAGACTGTTATCCAAAATATACAAAGAATTCCTAAAACTCAACAACAACAAAAAAACCCAATTTAAAAAATGAACCAAAGACCCTAATGGACACCTCATCAAAGAACATAAACAGATGGCAAATAACCATATGAAAATATGTTCAACATCATATATCATTAAGGAATTGCAAGTTAAGACAACAATGAGATACCATTAAGCACCTATTAGAACAGCTAAAATCCAAAATGCTAAAAATACCAAAGGCTGATGGGAATGTGGAGCAACAGCAACAGGAACTCCCATTCATTACTGGTGGGAATGCAAAATGGGACAGCCAGTTCTAAAGGCAGTTTGTCAGTTCTTATAAAACTAAAAGTACTCTTACCCTATGATCCTGCTATCATACTCTTTGGGATTTACTCAGGTGAACTGAAAACATACCCACACAAAAAACTGCAAGTTTATTTATAATTGAAAAAACTTGGACGTAACCAAGTTACTTTTCCTACTTTTTCAGTAGGTGAATGGATAAATAAAACTGTAGTACCTCCAGAAAAATAGAATATTATTCACTGCTTAAAAGAATTTGGCTATCAAGCCATGAAAGGACAAGGGACGGGGGACTTAAATGCATATTACTGAGCCAATCTGAAACAGCTACAGACTGCATGATTCCAACTATTTGACATTTTGGAATAGACAAAACCATGGAGACAGTAAAAAATATCAGTGGTTGCCAGTGGTTGGGGAGAAGAAGAGATGAATAGAAGCACAGAGGATTTTTAGGACAGTGAAACTATTTTGTATGATACTATAATGGTTAATGAACACCATTATACATTTGTCCAAATCCATAAAATGTACAATACCAATTCTAAACCTTAAGGCTATAGGATGAAAGTTTATGTCCCCTCAAAATTCATATGTTGAACTTCCCAATGTAATGATATTTGGAGATGGGGCCTGTAGGGGATTATTAAATCATGAGTGTGGAACCCTCATGAATGGGTTTAGCTCCCTTATAAAAAGACCCCAGAGAGATCCCTAACCCCTTCCATTCTATGAGAACACAGCAAGAAGACAGCCATCCATGAACCAGGAAGCTGGCTCTCACCAGACATTGAATTTTCCAGAACTTTTTCTTGGATTTTGCAAACCACAGAAGTAGGAGAAATAAATTTCTTTTGTTTATAAACCACTCAGTTTATGACATTCTATTATAGAAGCCTGAAGGGACTAAGTCACCTAATGTAAACTATGAGTGATAATCATGTGTCAATGTAGGCCATCAGTTGTAACAAATGTGCTACTGTGGAAATATTGATAGTGGGGAAGGTTGTGCATGTGTGGGAAGTGGGGGTAGATGGGAACTCTTTGTGATTTGCACTCAATTTTTCTGTAAACCTGAAACTGCTCTAAAAATACAATTTATTAAATTTGTAAAAAGGGAGGAAAAAAGAACTAAAAGCATGGTAAATAGAAAGTTTAAAATATGATAGCAGAAATAAACCTAAATTTATCAGTAATCACAATAAATAGACATGTCAATATCATTAGTTGACAGAAATTCTTAAAACGTATTTAAAAAGAAATCTGTTATGTGATATACACAAGTAGCACACATAAAGCAAAATTACAGAGAAAGATTGCATGTGAAAGGATATGAAATGACAGGCAAATACTAAGGAGAGCAAGTTGATATAATGATATTAATCAGATAGGTTTGAATTTAAGGCAGAATGATTATTAGAGATGAAGTCATTACTCTACACAATGATTAAAGTAATAATCTGACAAGATGCTATAATTCAAAACGGGTATGAGCTTAAAGCATTTTCAAAATAAATAATTCAAAATCTGCCTGTATTATGAGGAAAACTGGATATATCTTCAGTTAGTGTGGCTGACAATAATACCCTTTTATTTTTCCTAGAAACTAATAGATCAATCAGGACAAATGTAAGAATATAAATGATTTAAACAAAACAAATATTAATCCCTATACATTGATATGTATGTTAAACTCTTAACCCTTACAATTAATCATTATATTCTTTCCAAGCAAAAATTAAGCAGGTATTAAACAACAAAACAACAAATACCAAAGATCATATTATGTAGACTGCACCTAGCATAGTCAGTATTTTATTTTATTTTATTTTTATTTTTTAAAAACTTATTTATTTATTTGAGAGAAAGAGAGCAATAGCGAGAGCACAAGCAAGGTGGAGGGCAGTGAGGGAGAGGAAAAACCAGACTCACTGCTGAGCAGGGAGCCTGCAATGGGGCTCCATCCCAGGACAGACATTTAACCAACTGAGCCACCCAGGAGCCCTGCATAGTCAATATTTTAGAGAGTAAACTCACACAGCCGTACCGGACAATAATAATAATGACAACAACAATAATAAATAACAGTAAATGCTATAGAATAGTTATACACATACTTGTTATTCTTTTAAAAAATATGAACAGTTGATGCTCACTTGAAATTTTGTTTCTGCATTCTGATACACCAAGTTATTTTCTTTTTTACTTTTATTGGCTATTAAATTATATAAGATATGCTATGTTTAAAATTTATAAATGTAATACCTTTAGAATAAAAACATAACACAATAGGACTAATTAACATGTCTTACCTATATGAAATAATAATGACATGTTTCTTTCTATTTCAAGATACAGTGATGTGTTTTTATCCTTCAGTTTCTTTTTCCAATAATTCTTCCCTGAACTGTCTTTAGGATATCATCCTTTTCTTTTATTTAGAGGTAAAACTGAATAAATGCAAGTTGGTACAGCCACTTTGGAAAACAGTGTGGAGGTTCCTCAAAAAAATAAAAATAGAACTACCTTATGACCCAGCACTTGCACTACTAAGTATTTACCCTAAACATACAGATGTAGTGAAAGAAGGGCCATATGCATCCCAATGTTCATAGCAGCAGTGTCCATAATAGCCAAACTTTGGAAAAGCAGAGATGCCCTTCAACAGATTAATGGATAAATAAGATATGGTCCATTTATACAATGGAATATTACTCAGCCATCAGAAAGGATGAATACCCAGCTTTTGCATCAACATGGATGGGACTGGCAGAGATTATGCTGAGTGAAATAAATCAAGCTGAGAAATTCAATTATCATATGGTTTCACTTATTTGTGGAATATGAGTAATTGCATGGAAGACATTAAGAGAAGAAAGGGAAAAATGAAGGGGGGAATCAGAGGAGGAGAGGAACCATAAGAGATTATAGACTCAAGAAACAAGTTGAGGGTTTTAAAGGGAAGGAATGTGGAGGATGGGTTAGCCCAGCGATGAGTATTAAGGAGGGCATGGATTGCATGGAGCACTGGGTATTATATGCAAACAATGAATCTTGGAACCCTACATCAAAAACTAATGATGTATTGTATGGTGACTAACATAACATAATAATAATTTTAAAAACCCCATAGGATTAATTTCAATTTCCATTTCTGTTTTGATTAAGTCCCCATTACACTCTTTTCTAGTGTCAGTCTAGTAATATCAAGCTGAAAAACTTCTCAATAATAGCATTTGAGCATGGAATTCTAGTATTTTACTTCCCTGAGATAGCAAATTTTTAAACTTGTTGGAATTACTTTCTGGTTCTCCAAAATTGCCCCTATAACTTGTATTAACAGTCTTGTTTAGGTAAGCTAGTTTTTTTCAATCAAGTCCTTTGCATCTACAAATTTATCATATAGAATATCCATCTCTAAAATAGCCAACATTTTTAAGACACTGAATCACATTGAATGTCATCATATTTTAACCTCTCTTTTTCAGGAAAAAAAATTATTTTAAAGCATAGAAGCAACTAGAACTTGTGAAATTAAAATTACGTCCCACTAAGTTATAGTTTTAGTAAAAAAATGGAAGTTCTGGCTTACCTCACTGTCTTTTTCTGATCACATTCTTGGGTTCTGAATTTTATTTCTATTTTAAAAATTGCTCATTTTTCACAGTATAAATTTTTGTCATGACCTTCTCACCAGAGCTAGCAATTCAGGTCACAGTTAACTCATTTTTTAGACTCCTTATGACCTCTTCAAAAGACCACCAAAGGGTTGCAGAAAACAGCATAGGAATTTTTATTTTACTGTAATTATTTCCTCTATTCCCATCATTAATATATTTCCAGATGGGAGAAGGACATCTTCTTTCCCACATTATGAAAATATGATTTTACATCAGATTTAAAAAAAAATTCTTTTAAAAAAATACCATATAATGTCTTACTTGTTTCAGGGGTACAGGTGTGTGATTCATCAGTGTTACACAATTCACAGCACTCACCATAGCACATATCCTCCCAATATCCATAACCCAGGCATCCCATCCCTCCATCCCTCCCTTCCAGCAACCCTCAATTTGTTTCCTGAGATTAAGAGTCTCTCATGGTTTGTCTCCCTCTCTGGTTTCATCTTGTTTCATTTTTGTCTGTGTTCCCCTATAATCCTCTGTCTTGTTTCTCAAATTCCTTATAACAGTGAGATCATATGGGAATGATCTTTCTCTGATTAACTTATTTCGTTTAGCATAATACCCTCTAGTTCCATCCATGGCATTGCAAATGGCATGATTTCGGGGTTTTTGATGGTTACATAGTATTCTATTATGTGTGTGTGTGTGTGTGTGTGTATGACACCTTCTTTATCCATTTATCTGTTGATGGACATCTAGGCTCTTTCCATAGTTTGCATAGTTTGGCTATTGTGGACATTGCTGCTATAAACATTCAGATGCACGTGCCCCTTTGGATCACTACATTTGTATCTTTAGGGTAAATACCCAGTAGTACAATTCTGGGTTGTAAAGTAGCTCTATTTTCAACTTTTTGAGGAACTTCCATACTGTTTTCCAGAGTGGCTGTACCAGCTTGCATTCCCACCAACAGTGTAGGAAGGTTCCCCTTTCTCCTTGCCAATATCTGTCATTTCCTGACTTGTTAATTTTGCCATTCTGACTGGTATGAGGTGGTATCTCACTGTGGTTTTGATTTGTATTTCTCTGATGCCTCAATGTGAAACAGGAATCCATCAAAATCCTTGAGGAGAACAGAGGCAGCAACTTCTTCGACCTCAGCCACAGCAACTTCTTCCTAGAAACATCACCAAAGGCAAGGGAAGCAATGGCAAAAATGAACTATTGAGATTTCATCAAGATAAAAAGTTTTTGCACAGCAAAGGAAACAGTTAACAAGACCCAAAGACAACCAACAGAATGGGAGAAGGTATTTGCAAATGACATATCAGATAAAGGGCTAGTATCCAAAATCTATAAAGAACTTATCAAAATCAACACACAAAGAACAAATAATCCAATCAAGAAATGGGCAGAAGACATGAACAGACATTTATGCAAAGAGGACATCCAAATGGCCAACAGACACATGAAAAAGTGCTCAACATCACTTGGCATCAAGGAAATAAAAATTTTTCTATGGGAAGTAATAATGATATACATCTTATAAGAACTTCTGCAAGTCAGAGACTTCATTATAGTATGTGCTTTTGATGAAATGAAAGGTGACAAAAACTTATAACAGCATCAATATCACAGGTAAGCAAATTATACCTCTTTTAGTATACAAGATATGCGGTATATTTTAACATATTAGAGTTGTTTATTTTCTTTGGCAAGAAGTTTATAGATGAATAGAATTTCCCAAATTTTATATTTATATAAATATATATTTATACTTTCTGCTAAATATGCAGACAGATGAACATTTCCTGCTTTGTATTTAGATAAGATATCAGCAATATATTCTTTTGTAGATTCTATGATTTCATTAAAATTTTCATAAAATTAAGCGGACTGTTTGAATCTTCATTTCAGAAATTAAAGTATGAAGGAGCTAACAAGAACATGCTTTGTCACTATTGTTTTTGTTGCGGTGATTTGACCTATTCACTTGATACACTATAAAAAAGCTGGATAATTAGTAAGATCTGACAGAAGCAGCTCTACATGATAAGGAACAAACACTAAACATTTTATTATTTTTTTTAATCACAACACATTTTAGTTGCCATCTCTATATCAGGAAAGGGAACATTACTCATTGCCATTGAGCAATCGAGGGATAGATATAGTCCTAGATGTTCATGCATGTGATCTGTTCAAACGAATTCAGTCATAATTTTTGACTGAGTAGTGATATCTTTAGGAGTAAAAAAAAAAAAAATGCCATGAGTAAAAAAAAAAAAATGCCATGATTGATTTAGAAGTACTTAGCTGGTTTTGACTTATGGATTCAGTTTTCATTCGGACTTTCTCCCCTATGCCCACCCTCAAATTATTTTCTTCATATTTTACTATATGATTTGTTTGGTTACATGACTCCTGAGTCTTTTTTTTATTTGTCATTAAAATTACATAGTTGTTTAGTCTTCTTTTCCATTGAGTTCTAGGTAATGCTGGTGTTAATATTGTATTTTTTCTCATTTTCATCATCTAAACCCTTGGAAAAGCTGGTCACAAGATTCACAATGCTTGAAACTAAACTAGTGGTATCTTGATACAAGGACAATAGTTAATGCACAGCCAAAAGGCAAATTTTTAATGTTCACAAATATGGCACATTTAAGTTACACAATTACCTTGTGTCAATCAAGTGATGGCAACATTGAATGATTCCTTATCAGGAACTACAAATCATAACTGCCAACATCAGTGGTCAGGGAAAACTAGCAACAGGGACAATGGAAGGCAACAATCCCTGCTGTGTTTATTTAATACTAAAAACACTGTTGCTTTCAGTACATATTTTTGGTTGCTACATGACTTTTGTACTTTTCTCCCAAACTTCCACATGTATCAGTGAAAAATGGGACTTTTTGAGTTCCAGAGAGTAGTTTCCTAGGATGGAGGACTTTTGGTACTAAATTAAGATAGCCCCAGGAAAACTGGGATGGTGGTTAGCTTAGCTGCCCATGATGCAAAACTGTGTACAGTAGTACAAACAAAGAAAAACTAGCTTCTGAATTCCTTGCATTTGGAAGATTTAAGACACGTTTCCAGATTTCCAGATTTATCCCCTCATTCAGGTATTAAATACTACATAATCTATTAATATTAGTTGCCATATTAACATATCAAAGGAGAAAACCAAAGATAATTTTGCTAAATGCAGAAAAAACACAACATCCATTTATAAAGAAAACTCCCAGAAAACTACTAGAATAAACTTTTTTAACCTGGAATTTGTAAGTGACAATAAAATATAGAAAATATTCTTACTGTTTTATTTTTGGAGGCAATATCTTTAAAATCAGAAGCAAGGCAAGAAGGTTCATGATCTTTGTATCTACACACATTGTACTAGAGATCCTATTTTGTGCAAGAAAAGAATAAAAAAACTGAAAGCGAGTGAGAAAAAAAGCTATAATTATTCATAATTGATAGACTATATAGTTAATTATGTTTGATGGATCTGAGAACAATTTCTGAAATCAATAGCACTACTTTGCCACAATAAAATAATTAAGAAATGCAGCTTAATAAATATAACATTCATGAAATCAACCCAAATCATAAGATTTCTGGGAATTAATCCAACCAAAGATTAGTGCAAATTCTCTATGGAAAAAAATATAAAACTTTATTGGAGGGCATAAGAGAGGGCAAATAAATGGAGAGATTATAACATATTCAGGATCAGAAGACTCAAAATTATAAAGATGTCATCTCTCCCAAGTTAAATATGAAATTAAATATAAAGCAGTTTCAATTAAAATCCCAACATGATATTTTATGAACTTGTAAAGCTATGCTAAAATGTCTATGTGAGACTTATGGTCCAAGAACAGCCCAGCTAACTTTGTAGAGTTATCCAACAACATATAAAACTACAATAAAATTAGACTAATTTTAAGAATGCTATAAAAAAAAAAAACTGAAGCAATGTAACAAATGAAAGAATCTGGAAACAGACAAATATATGTATTTATATGGGAAATGACATTACAAACACTGGAGAAAGAATGGAATAACTGGCAGTCTATATGGAAACATTTAAATTGAATCCTAACTCATACCTATACATTAAATTCCAAATGGGTTAAAGATGTATATATGAATATTATTAAAATATAATGGAGAATATATCTTTAAACATCAAATAAGGCCACTAAATTTGATCACATTGACATTTAAATTTTTACATTAATAAATAATCCTAAAAACAAAAACAACCATCAACCAAATGAAAAACAAGGGAAAGCCTTAAAGAAAGTATTTGCAACACACTTAATAAAAGTTCAAAATTTAGGGAATAAGAAACTCTCATATATCTATTAAGTGAAAAAGAAAAACACCCGTCATTAAAAAAAAATGAGCAAAGTCATAAAAAGGAAATTTATGGGGGCACCTGGGTGGCTCAGGTCAGGATCTCAGGTCCTGGGATCCAGCCCTGCATCTGGTTCTCTGCTCAGCAGGGAGCCTGCTTCCCTCTCTCTCTCTGCCTGCCTCTCTGCCTACTTGTGATCTCTCTCTGTCAAATAAATAAATAAAATTTTTTTTAAAAAAAGGAAATGTATGAAACAGGAAAATTAAATGGACAATATTAAACATGTTGTCCATTTAATTTCACTAAAAACCAGAAAATGGAAATCAAAATTATAGGATATTATTAAATCATATGATCACAAATAGAAAGTTTGAAAACACTAAGTGTTGATGAAGCTGTGGTGAAATAGAATTTCTTTTGCATAGCTGTCAGTAGAAAAATGAGATACAATTCATTTGCAAAGCAACCTGAATATATGCAATAAAATTATAAATTTTCATATCCTTTATTATTTAATAATTTGCACTCATGGGTTCACAGGCAACATTGCACAAGAAAATATATTCAAGCATGTTAATTGCATAACTGCTTGTAATAGGGCAAAGATGGAAGCAACGTAATTATTTCTAATACATTCCAAGGAAATGTATAGATAAAATGATTTGAATATACACATTTAACAAATAGTTGAATAATAAAAAATAATTAAGATGGATGAACAAATTTATTCAGCACAGATAAATCTTTAACAGAAGGAAATTATGAGGTAGTATATACATTACACTCTTTTTGTATTTTTAAACCATAGAAAGCAATAACACAATGGATATAAATGCATTTGTATCTGCCAAGTGACCAAAACATATATCAAATTGAAATATACTGACTTTAGGTGAGTCTTTCCCTGAATAGAATAAGAAAGTGAGAGCAGGTAGTGAAGATAGACTTTAATAAACCTGTCAAATTTTATTTCCTTTCATGAAGTAATAATGACCAATGTTAACATCTATTTTATTGTGGTTTGGAGTATTTTGGTAAAAGGATTCTTGGACCTGATTTCAATGTGTGTGTGCGTGTGTGTGTGTGTGTGTAATCTTCCCACACCAACAAACAATCCTCAAACACCAGCAGCGTGTCTGAGAATTCAACTTAATTCTGGCATTGTTTCCTGGAGATAACATCAGATTCCACCGGTTAAAGGTTCAGTCCCACAAGATTCACACACATTCAGATGCCAGTCACAAACTCAGGTTGTTACCTGTACTTCTGACCAACTCGCTGTAAACCAGAGGTTCCCATGACCTCCTCCTTGACATTCAGATGCCACTCACAAGTCTAGGATGTTAACCTGGACTTCTAACCAACTAGGTATAAATCAAAGTTTCCCACGACTCCCTCCTTGGGTTCAATTATTTTGCTAGAGTAGTTCACAGAACTCAGGGAAACATTTTACTTACTAGATTACACTGGTTTATTATAAAATAATCTAACTCAGAATCAGCCAGGTGGAAGACACAAATAGGGCAAGGTATGGGGAAAGGGCACAGAGCTTTCATGCTCCATGAGTATACCACTCTCCCAGCCCCTCCACTGTGTTCACCAACCTAGAAGTTCTCTGAACCCCATCTTTTTGGGTTTTTATGGAGGTTTCATGACTGATCAAATCATCAACAATGGGTGATTGAACTTAATTTCCAGCACCTTCCTCTCCCTAAAGTCCAAGGAGTGGGACTAAAATTTCAACCCTCTAATCACAGTTTGGTTCCACTGGCAACCAACTTCCATCCTTAGGTGCTTTCCAAAAGTTACTCTATTGAGATAACAAAAGGCACCTTTATTACTCTCAACACTTAGGAAATTTGAAGGGTTTGAGAGCTATGAGCCCGGAGCCATGGATGAAGATAAATATATTTTGGTCAGCTGGTATACTTTTTTATAGATCACAATATCGCAATTGGTATTGATAAGGTTATTTTATGATCAGTTGAAATACTTTGTAATCAATAATTTGTGTGTATGTATTTCAAATAATGGGAAATATAAATTAATTATATGCTAACTTGTCTACAAATGGCTTAGTATGTTAATAGTTACACTGATTTTATTGCAATATTTTAAGAGATATGTTGACCATTTACAAAAGGAATATCTCTACACATGCATGGAAGGTGATGGGGAATCGAATAATGTAAGTAAGAGTATTTTAGTACCTACAGTATGCCAAATTTCTGATATGCGTGCCATTAATGTGTGCAGATGTTTACATCAAAGAAGTCAGTTAATATGTACAAAATCAAATAATCGAGAAGGTTGAAACTAGCACTGAACCTATTTATCTTCATTAAAATAGGCATGGTCTTTCTTCTCACCCATTTTTTCTTCCTAAAAGGATTTGAGGCAATATAGTATAGTGGAAGGAAGCTGAGGGATAAAGATTATACAAAACTACCCACATGTAGCCTTAACAAGAAAATCCATGAGAGTTATTCTGAAAAACTTCTAAAAGGACCAAGAAGAAAAACAGATTCACCTATTTTTGGTTGTTGAGACATCAGCCAGTGTTCATCAAACAACAATGACAATGAGGCAAATATCAATCAGCTGGGAATTGTTTTAGTTTCCTGTGGCTGCTGGGATAATTACCACAAATTTGGTGACTTAACACACACACACACATAATATTATTCTCTTACAGTTCTGGAGCCCAGAGATCCTAAATCAGTATCCCTGGCCCCAAATCAAGGTGTACAGGCTTGAGGACCTAGGGTAGAATCCACTCCTTGCCTCTACCAAGTTCTAGTGGCTGTCAGTGTTCCCTGGCTTGTTGGTCACATCACTAACCTCTACCTTCCTTGTGAAAAATCTTTTCTTTTCTGTCATGTGTCAAATTGCTCTCTGGCTTTCTCATATAAGAATACATGCGATTGGGGGCACCTGGGTAGCTTAGTTGGTTAAGCATCTGCCTCCAGCTCAGGTCATGATCCCAGGGTCCTGGGATGGAGCCCTGCATCCAGGGCTTGCTCAGCAGGAAGCCTGCTTCTCCCTCTCTCTCTGCCTGCTGGCCCCCTTCTTGTGCTTGCTCTCTTCCTGTCAAATAAATAAATAAAATCTTAAAAAAAAAAAAGAATATATGAGATTTTATTTAGAGCCCACCTGGATAATCTCCCTTTATCAAAATTATCAACTTAGTCATATCTGCAAAGTCCTTTTTTGTCACATAAGGTAACACTCATACATTCCAAGGATTAGGGTATGGCTATATTTTAGGGCCATTACTCAGCCTACCATAGGTATAAAGAGACATTTGGGTCCTCACTGCTATTTGCCCATCATTTGCCCATCATTTTTTCATGCTTTCTACTTGTTATGGTCACCCTCATTTCATAAAGTACTTCTTCTCTTCTGTTGCATATAGATTTGATGGAGGGAGTCTAATCACAGCACTCTACTTCTCCTTGGACACAGGATTGCACACATGGACTTTGGTTTGTATTGAATTGATACGATAGGTCATTTCATGAGTCCATTCTGACTATTTGGACTTCACTGCCTGGTGTTTTATATATGAAGACAGAAAGGCCCTCTTTTTCTGGAATCTTGAGCTAAACTGTTTAAACCTTAAAGGTGGCAGTAGTGCATGGAGGGAGCCTATTTAGAGGAGAAAAGAAGGAGACAAGCACTCAGAGAATCTGAACAGAAAGAGAATGTTCTTGGTGTTCGCTCTTGGATCAGCCTAGCTCCATTCCCAACTTTCTTCTGTGAGATGAGTAAAACCCTTGTGTCAGCCTCAGCTAGCTTGAACTGAATATCTCCCTAACATCTCTAATGGACAACACTGACAATCCTGCAGTAGAAAGAATTCCACCCCCAACCCCCTAAAAATGGAATTCCCAATGAATAAACATTTAGACAGGAAGATCTGTGTTCCCTCGTTCTACAGTGTCTTGCTTCCAAATGCAATAAAATAATAAATAAATAAATCTGGAAAAATAAAAATAGTTCATTAAGTATTGGCAATGCCAGTTCTAACAGTGTACTTTAAGTTCACATAAATTTTCTTTTTTTTTTAAAGATTATTTATTTATTTGAGAGAGAGAGCACGCACAAGCACGAGAGAGAGCATGAGAGGGGAGAAGGTCAGAGGGAGAAGCAGACTCCCCGTGGAGCTGGGAGCCCGATGTGGGACTCGATCCTGGGACTCTGGGATCATGACCTGAGCTGAAGGCAGTCGCTTAACCAACTGAGCCACCCAGGCGCCCTCACATAAATTTTCTAAAACAATTTAGATATAACACAATTATATTACCCAGTCATGAAGAAATAGATATAATGTCAAATACAGAGGACTCTAAGCTTATTTTTGCTACAGAGAATATTACAATTATCAATAGAAATTATCTAAATAAGCATTCGTGAGCCAACTTCCAAACAACAAAAAACAAACAACTAAATAAATATTCAAACAAAATCCAGCAGTCATTCTCTATATCCCTAAAAATAGCCTAAAGTTTCCCACTAAAATTGTTTCAAGGGAGATACATTCTATGTTCCTGACTCATGCTTTTTATACCTCTAATTTCTTAAAGAAAAATTATTCTAGAATTCTATCAGAATTCATAACATTTTATTTTTTTATTTATTTTTAAAGATTTTATTTATGTATTTAGTTGACAGAGAAAGAAAGATCACAAGTAGGTATAGAGAGCAGAGACCCCAATGCAGGGCTTGATCCCAGAACCCTGAGATCATGACCTGAGCTGAAGGCAGAGGCTGTAACCCACTGAGCCACCCAGGGAACCCCAGAATTTATAACATTTTATATACTTGAGCACCATGTTGCCCAATTCAATAAACCCACTGAAAAACATATTATTTGTTTTACAAGTGTATTTTTTATATTTAATTTAAGAGTTTAAAAAGCAGTTTATTTGTGTAAGGAACCATTTCTAAAACAAAACTAAACTAAACTAAAAATGCATCAGTCTCTTGGTCTGTAACATAGCTTCCCACTATAAAACTCTTTCTATGGGAATATTGGATCTGATATTCCTAATTTTAACATACACTGATTTTTCCAGGAAGGCAATCCTCAGAATATTTGAAGGATGATTGTAAAATATTACTTTAAAACACAGTTTTAGTAAGTATGAGTAGATGGCACATTCTGATTGAAATGATTAGAAACACCATCACTGTGAATAAATTAGATAAATATCAATAGATCTTGTTAACTTAAATGTTGTCCTTAATCATGTAATGGATCACCTTTGAGATAATTAGCCCAAGGGTTTAAATAGGATGCTAAGGATCATGATAATTAACTGAATATGTACTTGTAAGATTTATAAAGGGGAAAAAATTCTCTACACCAACACATAACAACTCTTATCCCTTACACAAAGTGGAATAAAACTGCTTTTGATCATGAAAAAGGGACACTGGACAAAAGATTGTTTCAAAAGAGGATCATTATAGTGGGCATGTTGATCATTTACACACCTTCTTCCCATTTAGTAATATAAATCCTAATCTGGTTAAGATACCCAAATTTTAGCATAGTTAGGCCTTGGATATAACCAACTATATCCCTAATTCCTAAGTTTGGATTGAATTAATCAGTGTATTATATTTCCATGACAAACATCAGGGTACATATATGAGCTAAGCATTCCAGTTGTAGTGAATCTTAGAATTTTCCTGGCAATACTAGGACAAAAGCATTTATCTCTTTCTTTGCATGTTGAAATATGCTAGTGTGAAAACTGGGGCCACCTTAAGAAATGCTTAAGTATAAGCCAATATGCACAATTAAGATATATTTTTAAAAAGATTTTATTTATTTATTTGAAAGAGAGAGAAGGAGAGAGAGCATGAGGACAGCAGAGACAGAGGGAGAAGAAGCAGAAGGAGAAGCAGACTATCCACTGAGCAGGGAGCCTGATGCAATGTGGGCCTCCATCCTGGGATCCTGGGATCCTGGGATCCTGACTCTAGCCAAAGATAAACACTTGACTGAGCCACCCCAGTGCCCCATACAATTAAGATATACATACACACACACACAAAAGTAGAACTGGGAAACTGAAATCAACTGGCTCTGAAATTTATCTTATCTTTGGACAACCATTTATGAGACAACAAATTTCTTGACTATTGGAGTCAATTTGAATCAGTTTCCATGACAAGTAGCTGAAGTCATTTTATCAGATATAATCGCCAACAGTAAATTAAGAATGTCATGCTGTTAGTAGCTATATCTTCAGTGTATAAAGAATAAAACCTAAGTGGATAATGAGTGATTGATATCTAAAAAAAGTTTGAGGGCCCCTGGGTGGCGCAGTTGGTTGAGCGACTGCCTTTGGCTCAGGTCATGATCCCGCAGTCCCGGGATCGAGTCCCACATCGGGCTCCCAGCTCCATGGGGAGTCCGCTTCTCACTCTGACCTGCTCTCTCTCACTCTCTCTCTCTTTCCTAATAAATAAATAAATAAATAAATAAATAAATAAATAAATAAATAAATAAAATCTTTAAAAAAAATTAAAAAATAAAAAAATAAATAAAAAAAGTTTGAAGTCACATTAACTAGAAAGTTGGAGAGTGGAATAGAGAGGGAATTTATTTTTTGAAATATTAGCCTTGTGAATGTATTCACAGAGGTTTAAAATAATAAAGGTCTATTTCTTGATAAAACCTCTATGCTAAAAGGCCCAAAAATTTGAATAAAAAGAATAGCTTAGTTTAACTAATCATGAAGGTGTTCTAATTTAAGGATTACTCGATAAGATCTGAGGACATTCACAACAAGATTTGCTGTAATGGAACTCCTTAGGCTATTCTCAAGGAAAGAATTGTCAGGTCTTGGAATAAAAGAATGAATTTACGGATTCCCTTAAAACAGTAGTCTCTTAGAGTTTCAGAAACATCAATCTATTAAAATAGTATAGAGATTGAAATTTTGCTGAAAACATTAATATTGGCATAAGACAGAAGGTCAGAGCAGAATTAACACAAGTATGTAGGGGAATCACGCATTTTGAAACCTCAGAGGAATATTTGTTAACATCCCCTTTAGTATAAGTATTCTCTTGATCACTAAGAAACTGCACATAGGTCATATTGCCCAACTCTGAACAGGTAGTATGGTAGAAGGACGTGTCTTTTTGATTTTCTGTTTTCTTTCTTTGGTCCATGAAAAAGAAATTTCTTTCAATATCCCCTGGTCTTTCAGGGGAATATGGATAAAACATTTCCACTTTTCCTCTAGCTCTTAAGAGCTTTAACCCTTCCTTATGGTAGGCAGTAGTGATTATCTTATCCTCCAATCCAAAAAAGAAGTTAATGTTTTGGGCCATTTCTGAAGCTACATTTACTCCTAAATTTGTTCAGAATTCTTTTATTTTTTTTAGGATTTTATTTATTTATTTATTTGAGAGAGAGAGAGAGAGAGCAGAAGAAGCCAGTACACGAGTGGAGAGGAGAGGCAGACACGAGTGGAGAGGAGAGGCAGAAGAGGAAGAAGCCCTATTCCAGGAACCTATGATCATGACCTGAGCTGAAGGCAGATACTTAACTGAAGGAGCCACCCAGGGCCCCTGTTCAGAATTCTTCAAGACCAGTTCACGTTTTCAAGTCACAACAAAGAATCCAGATATATTATGAATTATATAAAACTTGGCATTTAAATGCTCACATTCTAAATATTGAAAGAGTGTTTTTGATGAATAATAGTTTGGCTGGTAGAAAAAGAGATATTTCAAGGAAGAGTATTAATATTGGTTAAGAAATAAAGGATAATGTTGAAACAATGTCTAAAGAGAGGAGTAAAAAGGTAGCGTGTTTACAATGTAGTGATACTACATGCTGCTAGGTTTGACATGGTATTAATAGTGTTAAAAATGGCTCTCTATGGATATACTTTGTTGTCAGATTATTGCTGAGGTTATTATAGTCGCTCCTACTCCGATTTGTGCATTTAAATCTACACAAATATCTCACTTAATTCCCACTGTAACCTTACAGAGAGATCTCACTCACTACCTATGATAAATAAAAATGTGGAAGACTGTTTAAATGTGCAAGTTCTAAAGAACTAGTAGTAGAAAAAGATAAGAATTATTTTTTAGTGATAAGCTGTAACAATAAATTACACATTTTATTACTTAACATGAACTTTTAATCTACATGAAAAATAATTTTCAGGACTTTGAGAGATCTTAGGAAAAATAGTCAGAAGTATCCTTAGTACTTCAAACTAAAAGACCCCTAAAAAATGTGTATCTTTAAGGAAAAAAAAATTACTTAATAGAATTTTTGTCAGACTTTCATTACAATATTTGAAAAACAACATATAATTTAGTAAAACCGTTTACTGTACTACTGCCAAGAAGCAGCAGACAATCCATGGTTTGTCTTTGTGTTTGTTTCAGTATTTGGATGGTGCTTGTGAAAATAGATAATATTGAATCACAAAAATGACACTTGCATCTTCCTGAGTCATTAAATATTCAGTTAGATGAGCAAAGAAATGAAACATCTTTTTCAAATTCACCAGACTTGTTCAGCATAATTTTCCAGTCCTAATTCCACAAAGCACAACAACTCCCTCCATAAAATCATAGTGGAGAGGATATATTCCCCTTGCCTTTATCCTAAAATGGTTTGCCAAGTTGAATTAAATACCTCTATGAGACAGGTGGGTCCAACCAGAGGGCATCCATTGGAAACCTCTTTAAAATGCATGACATTCCTTTCATTCACATTTCTCTAGGAAGACAGATGTAAATGTAAATCTATTCTCACCTCTTTTGCATAGAATCAAGGAGCTTTTGTGGCAGACCCAAGGATCAGATAACAGAGCAGATTCTATCAGTGCTGTAATTACAAGTTGGCTATTTTATCTAAACACTTTGTTACACCTTGATGAGGGTCTGAGGCATTTAGTATAATACCGATGAAGTAATGTATTCAGGGCAGTCTCTTCTTCCAGAAGGCTGATCATGAAACATACAAGATTTTTTAAATGTTCTTCTCATTTATTGTAAAATATAAACTGAATTCACGCACATGCAGACTGGATCCTTTTACTTTTCCAAGTTAGAATCATTGCTGAAAACTGGTTCAGTTTGCTAATGACCTTGACAATGCCTGAGTTGACAAGATGTCTTGAAGATGTTGATCCCTATTTCCCAGTCCACAATCTCTTCTGAAAGAATCTTTCTGGCCTATAGCTATGGTTTTCCCATTTAGAATATGGGAGATACAAGCTCCCTCCCACCTAACTCCATCTGAAGGGATTGGGAAGATTCTTCCTTCAAAGAACAATTCATCATTTGGACTGATTGAATCAAGATAATCTCTCCTGATAAATCTGAGACACAGATATTGAGGAGATAAGAAGATAAATAACTAAGACAGAAAAGAAGCTAAAAGCAGTCTCTTATTAACAAATTATGACAGCTCAAATTTCCTCTCTTTCTGAGGCTTTGATCAGCATTCCCTTTTTCATTAATAGCTATATAATAAATCTCCTTTTACTTGATCAAACTTTGTTATGCTCAGATTTTGAGATCCCGAAATACCACCAGGGAGCCAAGTCCAATGCAAAAGCAAAAGAGCCCTTTATTCAAGCTAGCTTGAGCTCAGTCTCTCACATTCACCGACGTGGCACAGCGGCGTGGTAGAGAAATAGAGCAAGTTTCAAAAAGCGCAACAGTTTTAGAGGGGCCAGTGGCCAATGAGTTTGTAACACACAGAAAGTTGCTTAGTAACTGTTTGAACTAGCCTATCACCCTGGCCAGAATTGGCGCACAAGTTTGGTGGGAGAAAGGTGGGGTTTATATTTTTTCTGGGTCAGGGGTTCCGCATTCCTATTGGCTAACCCAAACCAACCCACAGGCGGTCTGGGCCAATTAGCTCAAGGGAGGGCTGAGCCACACTCTGACCCTCCCAGAGGGAGGTTCTGCAGGGGGCCACACACAAGAAGGTGGGTGTAAGCAAAAGGAGCCAGCCCTGCTCTTCTCCTTCAACTTAAGTAGGCTTCTGTCTCCTGCAATTAAAGAAGCCTCAATACTAGTATTTATTCCTTGAGTGGAATTGCAAACAATGAGACACTTAGAGAAAATGTAGAGTACATAGAATTGCTATTGGATAAAATTGGAACTAATTATAATGCCTTAAACTGGAAAATCAGCATTCTGTGAAACAGATATTTGTCTGAAGTCACTCAACACATGTTCACTAAGGGTGTGATATCAAGAACCAGGTACTTTCTGTCATAGAATATTCTAAATGGATTAGTAATACAAAGACAAATGGATTAGGTGATTACTTCTGAATATATTAGGCAAGATTTTGAGAAAAAGATTAACATATGCACTGAAGTGCTGGCATTAACACACAAAAAGAAACTTACACCCATCCTACAGTAAGAATTCTTTTTTCTCTTTATTCAGCAGGATGAGATATCTAAAAGCAAGTTCAGAACATTCTGATATTTGTCCAATATTTTTAATTATAAGAATTTTAAACATATAGATATATTAAAATAATTATACTACAACACACATATATCTAACATCGAACATCGGTAATTATAAATTTTTTGCTACAAAATTATACATGAGTATAAAAAACAAAATTTATTTCCTAAAATACTGATAATAGGTTTCAATGTCAGATGTCTTTTTCCCTAAATTATTCCTCATGCATCTTCTAAAAATAACATTACCCAACATAAATATGCCATTGTCATACCTAAAAATATGTGCTAATATCCAGTTCTTATGAATAATTTCTTAAAATCACCTAATATCTGGTTCTTATTCAAAATTGCTTTTACCTAACAATTTAAAATAAAATGGAAATAATTAAAAAAAGAGAAATAAGTAAATCCACAACCATGGTAGAAATTGTGGCATAATTTTTCCGGAAGAAAAAAGGTAGACAAAATCAGTATGAGTATAGAATATTTGAGTAGAAAGATGAACAAACTTGACCAAATGCTACACATAAGAAACTGCAGCCAACAATGATTACTACACATGCTTTTCAAATACTCATGAAACAGAAAAAAATTAGTCATATGCTGGGCAAAAAAACAAACAAAGCAAAAACAATTCAAAATTGAAAACATGTAGTTTGTTATTGATAAGAATAAAATTATACAGAAATGCTAAAAACTTATTGATAACAATTCCCAAATATTTTGAAATAAAGAAACTCATGTAAGTAGCTTTTTTTTTCCAAATAAGAGATCACTTTGCAAAGTAGAAAATATTTGAAATGCATATATATTAAGGAAATTTAAGTCAATTATTTAAGAACATTTAAAAGTCAATTATTTAAAATTTCTGTAAAAAGTTGCAACAGGTAATCAATGCCCTGAAAAGCTGAATGAAGGAAATAAGAGAAGTTGATGAGATAAGCAAGGAAAAGAAAAAAAGCAGCAGTCAAATTTTGCTTTTTTGCAAAGATCAATAACTAAGAAACCCATAAAAATTTATCAAGAAACAGAAAAAAATGGGCACTTAAATCAACATCAAAAATGAAAAAAGTGAAAACACTACAGTGATAAAGGCAATGAAAATAAGAGTATAGTTGATTGATTGCAAAAATGGCTTCTATCTCCATTTTTCCCTCTGCCTTTGCTTTCTTCAGTGTGACTTTTTAGCTCCCCCTATAGAAAGATTGAATCTATTTCAAAATCCTTTGAATTGGGTCTTATAATTTGCTTCACTAATAAAATGTGGTGGAAAATGATGCCTTGTGACTTCTAAGCCCAGATCTCAGTATGCCTTCTATGATTCAACTCTCTTTCTATTGGATCAAACCTTTTCCTTTTTTTTTTTACTTATTTATTTGAGAGAGAGAAAGAGAGAATGAGAGGGAAGAGGTCAGAGGGAAAAGCAGACTCCCTGCTGAGCACGGAGCCTGATGTGGGACTCCAGGATCATGACTTGAGCCTGAGGCAGTTGCTTAACCAACTGAGCCGTGCAGGTCCCCCTGACCTTCTCCTTATAAACAAGCCAAGCTAGTCTGAACAGATGAGAGACATGTGAAGCAAAGGTGAATAAGCCCAAAAGACAGAACCGAGACTCAAGATATGTGAAGAGGGGCCCTGCCCAAATTAGCAAAACTGCCCCAACTTAACACAGCTGGCCCATGAAACATATGACCTCCTCAAATACAGCTTAGAAAGAACTATGCCAAGCTGACAAAGTAGAAAGAGCAAAGCCAACACAGATGATGGATAGATAGATAGATGATAGATAGATAGATAGATTAGATAGATAGATAGATGATAGATGATAGAGGTATAAGGTTGGACAGGCAGAAACAAAATTTTTCTTATTCATGGATGATATATTTCTACATAGGTAATTAAAAATCTACATTTAAACTTCTAAAATTAATGAATGTATGTCATTCACTGGATACATATTCAATGCACAAAAAGCAATGTATTTTTTAAGCCAATAATCTTTAAGGTAGTTTGTTTCATGGAGTTATTGTGGGGCCAAAAATTAAAAAAAAATAAGTTGCTTTTATGCCAATAAATATGAAAACTTAAACAAAATTCCTAGAAAAATATAGTTTTCTCAAAATTGGTAGAAGATGTAAAAATTTAATGAGTCCTTTTATAATTGAATTTAATTAAAATAACATTTCAAATAAAACTCCAAGCGAAAATCTTTAAGCAAACAAATAAATTAAAAACACCAATTTAAAAAACTACTTTTATAAACTCAAGAGTAGGGGCGCCTGGGTGGCTCAGTGGGTTAAAGCTTTCAGCTCAGGTCATGATCTCTGGGTCCTGGGATGGAGCCCCGCATTGGGCTCTCTTCTTGGTGTGAACCTGCTTCCCCCTCTCTCTCTGCTTGCCTCTCTGCCCACTTATGATCTCTTTCTCTCTCTCTGTCAAATAAATAAATAAATAAATAAAAATCTTTTAAAAAAAGAGTACTGTATTACTATTGACAGAATTAGAGAGTGATGTAAATCCACCTTATAGAAATGAGACAAAACAAAGGAAAGAAAGAACAAAGAGCTAGAGAGAAGTGAAAGTGTGAGCCCCTGTATCCCCAGGTAACACAGGCCATGTCCCTAGTGCATCACTAATATCTTTCTAAGTTCTTGTTTCTTGATAATCCTGAGACCCTCTTGCTTTACTCATCCTTGGATATTACAAAATGCCTATTTTGCTCATTGCATGATGTTTTGTTTTTTAATTGAAATTTATCAGTTCCTTTCTAAATTAATAAACTTATTTTAATGTTAAGAAAACGAAGACTTCAGGCTGTTATGAAACTAGCTTAAGCCCCACCACTAGCACAGCTGGAACTAATTGTTGAACTGTCAAGCCCACTCCCTTTAGAATTACACAATACTGATAAAAATCTTTTAAAAATACAGATATTGCTTATTTGCCCACATGATCTCAAGACCTTGATTCCATAGGCTGGATTATCTTGACTCTGGTATGGAGCTAAAGTCGATACCAGGACTTTCTTCCCATAAAACGTTATGTGACCAGTTATGAATGTGTATTATGAGCAGAGGTAGCTATGTTGGAAATTTTAGAATTGTGAGAAACCATAGTTCAAACAATTGGGCCTTTTACGATTGATTAATTCAGATAATTTAAGAAATAATTATGCAAGAATTACTACAGGTGTGACCATCAAAATAGGTCTGTTTCTTTTCTTTTTTTTTTTTAGGTCTGTTTCCGATAATATCAACCTAGCAGCAGGAATTACTTGAAAATGACAAGACTTTGTGCTCCTTAAAGTTTTGAAGAAAGTTGAACTCTCTCAGCATCCCATTTTTTTTTATAACAGAGTGAGAAGGAGGAAGAAACAAAGTTTTCCTATATTGCTTGACTTTATCCTAATCTCATATGGGAATTTTAGCAAATTGTGTCTCTGGATTATAGAAAACAGAAATCTGGTTGTGGTGGATAAAAGAGAATCTACATAAGAAGGTATATAATTATAACAAACCTTAATTAGTTTCTGATTTAAATCTAATTCTAATACATAGTTGGTCTAAAACTTTTTTAGCAATCATGAAATAATGTTTTGGGAGTCAAATATTACATATGAAATAAATTTATTTCAATATCTTCTAATATCTCAAATGTCAACTTTTAATTATTAATTTTACTTTAGTGGCCTACTAGGTCAATTTACTTATTTTAATGCAATTTAATGAAGTTATTGGAACATTGCAGTATTTGAAAAAGTATTTTTCTGATACCTTAAAATTTTCATTTGCCTTAGCTGAAAAGAAAATTTAAAAGTATATGCCCACAAATGATGTCTTTAAATACGTTTTAACTTTGATAGAAGTAAGTCATTGCCAGCCCCCAATCAATCAAACAGCAAAAAAAGTAAGCTTTTTTTTCTAAGGTAATTCCAAAATTATATGTAAAGCCATGGCCAATAAGAGTAGCTGTTACTTGGACAATGTATGTATGTTCTCATGTCTCAAGTTCATTTACTTTTTTTTATGAACCACTTCCTAACTCTATTCAATAGATTTTTCCTTCCTTTAAAATTACCTATCCTACTTTATCCTCTAGCAAATTGTGATAATGTTCAACCTCAAAGCAGACAGATTTAGAATTAAAATAGGTTCAAAATATAATATTTTGCTATTAAAATATTAGCAGTAAATATAAAAATATTGACTTTAAGTAATTGGAAACATGAACTTCTAAATATATTGTAACTATAAAAATTACATAACATACAATCAAGATTAATATGAGATTGGTGACTTTTGAAAAAGAATGACTACCTCATTGGTAGTAAGAACCAAATTTGAAGAGTCGTTTCAGGATTAAACACCTGCATCATGTTCTGATATCCAAGAACAGAACTAGGCTGAAGCTAAAATGGGCCCTTGTGTGATCATTTTCAGCATTATAATTTCCTACAAAATTTGAGTGATTTGCAGAACTGTGATAGATTTCCCATGAATAGGATAGTGGCAAAAGCTTTGTAGACTCAAAAATAGTTTTGCTGAGGCATTGAGAAGTAATACACTATCAGAATAGAAGCCATTCATATTTTACCAAGCTGTTTGTATTTTAGAAGCTGATAAAAGAATTAGTCTCTAAACACTGCAAAGTATTGCTACCCTTATTTTATTTTTTGCATTTTGCTTACATTATCTTTCAATTCTCTTAATATCTCTCAACTGATCAAAAATGATAATTGTATCCACAATTTAATAATCAAGTGTTCTGTATTATACAACAATAATTTTATAATTATCAAAATTTTATAAATTTGTATTTCTGGGATGATTTGAAAAAAAGTTTCTACCCGAAAATACAAAAGAATCAGGAAGAAAAAATCATGGAATCCTAGAGAGGTATCAAGTCCTGGCAGATAGAGACTTGAACTGATTAAACAATGAAGGTAATTTTGCTTAAGGACTATGGAAGAGTTTTCAAGTGTGTTTCATAGTTTAATCTAACAGGGCCATTGACTGGAACCTACATTGACTGATTTCACACAGTATTGTTTGTATTCATGAACTCTGATTCATATCAATATCACATTAAGGCACTATCTTTCTGGGATACCAGATTCACTTAATCAGTAGTAATATGCTGATACACAAATGGTCATTGATACGCAAATGCTTACTTAACAAAATTGTTGAACTGTGATAAAAATGTTAAAGCAAAATATGAAAAATACAGAATATTCTTAATGTACAGGTAGATTTATGTCATATTTATCCTTTATGAAAGATTGCATTTCCTGTGATATCAAGTATATCCATCCAGCAAATCACCTGTTGTTTGTAATAATATAGCATACTTACACAACAAATTGAATATGACAATGAAAACTAGACTTTGAAATCCGTCTCTTTCAGGGCACCTGGATGGCTCAGTTGGTTGTGTGACTGACTCTTGCTTTCTGCTCAGATCATGATCTCATGGATCATGATTTCATGGGGTGGGCAGTCAAGCCCCATGTCCAGACCTTCATGGTAGCCTCCTTCAAAAGAGTTTACTTTTTCTGAAGATTTTATTTAAATTTCAGATAGTTAACATACAATGTAATATTAATTTCAGGTGTACAATATAGCCATTCAACACTTTCATACAACATCCAGTGTTTAATTTCATCTATAATACACATCTTTATTCTATTTTTCTCATATATTTTATTCCTTCTTATGTTATAAACCCCATAAAACATTAAAATTCATGTTGTTTTAAACAATTTTCCCACACATTTTCACATATATTCTTTCTATGCTGCTAATTCATTCTTGCACTTTCATGCTTCCATATGACATAATTTTTTAGGCAAAAAAACTTTCTTTAATATTTCTTGTAGTGCAAGTCTTTTGTTGACAGATACTCAGGGTTTTTTTAAAAAATCTTTATATATAATCCTTACTTTAAAAATGCATTTTAAGGGTACCTGATGGCTTAAACGGTTAATCATCTGCCTTCAGCTCAGGTCATAATCCCAGGGTCCTGGGAATGAGCCCCACATGGGACTCCTTGCTCATCAAGGAGCCTGCCTCTCCCACACCCTCTGCCCCTCCCCCTTTGTTTGTGCTCTGTCTCTTGCTTTTTGTCTCAAATAAATAAATAAAATCAGTAAAAGAGTATTTTAAATAAATATAGAATTCTAGGTCAGCATTTTTTTTCTTTTTTACCATTTTAAAAATACCTATTCACTATCTTTTGGCTTCCACTTATTGAAAAGTCAGACCTATTTCTCCTGTTCCACTGATGGTAATGTGTCTTTCTTTTCCTCTTGATGTTTTTCTTAGTCTATTTTATGATTTTTAGCAGTTTTTTTTTAAAGATTTTATTTATTTTATTTTAACAGAGAGAGAACACAAGCAGGCAGAGAGGCAGGCAGAGACAGAGAGAGGAGCAGGCTCCCTGCCAAGCAAGGAGCCCGATGTGGGACTCGATCCCAGGATCCTGGGACCATGACCTGAGCCGAAGGCAGCTGCTTAACCAACTGAGCCACCCAGGCGTCCCGATTTTTAGCAGTTTTTGACCGTAGTATGTGTTAATTGCTTTTCTTTATTTTTTTTTTTCGTGGTTAGAAAAAGTTCACTGTCATTTCTGAAACTATAGATTATTTATTTTGTTTTAGAAAATTATTGGCTTATTATTTCTTCCAGTATCACTTATGTCCCATTCTCTCTCAACTCTCCTCGTGAGACTCCAATTAAGCATAAATTAGATCATCTCATGATGTCCCACATGTATTCACTTTGTTTTTCCATTCTTTTTGTGCTTAAATTGGATACTTTATTATTCACTTGTATTTGAAGTCACAAATCAAATGTTTTGCTGTTTCTGGACAACTGTTAAAGTTATAGGATGAATTTTTAAAGTTGAAATACAATTGACATACACTGAAATGTACAAATCTTAAGTATACAGGTTAATGAATTTTGTATATGTACATACTTGTGTAGCCATCTTCAGATCAAGATAAGGTTATTTCCATTATCTAAAATGTTTCCTTGTGTCAGTTACCTCCCTTCCTTTTGCGTCTCAGAGAGATAATCATTTTTATAACTTCTATTTCCATAAGCAGGTTTTTTTCTTCTCTCTTTATTTACCTAAAATAAATTGAATCACACAATGTTTCTATTGCCTGGCCAACTTCAATAAACAAAGTTTTTTGAGGGTTATCCATGTTGTTATGTGTACCAATATCTCAATCTTTTTTTTTTTTAATTTCTGTGTAGTACTCTACTGAGTGAATGTACTATGTTTTATTTATCCATTCTGTTTTTTGGGTTTTGGCCTAGTTATTTCTAGTAGTGGCCTCTTGTGAATAAACTGGTCATGAATTAGAAAAATGTACTTTTTTTTTTCCTGGGGTATATATCTAGTGATGGAATTACTGTGTCAATTTATAAAATACTATCAAACATTTTACAAATTGCTTATGCTTTTCAAGCTACTACCAGTGGTATATGGCTCTCTATCATTGCCACCTTTTGATGTTGCCAGTCTGCTTAGTTGACCAAATCTGGAAAGTATATTTTAGTTTATACTTTAACTCTAATTTATAAATTTTAGTTTCATTTCTTGATGATGAATGATGTTGAGGAAAAATCTGGTTGACCATTCAGATATTCTTTTTTGCTTCTGATTTTTTGTCTGTAGGCTTGTTCAAGCATTCTATGTGTTAAAAAAGAAAAACTTATTTGTCTTTTTCAAACTGATGGTAAGAGTTATGTATGTACTTTTGATAAAAGTCTTTGTCAGACATACATATTACAGATGTTTTCCAATAGTATCTGCCTTGAATTTACAAATTTCATAGTATCTTCAGTGAGCAAAATTTCAAATTTTGATAAAGTCAAATTTATACTTTTCCTTTTGTTGTCAGGACCTTTTGTATATTACTAAAATCTTTGCATTCTCCAAAGTATGAAAATGTTTTCATGTTTGCTTATGGAGGTTTATTATTCTTTCACATTTAGGTTTTTGACCCATTTCGGATTTGATTCTTATTAATGGAATGCAATGAATCAAGGTTTATGTTTTTTCCATGTAGCTATCCACTTGTTATAGCTCCTTTCATTTAAAGTATTTTCTTTTCCCCACTGAATTGCAGTTACATTGCTGATGAAAATCAAGAGTTATCAAAGAGTTATTTCAGATACTGTACTTTTTAATTTTGAAGTGTCTTTTGATCATTTTTAATGGTCTTATTCTCTTTTTAATTACTTCATCCGTTAATCCTTTGCATTCACCTTTTTCTATATGTTCTTTAATATGTAGCTTAACATTTAATCATATTTGAAATTTTGCTGTTAACATTGGCATCTAGTTCTTCCTTGAATCTGTGACTACAGACTATTTTATCTCTTGAATATCTGTCACTTGTTTCTTATTCATATGCTAGTGAGTTTGTATTAGATGCTGGCCATTACTGAGGTTCTAGATTATGTTACATTCTTCTCAAGAAGGTTATTTTATTTTCCAGTAGGCAATTGAGTCACTTCAAGGCTTGGTTTTAACCTTCTTCTGAAGCAGGTCTATTTTAATTTTGTCCTTACTTCTTAAGTATAACCCTGACTACAAGAGTTTGGCCCTTTGAAGTCTTTACTCAATGTCTGGTTTGTTCATCAGGTTCATTTGATTCTGGCCAGGCTTGGACTCTAATGCATCCATAGCAGTTTGTGACTTTTGAAATCTCAATTCAGCTCTGCTATGCATCCTGAAAGTCTTGCCTTGTGTATGCATAACTTATGAGTTAGCCAAGGATCTGTTAGGAGTTTTAATGCAGAATTTTGAGATTTGGTCATTGTGGTTCCCTTCTTTTCTTTTCTTCTTTTTTTTTTTCCAACTACACCGGTAAAGTTTCATTTTTAAACAGGATTGTGAAATTATGACTGTCCATTGTTTTATTCTTTTTACCTTTTTAAAATTAACATATAATGTATTATTTGTTTCAGAGGTACAGGTCTGTGATTTGTCAGTCTTATATAATACTCACTGCTCATTACAACACATACCCTCCCCAATGTCCATCACCCAGTTATCCCATCCACCCACCTCTCTTCCCTCCAACAACCCTCAGTTTGTTTCCTAAGATTAAGAGTCTTTTATGGTTCCCTTTTTTTTCTATCCACTGCCCCCCAACTCAGCCCCATTTAGCAAGCCTGAATAGCAAACTCTCCTTCCCCATTCAAGTTGCTCTCAGCTTAAACTCTACTTCATTACATAACTTGGAAAATGGTTTCTGAGAGAAAGTCAAGGTAAATTGGCTTACTTCATGTGTTGTCCTTTTCTCAAGAACTGTGGCACCTTGCTATCTAATGTCTCAAAAAGTTGTTTTATATGTATTTCCAGTATTTATAGTTGTTTATGACAAAAAGAAGAAGCTCCTATAATAGCTACTTCATCATGGCCAGAATCAGAAGTTCTAAATATTTTTGTTTTTTAATACAGAAGAAACATAGTCTACTCTAAAATTTTATAACTTAGTCCAGTTCTAACTTCTTTATAATTATAACATATTAATGGAAAATTTTGAGTTGTAATATTTTGTTTCTTTTTAAAGTTCTTAGAAAATAAGGAAGAGAGCAAAAGCTTCCCAAATGAGCTAGAATTTCCATACACAACTTAGATTCAGAGTATTGCTTATATCTTGATAAATCATTTAATTGTAGACCTAGCTAAGACTTAGCCAGGCATGGTTTTAGTTTGAAGTAATAAATACAGCATATTCACTGGAAATTAAATTGAGGCAACTAAATCTTTCAAAGCAGCTCTAGAATGGCTGGCTATAAGATACAAGGATACTTACCTGGCTACTGACAGTGGACACTGGATTTAAATGTAAAACTTAGTGGTGAAAGACTACATATCTCCTCATGTTTTCCCCTCAGCCAAAAATTGAGGCTTTCTAGGAATTGAAATATAAAGATTTCAAGCTTATTAAAAAAGGCCAAAGGGTTACAGTCCAATGAAATGTGACCAATTTGAAGGAAAAAAATCACCCTTTACAAACAGTGAAGGACTCAAACATTTCTTTAAGATTTATTAGTGTAGGAGATGTTAGTAAGGATCCTATAATAAATATCCAGTAGATTAAACTACGGCTCACAGCTGAATGTCAGTAAAGGATCATTTTGGATGTAACAGGAAGTTGTTGTTGTAAACTATGTGCTGGACAGAGAAGTCACAAAAGTATAATTATTTTTCCAGCTTAAGAGACCATAGGTTTTTCTTGCGTGCATGAGCAATTCAAGGATTCAGTAATTTGGCTGTGGTTTGGGTGCTTCATTTCCTGCCAAACTTCATGTTGTTCAGAACAGGCAAAAATACATCTATTTTGACTGTAATTATGCCAAGCATTTTTAACAGCCTATACATGACACATAAAGAAAAAGTGAAAGGGAAATGCTTACTTAATTCAGTTGAAGACTTAATTAGGAGCTCAATTCTATCAGACATTTAATATTGTATTTTATTCTCATTTACTTTTTTTCTAATAGAAAATAATGGCATGCCAATTGTATATGATTATGAATAGCTATTTATGGAACTAGGTCTTGCCTCTACACTTAATTATATTTTGTTTGGAGGTTAATATTATATTATAACTGTAGCTTTTATTTGAATCTATTCTTATAGTTTTCCTCTCTCATTAAGACTTAGATTGCTGGTTTATGGATTCGCTTGTTTGTGTTTTTCTCTACTTCTTTTTTCTATTTCTAGAGCTGTTCTCTGGTGCTGCATTATTCTTTTTTTGATGACTTTAAAGACATTTAAGGGTACAGGGAAAGAAATAATTCATTTTTGCCATATGCTGAAGGCTTTGACAAGCAATGTATTTATGAGCGAAATAAAAACATGCCATATATTTTTTGCTTCCTAATGAATATGTTTGATTTTTATTTAATTTGTCTTTGTTCTTTATACTCTATCCTGCTATAGGATCACTATGATCACTATAACCTATTCATCTCAAATTGTACAAATATGCGTTGAAACTGCTCATGGTTATCTACCATCTGCATTGTTCAATAAACGTCATTTCATGTTTTCTCCTATTCTGAAAAAGAAGTTAGAATCACTTTTTTGTTTACAAATATCACAGAACTAATACATTTTAGGTAGCCAATAATAAGGCTCAAGTAAGATGTGACTAGATTCATGTTTCCATTCACACTCTTACTTAATAGCTGCATGGTTTCTTTAGAGTCTAACCTTATTCCGGCCTAGCTGTTTGCATTATTTAGTAATCACTAAGTATTTTACAAAATTAATTTGAATTATATTAGATAAGTCCATTTAAATGAAGAAATCTCATAGCTAACATGTTTATTATTATTTCATATTACCTAGGAATGGAGTCAGGACGATACTTCATAAATTGAAACCCTGCCTTCCTAACATGTTCTGATATGCCAACCAATAAATAGATTCTTATTTTTATTCATGGGATTCTGTGACCAATAACCAGCTAGTAAAGAATGTGTTGAAATCAATCAAGTTGTAGATACATGCTCAGTAAATGGATAGGGAGAGTCACTAAGTCTGCTCATAAAATTGCACTTTCTATCTAACAACAGAAGCTATTTTTTCATTAGAGTTCCGAATATCTCAGTGTTTGGTGAAGTCTCTAGGTAATATATGCAGTGAAGAACATTATCAGGCACCGAGAAACAATAGGCTTCTATCAATCAACATATATTTAAATATGAACATCTTTTAGGAAAGCTTTGGGTATTTTTTTTCTTTCACTGACATTGATGTTAATTAAGTATCATAATTTAATGAGACCCCCAAAAGACTGACATTTATACAATTAGTCTTCACGTGGTACGCAAATCTGATCCTCTAAATCTGAATTTCAGACAACTGGTACTGCCAATGTGCACATAAAACCATGATACCAGCTTCCAGGTCTCCCATTACATTCCTAAGCATAGCAACATAAAATAAATGAAACGAGACAAGGCTTCAGCCACAATATTGCTTTACTCAATTGAGAAGAATATATAGAATGAATAGAGACTACCATCAACAGCAGCAAGGCTTACTAAAAACCGAGGACAACCATAGTGGGATAACAAAATATTAATTTGTAATGTGTCTTCCATTTATATTTGTAAATAATTCTACATGTATTCTTATGTATTCCAGATTCTTTGCTTTTAAATGCCCCAATTTCCGTACTAATTATCCCGCTGGAGAACTCATTCCCTCTGAATTTTCAGTCTGTCCTGTTTTGAGGGGTAAAATGTTTAGCTTTCTTACAACGGTCACTGGCAAGGGAATAGAATTACAATGATTGTCTTAGTCCAGTGTTTCTTTACTTCCTTTACAAACCCTTTACATTAATGGGTTTGTGATCTCAATTTGCTGAAGTAAGTACAACTAACTTTTAATTGTGTAGTGGAATAGGCTAAACTGGTCTAGAAAATAACAGAGTGAATTATACTTCATAATCCTAGATGTTTTCATTTATACCTACATATATGTGTGTGTGTATCTGCATTAGATTGTAATACATCATGGTTATGCATTTATCAATTGCATTAAAAATGTTTTAAAACACTTGGTTATTCTAATCAGGGCTTACTCCAGGAGACAAAGTATTGTCCCCAAACTGTATGACTGCTAAATAAGGAAAAGAAGTGAACTAGATCATGAGATGACAACCATAATATCTGTCAACTATGATGAAACTGTAACTTGACCCCATTTTATAATTCTTCCCCTTAGGTTGTGGGTAGGTAAGATTTATAAATATAATGAGAGCACTCCTGTGATTAGGTTATATGGAAAAGATCAAGGAAATTTGAAGATATAATTAAGGTCTCTATTCAGTTGAGTTTGTGTTAATCAAAAAAACTTACCTCGGGTGGGTCTGTCCTAATCAGGTGAAGCATGTAAAAGAGGATCTAGAGGTAAAAGATAGGAAGCAGCAGTAGATGGCTCATGTTGCCCTTAAAGAAATAAAATTCCCATGCTGTGGAGAGGGTTATATGGCAGAATACAATGAATGAACTCTAGGAACCAAGTTCCTCTATCCTACATCTATTAAGAAAATAACTGTACCAACATCCAGAGCTTGAAAGTGGATTTTGAACTTCTGATAAGTTTACAGCCCCAGGGGACACCTTGTGAGACCTGGAGCAGGGACCTAGCTAAGCCACGGCCTAACTTTTGGCCTAAAGAAACTGTGAGATAATACATGGTGTTGCTTTAAGTCACTAAATATGTAGAAATGTGTTACACAGAAGTAGAAAACAAATATAGTAGTCTATCTAGATTCCAGGTGCGTGGAACCCCTTTTCTTTGTCATGGAACTCTCACTGATCACTACTATGAGGGACAACATTTGCTTTGCGCTATCTAGCTGAGTTTCTGCAGCCAAAATTGATCATTAGTACTGTTCTCTCCTCACCTGCACAACATGACAGATGGGTGTCTTTCCCCTTTGGCTTCTCATTTTATGCCCTAATCCATTTAAAAAACACAGGGAAAGGGGCACCTGAGTGGTTCAGTCAGTTAAGCACCCGCCTTTGGCTCAGGTCATCCGGGGATCCTGGGATCGAGCCCTACATCAGGCTCTCTGCTTAGTGAGGAGTCTGCTTCTCCCTCTTCCTCTGCCCCTGCTAATGCTCTCTTGCTCATTTTCTCTCAAATAAAAAATAAAATTATAAAAAAAAAATAAAAAAGCACAGGGAAAAATAACCTGGGCAAAGCAGGACTTTTGGAATATAATCCTCACACCTTTGTAAAGTAGTCAATAATAGCCGGCTTTGCAGAAGAGAAAGCCAGTGGCTAGAGGTTCAGGATTTTTTTTTTTTCCTTTTTAAAGAAGCACATAGCTTCTATACAACTAAGTCTTCTACTTCAGAGTATAGGGGTCTGTCTCTAATTGTCATTTTCTCCCTGAATTTCTCAAAGCAAGAAGAAATTCAATCTGTTTTACTATCAAGCAGAATTTAAAGTGAAATTAGTTTTGTGATTTTAGCATTGTTATTTAACTTATGTGAATCTATTTCCACATATTCTCATTTGGGGTGTGTATGTGAGACACAGGGAGAGAGAGATTACAATCTAGAATTGTGAAAATTATAAAATGACTACTGAATATATATTTATTTTAAAATTTCTTAATCACTGTCCCAATTCTATTAGCTCTCTTTATCATGTAACAAAACAGTTTATAATTTAATTTCAAAATTAAAATGAACCAATACTCGCAGCAATTCAGTAAAATCTTTGCATGCAATTTTCACTAATTGAGAATTTACCATAATTTAAATAGAATGTGAACTGAAATTAAAGAGGAGAAAAATAATACATTAAGAATACTAATAGAGAACAAAAGCAATGAAGATATCTGGAAGAAATTTGATATATTTTAAAATATATTTTGGTGTGATAATGCATTATTTATGATAAGCTAATCTTATATAGATTAAAAGACCCTTACCTACCAATTTTTCATTGAATATTGTCATGAGTATTTGTGTTATCCTTATATTAAGAATAACTTTTTATAAATCTAATTGAAATTTCTTCCCTATAATTGATTTGCATATTAATGAGTTTTTTATCCAAAGTTAATCAAAAGTATTTGAACATAACAAAACATCACAGTGTCTAAGAAATTCTTGTAAAGATAAAATCTATCTCTAAATAATCTTTTGCCAAATTAAAAAAAATTCAGAAAAGTTGAACTTATAGAAACAGTAGATTAGTGGTTGAAAAAGGAAGTGAGGGATGTGAGGGGGATGGGAAGTTTTTGTCAAAGGCTATAAACTTTATAAGATGAGTAAATTCAGGTGATGTATCATACAGCATGGTGACTGTGGTTAAGGTACCGTGTTGTATACTTGAAAGTTGCTATGAGAGAAGAGTTTTAATGTTCCCATTACACAAAAAATGAAAACTATGTGAGGTCATAGATGTGTTAATTAACCTTATTGTGGTAATCATTTCTCAAGTCCTCACATTGTACACATTATACTTACACAATGTTACAAGTCAATTATATCTCAATAAAGCTGGGAAAAAAGATCAGTTCTCATGGCTTAAAGCTGCCTATGAAAAGCCTCTTCTGATAAACAGTCTAAATTTAAAACTAGAAACAATTCCTGATTATGGATCTCAGTAGAAGTTAATTGTGCACTCACAGCACACATCTGCAGTGGATGAGATCTAACACTTCCATTAGTACAATGGGACAGGAAACTGCCTGCTTCTGCAAATCTCAATCAGTCATACGTTTTTGGAGCTGCGAATGTATCTTCATGCTTTATATATTGTGTTTTTATTTTTTAGGGATCATGGTGATAATGACCATGTGACTAATATTCCCTATGATATCTAGCAGAGTATTCTCTTGCACAAATTTGTCACAGGACCTATTGTATGGCAAAACATTTTTCTTCATAGAAACTGCCTTCAAGCACCAAATGATAAACACTTTTTCAGTAACTTTTTACAACTATTGTGGATATCTACTGTACACTATGACAACATCTATGTCAATAGGTTTATTTGTTTGCTTGCTTTCAGAATTTTCTACTTTTAGATATTTCTTTTTTTAAAGACTCTTATTTATTTATTTGACAGAGCGAGAGAGATCACAAGTAGGCAGAGAGGCAGGCAGAGAGAGAGCGGGAAGCAGGGTCCCCGCTGAGCAGAGAGCCAGATGTGGTACTCGATCCCAGGACCCTGAGATCATGACCTGAGCTGAAGGCAGAGGCTTTAACCCACTGAGCCACCCAGGCGCCCCAAGATTTTTCTACTTTTAAATCTTCTTTCCTTTGATTATTTCTTCAAAAATTGTCCTTAATAGAATGAATAGAGGATATTTTTAACCGAAGAAAAGGAAGAATTTTAACATATTTAAGGGTCGACCTGGAGGAAAAACTTTGGATATCTCCACTTCTAATTTTAGGCCAAAGCATGAAAGTCCACATTAAGACAACATAAAATGAAGAAAAAAAAAATCGGCCTGAATAATGACAATGACTATATTATAAATGACTGCCAACCATGAGAACTTTCAAAATAACTCCTAATTCTGTGACTTTTGAAAAGTTGTAGCTTCTTTTAAAAATTATTAAATATATGTACAAAATAAATCATGTACTATAGGTATTCCGTGGCCTGCGCTTCCTGCTCACTGAAACTTTTCTGGCTGCAATTGCAGATGAATTTTGAGAGGTGCAGCCAAGGGTGGGATGGGAGGGGGCACAGTGCTGCAGTAGTGCAGGCGGAGGCCTTGCCTGAGGGTGGGGATGATTGAAGCAAGTGACCCTCCATAGATTTGGACCTAGAAAATACAGGGTACCATGCAGCGAAAAGAGGAAAAATGAGAAATGTGAAGACATTAAGGCAAAACAACATGAATCAGGATTGAGAGTCAGTGTTTACCTGGTTCCTAGAATGCCCTCTGTCCATAGTGAAGCTACTTCCCTATTTTTAGGTCTCAACTATTCCTATATTGAAATCTCTTTTTTTTTTTTTTAAAGATTTTATTTATTTATTTCACAGAGAGAGAAATCACAAGCAGGCAGAGAGGCAGGCAGAGAGAGAGGGGGGAAACAGGCTCCCCGCTGAGCTGAGAGCCAGACGTGGGGCTCGATCCCAGCATCCTGAGATCATGACCTGAGCCGAAGGCAGAGGCTTACCCACTGAGCCACCCAGGTGCCCCTATTGAAATCTCTTCTACATAAGATGTCTTAAGTGAGTTTCATACTTCATAAAAACCAACGCATCAGTTCAGAGAATTTCTTGGATTACTAATAAATTTTGGATGCCTCCATTTCTCTGTTATTTACATTATAAAATGCCCACTATTTTTAATCATGGAACACTGGGTAGGATAGACCAAAAAAAAAGGTAGAAGAAACAATGCTCTGTTATGTTGGGCCCATTCTGATATTGACTTGATTCCATTCAGTGAAGACTTTTGAGTTGACATAGCTATGAGCAAATTGCTGTCATGCAGAGTATTTTACTTCTTATCTAGCAACTTTAGATATTTGTTTCAGAATGGAACCTCTGAAATATGATTACTAAATAACCAGATGATAACATACTTTTTTCCAAGTAAACAGCAGCTCAGAAGAGTATATTCATTGCCATTTGGCAGAAAACCTAGATAATCATTATAGCAATGGTTCTCAAACTTTTTAGTCACAGGAACATTTTTTCCTCTCAAAAATTAGTGAGAACCCGAAAAGCTTTTGTTTCTGTGTGTTATATCTTGATATTTTCCTTATCAGAAAACATAATGGAAAAAGGGTTTTTTTAAATTTTTTTAATTTTTTTATTTTCTGGGGGAGAAAGCGTTTTAAAATAGACTTTTAAAAATAACAGAAACAGGGACACCTGGGTGGCTCAGTTGGTTAAGCAGCTGCGTTTGGCTCAGGTCATGATCCCGGAGTCTTGGGATCGAGTCCCGCATCAGGCTTCTTGCTCGGCATGGAGCCTGCTCTTCTCTCTGCCTCTGCCTGCCTCTCTGCCTGCTTGTGTTCTCTCTCTGTTAAAATAAATAAATAAAATATTAAAAAAAAATTAAAAAATAAAAAAAATAACAAACACACTACGTGTTAAAATAAAATATATATAAAAAATAACTATGGTTTAAAAAAAATGAGTGGCGTTGTTTTGCATTTTCACATCTCCTTAGTGCCCAGCTGATAGAAAATAACTGGGTTCTCATACTTGCTTCTGTATTCCATGTATTGCAATATGTAGTTTGGTTGACGTATGTGAGGAAAGCCTGATCTTAAACAGATGTGGAGTGGCGCAAAGAAGGACCTCACAGACCTCCAAGATGGTCTCCAGGATCTCCAGGGCTCCTCACATAACACTTCCAGAACTGTGGCCTTATAGATTCCTTTCTACTTTCACTCTTCTCTCCTCCTTAACCCCCTCACACTCATAATCCCTTGTCTTTCCTTTTCCCTTTCATACATGGCTTTACTTCTTTTTCCTTACCTTATTTATTGTCTCCATCTTATGATCTCCTTAAACACCCCTTTCCTTTCAGACCTGTACCTCTCTTCTCCATTTTTCCTTCCTCCTTTGAAACCTTTCTCCCCTGTTCTCCCCAGGTGATATATGAAAATGAAATCTTTCTAAAAAAGTAAATTATCTTGGTGGATCTTGGGAAGATGTATATTTCTTATTTATTCCTCCATAAATTTTCTCTGTAAGTGGCAGTTTCTAGTCATACATAAATGAAAGAAAAGAAGTCATCCTTAATTCCCACATTCTCTTAGTCCACATCTAGTCTCATTACTCTCCTTCCAGAATACAGCTTCTGTCTCTACTTTCCTTCAACCCCACTTTTCTAAGTTCAGTGTCAGTTTAATCCACTCCCTCCTCTCATTTGTAGTATTATCGTAGTCTTCTCACTGGTTTTCCTTCTCTCCACCTGCCCCGCTCCACCACCACCACAATCAATTCTCCACTCAGCAGCCACTGTGACTATAGTAAACATTCTTGGAGACCCATGTTGTTCTCCTTTTCCAGCTATTGTGAGGATTGGCTGATAATTCATAGTCGATCCTGGTCTCCTCTGGAGTATTGACTTACATTATATAGGAGCTATCTTTTCCAGAGGCTATATACCCTCTTATAACTCCAGGATAGAAAATGGCCAGTGATTGACAGCTGGGATAAAAGGGATAAAAACTGGCTCCTGCCTCAGGGACAAACTGTGCTGCGATTTTTGCTTTAGAGCTTTCCAATGGGATCATACTGAAGCTGGTCTCCACTGAGACTACATTTTTGTTTCCTTCTTGATACTGCTTATTGTCTCCTGCTCTGCTTCTAGAAAACCCAAACTAAGATAGTAAAAGTTCAATAATCTATATCAAATTATGTTATCTCTCTGTGTAAAACTCTCCAATGAATTTCAACCTCTTCATTGCTGCCCCCAAAATACTTCTTTAACTGATGGCTTCCTACCTCTTCTGACATCATTTCCTGTCAACCAGCTAAAGAAGAAAGTCCTTCTTCAGGGGATTTGCTCTTTTTTTTTCTTCAGTCTGGAATGCCCTTCCTTGGATCTTTGTAGAGCCAATTTGTCACGTTCAGATTTCAGTTCTAATATCAACTTCTCCTAGTGGCCTTTCTAAATACTCTATCTAAACGTGCCTTCCACTTCCCCTTCCTTAGTCACTCTGTCAAATTAACATTTTATACTTCTTAGAACATTTATTACTATTGGAAATTATCTTATTTACTTATTGTTATTATTTCACACTCACTGGAATGTCAGGAGTACATTTTGTCTGTGTTGATCACTACCACTATGTGCTATGTATTAGCACATAGAACCGAGTCTGTCACATAGTAACTGCTCAATAAATATTTGACTTGAATTAATATTGAAAGTAATGTTTATACAGCTAATTTTAAAATAATATTTTATTCTATGATAACATTAATTTACTCATCCATTCATTTCACAAATTCTTTAGAGCACAAATTCTGTAGAACATTGACTTAAATGTTATAAAGGTTGGAAACCGGTGGAAGGCATAGCTAGTTTTCTCCCATATCTGGGTTCTCTTCCTCCTCAATAATGAAAGAAGACTATATTTTCTAGCCTCCTGAGTCTCTAGGTGGATCCACATGGTTAAGTTCTAAATGGAATGAAATGTGAGTGAAAATAGAATGGATCTCTTCCATTCCAAGACATTAAAGACCCAGCATTCCTCTTTTACTCTGTTTTTGTTTCTCAGTCATCCAGATGCAGGGAAGGAAACGAATGCCTCTGAGGTGACTCTAGTGAACAATAGAGCCAAAAGATATCAGGAGCCTAAATATCTGAGTTACCAGTTGCAGAAAATCATATGGAGAAATCCATATTGGATTCGGTATTAGTAAAAAATAAACTTTTATTGGATTAAGTTTTTGAGGTTTCATTATTACAGCTATAAGCATGTATTATCTTAATTACAATATATCAATAGTCATCAAAAAGCTTATCCTTCAATAAAAAAGAAAGTAAGGAAATAGAAATTTATTAGTTATCTATTACTGCAAAGCAAATTAGCCCAAACTTAGCAGCATACATGACAAACATTATCTCATTGCTCCTGAAGATCAAGGCCTGTTCCACGTGGCTTAGCTGGATGATTCTGCCTTGGGGATCTCTCATGAAGTTTCAGTCAGGTTATTGGCTGCAATTGCAGGCATCTCAAGGTTCCATGGGAAGGATTCCTTTCTAAGGTCACTGCTGTTGGCAGGTCTCTGTTCCTCCTCACCATGTGAGCCTCTCTGAAGGTTGTCTGAGTCTTCTCACAATACTGGTTACTCCCAGAGAGAGCGATTCCGGAGAGAACAAGTGGTAAGATCCCCGAAGGAAACCACAGATCTTTATAATCTATTCTTGAAAGTGACAATGGATTACTTCTTCCAAATTCTAATCACTAGAAAAGTCACCAAGTCCAACCTCCCCTCAAGGGATCCTTGAATTGAGCTGCTCCTTTTGCAACAGGGAGTATCAAAGAATTTGTGGACATATCTTTAGAATAACAGCAAAACATGCAGGCCTGGTCTGAACACTGACTGAGACACTCATCAGTGTTAAGCATCTACCTTCAGCTCAGGTCATGATCCCAGGACCCTGGAATTGAGCCCCGCATCAGGCTCCTTGCTCAGTGGGGAGCCTGCTTCTCCCTCTCCCTCTGCCTGCCCCCTCTCTGGTTGAGGGCTCTCTCTCTCTCTCTCTCTCTGTTAAATAAATAAAAAAAATCTTTAAAAAAAAGAAAGAAAGGAAGAAATGCAAGACTATGTGTAAAAACTCCTGTAACAGTGGTATAGGCAAAGCACTGATAAGTATACAGGAACAACTGATAAGCAAAGTATTCAGTGAAAAGGTGGTCATTGGTACCTTTAGATAGATGAAGATTGGAGTAAAATAATTTTAGGCAGAAAACACAGGATGAATGATACAAGAAAATTCAGAACCCGATCAAATAATGAAAAATAGTCTGGCCAGGGCAAAATTATTTGTGAAAGAGTATTTGGATTGGTAACATGGTGCTGCAGGGAGAGAGCTACCCATTTCTTTGTCCATGCTTCACAGATGGCCAGACAAGAGAAGAAGAAACAACAACAACACCTCTTCAGACACTCATAGCTTCATCAGCATAACCCTGCTCTTGCAGAAAGTGAAGCAGCAGCTGTGTGTGAGGTGATTCAGGATTTCATCCAGCTGCCTGCTTCCCAGCATCCTTGGATGTAGATGTGGCTTTCTCACCAGCAGGGAAAGATCTCTACTTTCCCCTTGGAGTTGACACCCCAGCTAATACTGCACCCAGTTAGATTTCAATGAATCCTGCTTTTTATTGGCTTATACAAGTTTAGCTAGCATAGGGACAGAGACCTGCTGTGTTTTATTCCAACTATAAAAATAGAAACGATCTATTTTGATAAAATATGATAAATACTTTATGGCCCTTTTTATTGAACAAGTGCTTTATCAAAGTACAAATACATTTGGATAAGCTTCTTCACCTGAGACTATGCTAATACATAAAACCAGGCTAATAAGTTACTCAGGTAAACAGCAGCTCAAACCGGGTCTTGGGGGTGATGAAAGGGGATGGTAGAAGCAAACTAATTGATTGACAATTTTCAAACTGACCAATCAATTAAGTCAAAACCCCATACCACTTTATCCACCAGACTGAAGTTTCATTTAAACCTCATTAATTACAAACGTGGAGAACAAAAAAAAGATGACTGACCACCAAAGCTTGGATTCTCAAAATAGATTTAAATTATTCCTTTTATCTTGGGAGGATAAAAAGATACTAGTTTCATCAAAGTTTGTTTACTGTATAACCCTAATGAAGAAGTTAAGATCCTGAGATCTTTTATAGAACAAAAATCTCCGGCATTTTGTATGCTGTCATGATACATCCCTTACCGTAGGCAAATGGGTTGTAAGATGCAACTGATTCACTGTTTCCAAACAGAAGCCAGAGAACCAAGTCTTATAATGGCTAAACTGGAAACATTTAGGTCACCATATCAGATTGCTTACCTCTTTATGTAATATGCTGCCAAAAAATACGTTCTGACAGTTTCAAGAACAATACAATTATTTTTTTAAATTGAGGACGACATACTGTGTTATGATTTTATAAATGTAATAAAATAGAGAATTTATCTAGAGGGAGATTTCACTTTGATTTTCAATTAGCTTAACCAAAAAGGGTAAACACAATTAGACACAATAATTTTTGCAACCTCCATCATTATCTATCAAACTACACTGGGGATCGTTTCTATTTTTATAGTTGGAATAAAACACAGCAGGTCTCTGTCCCTATGCTAGCTAAACTTGTATATCTCCTATGCGCAATTTATTGTTCAAGATGTAAAGGGGTTTCGTGTCTTCTACATAATTTTTAAAGATGGATGACACTTGTTTAACAAGTAGAGGAAGATTAGGGGGAGAGGAGAGCATGTACGATTATATTTAATAAAATTACATAAAACATTCATTTGGAAAATATTTGCTTTGTAGTAGTACTAATGAAACGTATTGCAGCACATCTATTACTAATATCTAATGCTGGCTGGGCACAGTCCCTAAAGGTTAACTATGTACCCATAAAAATAGATAGTCACATTCTAAGGAAATGATACTTTCTCACACTTGAAAAACAAGTAACTATTGACTTTATTTGTGTTCTTTTCCTCACTCTCACGTTTCAGCCAATAGTTCTCATCATTAACTTGTAGAAAGTAATAATTAACCCAATGCTCTAACATAGTTGCAAGGGTCTCTTAATATGCCCTGTCTCTCTTCTCAATCTCACAATGTTGTTGTTGTTTTCTTTTCTCTTGTTTCGTTTTTTTTTTTTTTTTTAACAAATTACCAATCAGTCCGGACAGCACTGCTTATGAAACCATTCAACTCTGTTTAAGTGATTAGAACTGAATGCAAAAAATACAGTTCAAAATCTCATAGGTTCCATTTTAAAGATAGGGAATAAAACTTCCTAGGAAGAATATCCAATAAGGAGTAGGAAAATGGTAGTAAGACAATCAGTGGTAGAAAGCTTCAAATGGAATTCCCCAGGGATGCCTGGGTGGCTCAGTTGGTTGAGCGTCTGCCTCCCCCTCAGGTCATAATCCTGGAGTCCAGGGGAAGAGTCCTGCCTTGGTCTCCCTGCTCAGCTGGGGGCATTCTTCTCCCTTTCTCACTTCCTCTACTTGTATTTCTTGCTCTCTCTCTCTCGCTCTCTCTCTCTTTCTGACAGATGGACAAATAAAATCTTAAAAAAAAAAAATAGAGGTCCCCATACACCTTTCTTATATACCAACTCTTCTTTTTTACAAGTGGCTCTTTCTCTAAACAGTTTGTAAGTCTCATGAATTCTTTAAATACTTAACTCATATGTCAATCTCTAAAATGAACAAGTCATCTCCCTGATTCTTACCTGTAATTTTCCATTATTGTTTTGACACAGGATATTCCTTATATGATTTAGAAATACAAAACAATCCCATGGAAAAATCTTTTGGTAGTCTCAGTTTATTCCCAGAGAAGGTCAAAGTCCTAGATGTTTCCTAACTTAGGCCAAGTCATTGGAACTCAGTGGAAGGTGTCTTGACTTTCAGTTTAGCATTCTCCTAACAATACCCACTGGATCCTGAATGTTTTTCTACAATCTACAATCAGGAAAACTCATTTTTCTGCTCATCTCAAAATGTTCCTTTGTGAATACTGGTATAGACTGAATTGTGTACACTCAACATTCACATGTCAAAGCATTAATTGTCAATGTAATGGTTTTTAGAGATAAGACTTTGAGATGGAATCTGGCTTAAATTAAAGTCATGAGGGTAGGGTAATCATGTTGAGATTAGTGGTTTTATAAGAAGAGAGAGATTGCATTCTTTCTCTGCAAGTAAGGACCCAGAGAGAAGGTCATCTGCAATCCAGGAAGAAGCCTCTCACCAGGAACTGAATTGGCTGTCACCTTGATCCTGGACTTCCAGCCTTTAGAACTGTGAAACAGAAATGTCTGTTGTTTAATTCATACAGCCTGCAGTGTTTTGTATTACTTTAGAAATGTACCCTCTTTTTACCACAAATTTTCCTAATACTTAAATTTTTAATTATATCAGATTAATTCATACCAGTTATGTTAACCTACTGCTCCTTTAATCTGATCCTTCTTGTCGATAGAGTATTAACTTTTTTTTGTTTTTTGTTTTTGTTTTTTGATCATTCTAGTGATTTCTTGAGAGGTGTTCAGTAGGAATGACTTAATGTAAGTTTTATAGAAGAAAGGAAGTAACATTGAAAGCAATAAGGAGTTGGCTTAAATGAAATGCACAGATACAGAAGAATCATAAAAAAGAAAATTAGCTAATTTATTAATTTAATTATGAAAGTTATTTCAATTCCAGAAAATTCAGAAGAAATTAATGTTCAGAAGATACACTATACTTTGCAGGAGATCAAACAAATAGTGTAACTAGTTAAAAAGTAAAAGAGTGGTCAAAAACTAATTTGGTCTAAATAAGAAGCTAAAAATATAAGATTATATTCTAATTTCTTACCATCACTGTTATATTTGATCACTGCCTTATAATCTATTTTAACTCATATCTCATTTTGAGAACATGTTCATAGTCATTTAAAAAAAAAGTGTGGGGGCACTTATCATAGGTTGGGTTCCCTGAGCAAACACTGAGGTGGAGTTTGTAATTCAAGATGTTTATTAGGGATTGACAACTCTGGGAGGAGGGAAAAGTAAGGTTATGACACAGAACTGATCAAGTCTGGGCCAATGTTGCCCATAATAGTTGACCTGCTTTGGACCTGAATGGGCTAGCCTTTTTACCCTTACTTCACTTAGCAACTGGATGGGGGCTACTTTTGGAAGGTCAGTTAGCTCTCCGGAGCTGAGATGGATCCTGAAAAGAGCTGACCGCTGGCAATGTCTTCCTACAGCTGAGTGAGATCAGATAGAAACATGTCAGTTTTTCAACAACACCTAGATAGTTAGGATGAACCCACTACTATTCCAATGTGGGTAAAAATAAGTTCTGAACTTCCTAAATGATGTTCTGTGTCAGAATATCTTTTTTTTTTTTTGGAAGATTTTATTTGTTTATTTTACAGAGAGAGACACAGCGCTAGAGGGAACACAAGCAAGGAGAGCAGCAGAGGGAGAGGAAGAAGCAGGCTTCCCGAAAGAGCAGGGAGCCTGATGCAGGACTCGATCCCAGGACCCTGGGATCACAACCTGAGCCGAAGGCAGATGCCTAACGACGGAGCCACTCAGGCGCCCCCTCTGTGTCAGAATATCTTGAAAAAATACAATATACTGACTGTTAAAGTAAGTGGATTGCCCTTAGCTACTTTCTACCATGTCCACACCCAATTATCTAGCTTTCCAGATCACATGGCTACTTTTGAACTAAATAATTCACTGTGGAAGACCACACTGTCCATCTACACATGTTCTAGTCACAACTCTTGCTCCATTAGACCCACAAAATGGCTAATTTCTTTTTAGTGTACATTTTACCTGGAGTAGATAGTACAGGTTGGAAATCTTAATACCCAAGTGCCTATTGTCTCCTTTGGAACAGCAACCATGGTGTAGTTTGCTTGATTACCAGCAGACACATAAAAATGAAATACTTAGAATATTTTTATCCTAAAATATTCAAAGAATCAGTAAAACTGAATAAGCTGTTGGCAAAAACAAAATATTGTTTTCTGTTTCTTTGTCACAGAACCAAATCTTTTATCCCCAACTCTCCTTTGAAAGGATATCAATCAGCATAACACTGATCCTCTCTCTAACTCTTTACTCATTCTATTTTTCAGAGGCGAAGTGATTTAAGGAATTTGCAAATTCGTGTAAGAAAAGCTGGGCATTTGGGGCTCCATTCTGCCCTTCCTCTTCTTTGGAAGCTGCTCAAAGTTAGCATAGGTTCTGCCATTCTGTCCCAGGACAGGCATTCTACATGGGGCTCCCTCTGAATGGAGGGTAAGAACCAGCCTAATTCTACAACTATAATCCACTCCCTAAACCTGACCATATCCATCATTACTCGTGTAATTCCTTACTATTTCAGTATCCAAACATGAAAGAGTACTCTGTGGGTCTTCCTTAGAAACTGCCAATAATTATAAGAGACTGAACAGGATCCTTATCTATTTCATAGCAACGAGTTTGAATTATTTTTCACATACATTAAACAGAAAAAAAATTAAGAAGTAAATCTGAAGGGAAAAATGTATTTTTTGATTCTACAGTGGTAAAGCTCCTTCAAAATTCTACTTTGACTTCAAGATAATCAAAATTCTTATAAATGGTATGATGATCTGACAATAATACAACACAATAAATACTGTAAACAACTCATGTGTTCATCTACTATGCCACAGATAACTCCTCTGGTTTCTTTTTGTTTGTTGATTTATTCAAGAAAATCTTTTTTAAAACTAGGTTGACCAAATGGGCTACTTGCCCTGGCATTGTATAATAACAGCCAGTAATGTTAAATTAATAAATCAATACAATGGAGCTGTGTGTTAGAAAAAACAAGCAGGGTTTGTCCTAAATGTTTGCCCCACAGCCAGGTTTACTTTGAGCCAGCGTATGAAAGATTCTGTGATTAGGCCCCAAAGCACAAAAATACCAATTAATTATGATGATTAGATATGTCTTCATTAGTAGTCTATAAATAAATCATACACAACATTATGCAGTCAGCTATCCTGGAAAAATATTCTTCTAGAGGGCTGTGAAAACAGCTTAATTAATTATAAATGCTCGGCAACTTATCACATATTATATTTTGAAATGTTAAAGCACACATATATACACATGTTATATGTGTGTAGAGGTATTTGTAAAACTGTTTCAGTGTTTTTTGTGCTATTTAGCACTAAAATGCTTTCCAGAATTAAGATGGAAGTTTGTTTAAAAAATCTGTATTTATTGTTAAAAATAAAAATGTTATTTCAAATGGTTATGTTTCCAATTCCTTTCATGTTTTCAGATGACAGAGTGTTTCTCTTTGATATTTAACTTCTGTGCTTCCAGAAATGTTTCATGAATGTGCTCCTTCCTCTTTTCTTCCTGCCTCACTCCTTCCCTGCCCTCAGTAGATTTTCTTCTCTGATTCAAAAACAATTTCTTCCTAAACATGTTGCTGTTATTAAAAGCATTTCAATTACATTGACAATTAACCCATTTGTGCAAGGTATTCTTCATTTACTCCTCTAGATCCTCTGTTCCCCCTTCTCCACCCAGCTAGAACCCCAGGAGACTGACCTCTGTGAACTGCATCAAGCAATTCCCTTGCCCTCCGGTTTCCAGTTGAGCTCTGCTAATGGGGATCCCTGGCAGGAGATCAGACATGGGAGGGGGAATTCATTCCCCTAGCTCATTCTCTGAAAGTTGACTGTGTACCTCAGCCAAAGGTCACAGCTCCTGACAGGTGATTCTTGCTGACAGGTATCCCTATGCGTTTTAGTCCTTTCAGATCTAAGGGTGGTAACGGGTCTGTCCAATAACTCACTCCTGGGGTACTGCATCATCTCTCTTGTTTTCCCTATACCCTACCCTAGCTTTTGTAAATGGTGTTTTTATTACATTCATCTCAAATTACCTGATTTAAATATGTAATCTGTTTTCTTCAGGACCTTGATTGATACATGATTCTTCTTGTAAATTATTCAAACAATACAAAAATAGAGTAAAACATGAACATCCTCATTATATATTTTGATTGTGAATACTGAAAATACAATTCAAACTGGCTTAAGCACCTGGATTTCTCTAGTTCTCTGAGTCAATATATCGCATGCAGAAACACAAGCAGAAAGATGTATTTTTCAGAGCTAGTTAGGATTTAAATAGTCCAGAACAGAAATTCAGGGTACAATAGAACATGCTTTTGCATCCACTACCCTGGGAAGCAGCTTATCTCAATCGGGTTCCAGTCAGAAGAAAAAAAATAAAATAAAATCGATTGTTTCAAAAGGAACAGTTTTATATAAAATTGACAATTAGGGGGGTTCCTGGGTGGCTCAGTTGGCTAAGTGTCTGACTCTTGATTTCAGCTCAGGTCATGGTCACAGGGTCCTGGGATTGAGCCTCGCCTTGGGCTCTCCTCAGCACAGAGTATGCTTCTGCTCCTCCCCCCATCCCCACCCTTTCACATGTACATTCTCTCTTTCTTTCAAATAATAATAAATAAAATCTTTTTTAAAAAGCTAAGAATTAGGTATTGAAGAATCAAGAAGGCAAATTAAGTTATATAGGAGTGTCTTCAGGTTACAGCTATCATCCTAGGGCTGGAGGTTGCAAATACACAAATTTGAAGGAGGGGCTCCACAGAGCTGAAGCTAAGACCTGGAAGGAGGGGGTTCTCCTTGACTTGTGCTGGTGTCTCTTTGCTTGGAGGAGAAGCCTTATGGGACCAAGACCCAGACATCTAAAGAGGGATACTGACCAACTACAGCACACCGAGGCTGGTTCTGCAAGTGTTAAAACATTGAAAACTCAATTCAATATTTTACTGAAACAAACTGCTGTTGCCAGGGAAAAGAGGTGAGATGAGGCCAGGGTGATGTTGAAAGCCATAGGAAGCCGATAGGAAGCCAAAAGCAAGCAAAGGTGCGGCAAGTCCCTCTTCTTCCACCATCCTTACATCTCCCTCTGCTGCTATCTACTGGTCAAGATTAACAGAGAGGCAGTTGGTAAAGCAAACATACTTTGCAAATTTCCAGCCCTTACATCACAGAACAGAGTCTAGAAGAAAGAGTCTGAGCTTAAAGGCAATACTCAATAACTGGAATAGGTCATGGCCAGGAAATCAGCCATATTCCTTTACTGGAAACACTTTAGTGTTTCAGAGTTCCTACTTTATATCAGGCTCTGTGTGAGACTGGACTGTCTTAACCACAAAAAAAGTTTTAGTCCTGTTTCTAACTGGGCAGTTAATATGATAAAGCAATTATATAACACGTGTAATGACAGAGATAATAATACTAAGTTTTTGAAGTGGCATTTAAATTAGCTATGTAGGGTCAGACAGAATGTTCCATTGGGGGTAATGTTGAGATTGGAGTTGACTTGAAGCTAGAGAATCATATTTTAGAAAACAGAAATGTCGAGCATCAAATACCACAGCGAAGTTCCATCGGAGGAATTCCCTGGTTAGAACACATATGTCACTTGCTCTGTTTCCCCTGGATACCCCTGTACTAGACCTGCTTTTACTGGGTACCGCTACCATGGAAACCGATTATGGTCAACCATTTTTAACAAATTCTTATTTTTATCACTTCCTCAAAATTAAAATTGGGGCATCCAGTATGTAGAGCCTAGGTCAGGTGCCTGAAGAAAGTAGAGTATTTGACCCTATTTGATCTTGAACCCTGACTCCTTCAAAGATCCACATAATGGAGACTTCATTCCAAATAAGGTCAGCATTTGCATGATGGTCCCCAAATATGCCCACTAGAAATTGTGCCTTTGGCAATTCAGCATTCATATAAAATCGTCTTCCTATTCTGATAAGAAAAAAAAAAAACCTCCTATCTAACACAATGCAATTTCCTCTCATAGAAAAATCCATTTTAACCAGTGTCTCAAAAGGAGAAAAACTAAGTCTCTTTAGTCACTGCATCTAACTCCAAGACCAGAATCCTTGAATAATGTCCATTCTGACCCTAGTTCTCTTGGAGTTGGTCTTAATACTCAGCAAAATACATCCAAAAGTATAAACAACCCTATCACTTATTCTTATCATAATAATGATGGAAAGGAAAGGAAAGGAGAAATAGATTACAATTATGGGTATATATTTTAAATAATCAGATTTGCAGAGATTGTGCATGTTTGAAGATTAGATATATACATTGGAGCTATAATAATTTTTACAGCAGTCACAAAGTTTTATATATATGACTTCTTTTTTTCTCTCATATTTCTTTTGTTATGAGCTGTTGTAGAGTTCTTCAGCCAGCAGTGTCACCAACCCTTTATTCCTAGGGATTCTGAGCAATTACTGCACCAATGTATAGAGTCTCAGTCTTTCACAACTAGAGCTTGTATGAAAATTCCCCAGGGAACAATTAGGTACTCATCCTCCTTGATGCATAATCAAGCCTTTTTTTTTCTCTTGATTTTCAGGATCTATCACCCCCAATACTTACTGACTTACTGTCATCAGACTCTAAATGGACTAAATGGCATTGGTTACCTCCATGTAATATTGCTGAATTCTCTGATAGAGTGTTTCTTCCTTTGGTTATTATTAACTTCTACCAGTAATAGCCATAATTTCAGGAGTAGGGAAAAAAAATGTGGTTGATTAGGTATAATTGGGAGAGGTGTTAATTCCAACTCTAATCCTCAGTTTTTGAACTCATACATACCAATTCTGCAAGAAATGGTACATATATTAGTCAATATTTCAAATCATCAATTGCATCCTCTGATTTGGTGCTATAACTCCTTCTTCAATAAGGTATATGATAAGACTAGAGTTACCTGAGGGCATTATCTAATTGTCTTTCTTCTCTTATGGAAAGTTAGATTCCTTGCTTGGAAGAAATTATGAGAGATACCATGATGTTGAACAGGCATCCAGTTTCTCATTCATAGTAATGCTTACTTGAGGCATGATGGATAGAAAAATCAAACCTAAATCCAAATCCACATTATAGGAACTCTCCATGACCAAATTAGTCAAAAAAAAAAAAAAAATCAGCTGACACCAAAACATATGGCACAATATTATAGGTTCATTTTTACCATTTTTGGAAAATTATCCTCGTACACTAGTAAAGAGAATCCTGTGTTGCTGCACTTGTGACTAGAACCCTTCTTTATCACCATAACCGTTTTGTTCATTAAGTAAGTTCTGAAGTTGCTCTGAATGGGAAAAAACTGACACTGAGAAATTATGTTCTCTTGTCCACTTAATTGGGTAGAAATGTCCTTTGAGCTAACATGTAGCATGGATATTTTTTATGTTCGGAGCTCATTTTAAGGAATTCTTCCCTACTTCTCCTCTCTCTCCCAAATCCTTGTTATTAATCTCCATGTTCAGCTCCTTTGAGATTCCTTATTATCTAGGAAAACCATCAGCCACTTCCCGTAAATTCTGGTAGATTCTGGCAAAGTGAAACAATTGTGAAGCTCTACATTACATACCAGTACCAGAGAAATCTGGACTTCTTTTGCCATTATTTGGCTCCATTTGCTCCACGAGTGGCCTTGTAGGTCAGAAAGAAAGAAAATCCTCCTAATGGGCACAATGGGTCAATATATACTTAAAGCTTATAAATAAGCATCTCCCAAAGATTTGTGCATTCTACTTTCCCCAGGGGATAAACCTTTATTTTGATAAGTGGTATTAATATTAGGGATAACTATGAGGAAGTTTTTTAGTATGTTCTTCAGTATCAGTGGACTAGGAGTGGAAGTTCACACATAGTGTTCAGAATACCAACATACTCTTTTTCTATCAATTCTCTAGTTTTCATATAAAAGAGATGGAAAAGCTCTCAATTCAACCAATAGTCTAATTTTACTATCTCCAAGACCACGTTTTGTTTTTACCCAGCTCTGTCCCTGCAGCAACAAAAGATAAGAAATTCTTTTTATCTTGATCCTAGAAACTCCCTGGATTTTAGTCAGTGCTATGAGCCTAGAATTCAAGGATTTTAACTTGTTATTCTCTTTCTTTAAGCTACTCATTGATGTTTAAAGCAGCTGCCCCCTTACTAAGTCCATAAATTCTTCATGTTCATCCTATTGTTGCATGGTAGGAGCAACTCAATCCCCACAAGTCACGCCTGCAATGAGCACTTGATGCCAGGTGACCACAGGCAATGATTTGATTAGCTTTTTTACTGCTGCTGAATTCCCATACTGGCATTTAAGTAAGATTTTGACTAGTTTCTGACCCAGCTATGCCAGATAAATGATTGATAGTCTCCACATTCCCTTGTAGGTTTCTAATGCACCCCATTCCCTGATAATACGTTCTCAATTAGGGATTTTGATTGGGAAGCAAAAATAGCTCTAGCTAATAAAAAGAGAAACTAAATTTGTTGAAAGAATGTTGGATAGCTCACAGAATTAGCTGGCAGGATGGAAGACCTGCAGGAAAATGGGCAGAAAACAACAAAAGCTTTGCAGGAGGAACCACAGCCAAGATTATGCTGAAGAAATGCACTTGTTTGGATGCCCCGTAGGTACCATTGGTGGCATTATACAGATCTGCTGCTGGATACAACCAATGCTACACACACCAGAAAATGATACATCATGAATCTAAAGGACATAAATCCAAATACAAATCACTAGTAAGTATCAAAAAGAATACAAAATAAACTGAAGAGAAACAAAAGGTCCTCTCTGTCAGTGATACACAGGAATGCAATAAAGACATTCGATATTTGAGATTAAATGGGAAGAATATTAAGTGACATTTGACTAATATGCCATCTTCATTCAATATCTTCCACTATAGTCAATTATCAGTTGTATGAGTCACTTATCTTTCCTGTGACTGGTTCTTTATCTCTTCATAAAGGTAATAATATCTGCATGAGAATGTCATGAGGGAAAAATGAATAATATATACAAAACACTTAGAGTAGTAACCAGCATATAGTATGGACCTTGTAGGTGTTAGTTAACTAGTAGTGGTAATATTGAAGTAAAAACAATATTAGAGCCACTTCAAATTTGAATATAAATACAAATATGTAAATACAAAGAGAAGAGACCATTTGGGGAATTGTTACTACAATTAATTTTAAAACTGCCATTGAAACAACTTGGTCAATTGGGTGTCTCCCACTTTTCTTATAGTAAACAATTAAATCATAATAATTGAATTAAGTGTTTTTATACATTTTATCTTCAGATTACAGTTTATTTATAAAAATAACTACTATTTTGGGAATAAAAAATTTGGTTAAGCATATGTAATAGAATGATAGTCAACAGTATATTTGATGATAAAATATTAGTGACAGTCCATTAAAGTGAGAAACAAGGTGCCAGTATTTACTACTACTTGAGTTCCTAGTTAATGTAATTATGCAAAGTAATACATACATGAGGTACTTGAATGGTAAGAAAAAAAATTCTCTGGCAAAAAACATGGTTGTCTTCTCCAAATAAGAGAATTAATAAACCAAACAAATTTTAAACATTAGCCCTAACAAAAGAGTTCTAGAAAGTTATTGAGTATACAGAAAAAAAAAAACAAAAACTTGATGACATTTCCATTCTTCACATATGCTATAACTACTAGTAAATACAATGGAAATATATAATAGAAAATATCATGCAAAATAAAAGACACATTTTATTCATGGTAGTAGCAAAACCTATATGGCTCCTACAGATTAATCTGACAAAGATTATTGTTAATTAACTAATTAAGGAGACGGGAAAAAAATAAACTTTCCTGAAGACACTGGTTTTCCTGGATGATCAGTTTTAATCTTCATTCTTAATTCTCCTTAACTGTTAATTCTCCTCCAAATTAGTTAGTAGGTTTAAAAGAATGCCAAGTCAAATTCATTTTTAAAATTGAACTTTACCAAATGATTCTAAACTGCTTTTTATTTGATTTTTGCTTATTTGCTTTCTGCTTTATTTTATTTTTGTTTTTCCTTGAATAGGATTTCTCAAATATGGTATTGCTGACATTTTGATTAAAATAATTTTTTGTTCAACAGCACTCTCTCATTTTATTGGAATATGTTAACATTTCTCACCTTCACTTAGTAAAAGCAAAAGTAAGTAAAGGTACACCTTCATCTATTGTGACACCCTAAAATATCCCCATACCTTCTAAATATTCCCCAGTGATATGAAGCAACATGAAATTAAGAATTAGTGATGTGGAAAATATCATATCACACTATGAACCAAATAAGCAAAACACTGTAGTACAGAGAAATAGACAAATATATCAATAAAACAAAATAAGAAGCATGAAATATATTTCTGTATATATATAAAAATTTGCTTGTTGTAAGGATGATTTTAAAATCATTGAGGAAAAAATGGATGATATATTGAATAATGTCAGAATCAAAACCCACTTCTAAGTAATACATTGGGTGGGACACTAGGGTGGCTCAGTCAGGTAAGCATCTGCCTTCAGCTCAGGTCATGATTTCAGGGTCATGGGATCAAGACCCACAACAGGCTCTGCTTGGCAGGAAGTATCCTTCTCCCTCTCCCTTTGCCCCTCCCCACTGCTTGTGCTTTTCTTCTCGTTTACTCTCTCTCTGTCCAATAAATAGTCTTTTAAAAATAAATAATAAATAAATAAATAAATAAATAAATAAATAGATAGATAGATAGCACATGGGACATGGGTCAAAGAAAATATCTCAAGACACATTTCAAAATATCTTGAACTAAATGAAAATACAATTTATCGAAAGTTGTGAGATGCAGTGAGAGCAGTAAGTAGAGGGAAATATATATTATTAAATAAATAAACTAGAAAAGAGGAAAGATCTAAGTCAATAATCTATGTTTTCAATTTAGGAAACTAGATAGAGATTGGACAGTAAAAGGATAATAAAGCAAATCAGATACTATGAAAAACTCAATGCCTACACATTTTATAACCTAGATGAAGTGAATCAATTCCTTAAAAAATACAATCTGCCAAATTCACACAAGAAGAAATATAAAATCTGAATATACCTGTATCTATTAACTAAATTGAATCGATAATTAACAATCTCTGAAAACAGAAAGTGAATTCTACCAAATATTTAAGGAATAATTTATACCAATTCTCTGAAAACTCTTTTAGAAGACAGAAACAGAAGGAATATAACCTAACTCATTCTATATGACTAATATTACCCTAATACCAAGACCAGAAAAAGATATTACAAGAAAAAAAAACTAAAACGAAAATCCTTCATGAACACAAATGCTAAAATTCCCAACTAAAATATTAGCAAATTGAATTCAACAATGTACAAAAAAGCATTATGCAACATTAACCAAGTGAGATTTACCCTAGGTATGCAAAGTTGGTTCAATATTCAAAAACTAATTGATGTAATTCATCACATCAATAAGCTAAAAAAGAAAGATCACATGATCATATTTAAAAAAAAGACATTTGGCAAAATCTAGCAACCATTCATGATAAAAACTCTCAGGAAGAAAGAATAAAATAAACTAAAAAAATAAAAATTGAAAATGAAGAAATAGATGACATAAAGGACAAGATTATTTATGTAGAAAATTCAAAGAATTGACCCCTCCCCCCAAAAAAACACACATCCTGGAGCTAATAAGTGATTATAACAAGGTTGCAAGACACAAGGCAATGTTTGAAACTCTTTCACACACAACCCCTTTCTGTTGGCTGCTTTTGTACTAGCCCCTGGGGTGTTTAGACTTCCTATGGTGAGAACAGGTCTCTGAGTTCTGTAAATTTGAGGCAACTGATCAGTGCCAATTTGTGGGATGACTGCATCTGAGGGCAGGAGTCAGCAGCACAGAAATTTTCCCAGTCATGAATTTTTACTCAGATGTAAATTTGAAGATTTAAAGAAATTCTGAAAGGACTATTCCCATTAAGGGACCAGAGAAGTTTATAGTAGAGTCATAGATGGATTATTGCTAGTCCAAGAACTCCTGGGAACTTTGGCAATTTACCTCAGAGACCATCTGGTTTTGTTCATGACCTTGGGAGCATTCTAAACTGATCCCCGCTTCAACAAAACTTCATTACCTCATTTCACACAGAATCTTCTAACTGTGCTGGGTCCAAGACTGGCTTCTTCTATGACTATTTCCAACCCTCAAGGAAGCACCAGACCTACTCTGCACAGACTGAGATTTTATGGTCATGCTGAAACACTGAAGAACAGCCAAGGGCTTCATTTCATAGCTTTTTGTAAAGATTCTTCGCTCTTGCAAGAAGGCAAGAGTGAAGTTTCTTAGTGATTGCTGTTGATCTTATAAGTGAAGCCCACACTAGTACTAGTAGTAAACCTAGGGGCATGACTTGGGTTTCTCTCCTTTTCCAGGCCTGTCCATTTTATAGTTTTTGAATCCTTTCCTTTTCAAAGCTAATATATTATCTATATCCACCCTGTATTAACAGAATAGGAAGAATGAAATGATTATTTTAAAATTGTAGTTTGAACTTTTAAAGATTTTCCATAATGGATGGTCTGATTCCTTTGTGGGTCTAATTTCAAAATGTAAACAAACAGTTCTAAAGTATTAATAATTTGGTCATAACACTTTGCTTAACTTCTTTCCTGTCTTTTTAGCAGAACAATTTGAATACATAATAAGTACATTGCTCTTTTCAAGAAAACGTAATGAGAGGTCAATTAGAACTTCTCTACTACAGGGGTGCCTTGGTGGCTCAGTTGGTTGGGCGACTGCCTTCTGCTCAGGTCATGATCTCGGAATCCCAGGATGGAGTCTCATATCAGGCTCCCGGCTCTGCGGGAAGTCTGCTTCTCCCTCTGACCTTCTCCCCTCTCATTCTCTCTCTCTCTATCTCTCTGTCTGTTTCTCTCTCAAATAAATAAATAAAATCTTAAAAAAAAAACACTTCTCTACTACAATGTAAAAACATGAAAAAATATGTTTTAAGGTTTTTGTTTTGAGTTTTTTGGGTTTTTTGTTTTATTTTTGGTTTTTGAGTTTTTTGTTTTGGTTTGGTTTGATTTTTCATATTATTGGTTTTTCAATAAAGAAATAAAATCAGCATTCAATTTATTAGGTTTTTTTTTCCTGAGTTAAAACCACAGGTGAAAGTAAATTGGCTCCAAAAAACTTTAGCTTGGGAAACTTCAATTGTCTATACTCAGGGATTCAACCTGTTCCCAGAGCAGCAGCTATGGGAATTAAGTTTAATAGCTGATTTTGGCTGCTGCTTTTAACTCAATGCAGAATCTAGCTCCAGTAAAGATTGAAACAATGCTTTAAATTTCTTATAAGTTCATGGATTTCATCCAATATAAATTAATCAATTTTTATTTTATTTTATTTTATTTATTTTAAAAATAACAATAGTGAACAAGTAAACTTGATGCCTTTTCTGCTTACAGAAGGCAATGCCCTTGTAGTATCTTCCAATTAGCCATTTAAGGTGGCCAGCTGCAGTAAACCTTTTCTTTCTTCAAAATGCTGCTTCTGCCAACAGAATTTCAAGTTCTCTTCTTTAGAGACAGAAACTCCTTTACATTTCAACTGTAATTCCATTTGCCCTGAAGCAGACACAAAATTCAGTACAACTATTGCATAGTGTTCTTCTCACTAGGTCCTACATCTCCATTTCATGATGATCTTTTTAATTGTTAACAATTTAACATATTCACCGGTGATGTTCCAATCAAACATCTGGAATTTCCCTCCCTTTTCAGAAAATTTTTGCACCAGATCTTTCCTAGTGAAGATGCTGCACAGCTGTTTCACAGCTGTGGTGAACAGTTCCATCATGAGTAGTGCCACAGTGGGCACTTATTCCCAATGCCACTGGAAGTGAGGCCTGCAAGGTATTCTCATTCAGTTTCCTTTTAGCAGTCAATTCCTGGATTGCCAAAATTTTCAATGGTAAAACCATTTCCCTTGTAAATTCTGTCTTATGTGGCTTCAGGTAATCTCCAGGAACCTCCTTGAATTGGTGAAGCCTAAAGTTTTGTTAATATCCTTCAATATATCCCCATCACCTTTCTTTTGACTCACATTCACCTCAATGTCATCTACATCACTTTCTTCAGAGAGATTGGCTATTTCAATCAATCCTTTGTGCTTCACACCAGATTGTTTAATTGTGCCTTTCCAGCCCAGTTTAGTGTTCCACTGACAGAAGAAAAATGGCCTTTCTTTGTGGCAGCTGCTAGAACACTTGCCTTCTATGCTTCTTGCATTCTCTGCAACAATGTCCACCAGAATCTCATAGAGCTTCCCTTTGAACCAGTTGGGGAAAATCCATTCTGTCCAGAGCCAAATATTCATGTTGGTCCAAACTGTAATTGGACCACAAACCAGGGTGAGTCCTCTTGTCCCCACATGCCCATGTCTCCATGAGCATGAGGCCTCTTTAAGGCTCAACATATGATTTATCTTGGATAATGTTCCATGCATTTGTGAAGAATGTGTGTTTTGTTGATTTTGGATGGAATGTTCTGTGTATATCTTAAGTTCATCTGGTCTAATGCACAAAGTTCAATGTTTCCTTATTAATTTTCTGTCTGGTTATTCTATCAGTTGTTGAAAGTGGGATATCAGGAGCACCTGGATAGATCAATCCATTGAGCAGTCAACTCTTGATTTCAGCTGGGATCACTATCGTGGGGTCCTGGGATCAAGCCCCATACCAGGTTCCACACTCAGCAGGTAGCGTGCTTGAAATGCTCTCTCTACTTCTCCTTCTGTGCCTCCACCACTCTCTCTCAAATAAATAAATAAATCTTTAAAAAGAAAAAAGAAAGTGGAATATCAAAGTTCCCTACTATTATTGCATTGCTGTTTATTTATCCCCAGATATGTTGCTATTTGCTTTATATATTTAGGTTGTCTGATGTTGGGTGCATAAATATTTGCAAAAATGTTATATCCTTTTGTTGGATTTACTCCTTTATCAGTATGTAATGACCTTTATTTCTTATTACAATATTTGTCTTAAAGTCTATTTTCTAAGTATTGTTACCCCTGCCCTCTTTGGGTTTCCTTTTGCATGGAATATCTTTTTGCATGGAATATCTTTTTCCATCCCTTCACTTTCAATCTGTGTGTCCTTAAAGCTAAAATGGGTTTCTTGTAGGCAGCATATAGTTGGGTGTTATTTTATTTATCCATTCACCTTTTCTATGTCTTTTGATTGAAGAAACTAGTCCATTTACATTTAAAGCAATTATTGATAAGTATGGACTTACTATTGCCATTTTAAAAATTATTTTGTGCCTGTTCTGTAATCCCTTTGTTCCTTTCCTTTTCTTTTGCTCTCTTCCTTTGTGATGGATGATTCTCTATAATAATACACCTAGATTCCTTTCCCTTTATCTTTTGTGAATCTACCATAGCTTTTTGCTTTGTGGTTACTAAGAGGCTTACAGAAAACATCTTTAACTTATATTTTTTTTAATTTCAGTATAATTGACATACACTATATTTAGTTTCAGGTGTACAACGAAGTGACTTGACAATTATATATATTATGAAATGTTAACCACAATAGGTGTAGTTATTCTTTATCACCAAAAAGCTATGATACTGACTGTATTTCCTATGCTGTACTTTTCATTTCCATGACTTAGTTTTTGTTTGTTTTTGAGATTTTATTTATTTATTTAGAGACAGAGAACACACAAACAAGGGGGCAGAGAGAGAAGGAGAGAATGAATCTCAAGCAGACTCTGCACTTAACATGGAACCTGACATGGGACTCCATCCCACGACCCTGAGATCATGACCTGAGCCAAAATCATGAGTCCAAGGCTTAACTGACTGAGCCACACAGGCATCCCTCCATGACTTATTTATTTTGTAACTGGAAGTTTGTACTCTTAATCCCCTTCAACCTATTTCACCCATCTCTCTACCTACCTCCTCTCAGCAACCACTAGTTCATTCTATATATTTAAAGATCTTATATTTACAACAGTTTAATTTAAGCTGATAACAGCTTAACTTTGAATGCATACTAAAGCTCTACATTTTAACTCTCTCATTCCCCGACACACATATTAATGTTTTTGATGTTATAATTTACACCTTTTTACATTGTGTATCCATTACCAAATTATTATAGCTATATAGTTTTTAGTACTCTTGTCTTTTAATGATCATACAAAGCAGTGATTAATTTATTCCATCAAAATTTTAATCAGAGTCCATTTGATTTTCACAGTAAAATAATTGAGCACAATTAAATAATGTAACTGTCCAGTTTTCACCTGTATTTTTACATAGATCACTTAAAGATTTTATTAGGCAAATCATTTTGCAAGATTAAAGAACTATGATTTCTGATCAATATACATTGACTGCTAAGTATAACTGCTCTATATTCAATGATATGTCTAAATGTGGACTCTGTAACTTGAAGTCTTTTTGAGGTATTTCTTTAATTTTAAAATTATTTTTCATAATGAACTATTATTGAGAGATTCAGCTATAAAGTTGAGATACTCAGGGCGTCAAGGTGTCTCAGTTGGGTAAGTGTCTTCCTTCGGCTCAAGTCGTGATCCCAGGGTCCTGGGATTGAGGCCTGCATCAGGGGTCCTGCTCAGCAGGGAGCCTGCTACTCCCTCTGCCTCTGCCTGCTCTTCCCCCTGTTCGTGCTCTCCCTCTCTTTCTTTGTCAAATAAATAAATAAAATCTTTAAAAAAATATTGAGATACTAAATTTACCATTGGGATTATAATGGACTGAGTGTGCGATTCTGAAAAAGGTGATGTTTCATGCTAATCCACCCACAATGATGCAGGGCCCTTTCAAAAAAAGCAGCTTGTATTTGCAGGGCAGTTTCCCAGGTTGGATTTGCACTCTGTGACTCAGGATTCTTGATAAAGATATCTTTCCAATGTGGGAGAGTATAACAGAAAACATTTTTAAATAACATGTTCTAACAAACTGAGTTAACTGAATTGTGTGCCTCATCTTTCTTTTTCAAATCAATTTTAGATTTATTTCTTTGCAGAATCCTAGACTGTGTTTAGGTGTTTCTCAAGGTCATGCAAAGATCTTGATGAAGAACTTGGACTCCAAGGTGATAGAGAAGTTGGCCTAAACCCTGATAACATCATCTAACAGATTTGTGAGTTCAGGAGAGTTACATAACCTTCTAAACCTGCATTTCCTCATGTACGTAACTGAGATAACAGATAATAGTACCTGCCTCATAGGATTGTGGTGAGAGTTGAATAAGAAATTGCATATAAATGTTAATCTCATGCCTGAAACATGGAAAAGACTGAATAAATGTTAGCTCATAAACTATTATTTATTTGATAGTGTGACTTTCTTCAGTGGTTTCCCTAGGGATGTAGCAAATAAAATCAGACTGGACCCATACTCCTAGAATTCAAAGTCAATTCCATATACTCATGTCTACACAAAGCTACTGATAGAACTGTATTCCAAAGTTGCAATTCAAAACAAATCTGCTTTGTTGTGTACTTGACAATGTACATATATCTATACAAATGTGTTTCCACAGTCCTACTCTCCAGATGTGTTTGGCTTCTCTAATACAGATACAAATAAAACTTAGATTTTGTTGCAAGATAAACTCTACAGGCAGCATGATTCAAGGCAATTGCAGTAGGTGGCTTCTGAGAAAGCTAAGCACAAATGACCTCTATTTCATTATGGGGTTATGCTAGAGATTTTAAGAAGACTAACTCTTGATATATTAAACTTCCGCATTGTTCCTTTGAGTTCTTGGTTTCAAGGCAGATCCAGATGGAAATATCAAAAAGGAAGTGCCTTTTCTTATGTGTATACCCTGCGTGAGACTCTTGACCATACAGAGATATTTGTTCTCGAGAGAAGAAACTGGCCTTATTCAATATCTCTTGCACATTACATGTGTGCATTTCTAAAAAAGGAAAATAAAACCTGGTGGCAAAGCCTAATTATAAATGGTAATCATTACATTTTCATCATATTTATGCAATAAATAAGTCTGTCAAAACTAGAGTTTGGGATTTGTAGTATGCTTCCCTCCTGTACTAATATAATTTATTTTGCTCCTCCGCTAATGAGCCTGGCTTTAGATAGTCATGAACATCAGTCTCAAATAAAAATTAAAAGTCAGTATATTACATTTCTCCTTCTGTTCCTTCTGCATATTACATTGCTCCATAAGCTCATTGATGCTGGAATTCTCTCTCTCCTTCAGCACAATTTTCCTCTGTGGTATGATGCTATGAATATTTATGGTACAATAAAAATAATATAATAATGGGCATTTCTTAAACTTGTGCTGCATATATCTTCAGACAGGAGCTGGGAGGGCTGTATCTGTTACCTCCCACTGGAGAAGATCTTTATGTCCTGTGAAATAGCTGGCTGTCCCAAAGACCTTCACTTCCATGTGAGTAAATGGCTTCTATACTGAAAAATTCTGAGAGGAACTTTTTCTTCTTCCATATATCCATATATATGTTTTTGACTATCATCATCTCTGAAACATTGCCAGATTTTTCTTTCATTGAGTAGGCTTCAATTGATATCCTTATTCATCCTTCCTATGTCAACTACTACAATTCATTCTTTTATAGCCACCTTAAATCTTTAGTCTCTAAAATTCCAGGGTCCAGAATACTCTGAGCAGACTATTATCTTGCTCAGTGAAGCGGGACTGCTTTACCTTCACTCCTCCTCCATCACCTTAACTGACTGGATTTCTTTTCATTTATAAATTTAACTTGAATTGTTTTCTTTTTTCAAATATTTGCCAAACTTTCTCATTCCAGACTATTTCCACAGCCTGATATCTGCTTAGCTACACATAATGCTCCTAATTCTGTGACTTTCAACACTGCCACATATCAGTCTCCCATTTATTCTCCACCGTTGTTCCTCTTATCTAGTTTATGAATATGGCTAGAATTCATTCCATTTCCCATTAATGATTACTAAAAAAGTCAGAGTTTTTTTAAATCCTATCAGTTATTAAAGAAATTCTGAGGTTCACCTCAAACGAACATCCTGATATTTTTATTATAAAATTTTAGAGAATTGTTTTAAAGTTGTAAGACACCTCAAAAACACGTCTTTAACATTTGCTGTATGTGTGTGAGTGTGGAAAAGAGAGAGAGAGATGGAGACAGAGACAAAGATAGAGACAGCATGCACTTTAATATATTTTTTACAGGTAATGTTGAGAGACAATTTTTCATGGGTCTCTGACATTTCTGCTTGTCTTCTGAGCAGAGGCTTAGGCCCTCGTTCTGGATTCTTATTTCAAGGATGTTAGCATAGCAAATGGCCTCAGAACATAGAGGTAGTTCTTTCCTCTGGAGCAAGAGTGGTTGTTTGGTTGGTTGGTTGGTTGGTTGGTTTATTGTGGTGGAGTTTTTTTGTTGTTGTTGTTTTGTTTTGTTGTTTTGTGGTTGGTTTTTGTTTATTTTTATTGTTGTTGTTATTAATACTACTGTCCAGTATAACAAAAATATCGTTCCTTTTGGGTAAAATTAGGCATGCTTTCTACCTATTAGAAAGGAGTTGGTTTTCTAACTCATGTTTCCTCCTTTGTATTGTAACCCAATACATATATAGATATCACATGAAGCTCTTCGTGTTACCCTATGGGAACAGAGCTTGAGGAACCAGCATAAACAGTGGTACTTGGGCTAGAACAGTCATTGGAAATAGTGAAGTCCTTTGCTTTTTATCCAAGAGATTGATTGGCTGATTTATTGTCTTCCATGAGCATCCATGAAAGAGGGGCAGAATAATTTGTTAGGTGAAATCTCAAACCTCTCCATTTTTTCTGAGATGGAATGCTGATGGAGATGTGGCTTTCTGCAAGAGGAAAGATTAGGATCTCATTGGACAATTGATAGGAGTAGAGGAAATTTCATATATGGTCAAGTAGGTAAGCAGAGTCCTCTATTTATTACCTTTTAATTAAGAGGAAATGAGGAGATGATTTCAGGCAAAGCACTAGGACGTAAGTATAAATACATCTATTCATTTGATACCCTGGGTATTGCTAAATCTCTTGTAAGAGTTGAAACTGGGGTCCCATATGGTGATCATCTTCAGGTCTGTGACTTTGCAAAAACTGCTATTAAAATTTGTTCTGGGGCTTGATGGCAAAAAGTTCTACTTGCCTTTCATTCAAAAGAGATGTTCCAAGGAAGAATAGAAGGAAATTTATGACCACTGTAGGCTAAAATCAGGCAAAGCACTAGAATTTTTGTTAGTTGACTTGGGAGATGAGACATGTGGGGTATAATGCTTGACTTGAGGCACATATAGCTGTTAAGGAAGTGGTCACAGATGCGTTGTCTTATGTCTTAGTTCCTTCTGCAGTGTTGCATGCCAACCCTAGATCCTTTCAGAGATGACAGTAAATGGCATCAGGTTTTTGCAGTGGGTCCTGGCTACTATAGGGTAGCTTTAGTCCTTTAAGGGAGATTTCGATGGGAAAGACAAACTCCTTTGAGAAACCACAAATGAGGCATTGACTAGTATTGGGGCTCTGACTGCCCTGGATGAGCCTTACAATGCTGATGAAAATGACCCACTAATGAATGAGAAATGGACCCGAAAAAATCTGGATAAACTTGTTTAGCAAGTCATGCCACCTTGGAAAACTCCCCTAGGCCATATGAAGAAAACCTGCAAGAATTTAAGAGTTGTTATTTTGATAATGGGACTGCAGATGCTCTAGGTTAAGGTGAAATCTGTGAGGGGAAAAAAAAAATGGCACCACTGTGTATGTCAAACCCGTATAAGTCAATCCCACAACCTCAACCAGAAAGCAATGTGACAATGGCAGTTGAATAAAAGAGTCCCCAAATCTAAAATATATGGCATCAGTAAGAATGGTCTGGCTGCTCATACAATGCTTTGTGTGTACTGAACACATAAGATGTTGAGCTGCATTTGGTTGAGCTGCATGCCAAAACCATTCTATTCAAATTTGAAAGCAAGTGTGCCTTGCCTTCTAATTCCTCTATGCTCTCTGATTCCTCTCTATTCACTGCCCTAACTTAAACCATTTTGAGAGAGATGATTTTGAATGAGTTCTAGGTGTCCCTGAGTCCAAGGAGAACCAAAGGCCGTGTACACCCATCTATAGCTGACAAATTTGGAATAATAAAAAAATTCAAACGTATATAATTCTGTTGGAGAAAGGAGCCCAACTCATACTCCTCTCTGGTTCTGTAGGTGTAGGGGTATCCAGATTCAGGTAATAAAATTTGGTCTAGGTACACATTGAGAAGGAGAGCTAATATATCCTCATGATGGGGCTTTTTGGACAGATTCAATGTAATGTGATTTTTACTGAGGAATGTATAATAATGTATATTAATGTTTTATACACATACTGTGCTGTGAATACTTATAAAATCCAGAGTGGATTCTCCCAGTCAGGAAGTGTAATATATAGGAAATTGCTAAAAGTGCATGTAATCACTTCCCAATATACCTGCCTATCTGAAACTTCCTATCCTACTCAGAGTGGTCCAACAGAAACAATATATAATCCAAGGAGGACAAATGAAAATCACAGCTTTGGTTAAATCTTAAAGGTAACAAGAGTAGGTTGCAATATTAACACAACGATCCTATATGGCCAATGAAAAATGATAATGAGAGATGGGGGTTTACAATGGATTTTGCCAGTTGGATCCACTTTTTCTCCTATATGCCTATAAATGAATCCATTTCACAGATTGATGACACTAGATGTGTTGTGTTGAACATTGCAAACACCTTCTTTTCTGTTCCAGTGGCACCTAAGAACCAAGACCAATGTGTTTCATATACTAAGGCCTTCAATATACATTTGCAGTACTTCCCCAGTAGTGCATACATTCCCCTGTCATTTGCCACCAGGGGTTGAGCCAGGATAACACCTAATGCCTCTACCTTCTAATGCCTGAAGTTTTCACTAAATAGATAACTTACATTGGCAAGTCAGAAACCTCCATGTCAATGGCCTTGACTGCACTGCTGTTATATTTCTACCAGTAAGAGTGGCTGATATATCCCAACATAATTTAGAGGACTGCCAGCCAAAGATTATCTTGGGCCTATGTGAGTTTATATCAAAACTTTCGAACATCCAGAAGTCAAGGAAAAACTACTGTCACTTTGCCATTCCCCAAAGAGAAATCCAACAATTTATTGAACTCTCTGGGTATTGGAAGCAAGTGGGCATTCTACTTGGAACATTATATCAGCTAGTCTGCAAATAACCATCCTTTGAATGGAATCCAGACCAAAAGTGTGTGTTGGAAGCTCTCCAATTAGCTCTGCATGCTCTTTAAACTACTGTCCTTTCTAAGTTCCAAGTCTTTCTGACTGGTAATTTCACTGTTTGGAGTATCTGGCAGAGGGAGGCACCCTACATTCAGTGATGCTCTTATAGGTTTTGGATTTGTTGCCTCTGTGACACAGTTACCAGATATACCCCTTTTGAAAATCAGCTATCAGCTTGCTATGAGTCACTAGTCAAAACCGCATACCTCACATTGAAGGCTTTGTGACTTTCCAGCCTAATAATACCACCCGGGTTTGGGTTGACTTGGATTCAGTGACCAACAATGGTTAGCAAGGAAACAAGGAAAAGTTAACAAGGAAAAGTTCAATGATCCTCTCTCGTCAAGCAGAAACAGTATATTCAAGAATGGTGCTGACCTGACCCCTATAGGCATCTTTACTTTACATGAGGAAAAAAAAGTGGTAATCATCTCTTTGGGGAAACTTTTATCTTCCTCTCCACCAATCGAGAAGCAAAGTTGTTGGCATAATAGGATCCTTGATTCACAGAGATTGTCCTAAGTGCCTAGGCTTGGTTCCCTGATATTTCATCTAAACTGACACTTGATTGTGTCTACTGGACTGCTGCAGCTGGGCAACCACACCAGCTATGCAGAACTCAACATGGAGGGGATTGTTCAATTCAGTAAACCAATATTCTCTTTAATGAAACTCATTTTGTGTTTACTGCCTCTTGAGCTGTTGCCAGTAGTCTAGACTATATATTCTGCCACCTGGTAAACTAGAGCCCAGAAGATTAGAGACACCTCTCTTTAGGACCACTGACTGTGGAAACAAATCGTGCTGCCTATTGAACCATCTGGGCCAGTCATGGAGATGCCTACAGTGAACAGTGAGGGCCTGTTCTTTGATGAAATGAAGTGGAATCAGTCTGCTCTACTGTCTAGACTGCCACTTTTCCTGGATAGACTTACTGCCCACCAGATATGGCAACACATCCATCACCATAGATTGAGCACAAAGTAAAAGATAATAGTTTTATAACACACCGTCTTCCACTACACACCAGACATATGAATCTTACCATAAGTGGATGTTCGTCCTGTGATAGGAGAAACCACATCACATTGGGGGTTGCACTCACCTGCTCATAGTATAGTGACTAAACCAACTATGGACCCCTCTCAGGGGAATCAGTAGTGCTTACAGCTCTTGACATTTTTCAGATTACAGTGTTACTCTTCCATGTCTGACCAGCATAGTCGAACACACCACTCTAGCTCTTTAAACTAGTCTATTCCATATGTTTAGCTTTATGAACCTTGTACAGCCTAGCACTGGTGCATATTTTATCAAAAAGTCACATAACAAGGAGCTAATAATCAAGCTACTCAGAGGGCTTCCTATAATGACTACAGGCACTTGGTATTGTAGAACATTGGAATAACCTCAGAAATTGACCCAAAAAGGTTTCTGGCTCTACATTCCGCATCTACACACCGTAGTAATTCAGTCTTACCACTAAAAAAAGCTATCTCCAGAAACGGGTCATCTCTTTTCAGTCACTTAATGCAGAAAGAATAAAGTGATTTTTAATAGATATGTAGATATGGATATAGATACAGATAAAGATAGATATATAGATGATATGGATATAGATATAGATATAGATATAGATATAGATATAGATATAGATATAGAAATCTACTTTGAAATTTTGGGATTCTACTTTGATCTTTATTGAGCATGGTACTTGTTATTTTTCCCCAATATCAACTTCAGGTTTGTACAACCTCTGGTTAATTCTTATTCAACCACCTGGATTCTCTTAGAAGAGTGGCATGGTTATATCATAAAGATAATGACCACTTGGTCTAGTACACTGCTTGCTAAGTTCCCCTGCAGTAGCCCACACTGGCCAAAGTGAGGGAAATAAGAGAGCCTTATAGGTTTAATTAAATTGCTTTTGCAACTTTTGCACACGTCCCTTCTAAATTAAAACTGGGAGTGTGAATAGGGGGTGATTGAGAAAAGGTAAAGTTAAAGTTACTGTAATGGGACCCAGGTATTTTATGGCACTGAGGAAGAGCAACAAGCTGGTACCTGGAGAAGGATCATCTTAGACCCCAGGAGACATAGATGGAAAAAGGACATTAATATTTCTTTTTTCCTTTAAACCACACCTGGAGCCTTCCTCAAGAAAAATCCTCTTATATGTCTCTCCCAAACTATCAAGCAAACACCTAACCTATCAAGTGGCCATAAGGCAGCTCTGGCCACCATTTGATTGCCATTCATCTTAAAATTACCAAAAAGTCTATCAAAAGGTAAGGTGATAACCCTTGACTTCACACTTACCAGTACAATTCCTTTTTATCCTAAGTACAATTCCTGTAAACACTTTCAGGTATTTGCTTCATCCACATTCCCACTCTTGTAGCATTGTGATTTCCTGGATTGGATGAAGGTTACCTTGTTGATGGCATGGACCAGACAGACTGGACTAACTGTCCTCAAGTGTTACCTTCAAAAACAGTGAGTAGACTCAATTATTCAGCTGAATTGAAACCTAAGACCTACCAGATGGCTAGGTGACCACAATGAAGCAATATCAAAGTGTGCTTCTGGGTGATGTAGATTCCACTCCAGGATTTTCCATAATTGTAAATGGCTCTCTTTTTAGGGATACTAAGTACTCTTGGGATTATAGGTCTTGTGTGGAAGTCAAGTATTATCTTATTTCTCTCCTCCTGAAATGATGATTATCCTCTTAAGAATAATCATCAGAGAGCTCCAAGATTTTAAAGAAACACTCCCAGTAGATAATGTAACCCTTGAATAACTATTCTATGTCTCCAAAATGAGCTACACTTAGTTGCTTGGGGAATATTCCCAGAGGCGTAGCTGATTTGCTACTTAGACAAACTTCATAGTCAGTTTTCCCTACAATATAAGTCATTATAGTGAAAAAAAGAATTAGAAAATTCTATTAGAAAAAGGAATATAAGTACTTGCTTCACCAGAACGTACACTAAAATTGGAATGATACAGAGAAGATTAGCTTGGCCTCTGTGCAAGAATGACACACAAATTCATGAAGAAAAGGTGATATTTTCTTTGATATTAGTTGAGGTGATCAAAGATACCACCTCAGTCCTAGAATGTATTCAGGTTAGCCTTAACTCACTGACCAGGGATGTTATAGATGATATTGGCTGTAGATTTTCTACTTGCAGGGCAAGGTAGAGTCTGTGTGATCTCTAATATATCCAGTTGTACCTGGATTAATGCCTTGAGCCAAGTGGAAACGTCAGTGTAGAAACTTAAGGAGAAATACACCTGGATTTCTAAGATGGATCCAGATGGTTGAGATTTACCCCTGATTGGGTCTAGGACACTTGATGTTAATACTAAATATTGCCTCATCCTGATGTTCAGAGTCCTGTTGATAGTAACCCTAATTAAATGTAGTATGAGACAAATTTAACAGATTTAGTCCTAATCTCTATGAGTCATATTGATCAATGTGCCTGACAGAGTAGTGTACTCATAGGAAATTTTTCCAGAAGTCAAAACAGTGTCACACCAAGGAATGCATATAGTTAGAAGACAAGTCTCCATGGATCTTACTGTTAAGATGCTGTTTCTCTTTGGGGCAAAGATCAGTCAGGTTTACTGTCCATTATAAAAGATTTGTTTTTCCTACAGTTGGAATTTTACTCTTATAATTCAAATCATGATGTGTGAGCAAGCACTTGGCCCACTTAACATTGCCTTGTGAAACACCAGCATAAAATGCTAATACTCTGACTACCATTGCTGTGAGTAGTAAAGCTTTTTGTTTCTGATTCAGAGTCTCATGTCTTCCCCCAGCACCCATGAAACTATAGCAAGCTAACTTGGCACCTTGGTAGGGTAAAGTCTCAGACCTTACTGAGATCTTGACATCTGTATTACTAATGTGTACTAATTATGATTTCAGTTATATTAAGAATAGATTTTAGTCTGTAGAACTTATAACTAACATTTTCATAGGATACTAGACTTTACAATAATTAAGTGAATAAATTAATATGGTTATATAGAAGGTTATTCAGTATGTCCTGAGAGAACTCAGGGGATTGATTTTAATATTTTGGAGAAACTGGTGAAAAATATAGAAAATGCCCAATGACACAAATTGTGCTTGGATGTTTGCAGATAGTTTGAAGTCTATGGATTTTTTTTTCTTTTTTTAAGTAAGTCCCACACCTAATGTGGAACCCAACACAGGGCTTGAGCACAAGCCCACAACCTGAGCTCAAGCTCAAGCCCACAACCCTGAGATCAAGATCTGTGCTGAGATCAAGAGTCAGACGCCCAACCAACTGCACCACCTCTGTGACCCAGAAGTTTATGATGAATTTTTTATTGAGGACCCTTGCTATAAGAGAACCTACTCCTCTGAAGTAAAGGATGAATATGCTTCTCCTACGTCAAGCTTCTGGCACCTCCTCATAATAACCCAAATAGATTACAGTATCTTCTCACTGAGTTCTAAGAAATGTAACATATTCATAATCAGAACCTTAGAATGTTTGAAGATCTATTGCTGGGTAGATGAGCATATTAATATATTGTAAATCTGGAGTAATATGACTCAGATAAATTCCAAGAAATAGAAAAGCATTACTCATTTGGAATGAGTTATATATACATTCCTCTAGCATGAGTTGTTTAACGAAACATAGCAAAGAAGGTTGGTCAAACCTTAAGGAAATACCTTTCTATAATGTCTTATCCTTACAGCAAAATGGATCAACATTTGTAATGCTAAAGTTCCCTTTGAAATGTATGGCAGAAAGTTGTACTTGGGAAAAAATATTCAAAATTTTCTTCTTTGCTGGTATTAGAAAAAGGTATTGAGGGTAGGGAAAGGTTATTAGCTTGCTATTACTCAATCCCTGCTGAGCACAGTAGAACATAAAATAGGAATAAGGAAAGGAAGTCAGCTCTCCAATCCCAGCTGCAAGCTGATGAATCAGTTAGTGATTAATTGTTGTTACTAGTAATTGAAATAATCATATTTCAGAGAGAGGAGGGAAAAAGCATTTGGTCTCTAAAATGCTTTTGCCTCAAAATGTAATTGCTGCAATATTGCTGGATGTCTTAAAATGAGATATAAAGTTCTTAATAGAAAACTAAAAGGAGTATGATTCCCAAGATTGACCCAACATCTGGCATTAGGTTTTGAAAATCCTCCTTTGACTGTCAAAAACAGTAGTTTCTGTGCACCAGCCCTCTTATTTTCTTATACACATTTCCTTTAAGTTTGCTTTATAGAGAAGACAGCATAATGTAGAATGCAAAACAACAACAAACTAATATACAGTACCTTAATGTCAGTAAAGCCAGTGAGTTCATATTTACTCCCTCCCCTCAAAATAGAGTGTGTGTGTATATATATATATATATATATATATATATATATATATATATATGATTTTATTTATTTATTTGACAGAGAGGAGAGAAATCACAAGTAGGCAGAGAGGCAGGCAGAGAAAGAGAGGGAAGCAGGCTTTCTGCTGAGTAGAGAGCCCGATGCGGGGCTGGATCCCAGGACTCTGAAATCACGACCTGAGCCAAAGGCAGAGGCTTTAACCCACTGAGCCACCCAGGTGCCCAAGCTTATATTTTTAAAGTACTATTAAGGTGTTAATCAACAGACTATCATGTTCCTAATTCAAAATGTGCATGGCCCCATGCCAAGGATTTGGGAAGTCACAGCTTTCAAGTAGTTTACTCCTTAATTGTGAAGATAAAGTATGTATGTAAAATGTTGCCAATCAATATGGTGCACATGAGTACTACAGAAAGATTTCTTGAAGTTATAAATTTGCATTTAGTGAGTACTTCACATATTCAGGTCCCCTAGAAAGTCTTTTTTTTTTCAAAACTAATCTCCACAATCACCCTGAGATGAAAGTATATCAATTTGAAATGATGAATAAATAGGATCGGAAAAGGTTAAGTCTTTCATTCAATTCCACACTACCAAAATAATGTAGAACAATTTGTGTAAAACAATTTTCAAATGTGCTTCTGCTTCCATCTGATTTCAAAAAGAAGAGAGAGAGGTAACTCCACGTTTTAAATTCTTGGTGATAATAAAAGCCTGAGATAGTAGCATTTATGGAATAGAAGAATTATGAGGAGGAAAAAAACTGGCATGGCAGGAAAGATGAGTTTATTTGTAATATATTATTTCTGAAGTGATATTAGGCCATATAAGAAGAAATACCAATGAGCAAATAGAGACAAAAGATTCTAGTTAAAAAAAGAAATTAGGAGTGGATATGTGGGTATGGTATTCAACAGTGTTTCAATGACATAATGAAAAAAATAGTAATAAATGAGCAACCATATGTTATGCATGCAACTCTTCACATTAAAACACGGAATCCATTTCTTCTCCCCTTGAAACTGGGTTGGTTTTGGACTTGATTTGACCAATAGAATGTGTTAGAGGGATGCTCTACTAGTTCAGGGTGTAGGCTTTATGAGATATGGCATTCTTTTGCTATCCTAAGGCTCCTGGTAAAGAAGCCCAGGCTGTCCATCTGGAGAAAGGAGCCATGTGTAGAGAGGAGCCCCAGCCAATAGCCCAGCAGTACGGCCCCTGACAAGTGAGTGAGACCATTCTTGATCCTCCAACCCAGCTACCACCTGAATAAGTAAACCCCGCTGACACAACAGAGCAGAGATTAATCATCTCTGATGGGCCCTGCTTAAATTCTTGAACCACAGAATCATAATTAATAAACATGTTGCATTTTATCCATTTAGTGTTAGGGGAGTATGTTACACTGCACGGTATTGCTAAAACACAGAGGGAGACTAACAATAGGTAATTAAACAAATATTTTCTCTTTCTTCCTGTCACATAATAAAACATTCTATTAAGAAACATAAAACAGGAGGGGCGCCTGGATGGCTCATCTAGTTAAGCATCTGCCTTCAGCTCAGGTCGTGATCCCAGGGTCCTGAGATTGAGCCTCTCTCTCTCTCTCTCTCTCTCTCTCTTTCTCTCCTCCTTCTGTCTCAAATAAATTAAAATTTAAAATCTTAAAAAAAAAGAAAAAGGAAACAAACAGGACTTAACAAGACAGAGACTATCAAGGAAGTGATAGAGAAATATCTTCATTGGATAGTCAGAGGCTTTCTGAAGGGGCGACATTCGAGTAGATAAGGAAGTTAGAGAACCAAATGGATAACAACGATGGATTGTGAATATCAGAGAAAATTTAATTCCCAAATGTTTGATAATATGTTATAAGCAACACATCCGAAATCAAATTCACCATCCCACCTATATTGGTATCATTATAGAGGGGCTTCCCACCATCTCTTCTTTTGTCTGTATAACCATTGGTGGCTGGGTTATCGACATTGGGGAGGGTACATGCTATGTGCTATGGTGAGTGCTGTGAATTGTGTAAGCCTGATGATTCACAGACCTGTACCCTTGGGGCAAATAATACATCATATGTTAATAATAAAAATAAATAAATAAATATCAATCAATCAATCAATCAATCAATATCAGGTGGAGACAAAGCTACCTTCTCCAGGAAGACTTACCTAACATCTTTCATCTGGCCTAGTGTTCTCTTCTATGTCATGATAGCCACCTGTATTTTCTTGTGTGAGAGAATCAAAAACATGATGTGGCTCTTTTCTTGCCTTTACCCTAATCTCACACCATTAAACTTAAAACTCGTTTTGACCTGGCTAACCTCACAATATGCATCTTATAGGTGAAATGGCAGTGCTTTCTTGCCTTTAGTTACACTGTGCCTGCTACCCTTTCTGTTATTCTTCTACTTTATCTCCCATTGGATTCCAGCTTAAGCACATCACCAAAATGTAGATTAAATCAAGAAAAAAGTTTTTGACCAATGTCTGCCTAATCTGTCACTGAAAAGTAACAACAAAGCAAAGCTTTTATCAACCAGAAAATGTACTGTGCTTCCTTTGGGAAGGCAAATAAGACAGCATATATAGAAGCCTCACTCAAAGGAGGAAAAAGAAACTGAAAGATTTTCAGAGTAACACCTGTCAAGTGGAGCTGTAATGTGTACTATTTGACAAAATAGGCTGGTGACTGTCAAAATAAATAATAAACCTTCCAGCTCTGACTAATGACTGAACTATCCTGAAGACTTGAGGGAAGCATCCAACAAAATGCAAAATTGAAAGAAAAATTGGAACGGTCGGCACAGCCTCCTAGCAGCTAAATTTGAAATAATTTTGGAAAAACTCAAACCATTCACCAGGTTCCGTGGCAGAGGGGAAAGTTCCAACTCTTCTGATTGAGCATTCCACTTTCGTTAGGAAATCACATCTCTTCTGATGGAGTGCCAAGAAGTTGGTCTCTGCTTTTTCAATACAGGAACAATCCTGCCGTGACTGTGGCATTCTCTGTACAGACTTTCAGCTGACTGCCAAGAATATCATCAGGAAGAGCAGCCAGACCTGGACCCCTTTGTATGCAGAGTGGGGCAAACTGCAGAAAAGGCAGAGATCCAGAGAAAGTCCATTTTAATACCTTTGCTCTTCCATTTCTTCCGAGGCGAGGCACCCATTTTCCTTTTCCCACAGCTCCTTAGAGGGTCATCTTATTTTCCCTTTCCAGCCAGCAAGGTTTTCTAACATGATTACAAAGAAAACTGCCTGAGTGTCTGCTCATAATGTTCTGACCCTTTCCAGGGGCAGTTTCATTTAAACGAATTGTTTTTTAGAGGCCCACAAAGCCTCGATAAATTCCTGCTCTAGAATTCAATAATAAATCGCAAGTGGAAAAATACATTGTTAGTGGAAGAATTTTAAGCATCTCAAAAATATAGTCCTGCAAAAGCCGTCTTGCTTCAGCAATTATCCACTTACGCCTCAAGTTCTAAGCTGTAGAGGTGAATACTGGTTTGTCCCTCTGCTTGACTCCTTTAATTGCACTTTTGTTCCAGGAGAAGCTATTCTCTGGGCTCCCTAAGTCAAAGTGTTAGGGAAAAGAGAAAAAAAAAAAAACCTAAACAAAATATCTGCTTTTAAGGAGGGGCCTGTCTAGATATTATTTAGCCTACAGTAACAGGGCTTGTTTTCTCACTTAATTTTATTTATTTATGTTCTTTCATTATTTATTTCTCCTTCATCTGTTTTATGCATTAGATTATATTGACTCTAGTTCCAAATATGTTTTTCATAAGGATTTGATCCTGTCATAAGTAAACCACTTTGAGACATGAAATAAGCGAAATGGCAAATAAAAAAATACATTCAATATTTGTTCATTTCTAACAAAACATAACTGCTAAAATCTATACTTTAAAAAAATCCTGACCCTTTTTGTTTGTTTGTTTTAAGTATTAACTTGGAGAGTTATGCTAGTCTAAAACTGCATTTCTACGTTATTTTTATTGCCATATTCATTAAAACAAAAAATCAGAACATACTCTGATTGCAGAATGAATATCTAAACTCAGGACCATTCCAGACATATGGGTAGGAAATAACCACCCATAAATGTCTGTAAGTGAAGTAAAAAGTTGGTTCCTTCAAATATCCATGATTCACAAATGGACAGGAATTAGGATGCCCTTGCTCCTACCCAGTGATTTCAACATTCTAGGATGATTTGATTCACCAACCCATTTGGTTGATCCATCCTACACTGATAGAAGATGATCCAACCCAGTCAACATCATGTCCAATGTATCCTGTACTTCCTGCAGCAATTATTCTGCTTGGCAGGACACTCTTCTCTAAAGCCTTCTCCGCTCATTATTCTTGCTGCCTCTGCAGGGTCAGTAATGTGTCTGCCAGTAAAGTGTTGTCTCCTTCCATTTCCTATTCCCATAACCACAAGGAGTAGAAGCAGTTCCCCTGTTGAGGAAAGAACATTTGTCCATTAATAACCACACTAGTCTAGCAGTTAAATCCCATGTTGATGCTCTGGTCATTTTTAACGTGGACTACTATAACCACATTCTGTGCTGTCTCTAGGACTTTATTCTTCATTCCAGTTTAAAACGATCTGCATTCTGCAGATCAAATCATTTTCTAGATGGATTTAAGTTATCCCCATGGAAAGGAAGAGCCTGGACTTGACAATGTTGTATATAGGGAGTATGGTGTGGAATGGGGAGACAAGTGTCTAAAAGAGGCATTTGAATATACAACATGATGATAGAAACCCAGCTTAGTAGTTTTTGAGGGTGGGGGAAAAGGTTGTTTTTGTTTTTTGGGTTTTGTTTGTTTTGCTTGTTTTTGTTTTTGTTTTTGCATTCCAGGAATCAGGAAATTTCAAGATCTTATTACAATTTTATTGACTACATTCGATAAATTGTGGGAAGTGGGAATTTGCTCTGCCTGTGTCTCCCCTTATTATAAAATATTGAAAAATATTTTGTGTAACTTTTGCAAGCTGAAAAAGTCACCAAGGAGTACTGTCAAACCATTGTTTACTAACTTCTACTTTGTTGCAACCAAATCCACAGAGAGAACTTTTAAGAAGCTCCTTGAGCAATTGTTACATTGTCCACCAAAATCTGCAGATAAGAATAAAAGTAAGGAATGTAAGACAATGATAGATAAAGAGCAACTGTTTGCTACCTTTGGAAACTGTTTAATTTCCTGGCATCCTGGACATTTTAGGGGCTTATATTTTGGAATTACTATAGCCCTCTATGAGAGAGTTAATTCATTACCAAAAGGTGAGCCATTTCCTGTCTGCTCAGTTGTGGAATCAAACTAAGTACTTGTTTATCAAAGGAACATTGGCTGTCACCCAGGGTTAATCATTTTCAGAACAATTATGATTTACTTTAGACATAAGGCTGATGGATCTCTATTTCCAGATTCCATTTTGGCAACTTGGAGCCTTACCTCATACGTAAGATTATTGCTGAAAACAGTGCTTCTCCAAATTGTCCTCCTCCATTCTTTTTGTGTCTACCTTAAAAAAAAAAATACAATTAATTACATTCAAGCTAGCAAAGCTATGTGACTGCCAGTGCTAGGTCAAATATTGTTTGCATATAATCCTACACAGATGTGGAGCCAATAGGGAGCTGGATGACTGTGTGCTTTTACACATCTTTTAGTTAAATTAAAAATCCAAAAGCTAAATCTTGTGTTCTGGGACAACATGTGAATTTGACATTTCCTGGAGGTTATTAGAACCATAAACCAATGACTAGACTATATTCATCCATTTAAGTGGTTTGTGACCATGAAAGACTAAATATTTACAATGTCTCTTACCGTTGGATACAGTATAATGATTTCATCATTTTAATAGCTCTGTACTCAAATGTGGTTGCATCCCACTTAAATTTTAGAGACATGCATTTCAAATAATTTAGGTCTCATTAACCATTTGAGTAAGGCCCAAGAGGGACAAAGCACACAGCAAGAATTCAAGGCATTGAAATCACGATTTTAGTTTTGATTTATGTCTTCCCTCCTGAATCTTACATGATTTACCAAATTTTGCTGTAAATGTTCAGATAAAGAGCCATACTTTACACACACAGTTCATCAGAAGAAAGTCATTTAAAAGATCCCTGGCATCTGCTTATAAATGCCCGGCCCGTGCACACAAATAGGTATCGGGTGACCCAATGTGAATGAACCATCACAGCCACAATAGAAGCAATTGAAGCCATGTGCCCCACTAAAAGCTGCTTGAGTGACTTTGTTGTATATAGGAAAAAAACAGTATTATATCCCACAAAACCCATCATCTAGTCATTTGTTTTATCTATTAGAGTTCTAAAAATGCCTGAATATTCTTCCTCTCATTATTTCCCTGTCTACTTTCTTAAATCTTGCTGTTTTCTGGAAAGAAAAATGAGTTGGTTATATTGGCTAATTTTATTCCCTACCCACTTTCTCTCACATATGATGAAAACTAAATCTGGTTTATTTTCAACATAGAAATGTAGGAACAACATTAACTAGTACCTTTTGTATTTGCCTCTATTCATCACAGCTTTTCACTTATTTTAATACTCCTGTTTTGCGTAAAAGAAAAATAAAACATACCAACTGACATAGACATTATCAAAATAAATTTATGGTTACCTTCCCTAAAGTGCACAAAAGATATGATCTATTAGAACTTTTGTGCTAAGACTTTTGGAATGCTCTGTTCATAGTAGTTGACCTCAACAATTATTTCATAAATCATTATCCTAAAGCACCTATCAAAAATGTTTTATAATACCTTGGTTGGATCATCTGTCAAGCCATAGTTTATGTCATGATGAGGTTAGAGTCAAAATGAAAGAAATAAAGGGTAAGAGATTTTTTTGTTGTTTATAATATCCTGATCCTTAATGAATGTTCAAAGAAAATCATGTACATATAAAGGGATAATATTTCTTTTTACCCCCTAGCAAAGGGAAACTCACACACACTCTCATGTGATTGAATGTAATGTTATTATAACAAATGCTATGGTATACTGGAAAGATATATAGTCTATAAGTTAAACAAAACAAAGAAAATATTTAAAACAAAACTAAAACTCTCATTTATTTGTTGGCTTTAATACTCAATTTCCTTATCTGTTACATGGGAACAACATTCGAAGTGTAATACTTTGCAAAATCTTTGAAAGCATAAAATGAAACAATGTGCTTGAAATCACTATAAAAATAAAAATCAACATGCAATGAGATGACATTAATTCACTGATAGTGTTGATAAGTGAGGATACATGAGCAAAACCCTATGTCTGTCTTTTCAGAAGTCTCATACACTGAAAGATTCAGACCCATAAAATGTCATGGGTAAAACAGTAGAGAGTGCCTTGGACACATCAGAAAACTACACAGGAAAAACAACATTTAGAGTTGATAATGGGTGGTAAAGTAAGGGCTATTCAAGTGGAGAGTGAGAGATAGAAATGTGATAGAATTAGTAAGATCTGGTAACCACTTAGAGCCGGGAGTAAAGGAGAGGTAGTGGTATGTTGGTGTGTTAGGGGTGTCTGATGTATAAAATGGGTATAATTACGTAAGCATGTACTTAAAACTCAGCCAGTATGAAAGGTATTCATTACTCTAGTGTAGTTCTCCATGATGTTTGCCAATAACCAGCTCATTTACTATTCGACCCCTCTTCCCCCAGCACAAAGGAATTTTAAAAATATGTAGAGCAGATGTAGCTGGCAATCCCTTCCCTTTGGTAATTTCTGAGATGAGATATGGAAGATTTAGGAAAAATCCCACTGCATCTACCCCTTCTTATCAAGTTCTCATTTGAACAGCACTCAGTTAAATCCTGGGATTTCTTTTGGCAGAGGTCTTTCCTACATGATTGGTGGAGTGGTTGTGAATCACTGTGACACGCATCTCCGGAGGGTCTCCTTTTTCACCCAGCTCACTGATATACTTTGCTCAAGGGTGCAAGTGTTCCTGATAGCAACTTACTCAACTCATCTCTTTCCCGGTGTTTGATGCATGGCCTTCGGATGCCTGCATCATTGCTCTCTGGACATCTCACCTCCAATGAGGCAGGAATTGAACATAATTAATTCCTGTCTATAGCATTCAGACCTGCCTCCTAAAAATATGGACATTTAATAAATGTTTTGGTGATAATGGAATAATTTATCTCTTCTAGGGTGCATCCTTTTCAACTGAAGCAAGAACAGCATACATTGTACTGGCTTAGGGAGGATGAATGTAATTCCATGACAATTAAAAATGATAGGAGGAGTAAAAACCCATCCATCTGCCTAATGACTAAACTTCAGTGGTGAAGAATTGATAATTCTAGTGGAATTTGTTAGTGGAAGAGTCTTTTATTTTAATACATTTTAGAAATTCTGGGGAGTCTGACTATCCCTGTCAACACAGTGGTGTCAAGCCATTTAAGGCAAACTCATTGAACTCAAGAAAAGGACAGGATCTATATTTTCATGTTAGAACAAAAGATAGCATGATTTTCTTTTTTCTGCTTAAATTAGTTCAAACTCTGTTCATATTGTTTCCAGTATGGTACACAATCACAGAATGTAAGCCACACACATATGCCTTTGTGTATTGTGTGTATATGTGTGTGTGTATACATAGATATATATAGATATATGTATATGTAGACTATGTCTCTCTCTCTATATATATACATAGTCATGGATAGTATATGTATGACCTAATATAGAATATATATAATTGTTTTTCTTTATGGGTTATCATCTGGAAAGATGTTTATATTCAATTTTCCAAATCTCAAAGTTACTTATCAACTGAAATGGATAGACAGATTAATTAAAATAAGTTTTTATTGATACAAACTGAAGAAACAGATCATTTTTATTGTGGTAATTTGTATATAGGTCTGTTTGTTTGTTTGTTTATTATAGCTACACAAATTGAACTATACAGTTCCTAGAAACTGCTTGCTGGAAACTTGGTTGCTTGGTTAAGGTTTCTTTTGATAGTTACATAATCAGCACTGTGAGGTTGGAATAAAAAGACAAAAAAGCTAAAATAAAGGAAAAGGAAATTTTTCATTCTTACCTGAACACATTCTACAAATCTCTTCTATTTAGGTTACCATGTCTTTTTAAACAACAGGAAAATTAAAAGTATAATGTAACCTATATCCTAGTCTACTGAATAATTTTTTTCTTGTTCTGTTCCCAGAGTGAAGGAAGTTGTACTGGTTATCTCAATGACTTAGAAAAAGCATTACCTGCATATTTTCAAATCTACCCTATTGAAGCACATTATCTCAAGTCAAGTCTCTTAAAGGTACTGTGGTGATTGTACTATATTTGTTATTAAGATATAATACAAATTCAATTTAATTCTTTTGCTGCAGCAATTGTTGTGGTGGATTGTGAGCTCTAAAAAGAAACAATATAATCAAGTCACTAGTTTTTAGTCTACATCAGAAATAGAATATTTAAAATTTCATTTATAGAATTTTAAATCATAGAGTTGATTTTATAGATACTACTGAAATACTTAAGGGACACATTCTTATTTTAGAAAATGTAGATCTCATTTTGTCATTTATATTTATGTTCCAGTAAACTTGATTTTTCCTTTGATTTAATTTTATCCTCTGAAAAATTGCCTCTGATGTGTTTTGCATTTCTCTCCCCTTCTCAAGATCTGTCCTTACATGTTTCACAACCAGCAGATTTACTCTGGTGCTTTTAGCAATTTCTGCCACCAGAGAGTTATGTGTTTTTTGTTTTTGTTTTTGGTTTTTTTTCCTATGACTCCCTGGCAAAGGTTTAAGAGAAACTGAGCTATATATTTCAGTTCAAACTGACATTTCTGTCAAGTTAAGCTACTTAGTTATTTCTTTTAAAATTTAATTTTTGAGGCTCAAAATAAATAACCACTGTTAGTTTATATTGACATTTTTGAGACAAAGTTTACAATTCCTAATGGTCTTTTACTAGAGTTAACATAATTTTATTTATATACTTGATTTTTTAAAGGTTTTCTGAATTTATAATTAGATTTATTATGTTGTTGAATAAAATAACTTCAAAAGTGTGTGTATCTAGTTTTATATTGCTAATCAATAGAAAAATAGCATTAGAAACATAAAGTTTAATTTTCCCCATAGGGGGACCTCTTTGGATCTAAGTGCTGCCACTCTGCCCCCTCTGACAGGTAATTTGAATTACTTGGATTTTACTTTTCCTATTTGTGAAGGTAGGCTCAGAAGACTTGCACTTTAATACCGTAAAACTCATGCTTGTTAAGAGAAAGATATTGACTTCCTAGTATGTTTCAACATTGACCACACAAATGTTACCAAAATAAAATTAATAATAGGAAGAAGAACTTACCGAGTACTTTCTGGGTGCCATTCATTGTGATCAGGCATGTATCACTAAGGATAGGATAGGTTATGCTACAGAAAACCCATTCCAGAATCATGGGCTGATGTCTCCTGTGGGTCATCAAGAAGGCCTAAGCTAAAGAAAGCCTCTTCTCAATAAATATTTCCGTAATAATTCTAGCAAGAGAAAGAAGATATATTAAATCTTAATTGGCTCTTCTTAAAACTTCTGCATAGAAATCCCTTCTGTCCACCTCTCAGGAGCCAAAGCAAGTCACAAGGTCATGCTTAACTCCAGAGATGGTAAAAAGTGTAATCTTATCAATGAATCAAGGAGAAGAAACAGAACATATATGCACATCCCTAAGGATTTGAGGGTCTTCTTTAATTCACAAATCAGCTTCTCTAGTAATCACTAGGACTTTCTGCCAGCTTTATCAAGTTCTATTCCCTTACCTAGCTTTATTTTTTTGGATTACTTGTAAATGTATGAAATTTTGAAGATCTGGGCATGGATAGATATGGATACAGCTGTAGCTAGAATGCACTGCCTATAAAGGCAAGGACATTCTCCATTTGCTTTTCCTCCTCTTTACTTCCCTTTTTATTTTTTTTTTCTCTTTACTCTATCACCAATACCTCCATTGGCACCTGGCATGTGATAAATACACCAATGCTAAATACCTAATGAATGAATTATTTCCATTTTACAAGTAAGGTAACTGAATCTTAGCACTTAAGTCACTTAAGATGAAGTAGCAGAGTTGGAATTTAGAACCCAAGGATTTAAAACTCACTTGTAGAGCCACTGTGCTTGATAATGACACAGGCTAGTGGGAAAGACATATATAATTGTGAGGTACCATGACTAATGCTGTAAGAGAAACATATAAGAACTACAGTGGAATTACAAAGGGAGTAGAACCTAACTATTAGGCATAGCATTTTGAAGACGATTAAAAAATAAAGAAAAGGAAGGTCTTATGGAGGAGTACTATGCTGGATTTTGAGTGAGATCTTGAAGATGTGTTTACTATTTTGTTTGAAATTATTTCTTTGACTTTCCACTATGAGTCAGACATGTGTTAGCAGCTAACGACACAAAAATACCCACGGCAGAAAAGTCTTTGCCCTTCCAGTGCCTCATCTCATGAGATATGTGCCAGTCAGACACATGCAGACAAAGTCACCCTTCAGTGAGAGGCTGGCAGTCTTATCTATAGCTTTGGGAGGGATAGATGTGGGTAGAAAGAGGAGTTTTCACAGGAGTTAAGTGAGCAGATATCGACAGGACCAGACCCAGCAGAAAGGTCTTGGAGAGCCATTATCATCAAAGGTTCCCCCAGCACATGACCATGGAGCCAGATGAAACAGGGCCTGACTCTCTGCCATAGCCCTTCTCCCCTCTTCACTAAAGCATCCCCCAGTGATATTCTTCCACATTGTTTTTCAGGCAGAGTCAGGGAAAAAAAAAAAAAAAAAAAAAGCTTGTCATAAGACAGACTTATGGCAAGAATCCAGGAAGAAAATATTTAAACTATCAGTCTTCTGCACTTAGAAGGCTGTGAAATTTGACTCCTCTAAAATAAAAGGGAAAAGTACATTCTTATCAACAACATATTTTGATTACCTACTGAGTTCAGGGCAGGTTTTCTACATTTTGGTTAAGGGACAGTGGATGATACGGGAATAGTAGATAAAGAAACATTTAGATATTCTCAGCCCAAAATAAGCACTAAAGGTACTAAGTCTGTTGACACTCAGAGGAAGGAGAGACATCTATGGGATGCAGCAGACGCTGGGATCAGACCAAAAAAGCAGCTCTTTCCAGACAAGTGGGAGAAGGAGTTACCAAAGTGAGGAGCTATTTCATTGAGGATTATGCTTGGCTGCCTATAATAGAAAACCCTAAAATAACAGACTCTTTAAAAGTCTTTAAAAGAGATAGATTACTAAAAAGTTTTACTAAAAAGTCTGTAAATGTGAAATACGATATGACCTGATATTTTCCCGGGATTCTCTTTTTGTTCTGTCATTTATTCTGGGGGGAAAAAACAATGGCGGACTCAAAGAAATAATTGGCTGGGAGTTAAATAAAGGAACTATTTATAGAGGTGTGATAAAGGGTAAGAGCAACAAAAGAGGTTGAGGATCCCAAGGACTAGCAAGGGTTGGAGGGGAACCAACGCTAACCTCAGACAGTTACCAGGGGTTTGAGGTGTGGCCATAGGAAAAGGAGGTGTGGTCTTAGAGAGTTAACATAACTACTGCTAAACCTCAGCTCAGCAGACAGGAGGCCCAGGGGATAAAGTAATAATCAATCTCCTATTGCCCTCCTTTTATTACCTACCATTGGCCAAACACAGGACCTATAAACTCCAGGGCAAGGAAACCCAGGGTATGCTTTTGTCTTTGCAGAGCACACAACAGGGTGGATAAGAGTAAAGAGCTGAACTAGAAGAACAAATATAGAATAATCAGCACAATTAACCCCTCAGCATTTTACCCCTCAGAATCGCTTTTTGTCTGGCTTTTCCATTTTGAGTAACTTGAGTCATAAAACGATTGGGTATCCCATGAGTAGGCAATCAGAGTTTACTCACCCAAATCCAGGTGTACACAGGAGCTAGTTTTCAAATGGAGAATAATTGCTGGCCAAATAGAGCAGGGATCTCATCTAAAACCCAAGCGGTCTCTGTCGATTCTCATGTTTGGATGCGACAGAGACCTCAGAAAGAATATGTACCACAGTCCCTTTCAGGACCATTGTGCCTGTTGAATTACAAGGTCCATACATCAGGAGAGCTTGCACTATGGCCTAGACCTGCTGTGTAGCTGTCTTTTGCTTTAGGCCCCACTCAAAACTGTACCCTTAAATGCTATCTGGTAAGTATATTAAAATAACATGCCCAAATATTTTATATATTTGCTTCAAATGCTAAAAAGGTTAACTAAGCATCCTTTTTTCTTTTCTTTTAGGAGGGTAATAAAAAGTGTAGCAACTTGTCTTCCACTTTAGGAGAGTATCCCCCAACATGCCCCACCTGAGGGACCCCAAGAAACCTTCATGGATTTTGCAGGCCTGCATGTATCTCACTAAAGCAACTATGGTGCTTGTTCCTTCCTTTTTACCTGCTTCAATTAGCATAAAGCCCTGAATCAGCATGTAGTCTATGGAATTCCACAAGTAAACAATTAAGTTTCCTCTATACTAGATTAAGACAGAGAGCAAAAGATCTGTCATAGAACAAACAAACAAACAAACGAAGTAAATGGTGCTGCTGTCCCTGAAACATGAAGATACCTGATTGTGTTAATCAGCTGGCAGTTAAAGACAGTGTTTTTAGGGTAAATAGTATAGCATACCAGGGTCCCAGGGCATCTATTCATTTGCTCCAGTGGAGATACCATGTCCAGAACATCTGATTAAGGTTTTTATAATCCACAGTCATTATCCAAGATCCCTCTAACTTTTGCAATAAACAGGAAAGTTAAATGAGTATAAAATAAAAATATCTACTCCGTTATCTACCTCTTAAGTTCTTGCTCATGTCTGCAATACCCACCAAAACTGTGGTATTGCTTTTGATCTAGCCTCTTGGAGGAGGACACTGTGAGAGGAAATTGTGGGGAACATTTCTACAATAATTAGCTATTGCTATAGATCTCCATGGCTAATTATAGTAACAGTGCCCACTATATTTCTGAGGGTTACCTGCCAGTCCCTGACGTCTGCCACTTCGGGATCTCTAATCCTGTTGCAGCAGAGCTCACTGTCTCTCATGTATCTCACTAAAGCAACTATGGTGAGAGAACCAATATGAGGAGAGAACCAATATGAGGACTCTGCCAGTGACTCAGTATATATATTTGCTCCAGGTATTTCAGGACTAAAGAGCTAACAGGAGACACAACCCCAAAGAATTTAGGGTAAGATTGATTTTGCCAAGACTTCATCTTTCACCTAATCTCCACTAGCCCCCGAATGGACAAGTGGACCCCATGGTTCTATTCAGAGTCAATACCTAATAATCACGAATGGTTTGGTTATTTGCTTATCTTCAATCACGTTATGAAGGGTTAAGTCTCCAGAGAGGTGTTGGAGGGAGACTCACGGTAAGGAGTTGAGGCCTTTTTCAAAGCTCTTTCCTCAAAAAGGGCTGGCCTCCCTGCCGATTAAGTCATTCTGGTCTGTGAGATAATTTAAGTTTAGAATTGAATAAGAGGCCATGAACCTCACTACAGTACTTCAAGTCTTGTTTTTGCTCGGCAGACCTGGAATTTTTCTGCTTATCTAAGCCAAACAGCACATTAGGAGGCTGCCCAGCTACTTTATTCTCAGAGCTCTGGGAATAATTAGCCACTGCTATAGACCTCTGTGGCTAATTATGGTCATTGTGCCCACTCTGTCTCTAAAGGTTACATGCCAACACCTGACCTCTACCACTCTGGGGTCCCATTGTTTCCACCAGGGAACCTAATTCCTTCGCAGCAGTGCTCACTGTCTTCTCTAGCCTACAGAGAACAACCTCTTCTCATGAATTCTGGTGAATCCCCCCAGCGATGTATTCCTTAATGCCTTAGTGAAGAGAACTTCCAACAGGATGACACCCCCCTTGGTGTAGTACCAATTTCCTCCTGGAGGAGGCTCTGGTTTATCTTTGTGCTATGCTTGGACTTAATTCTCATTTGGGACATGGAATCAATGAGGGACACTGGGAGTATATACTGAAGAGAATCAGCATCTCTTTAGGAAGTATCTGCACCAGGTAACATAATTTAAAGTTTTGTTTTGTTGTGGTTTTACTTCTTAATGTGAGAGAAGACTGATTCTCTTACACAGGCATAAGTAGTTGGAGAGGTAAGACGGTGGGAGGAGCTACTCTATCACAAAGGTACTTTCAGGCAGATGTGAGGGTTCAAATTCTCAGCCTCATCTGTGTCCAATTGACCCAAAGGCACATCTGTGGGACATGTTTTTCCCCAACCACCCCCTCTTAACTTGTCATAAGAGATCTCGTGGGGATGCACAGTTTAGTTTTGCAAATCTGCAACTTTCACCATCAGTCTTTATCCCTGTTTACACAGTGTCAATATTGATTTGACTTTCAAAACATATTGGCCATCCAGGATGTGGTGAGAACATATGTGCTATGGTTTCAGAAAGACTTGAGTTCAAATCCTTCTATTAGAATTGCTAGTTATCTACTTAATCAACTATCTGGGCCTCATTTGTTTTATTATTAGAATCTGAGCACTGGTTTTTATCCATGGAAAGTGTAAGGAGTAAATGAAAGGACACATGTGATCTTTCTAGTGAAAGTAGTGCCCTGTGAATTCTTGAACCCTCCCCCTTTCCATCCTTTCCTTTTCTTTCTTTCTTTCTTTCTTTCTTTCTTTCTTTCTTTCTTTCTTTCTTTCTTTCTCTTTCTTTCTTTTTTTTTAAGATTTTATTTATTTATTTGACAGAGAGAGATCACAAGCAGGCAGAGAGAGAGGAGGAAGCAGGCTTCCTGCTGAGAAAAGAGCCCGATGCGGGGCTCATTCCCAGGACCCTGAGATCATGACTTGAGCCAAAGGCAGAGGCTTTAATCTACTGAGCCACCCAGGTGCCCCTCTTTTCTTTTCTTTTACCTTCCTCAGTGTAACTTCATAGAACATTCTACTATAGTTCCCCATCTACTTCAAGAATTCAAAACCCTCTAAATTCCCTGCCTTAAAAAAAATATAAAAATGCTGGAGACACCACTGTATGTCCTTGTGATATCACCAAATAGGGAAAACATTATTAGAGAAAGTATTAATAAAGCATTGTGAACATCTTGGGAAAACAATAACTCAAATATTTATGCAAAATTTGCAACATTAGCTATGTAAACAAAGTGAAAACAAGTTTTATTAGTGATCATAAATATTGCAGATTTCAATTCTGTTAATTTAAGGACACTGTTTCCCAAGTATAAATAGAACTGGGAAATCTCTAAGAATTTCAATGATTGAGTTTATTCTCCATGCCCTTTGGGGGCTAATGCTGAATCTGAAGGGTGGGTTATTTTTTTGACTTCTTGTTAATATTTCCTCATTAGTCATTTGAGAAGAATTAACAGTGCCAGAGGGGAAAAATCTTTTCTTTTTTCTTATTCTTATTTACTATACAAACAGCCATTTGTTTGATTTCGGTTTTATTCAGTGATTCCAAATTGGTCAATAAAATGCTAATGGTTACCAACATACTATATTTCTCACTTGGAGATCATCATTTAATTCTAACGAATGCCAGTTGGATACTTGTTAAAACAGCAGGAACTAATTCATATATTCGAGTGAAATAAATAAAGTTTGATTGCATATTTGTTCCACTCAGCTTTGATAACTAGCACTGTTAGAAGTCTTCATATAAATTACCTTGGAAATGCCTGATAATCAGGTTTCACTGATGAAACAGACATGTCAAAATGGACATGTGCTTAAATATCATTTGTTTGTGTCCACTGTAAACAGCCTCCAGACTTTGGAACTCACATTCTGGAGTTCTAGGGCAGCTCTAGGAGAACTGACAAGGCGCCATAATAGAGACCTTCAGGAGCTTTTAGATAATACAGTTTTTTCCTAAGGGTCTCCTCTGTATGTAAGCCCCCTTACTCCCAATTCAGAAATCCTCCTAAGATAAAGGATAATCCCAGAACTTCACAAGGTGATTTGAAGGAAATGCTTAAAGTTCACTTGAAATAGACTTCCATAAGGCCTCTACTTTGAAGCTTCTTTTGATTTCTTGGAGAAATCTGTACCTATATAAATTCATCCTTAAATCGATTTCTGGTAAATCATTTCTCAGGTTTTGCTTTCGGGAAATATGACCACCGTCTCATTTGTGATAAACTCATGTACTGACCTCTCAATACAGTCTTCCAATCTGCTCTTTACATAAGATCAGCAGAGTGTCTATGTATTTATCCTACCAAGGTCTCATTTTGTAGCTTCATTTTCCAATAGCCAAGAAAGTATGGAAAGCAAAAGTTTACTTATCTTGATATTTTACCAAATATCACATAAGAAACACATGTGAAGGTAACTTTCTTTTTCTTTCTTCTTTTTTTTTTACTTTTTAAAATTTGATGTATTTTCATAACCAATAATAAGGATCACAGCAGAACTGAAAATATAAATAAATGTAAAATGACATGTCATGAACCTATTATTCAGAATTGAAGAGAACAGTAAAGAAAATAAGGACATCCTGTAAATAATTTTCATAAGTTGATAAGAACATTGGATAATTCTGTGGCTGCTGATTACTAGCTGTTTATACTTGCCAGCTATCTTTCTTTATGCATCCTCCTTCTTCAGTAGCTTACATATTCAGAGAGCCCATTTTTGAAGCAGGTTCTTTAATACAGATTTCACATTTAACAATCCTTTTCCTTGAGACTTTATGTATTTGTTAGAGATCAAACAGTTTCTGATGTCTGACTGAAAACTCAAAAAAGATAAAGTGTACAGAATTTTATACAGAGCTCTTCTTGATAAAGTAGAAAGTGGGTATGAAGATTTTAAAGTTGCGTTGAAAAAAGGCTCTACTACTTCTCTATTATACATATAAATTTTTCATTATTACTGACAGTTTTTGATTAAAATTTTGACTGTATTTTTAAATTCCAAAGTGCCAATGTCAGCAATGTTATTACATTCATATACTTATGTGCACAATGCCTCATCTCAGCTGAGGTGACTGGCCAGGTCAGACTGCTGAGTCTGCAAATTCCAGCTGGTGGACAGAATATCAGTTACTAACTGGTTAAATATGTCTTCAGTCTTTCAAATATAACATGGTTTCTTAATTTATTTGTATACAGAGTCACTGTAACTTGTTTCTTTGGTATAATTTGAGTGAGAGGATATTGAACTATCTTTAATGCAAGTCGTAACAACAGGAATGATCCTGAAATAGAATTGAATCAGAAACCATCCAAGTTTTTAAATGGGAAAAAAATGAGCACAACTGATATTAAAGTGTAAAGAAAGACAGAGAACCACAAGAGAAAAGTTAAAAGGCTTAAATCTGAAAAACCGATGTTTAAAAAAAGGTGACAGCAAACTGACTAACAAATATATACTGAGCATCTGGTGTGTGTGGAATACCATGCTTGACCCCAGTTCAATCATAAGGTCCTTACCATTTTGTGTAGACATGCCCAAAAGATAGTCATTTATAGATGCATATGGAAATTGTTATTCTGTGCAATGGAGAAGAGATAAAGATAAAATCACTTTTCACTTGATGCTCCACATAATGAAAAGTTAAAAGAAAGCAATCTCCTAATGCTTCTTATTTATACAGCCTTGGAGGCCAAACTCTGTGCTTTAAGTGCTTACTATGCGAAGACCCAGTGTTTAGTGCTTCCTATATATTAGCACTAGTAGAAGCCATTTATAAGTATCCTTATTTTATAGCAGATGACTCCAAAGTTCAGAGCATTAACCAAATTACCAGAGCTCACACAGCTAATGAAAGAGTGGGGCAAACAGGGAATGTCTGTAACCTTGCAAGATGATGTTATTTCTGTTAAATTCTAGAGCCACCCTCAGAAGCATTGTGATGTTAAAAACAAAAAGTCGCTATCAAAGTCTTGTGTGAATCTATACTTGTAATCTCACCACATACTCAATAAACCATCCACACTTCAAGTTGACCAATTATATTCCCACACATCAAAATGCCCTCTTTTTCATTTCTTCAAACACAAATCAGTATAGTGGGAAAATTGCTAGCTAACTGCACTCCATTTTATCTATACATACCTTTTTTTTTTTTTTTTTGAGATACAAGAGCACTCCTGAAACAGTAGCTTATTGGTGTTTAAAATCTTAATGAAAATGAGTCAGGGGTTGAGAGTGGACATGGCTCCCAGTTAGTTGCAGCTTACAATTTCTTGTCTTTCTTTTAGTTCAATTCCAAAGACTTTATACAAATTTAAAAATCCAGTACACTGAAGACACTTTTTTAGAGGTTAAAATCACTTGGGCTACAATTAGACCAGACAATATTAATGCTGTTAAAAATATAGATAAATAACTGAAATGTTGATGTTATAATTACAGGAACTAGATAGAGCAGATATTAAAGTTGTCTTGAAGACAATGTATGCCTGGCTTTCATGAGAAAAAAATTTAGTCTTACTTCTCTCACAATATGGAATGTCTACCATGTGCCAGGCCCTGAACAGGTAGGAGTGAATACGTAAAATACATACTGTCCCCAAACACAGAGATTACAGATGCAGATATACACATATAAGTATATAATTAAAGAGTATTATTGTAAAATAAGGAAAGAATGCCAATAATAATAATAATAATAATAATAATAATGATAATATTAATGTGAGAACCACTATAGATTGAGAAAAACTCATGGAAAATAGCATTTCAGGTAACCACTGGAGGATACATTAGAATAGACAGGTGAAAAATGGAAAGCTCAATGCTCTAGGGAGACCCTATGTAGCAAAGTGTTTGGCACATTTAAGGAACTGAAATATCTCCTGGAGCCTGTGACCCAGAGAGAAGCTAGAGCAAGATGATATTATTTAAATAGGCAAAGGCCAGATTCCATAGACCTTGGTCCTAGCATATTAAGAATTTGTACATTATACTAAGGGAAAACACTAAGGTTTTTAAACATGGGATTAAGAAAATTTGATTTAGATCACAGAATCTAATTAATTATAGAACTTAATCAAAACATTACAGATGTGTATCATAATATATGGATCATGTTGCTTATCTATACATTTTCATATTTGTCTTTAACTTCCTCCCATCTCTTAACCATTGGTCAGCAAAGAGGGGCATACCTAAATTCTTGATTCTACATAAAGATTAATCAGACCTGATAGTTACAGTTCCTGTGATGTTTAATCTTTCTGGGATAAAAACACTGCCATCCAGCTTCCCTCCCCACTCCCCAGTTTTCTCCCTAAATGTGTCATTTGGACATTTCCAAGGCACTGGCCAGCCAGGTGATATCATGGGGGTAGGAAATGGAGAAGGGAATCTGGCGGCTTTTAGATTCTCTTCTTTCTCCAGCCTTCTCCTTCCTTACATCTCCCTTACACTCTGCTCTCTATTCTCCAGATCAAAAAGGGTCAGGTTTTCAGGTTACTTGCCTCCTCTAAAATTCTCCTAATACCAAGAAGCAGCCCTTGGTACCATATGTGGAAGGGGAACTTTTTTCAACAATAGTAAACACTGTAAAACGAGTTCTAATCCCTTGTCTCTTATAAAAATAAACGTAGAGATGAAAGAATTCAGATTACTCTATCTCAACAAAGTTTATTCCCAAGAGACAGTCTTCTTGAAAGATCCCCTCATGCAGATTGGCAGATGGGTGTATTTTGCATATTTCTCAGTCTTCATTCTGCAACATATTCCTTCTACACAGCCCACTCCCTAGACCTTGAGGCATACCGGTACTTCTAGAACACTAGGACAAAAAACATGTCATCAGAAAGGCAAGAGAGAAAAGCTCTTTAACAATTTCTGAAGTATTACATGCAGTTCATATCATCTGTAGAAGTAGTCTAGAAGAAAGATGAAGGTGATTTGCCCTAAAATGGCAGCAGAGGATTAGTGAGAAATGAAGAGTAGAACGAAGAGATAAGGGGAAATTATCTAACATTTTACTATAAATCTAAACAAAAATGTTAATGCACCCTCCAATTCTTTAAATTGTACATATATTTTGAGTGATTGGAAAATATTTGAATTAAAATCTACCATATCAGAAGGAGCAAGCATCTCCTTATCATTAAAACATTTAAGGAAATTTTCTTGTAAGAACTTTGTAAGTATTTGTAAGTAAGTACAAGAAAGTAAGAACTTTCTTGTAAGAATTTTCCAAAGTAAGAACTTTGGAAGGACTATCTTCAGTGCTATTCTTCTGATTTAATTATTTTAAACCTACAAGCTTTAGATAGCGCACTCTTCTGTGGATGACAAAAAAAAAAGAAATTATCAACTCTCATGGCTCAATTGCTAAGCCCCAGTGTTTTCGTGTTTACACTATTTTATTTGTAATCATGTTTCCCCATTGCTGTTTATGTAAGCCACAGTATCAAAAATATACTTTCTGATATGCACATAGACTTTATCTGAATTTGAAGAATTAAACAAGTTATCTGTTATCTAATAATTCAAATTCTAAGAGGAAGAAATTATGTCAGTTCTATATGCATTCAGATGGATGCTATAGGATGTCAAACATGAATAATGAAAGGTTAAAACTTACATAGCAAGTTAGTCAAACAGCGCTGATTGAGCATTTATGTGTTAGGTACTGTTCTAGACATTCGAGTTATAGTAATAAAAAAACCCACACAACTAAAGTCTTGCCATCATGGAGTTTATAATCCAGTGTGAGGAGACATGTAATAAAAATAAATACATTAGTTTTCATATTAAAAACTATTAAGTACTTTGGAAAGAAATAAATCAGGGAATATGGGTTAAGAACCTCAGGCACATATGATATCTAGTTGTTATTTTAAATGGCCAAGCTCAAGGAAGTCTCATTAGGAAGTGCCACTTGGCAAAGGTTGAAGAAAGAGAGCAAGTCTGTGAGCGTCTAAAGGAAGAAAATCCTTTTTTTTCCTCAGGACAGAGCAGTAAGTATCCTGAGGGGAATGTGCCTCAAGTATGAGGTAGTGAGGTCTGCGGAGCTGGGACAGAAAGAGGGGAGGTGAACACAGTGGAAGGGAAGCTGGATCAGGTGGAGCCGTGTGTACTGGACAGGGAGTCTCACTGCAAAGCTCATCCACTCTGCCACTGTCAAAAACACACAGACATGTTAAGAGAGTAAATACCAAAACCTAGCTCTGCAATTTGTGGTGAGTCTAAAGAAAAATGGCTTTCTTCCAGAAATGACAGAGATTTCCACTTGTCTCAGCTAATTTTTCATTCAAATACTTTTGTGTTATCTGTGCAGGAGGCATTAGTCTCTCGGTGAATGAAAAATATGTAATCTTGGCTCTTTAAATGTAGTTACACTCAAATTTCAGGTCATTAGAAGGACCTGGAAAGGGGCACCTAGGTGGCTTAGTGGGTTAAGCATCTGCCTTTGGTTCAGGTCATGATCCCAGGGTCCTGGGATCAAGTCCCGCATCAGGCTCCCTACTCAGCGGGGAGTCCGCTTCTCCCTCTCCCTCTGCCACTCCCCTTGCTTGTGCTCTCTGTCAAATAAATAAATAAAATCTTAAAAAAAAAAAGCAGCACCTGGGAAACTTACTATAAATACATCTTACAGGGCCCCATGCACACAGGTACTGATGCAGAAGTTCTAGAGTGGGAACAATAGTCTTTGTATTACTTGACACTCTACTTTGCTTTGATTAAGGTAGTCTAGGGGTCACAGATGAAGACTCACTTATCTAAGTGGTGTGCTGTACCTTCAAATCAGTCACAGATTACACACCCTCAGAACTGTGCTTGGCTTCCACTTGCAAAGACATGATTATAATTCATGCACATTTGAGTCTGTGCTAGTTTAGTGCCGGTTCTCCCAACTAAAGGTAGTTAAACTAATAAAGTTTACACCTGATATACTTCCCTGTAATGTAGAAGGAGGCAGGATGATTTGTTGAGAGTGAGAAGGAAGGGAGTAAAGGACTGGGAGAGTAAAATTTAGGAAGTGTATATGGCACAAGAGAAGTCAATGATGCCAGAAGGAAAACTGCCATAAAATAACCTTGTTGAACCAACCACACGTGCTACGTTCTGTTGCACAGGATTCTCATAAAATCCTTTCACATCTCACAAAGAAGTGTGTACAGTCCATTAATGAGTAACCAGAACTTTAGACAAAAGGGTAACTTGTCTCTGGTTATTCAGGTAGAAAAAAGTATTGTAAAACTGAGCTTCAAACCCACGTCCATCTACTTCTGAGGCCATGTCCTATCACTGTCCTTTCTGCCTGCCTCAGGAACAATAAAACAATTTTCAAACAGAAGAGTGCCCCAGCTATGTGAAAAAGTTTTTACAGTGAGTTGTTAAATTCCGTTCTCCACATATTGGTCTTTGTCCTAGTCTTTTAATTGAAATATAGTCGACATGTGCTATTATACCCTACTCTTTTCTAATCTCATTTTCATATCAGTTCTCATATACTATATCCAAGACCAGTTTCCAGTTTTGAAGTAGTTTGGGCTACTCCAGCTGTCCTTAAATCCTTGTAGAAATACCTAGGTCTTAAACATAGTTGGTACTCATTAATGAGTAATCTTGGGCACATTACTAAACCTCTGTGTGCCTTATTTCCCCCATCTGTTAAATGAAGATAAGCATGGTACTAGTTCATAGAGTAGTTATATAAAATGTATGTATGCACACGTACATATAAAGTGTTTTATATGTGTGTGTGTGTAAAAATCTTAAAATCATGCATGTAAATGTTAAGCACTATGTAAGGTGTATGCATCATCATTATCATCACCATCATCATCTGTGGTTTGTAATTATATTGAGCTGACTCCGGCATTTGTGTTCCTTATTTTCTAAATTATATTGCTTTAAGAATTTCCCTCCTCCCTAATTAAAAAATATAAAATAATGTCTATTTATATCGAAGTTCTACTCTTACAGAAAAGAGCCTACTCCCCATAGTTTTTCACTAAAAAGAAAATGTTTCTACATATCTAATATATATGTAAAAGTATTATCATTTTTGTACTAATTTCTTTATAGAAGGTAAAGCATAAACCCAAATAACTGAATAGGGATCCTGACTCATTTTCTTTTTTGATAATTTACAGTGAAGCCTTTTAATTTGCCTTGGAAAGTTTCCTAAAGGTGACATTTTACATTTAAACTAGAATGGAGCAAAAAGAATTTTTTTCTCAGGAAGCGCAGAGAAAAAGACTTCCCAGACCTTCGGAGTATCACAGGGTGATCATTTCATCACACGGCTGAAGAGTTCTAAGGTTGTTTCCCAGCCCAGACTGATAAACAAGGGTTGCTTTTCTCTTGGCCGGGTGACTAATCAAGTGACCTATAGGACCAAGAATAGCTAGATTTTACTCTAGATAGAATAGGCTCTTTAAAAAGGCAATTATTCAAGAGTTTGATGGATTTGTAAAAGTTATATGTAATAATAATTTTATATAAGAACTAAGCTCTAAAGCACAAGTGCAAGAAATATTTTAATAATTCAATAAAGAGGAAAATTATATCTTAATTTAATCTAAGTAGTAACTATTTTTAGATTGACACTGATACTGAACTTCTAGAATACACACTACATTCAAATAAGTTTTGAATCTTGTTAAATGCTTTCTAATGATGATGAGTACTTTGAACCCAATGCAATATAATGTTTCTAGTTTAGATGGTGATGATATGACAATGGAAGATAGGAAATTGTATTTTACTCTTTTTAACTACTGAATTCAGAAGAATTAAGTTGTCTGAAAGTAATGAATTAAAATGAACATTTCCCTAAGTTTAAAGGAGCAAAAGTAAACTACATGAAAAATCTCTCTTTACATTTAAAAAGTAGAATTATTAATTGTCACATTTTAGTTAGTCTATTCTATCAACATTTATTGGCTTCAACTGGACAGGACTTTTATAAATATTGATTTGATTAGAAACTAGCATTGTGGATACAGACAAGTCATTCAGCCTCTCCAAACACCAAATTCTGTGTCTATAGAGTGAGATAGCAATTTCTTCCATCCATAATTGTTTTAAGACTTAAATATAAGGCATACGACATGTTTATTATACCACTCAGTATATAAATATTAATAATTATTATTATATTAAAAGAGAAACAGAAAAGTATAAGCTATAATTAAAATTATTTTATTGATATGCAATTAAAATAGGGAAATATTTTTCAAAAAAAATCAATGCCTTCTCACTTTTACTGTTAATGTTTCCTTGATTCAACTATGTATGGAGATTTTCACCAATGGAATAGAATTTATTTTCATTTCTTACCTGTTTTCTGATTTTTATTAAAATCTTATCAGATACTGATTAGCTTATTCTCATATAGTATCATCTAAACATCCAAATAAAATCTACAAAATTGTAATCAAGTATAGAATACAGTATACTTATCAACCTGTCTTTGCTCCATCTAACTACTCCCTGGGGTTAAAATAAGAAGCCTAAGATAAATCAGCTTGATTATTCAGAATACTTCATTCGTAGGGCAGTGGTGTCTTATTTCCCTGTGCAGTATGGATGAAAAATGTCTTAGTAATATTCTCTAATCATTAGATAGCATTGTCCAGTGTGACTGAGCTCAGAACCAAGGGAGACCACATATTCCCATTAGCTTCCCAAGGTTCATATGTTGGGTTGTGTGTGTGCTGCAGACATTCACCCACAGTGCCTTCAGAGCCATTATATTCATTCTCAAAATTATCTATAAACTTTAGATCCAGGAATCTAATCAACATGAAAAAAAGAAGATATGGATATGGAATGGGAAAAGAAAGGGAAAATCCTGCAGTACAAAGTGAGAGGCATAAGTACTGCTGGCTGAAAAGCTGAGAGGGAAAGCCACCCATAGCCATAAGTGTCTGTGAGCATATTTTCATTTCTAACATACCATGTCATTCTAAAGAGAATCAAGGAACAAGGAGAAATAGTTAATTGAAGGGTCCTAGAGCAAAAGTGCAACTAATCTGGAATATTTTATGCTGCTACAGAGTTGTAAAGTGCTCAAAAAATAACAGAAACATAGGAACTGTTCAAACAAATAAAAGTTTTGGAAGGGAAACAAAAATAACAGAAACATGTCAGAAACATAAAGGGCTTTCAATAGCTAAATCTTGAATAATGTGAACATCACATTATTGTGATGTGATGTGATAAGTGATGGTTATCAATTTTATATTAAAAAAGAAAAAAAAAACACATGTGTCCCCGTGGAAACTAACTAACTAACTAACTAACTAACTAAATAAATAAATAAATGGAAGCTTTTCCTTATGATGAAATGGAAAAATTATCCTCATAAAATCCTGTATTGTATTCATAGAGATAAATTGATTCGGGGGAAAAATCATCAGTGTATGGTAAAACTAAAAAATAAGTGTGATGGGGGATAGAATATTTATAGTTTCAGTGTATGTTATAACTGATTTATTAACTATAAGGAAAATGATAACTTTTCAGTGAAGCCTGGCAAATAACACCTTACCAAAAATCACTAAAGTTGTCATTACCAAATAATGGCAAATTAACATCACGTGTCTCCTGCTGTGATCCACTGAGTTGGACAAGAAATCACTTGTATTCCTTACAGAAACACAAAACCTGCATCTACCCATGAGGCAACACAGAAAAAAAATGAAATTAAGGAACATTCAATAAAACTATTGACTACTAACTTGTAAAAATTGCCAATGTCATGAATGGCAAAAGGTGATGAATAATTCCAGAATAAGTAAGACTTAAGCTACATGAAGCCTGCATTAGAAGAAAAATTTTATATAGGACTTTATGGGGACAATAGGCCAAATTTGAATATGGACAGTAAATTAAATAATAGCAGTTTAACAATATTAAATATTTTATAATAGCACTGTATATAAAAGAATGTCCTCTTTGAACAACACATACAAACTGCAAGATCTAGAAGTAAACATTCATGATATATTTAATTTACTCTGAAATTGTTCAGCAAAAATATGTATACACATACACAGAGAAAATATGAAAAAAGCTAAGGATGGGTGAATATGAGTGAGGAAAATAAGGAAGTTCATTAAAGTATTCTTGCAACTTTTTAATTCAATTGTAATTTTTTTAAAAATTAAAAGTTCAAAAAAAGATTGAAAGAACAAAGCAATGAGGTAGTTTTCACTCATCCTGAATTTACTATGGTACATTACCCAAGGGTGGGAGTGGAGTCTGTCAAACAAAAGGAAAATTATACATTTTTAATCATGGCACCATAAATGCCTCCTGTCCATCTCCCTAAAAGATGTGTTTTCAATAAAATGTTACTCATGTATATAGTTATTAAAATTTTCAAACATTTTGTCATTTTCCTGAACTCTATTTTACTATTAAAATAGTAATAATTACTTTAAAAATGAGAGTGCAGAAGAATCTCCCGCAGTTTGTAAAAATGAACATTCCTAGCCACAATCCCCAGAAATTTTGACTCTGTAAATGTGCTCTGGGCACAAGCATCTGTATCATTAATAAGGACTCACTTCAGGCGATTCTGAAACACATCATCACAAACTCCCTGGATATGCTGAAGTGCTTTTGAGCTTCCTCCCAGTGGAAGCCAGCTGAGTCTCGCTTTAGCCTAGGAATAAGTGCAAGCAGTTAGCAGGAGACTGAAGAAAGGTTTTTCCTGAAACGCAGAGAGCAACCATTCTGGAGCAGAAAGGAAGAATTTAATTTGGTTTTATTCTCTAGGACTCAACAATTAATTTCTTCTACCCTCAACAAAACACTTTGAACATTTTCCTTACTAATTCCTCAACATCTTCTTTCTGTGGCTAGATATAAATGAAGGTTTAAAAGTGTGTACGGGATTAGCATTATAGTCATTTCCTCTTTAGCGATTAAAAATATGGGAAAATTGGGTGCCTGAGTGGCTCAGTTGGTTAAGCAACTGGTTTGGCTCAGTTCATGATCCTGGAGTCCCAGGATGGAGTCCCACATCGGGCTCCCTGCTCCACGGGGAGCCTGCTTCTTCCTCTGACCTCTCCCCTCTCATGCTCTCTCTCTCTCTCTCTAACTCAAATAAATAGAATAAAAATCTTTTAAAAAATATAGGAAAATTGCAGATAAGAAATACCTGTGAACCTGCCATTTCAAGTTATTGATATTTTTGTGATTGGTTTCTTTTTAATCAAAAAATTCTTTCTGTTAAAGTTAAAGTTCCTGGGGCATCTGGGTGGCTCAGTCGTTAAGTGCCTGCCTTTGGCTCTGGTCATGATCCCAGGGTCCTGGGATGGAGCCTGTCATCCCCGCTATACAGGGAGCCTGCTTTCCCTCTTCCATTCCCCCTGCTTGTGTTCCTGCTCTTTCTATCTCTCTCTCTTTCTTCTCTATTTCTCTCTCAATATCAAATAAATAAATAAATAAAATCTTAAAAAAAAACCTTAAAATTCCTATTGTTTGAGATTCCAGGTCGCATTCCTAGTACCCTATTCCCATCCCCAGAAGACTTCCATTGTTTCGGATGCAGTGTAAACACATTTCTAGTTCATTATCTTTACCTTTATGTATACATATATTCTCATATACAATATATAGCATTTTGAGTGTTTTTCCTGTTTATATACATGATTTCAAATTATGTGTTTCCTTCCAGGATTTGTGCCAGTCAAAATATTTTTAATCTATTCATGTTGACAAAGAGAACTCTAGTTCAATCAACGTGCATTTAAAATAAATGTAGCCTAAAATGACCCACTGACATAAATCTAGCTTGAAACAATGTATATTTATTAGCTCACAATTTCTATGAGTGAGGAGTCCAGCCATGGCTTACCTGGTGCTTGCTCTGTTTAGAGCTTACCAGCTGTAATCAAGGGGTTAGTGAGGGCTAATGGATTCATCTAGAGATTGAGATTCTCTTCCATGATGATGTAGTTGTTGGCAGAATTCAACTCCTTGCAATTGTAGGGTAGAGGACAGCAGTTCCCTTCCACATGGCCCTGCCCACGGGCGGTTCACAACAAGACAGCTTAAGTCTTCAAGGCCAGCACATCTGTCTTCTGTTGTGTATGCTAGTAAGCCTGAGTGCTATGTACATAGGCAGTCCTCTCTTTGCATGGTATTGTGGGAATATACAAAGGAGAGTCCAAACTGAAACCATACCGTGATCTTAACTATCAATGATAAATTACCATTTTCATTACTATTTTTCTATAACTTTAAAAAATTTTTGTCAAAACTTTTGTCAAGACGTTAAAAACTCTCTTGCAATAGGTTAAAATATGTAGAAAAATATTTTAAAATGGTAAAATTAAAATATAATCATTAGAACTGTAATTTCAAGCAGCGGAAATATTCAGAATTAGTGTTTTATTCTTGTAAAAAAAACTTATCAAGAGTTGTTTGAACAGTGCTTGTGTTCTCATGATATAACTTATTATATGAAACAAGAGTCCTTTTCTATGCCTTGGTGAAATGTCATAGTCTTTTCTAAGTTTTTTTTTTTGTCTTTTCTAAGTTTGAGTCAGCTTCCAAATTTAACCTCTTTAGCTTCAATATTATGCGATGTCTCTAAGAAGTTCCTTTAATGTAAAGTGTTCTGCCAGTCTCTTCTTCTGGACCTCTTCATGCTTTCAATCACAACCACTTCCATCATTGGTGTCAATTAGTCCACCTTCACTAAGTTCTTCATTGTGCCTATGTGGTGCCTCCTTTATAGTCCTTTTGCATTTCTGGATCTTCCTTCAAAAAGTTTTTAATTGAGTTGTGTTCTGAAATGACTTGTCTCATCAACATTAAATATTTGATAATCATTGTAATCACCTTAACCAATACTTGGAATCTGGTTGCAAATTTTACATTTGCATTCTTAATTGGCTGTAATGGCTTCACCAATGCTAATGTTAGTCCTGGTATTTGACTTCTGAAACAATGAAACTGGCCCTTACTAGTAGTAAACCTTACTCCTTCAGCCTCAGTAATTATTTAATTATTTTCTTCTTCTTCTTTGTTTTTTTTTCCATTGAGGCAACCAAATTCAATACTTTGGCCTGAATGCCAGACAAACTGAATGGGATTGTTACTATTATTACAGTCTGTAATCCGAAGTGGAAGTAAACAGTCCCATTTCTAGTGTAATTTTAACTGAAGATATTGAAAGAATTTTATCTTTTTTTTTTTGAAAGATTTTATTTATTTATTTGACAGAGAGAGATCACAAGTAGGCAGAGAGGCAGGCAGAGAGGAGGAGGCAGGGTCCCTGCTGAGCAAAGAGCCACATGTGGGGCTCCATCCCAGGACTCTGAGAGCTTGACCTGAACTGAAGGCAGAGGCTTTAACCCACTGAGCCACCCAGGTGCCCCGAAAGAATTTTATCTTTTAAAAAACATTTTCATGGCACTTTTTCAATGTCAATGATGTATCATTGAGAAAGTACCTTCATTCAGGGGTAACTCTTGTCCTATTTTTACTTTACCGTCTATATTCAAGTATTTTAATAAAATCCAATTTTATTCCCAGTGTTTTCACTTTTCATTTGTTTACTATACTTTCATCTTTGTTAGTTAACTCCCTCTATTAATGATCCATTTCTATAAAATGCCACATGATTTATTGCAAGGGGACCAGGGAACAATACAACTATATGCTTTGCTGTCTGTATATGGAATAATTAACCACTTACCAACAGACTTTGAAAAAAAGTCAGTGATTGGTCACTGATCATGATGTGCATCTGCTACTTACATAGAGTTATGTAGGGTGAAGAATGAGCTGAAGATTTTGATATTTTTGTAATTAGTCACAATAAACATACAGTAAACTCTTTAGATTGTATAGTTGGAGGACTAGTGTCATTTGCCTAAACTATGGTAAATGAAATTTGTGCCTATTTCAAACTATGCAAAGCAAGGACTGACTGTATATTGTCACTGGACTGTAAGAGTGACAGTCTATCACCTTTACCATATTCTGTTGGTCAGACAGAGGTGATAGATCCTGCTCCCAGTCAAGGAAGGGAAATTATATGCAGTATAATACTAGAGTAGGAGGAGGGAAGGATCATGGAAGCCATCTTGGAATTCTGCCTACTATAGCATTTATAATTTTGTTAGATTCTGCTTCATTCTGTAGCACTATACATTCTTAGCAGGAGAAAATGACAGTTCTTGCCTCTCCACAATTTCATGGAAACTTAGGATTATCAGATATTTATTTTTGCCAGTTCAATAATTGAAAAGCATGATCTTTGAGTTTGCATTGTCTTGATCATCATTAAAATTTGGTATTTTTTATGTTTTTAGCCAATCTGTTTCCTCTTTTTTGAATTACTCATATTCATTGCTTATTTTCCTATTGTTGATAGTTTTCATTTTGCTTCCCAGGGGTAGTTTATATATTCTAGATAGTGATTCTTAGTATATTATATATGGTGAAAACGTATCTCCTGAGTCTGATCCCTAACTTTAATTTAACTATATCTTTTATTGTATAGAGGTTTTAATTTGAATGCATTAAAATTTATCAGTCTTTCTCTTTGTGCCATTTTAAAAATACTGCCCAAGCACTAAGCCATTGTCATTATTTTTTTTTCACAAAAAATAACTCCAAACTATAGAATTAACAACTGGTTGCTAAATTATGAAAATTATTATAAAAATGTGTCACAATAACTGCTTTAAATTCTAAATAGCCAAAGTTAAAATATAATATTAAAAGCAAACATAAAATCAGGAAATGTTAAAACAAATCATTTGCTATATTAACTGTATTTCCAAAAAATAAATAATGCATTCTGACAGCAATCCCTTCCAGTAGGACATAGGCAGAAGATATCAAAGATAATTTCAGATTGACAGAAAAGCAATATGACTAAGATATCTTGGCAAATTTACACCCAAAGTTAAATGAAAAATGCCACTATTTACTTGAAAAATCTCAAATGCATTCTAATGGCAACATTATCATAAAAATTGTCCACCACAAGCTCAAAGCATCACTCTCAAGTTGGCCTGGATGATTTCTTTCCTAGAGTATGAACTCTGTTTTCTTTACTTCTTTTCCTTTCCAAGTACGTTAATACAAAAGCGCTTCAGATAATAAGAAAGCCAAAGGATTGAGGCTTTTCATCAAAACATGAAATGGAAATGCTATGAAATTAAAGATAGAGATCTGTTTATTTGTATAGAAACAAATTAAAAATGCATCTGTAAAACAAAGCAGTCAGCTTTTTTGTAGTTGGTGTTCATCTGAACTAATCTAAGGCACATTCGTGCATACTCCCGAGCGCATGCACACACACACACACACACACACACACACACACTATATGAAATCTTCCCATTAAAAAGTAATTAGAAATGACTTTTAAAAATAGCCTCCCAAATGCCCATTGTATAATTTCCGACAACTCCTTAATCTTATCAAGTTTTTGTTAAAACTGTCATTGCACTAACTGGGTTGTGCTTTTTTGTTTCTACTAAATGGTTCTAGGAGAAAAAATATTCTCCTGTTTTTAAAATGTTTAGCTTATTTAATGCAATATTATTTCACATCAAAAATATGCACACCCTTAAAAAATATATTTCTGTTACTTATGTGCTCCGCATCAATATGCAAAGAGAATGCTGTAATTCAGCCAGAATCTCCAAAAGGATCCTCTTAACAAATCCAAAGTCTAGGTATCTGGTAATATAACCTGAGGCTGTGGAGTTTCTTCAGCCCACCATACTACCTCCTTGTGGATTGCAGCATAGTCCCTGTGGGCAATACATCAGTATCTGAAAACCTGAATGGAAGTTTTAAAAGAAAAAATACCAGACATACAAACTTCAAAATCAACCTCCAGATGGTTTCAATGTATTTGAAAATTTCAGCCTCAGAAATTCTCTGTAGGATTTTCTATCTTTTTAATTCTTTGGTCTAAGAAATGTTTAGTAGAGTGTTTTCTATTTGCTCTCTTTGAATTTCCCTTATATTTTCATAACTACCATTTATTCATGACCATTTATTTTGAAATCTCATTAAATGGCCAAAACTGCAGGTGTTAAGTGTTAGGAGTTAGTTGGACAGCAAGGTAGTCAGAGTCAGGGTCCCTAACAAGAAAATATGGGGTCAGGACAGCTAAAATCAAACAGCACTAACATCCTGTTTTGCAGCTTAGACAGGACCCCACTAGCATTCTGTTTTGTAGGCTTTGCAGAGAAGACTTCTGCAAAACGTCCTAAAATAAAACAATTAACCACAAAGCATTTGTCACCATCATGGGCAAGGGGCAGTTAAGACATAAGCCCCCAGATGTCAGCCAACAAAGACCATCAGCATATAGACACTAATCTAATAGGCAGAGAGATATGTGACCAAAATCCTGACTGGCACAATTCTGTACACCCTGATTGCTTAAGATAGTTCTGCAAAAGAATGCATAAAAACCCCTAAACTTAGAAACTCTGGGGGCAACCCTCTCAGTTTCCCTCCTTCTCCGAGAGGTTTATGCTATTGCTCAATAAACTTGCTTTTCTGCCACCACTCTTCATCTGGTCTATCTCTCTATTCTTTGAAGCAGTATGACCAAGAACCTCTGGCACTACAGGCAGAGAATCCCTGCAACCTAAGAAGTCTTTGCTAAGGTGGAGTTTTGCGCAGCCCTGAGAGAAAGAAATGTCTGAGGAATGAAGAATTGCAACAGAATTACAATAGTGTAGGGAATTGAGTCAAGCTCTTTGTACTTGCTCCTCCAAATTCATTTCCTCTCCTGGGGTGAAGGGCAACTTAAAGGGACTAAATAGGAGGACTCCTAAACCCTCAGACTGTCAGTTACATTGGGCTGATGGAAATCCCAGCAGAAGATACAAGACAGGAAAATCAGTTCAGGGTATTTTTTCCCTTGGATCTCGTACAACACTGGACCAGAAGTCACTGCTCCTGGCAAGGTAGCCAATTTATACCCTTCCCAGGTCCTAGAACTGCTCTCCCCACCCTCTTTCAGGCTGAAGAGTGGTAGTTTGGCAGTTAACAGCTCTGTGTTATTCCATTGTCCTTAGTGGTTCCCTTATGCTCACACTTTTGAAATTGCCTTTTTGCAAATAAACTTACCTCAAATGTTCTTAAGTATGCCATGTTTTCATAGGGACTCCTGATGCATTTACTATAACAAATTAATCTAATTAAATCAATGATTTTGTAGGCAAATTATAGAGAAGATACACACACACACACACACATACACATACACACACACACACACACACACAATTTTTCTAATCCAGTCACTCCACGGCCACTAACAGTATGACAACTATATTTTGGGGCATTCTTGGCTTTTCTTAGTGTCAAAAAAAGATCTTGAGAAATTCAGATACTGTGTGCCAGTTTGCACCTATAATGTAGGAAAGATGTTGGAGTTCAGAGTTGACGGCCAAGAAAGAATTCTTAAGATGTTTTGGTGCAAAAAGGTGGCTTTATCAAAGCATGGGGAGAGGACACGTGGGCAGAAAGAGCTGCACCAGGGTCATGAGGAGGTGCCCATTATATACTCTCATGTTGGGAGGGGGTTAGGGATGGTATAAGTCTCTAAGGAATTTTGGAAGCAAGGTTTCCGGGACTTCGAGGGGGCTAGCTATTGCTGGGAAAAGGTCATTTATTACTGTCTGATAAAACCTTAGCCATGATACCCTTCAGATGTATATAAATGGGTCATATTCTTGGGGGATGATTATCAGCATATACTTTGGGAGGTAGAGATAAAGAAAATTCCCAAAGATATTTTTATATGTTAAAAGTATACTTACAGGATCCTGGGGGGTCTGGCTAAGGTTGACTTTTGCCTTTAGCAAAGTATTAACATCGAGACAGCTGCATTTTTAGAGGAATGTCACTCTGCCTGTTTCAGGGACTTGTGAATGTGTTGTAAGTAGTGAGGAAATTTATTTTTTTCTTTTGCCTTTGTTTCCCATATCACCTAGACTAGTCACATGAACTGAAGGAGCTCATATTTTCTTATGCAGATTGTGAAGCATGAAAGAGCATGTGTTAGGAAGTGAAATTCTAGGGACTAGAAGAAATGATTGAGTTCTGCCTAAATCATTCACCAGAAGAGCCACAGGGATAACCACCCCTGTGAAAGAGCAGCAGAGATGGCATGAGAAGGAGAGAAAAGATGGCTTTGAGACAGGAAATTTTGTAGTGTTATAAGGACTCGACTGGTACCAAGTGCTAATGAGATCTCTGTGAAAAGTCTGAACTGAGGGGTTCAGATCACAAGGTGAGAAATTTATGTGGGCTATAGATCTACAGCTGGAAAATGTCATCAAGGACTTCCTGAGCTGTCACAGTTCTGAGAGAATAGGAGGAGGACAGTAAGGAGATAACTTGTGCTTTTTACACAGAATAAGACAAGCCAGCTTGGATGGGCGGTTTACATGAGAAGAAAGAGAGTGATGGTCACCCTTGAAGTTCAGTCCTCCAAGGCAAGGGCCTCAGATGGAGGAGAATAAGCAGATACCTTCTCAACGTTTGATCATGGGCCTCATAACAGACTCTAGTCTTGTCTTAAAGTGTGCTGGACCCAGCTAGAAAGTGAGGATCATCTCCTAAATCTCATCCTTTTGGAATTCTATTTCTAGGGCATTCGTCACAACAGAACTCACTGACAGAGACAGGATCAGATATGGCCTGGCTCTTACCGGGGAGAGTCTGCAAGGGACAGGAGACATGAACCTTCTCCAGGTAGAAATCACCAGTGCAAGGTAAAAAACAAACCAAACCAACAAACAAAAAAACCTCTCCCAAAAGTGTTCTCCCAGTTGAGTTGGCCCACCCTCCTGGGAAAGGATATTAAGGGTTGGATTATGGGGAGAGTCTTTGAGTCTTAAAGTGGTAGAGACCTAAATATTATTCATAAATATCATGTTGCTTTTCTCGTTAACTCCTTTGAGAAAGGAATATTTTATGTACCCAGTCATTGAACAAATATTAAGATGTCATATAAAATAAGCTAAGCACTATTCCTGGCACAAGGAGTCCCGCACTGCAAAATCGAGACCAAAAAAAAAAAAAAAAAAAATCCCTGCCTCCTGGCACTAAAAGTCTAGTGAAGAAAGAAAACAAACAAGATCAGTGAGTCAGGCATAGAGCCTGTTTTAAACTGAGGAGTCTAAAGAATCTACATGAAGGAGGAAAATGGATCAACAACTGGAGAAGAGGGAACCAAGCAGAGTGAGCAAGTTCAAAGGCCCTCAACAGAAGTCTTTTTTTTTTTAAAGATTTTATTTATTTATTTGACACAGAGAGAGAGAGATCACAAGTAGACAGAGAAGCAGGCAGAGAGAGAGGGGGAAGCAGGCTTCCTGCTGAGCAGAGAGCTCAATGTGAGACTCGATCCCTGGACTCTGAGATCATGACCTGAGCCGAAGGCAGAGGCTTTAACTCACTGAACCACCCGGAAGCCCCTCAACAGAAGTCTTATATTCCAGGAACAGCACAGGGGCCAGTGCAGCTGGAGTAGAGTGATCTAGAGAGAGCCTGTTACAAGAAAAGGTCAGGAAGCAAAGAGGACGTAGATGTGGTGAGGCCACCCATCATAAGCACTCGAGATTTTATGTGTAGTGAGATGGGGTGATGACAAAGGGTGACACCTTGAATAAGACCATTCTGGCTGCTGTGTTGAGAACTGACTGAAGACCACCAAGGACTAAAGTGGGAGACCAGTTAGGAGGTCACTGAAATAGCACAGCCAGAGACTTGTTGGCTTAGACAGGGTGTTAGGGTGTTAGTAGGTGAGGTGGTGAGATCAGGTCCCATTCTGGCTGTGTTTTGGACACGAAGACTGTGATGGCCCAATCTCTGCTACACTTCCTCCTGTGCCAGAGGGAGAGTCTTGCCCAATGTCTGACCCACATCTGGTTGGAAAGCAGCTTATGGAGATTTCCTGAGGGTAGCAAATATACACTGATTCAAGAGAGGAAAACCATTAGAGTTAGTATCCTCTCAAGTGAAAGCTTTGCTTTCATCAAATTTATATTCTCTTATGATGCTAAGGCATGCAGGAGTACAAACCTATATAAATCCTTCTAAAAGGCTAGGGAGTGCTAATTATCAAGCATTTGTTTTACCAAGTGCATTATTATTATCTGAGCTGAGAGCTAAGGCTAAGAGGATGAGAAGACTGCAGGATTTTTTCCCAGTGCTGTGGATGTTTTGCCGTTAGCACTCAAAGGCATTATGCTGAGCATCTACAGGGTCCTCTGAAAATATGTCAGACCTGAGAGAAGCATAGGCTTCAAAACACAGGGAAAAAACTACATAGTCAAAAATAAATATTTAATTAAATTTTAATTAAATGTCTACAAATGCATAACCTTATGTCAACTTCATTAATTGTTAAAATTTGAGTTCTAAAAAAAAAGTCATGATATACGAGACAATTTTAGGTTACATTTTCTCACTTTGCAAAAGCCCATGAGTTATCATGATTAATACAGTACAATTAGAACTGATTATAATTTTATTGTAAGTCAATTCTTGCTAAATAATTTCAGAGGCAAAGTTATAACAATCTTTTCAAAATTGTTTACTGCAAAAATTATCTAATGTGCTCTTTGCATGTCCCATTAAGTCTGAGAAAGGGGAGATAAAGTGTTTAATGGAAGTCAAGAGGGGTTCCTTGGAGGAAACAGAGACATTGACTGGGGAACTTTATTAAATGTGTTCATTCCCCATGGAGTCCTCAGTAAAAAGTCTAATATCTCGTGGTGTTAGGATCCACCAAAATGCTGATCCTGCTTCAAGGTAGGATTGGAACAAGATCAGAGGCTGCCGAGGAGGAGAAAATTAAGTCTGGATAGTGTTGAAATATGCCAAATGTTGACTCTGACCGTGTTTTAAATTAAACAGGCTAAAAAGAATAAACACAGAGATCACTGTTTTGAAAAAATGTTGTAAACTGAAGTTTTGGTTTTAGTTTGCAAAAGGTATGGATTCATTATGTTCAAGAATTTTTGTGATATGTTTATAATTTGTAGATTGTCTAGCAGAAAGAAAAATAAAGCTTACTGCTTTAAAAATGAACACAAACTCTTGGAAAAGGGAATAATAAAAATGAATTATCCAGAATATTTTCCCTGGCCTTAAACAAAGGGAAAGCTACAAACCACAGCAGCATGTAACACTTCCATAACAAGGAAAGGGCTGTATATGCTGATCGGATTTTTCCAACAGTTAACAAGAGAGAGAGAAAGAAGTAAAAATAGCTTAAACAAAATTACTTCCAGCAATAGATTGTCATCTTATTAAAATGTAAGTTGCTGGGTGCTGTATGTATTAAATCACCAAGATTTAATGGATTTGCACCAAGATTTGTAGCCATTATGAGATAATGATTAGAAATATTGCCGTTTTTCTTCAAGTTTGATAGCTTGAAATGCCGAACTTGAAATACCTCCCATTTCCACCTTCCACCTGAAATAAACCTCCTTCCCCATCCAAAGAAAATATAGCAAGGATTCATCTCTGTCTTTTTCTCTGTTGTCCAATTTGTTAATTCCTATTCATCACAAACTCCAAAAGAGTTTTTATTTTTATTTTTATTTTTTGTCATTTATAATTAACTGAAATCAGGAATAGGCTTAATAACATTCTCAGGTTTTTTTTCTCTGAATCCACAATTTCAAAATGTAGTGATCTAACAAAGGCCTTCTTCCTAAACCAATTGCAAGAGGCTGAAAGCCCATTGAAATCACTGGGCAGGAAGAATAGTGGCACATTCAAGAGCACTAGTTTCGGGGGCAAACAGAGCTGGGTTTGGATCATAGCTTTGCTTCTTACTGACCAGCCTTCTTAGTAACTTTTGTAAGACTCAGTTCCTTAACTGGTAACCCAGAGGTTTTGTAAGAATGATATCACTGGGTATATGGAAGACATTGTTGAACTTAACAGTGTTAGAATTCTATAGTAAATTCAATTCATCATGTTCAGTTCACTGGCTTACATGTTTAAGAAGAGACTACAAGAGATAAACTTTCAAAATCACTTATGGTTATTTTGGGACTATTTACTATAAAATTTTTCCATTATGAAATTAATTTTTCTATTCAGAATAAATTTTCTAATCAATAGATACAATACACACCATATTTTACAGTAAGGATTCAAGGCCACAGTACCTCAAACTTGAGGTTGGATGCATTTGAAAGCCCATTAGTTATCTGGTCATCATGGATGTTTTCACTATTACTAGGCTTACTGAGTGCCAACTCTGTGCCAGGCCTCATCAGGAACAGGTCTCAAGGCTCCAGTGACTTTCAAGTGTTAGTAGAGAGACAAAAATGCAATCCAGCTTGGGGAGCAAGTCTCCTTGAGCTATGAGTTGTCACGGTTGGTATAGCATAGAGTTATAGTCTGCATAGCCTGTTATTCCCTGACTGATCTGTCACCCCAGGGCTACTCTATTTCCCTCCCTACTAGAATTGGTTGTAGTCAAACTAAATAACTCCAATGTGTTGCTCCTAGATATGATCACTGAACAGATTTATCTCTGTTAAACCTGCCCAACTAGCTACAAGACATTTTGGTTATGCAAAGTAGACATGCCTCATTTGTTGATGCTGATGAAATGCTGACTCTACCACTGGACAACAGAGTCTCAAGTCACAGTTGAGATGAGTTACTGTATCTTAAGTACTTAGACCTATGCTCGGCACATTATAAGCATCGTAGTAGTGCTTGCTTTTAAGAGCCAGAGAAAAGCAAAAACCCTCAATTTGTATAGCCACGTGGATAAGGGTACAGAATTTATTTTGACTTAGAAAGTAAGTAAGAATTTGACTCAAATCTCAGGCACATGGAGCATGAGACTATTTTCTTCTTTAAGTCCCTGTTACAGGCCACAAATAAGACTTAGAGTTCCTACCTGCACGTGGACATCATGCCTCAGCTTCTATCTCCGCTTCTTAAGGTAGCTTCAGTGAAGTGAGAAGGTAACCCCAGAATTGTGTGGGGTGATAAATTGTTTCTGTTCCCTCATAAGGATCTTTCAAACTCAGGAATATTTAGAATTCAGTATAGGAATATTTGAGTGAAGCTACCCCATAACTTTGATATATTTAGGCTAAAGAGTTTTTGTATTTTACACACTTGAAAGGTGAAAAGAATGTAAACCATAAGAATAAATTTAAACGCCTAACTAAGTACCCAATTTAGGCTTATGGTTTTAAGTTAAAATCTTACCATGTATATACAGTGTTAGAACATCCAATAGTATTTAGGATTCAACATATTTATAAGTTAATTTATTAGAAGTTATTAAGTACTCAAGAAGATTTAAGTCAAGCAATGAAATATTTACGAAGGAAGTAGAAAATGTTGTCTTTAAAAATGCTCCTTAGACGGCACCTGGATGGCTCAGTGGTTAAGCCTCTACCTTTGGCTCAGGTCATGATCCTAGGGTACTGGGATCAAGTCCCACATCGGGCTTTCTGCTCAGCAGAGACCTGCTTCCCACTCTCCCTCTGCCTGCCTCTGTGCCTACTTGTGATCTCTTTCTCTCTGTCAAATAATAAATAAAATCTTTTTAAAAATTGCTGTTTATAATGTTTGTAAGTGTTTAATGAAATTGGAAATGTGACCAAATTTTATTCAGAGCCGCCCCCCCTTAAAGTGATTATTAAAACAAGCTAGGCTAATATGTATAATAAAAGGATTTCTAAGGACTACATCTTTAAATTTTATAATTATAATGCATGGATATTCATTTTTATAAACAGCTGCAGATTTTATCATCGTCATCATCATCACCATCATCAGTGATGCTCATATTAGTCTACTAGGGTTCCATAACAAAGTACTGCCAACTGAATGGCTTAGACAGCAGAAATGTATTGTCTCACAGTTCTAGAGGCCAGAAATCCAAGATGAAGAGGTCAAAGGGGTTGGCCTCTTCTGAGCTGTATGAGAAAGAGTCTGTTCCATGTCTTTCTCCTAGCTTCTGGAGATTTACTACAATCTTCAGTGTTCCTTGGCTTATAGAAGCCAATCTCTGTCTTTGTCTTTGCATAGAGTTTCTCTAAGTTGAAATTTCTCTCTGTAACTAAATTGCTCTTTTTGCTAAGGATACCAGTCATATTAGATGAGGGCCTACCCTAATGACCTCATTTTAATTTTATTACCTCGGTAAAACTTTCTCTCCAAATAAGATCACATTCTTTTTTTTTTAAAATTTTATTTATTTATTTGACAGAAAGATAGAGAGCATAAGTAAGCAGAGAGGCAGGCAGAGGGAGACGGAGAAGCAGGCTCTCCGCTGAGCAGAGAGCCCAATGTGGGACTCCATCCCAGGACCCTGGGATCATGACTGAGCCAAAAGCAGCCTCCCAACTGACTGAGCCACCCAGGCACCCATAAGATCACATTCTGAGGAACTGCTGATTAGGACTCTTAATATAACTTTTTTTGAGGGAGACATTTCAATTTATAACATTGCTTATTGCAGGTTTCAACACTTCTTTCCCTCATGTTTCACTTCTCTTCATTAACTTGTGTTTTGTTGATACAATGTACCAATTTTAAAATTGATATCACAGAGTCCTGGGTTCAAATTCTTCCTCTTCCTCTCATTCAGTGGGTAAATTGGTTTCTCTGGTTTTGTTTCTGCAAAATGAAAATAGTAATATACTTTTTGCAGTCCTATTACACAAACTAAATAAAATAAGTCACCCAGAGGAATTTCTTGTAAATAATGGAACCTTGGTAAGTGGAAGCTACTACTACGACTACTGCTATTGTTACTACTATATTGTCTAAGCTTACTATTATTCTTGGAAACAAGGCAATGTTTGTTCTTACATATGTTTAAATTACCTATCAAATTAGTGTCCTTTGGCTGTTAACAGTAAACTACCACAAACTTAGTGGCTTAGAACAACACAAACCTATTCTCTTACTGCTTTAGAATTCAGAAATCTAAAATGAAGCTCATGAGGCTAAAATCAGGCCTAGTTCCTTCTGGAGACTCCAAGGGACATTCTATTCTTGCTTCTTCTAGCTTCTAGAGACTGTGGCATTCTTTGCCTTGTTTCCACATCATTCCAATCTGCACTTCCTTTTTTTTTTAAATAAACAACAAGAAAAAGTTAATTTATTTGCTTAAGAGAGAGAGAGAGCACACACAGATGGGGAGGGGCAGAGGGAGAGGGAGAGAAAGAATCCCAAGCAGACTCCCCACTGAGTGTGGAGCCCAGTGCAAGGCTCTGTCCCACAACCTGGAGATGATGACCGGAGCCCAAATCGAGAGATGCCTAAGTGACTGAGCCATCCAGGTGCCCCTCCAGTGTGTGCTTCTTATGCCATCAGAGTGCCTTCTCTCTAATTGTAATTCTACTTCCTCCTGCTCATAAGGACCCTATGATTATATTGGGATAATCAGGATAGCCTCTTCATCTCCAGATCATTAATTTAATCATGTCTGCAAAGTCTTAACTTTAAACATGTAAGGCAACATATATTCACAGAATGCAGCAATCAAGACACAGACATCTTTGGGTGCCATTATTTAGCCTATCACATCAATTTTTTCATTAAAAAATCTTTCTCAACATTTGAAAACTAGGATTCTTGCTAAGTTGTAGAGACCCCAGGACATGGCAATAATGAATGCTGATATATGTGATTGTGACTGTGGCATTGGTTAAATTCATTATTATCTAGTATGGGGAGAGAGATAATTTACAGATGAGAATGATGAGGCAGGAAGGGGGGAGTGGAAATCTGGGCACTAGTGGTGTTGTACAGAAAATGTCACAGTACTGTTCATATGAAATATTGAGTTTCAGCTAAGACTCAAAAAGGAAAAATATATGTCCTGGAAATGGGATTTAATCCATTTGCACCCTGCCTCACCCAGTGAAGTAGAACGTCTCAAGCTTGGGAGGAGGAGTCTGAAGAACAGCTAAGACTGGAAGCCAAGAGCAGGGACAACCTAGATCAGCATGTGGTCCAAATAGGAATGGAGTCATGCATCGCACATGTGTCTCACAGAGCTGTAAATCATAGTGTATGGAAGTGGATTTTCCTCAGAAAGCAATGGTTGCAAGACAGGAGACTTCGATTCAGAAGTTCAGAATAGTATTCCCTCCTTCCCCTTCCAGAATTTCTTACTTGTTTCAACTCTGACTTGGATATATCCATGTTAAAATTAGAATTCAGGAAGAGTTTGGAGATAGAATTCACAGAATACAGTAAAAAGGAAATATTGCTAGAATTAAAGCAACTGACTTTGTATATTACCAAAAGTAGATTGCTACTTTTGGTAATATAGCAGATATCATTAATATCATCCTGCAACACCAAGAAATTCTGGCTAAAAACAACAAACATCCTTTGAAATGTATAGCTTAGCTTTTGAGAAATCAAGCTAATTCCCCCAGGGGCCAAAAATAAAAAACAAGCTGAAAGCCAATGAATTATTTGCTGCCTTGGAGGCACCTGGCATTAAATGTCTTCTTTGACTTTAAGCATGTTAATTCAATTATGCATGTAAAAGTTTTGAGGATGAAATAACCACCAAAAAGTAGAACATCTCAAGTAAGAGTAGAGAAATTATGTACTTGGAGAAAAGTGAAAAGCAAGGACTACTTGAGAAGGACAGTTGACATACTTTTCATCTTGGACCTAAAAAATCTTTTTGCACAGTTGACAAATAAACATCATGCAAAATCTAATTTTGAGGTAGAATGAAAACAAATTTTCTTTTTGTCTTTTACAATTGGAGCAGCACCTTTATTTTTCTTATTTAAAATAAAATCAGTTTCACTTAGCATAATCCCTTCCAGTTCCACCCGTGTCAATGCCAATGGTAGGTATTCATCCATTCTGATGGCTGAGTGATGAGCACAGGCTGCTATATGCAACTAATAAATCGTTGAACACTATAGCAAGAACTAGTGATAATACTGTACATTGCCCAACTGAACATAACAATAAAAATAAATAAATAAATAAATAAATAAATAAATAAATAAATAAATAAATAAATTTTACAGGCCACTACTCTCCCTTTGCTGATTAACTACCCTAAACCCCTAGGCCAGGCAAAAGCAGGAAGTTGGCTTTTGGACAAGAGTCTGCCTTGTCTTCAGGTTGCTGGCCTCCTGAATAAAGATCAAATTCCTTTTCAATCAAAAAATATTGAAGTATTGTTGGGACACAATATTACATTGGTTTCAGGTATACAACATCGTGATTCCACAACTCTATGTTATTCTATGCTCACCACAAAGGTAACTAACTACCATCTGTCACCATATAGTGCTATTATAATAATGTTGACTATATTCCCTGCAGAGTACCTTTTAATCCCACCATTTATTCATTCTGTAACTGGAAGCTTCTATCTCCTACTCCCCTTCACTCATTTTGCTTACTTTCCTCCTGTCTGGTAACCATCACTTTATTCTCTGTATTTATGGGGCACTTTTTCGTTTTTCTTTTGTTTTTTAAATTTTATATATAAGTGAAGTCATATGATATTTGTCTTATTTCACTTAACATAATACCCTCTAGGCCCATCCATATTATCACAAATGGCAAGATATCATCCTTTTTTATGGCTGAGTAATATCCATGTATATGTGCACCACACCTTCTTTATCCATTTGTCTATCAGTGGACACCTGGGTTTCTTCTGTATCTTGGCTATTGGAAATAATGCTGCAATAAACATAAGGGTGCATATATCTTTTCAAATAAGTGCTTTTATTTTCTTTGAGTACATACTCTGTAGTGGAATTACTGGATCACATCATCATTATATTTAAAATTTTTTGAGGAATCCCTATACTGTTGTCCACAGTGACTGCACCAATTTACATTCCCACCAGTAGTATAGAGGGTTCCTTTTTCTCCACATCCTCATCAACAGTTGTTATTTCTTGCCTTTTTGATTCTAGCTATTCTGACAGGTGTAAGGTGATATCTCATCATAGTTTTGCTTTGCATTTCCCTGATGATTAATGATGGAGCATCTTTTCATGTACCTGTTGGCCATTTGTATGTCTTCTTTGGAAAAATGTCTCTTCAGGTTCTCTGACCATTTTTAATCAGATTATATTATTATTTTCATGTTGGCTTATCTAAATTCTTCATATATTTTGGATATTAACCCCTTATCGGACATATCATTTGCAAATATCTTCTCCCATTCAGTAGGTTGCCTTTTTGTTTTGTGGATAGTTTCCTTCACTGTGTAGAAGCTTTTCATTTTGGTATAGTCCCAATACTTTATCTTTGCTTTGCTTTTTTTTGCCCAAGAAAACATATCTAGAAAAATGTTGCTAAGTCCCCTGTAAAATAAGTTACTGCTTATATTTCTTCTGTAAGTTTTATGGTTTCAGCTCTCACATTTAGGTCTTTAATCCATTTTGAGTTTATTTTTGTGTGTGGTATAAAGAAAGTGGTCCAGATTCATTCTTTTACATGTAGCTGTCCAGGTTTCTCAGCACCATTTACAGAAGAGACTGTCTATTCTCTATTGTGTATTCTTCCTTGTTTTGTCATAGATTAAATGACCATAAAAACATGGGTTTATGTCTGGAGTCTCTATTCTGCTCTGTGGATCTATGTGTCTATTTTTGTGCCAGTATCATACTTTTTTTTTATCACAATAGCTTTGTGGCATACTTGAAATTTTTGATTGGGATTACTTCCACTTTGCTCTTTCTCCAGATTGCTTGGTTATTTACGATCTTTTATGGTTCCATATAAATTTTAGTATTATTTGTTCTAGTTCTGTGAAAATTACTGTTGGTATTTTGATAAGAAATGCATTAAATCTGTAGGTTGCTTTGTGTGGTATAGACGTTTTAACAATGTTAATTCTTCTAATCCGTGATCATAGCGTATCCTTCTATTTGTTTGTTATCATCTTAAATTTCTTTGATAAATATTTTAGAGTTTATTTAGAGTATAGATATTTCACCTCTTTGGTTAAATTTATTCCTAGGTATTTTATTCTTTTTGATGCAATTGTAAATGGAATTACTTTCTTAATTTTTCTTTCTGCCACTTTGTTATTAGTATATAGAAACAACAGATTTCTCTATGTTAGTTTTGTATCCTGCCACTTTCCTGAATTTATCTATTATTTCTAATAGTATTTCATGGAGTCTTTAGGGTTTTCTTTGTATGTTATCATATTATCTGCAAATTATTTTCATTTCTTTTTTCTGTGCAATACCAGTGTTTCTTATCTCTGCCCCTCCTCTGATAAGTGCTTCTCAAAATCTACAACGAGATGTTCTTTCATTCTGATAGTCTCCAGCATTTTGTATTATTCTTTTCATATTAGCCCTAGGTGATCTCACTCTTTTCCTTGGCTTTAATTATACTATACACATGTTGATAAAGTCAATTCTTGATTTTTCTCTCTAGCTCAAATTTATATATTTTACATCCTACTAGATGTTCCCATTTGAGTGACCCATAAGTACCAGGTTTCCTATGTTAAAGATGAACTCATTATCCTCCCCCATAAAATATTCTGTTATTCCTTATATCAGAAAGAAACATCACTTTTTACTTAATTATCCACATTAGAGATCCAGATATCGTTCTCCACTCTTCATTCTCTCCCACCTATTCAGCCACTGAAAAACCACTTGACCGTGTTTAAGTCACTGACTATGGTATTGACTTTGAAATATTTCAACTATTCTTTACCATCCCAGTTTCAATACAGTCTTGCTGGAGAGGTGTTGTATAATCATTAGCTATCAGATATGGGAGATTACACATCCAGAGTTGTCTCTATCTAATAATTGGGAGGTAAATTAGAAATATGACTATATATTCTAGAATAAATCTTCAGAATTTTGGAAAGTTTGAGATGTATGTTTAGTAAACCTTGGTGTATGGATTTTTAAAAATTTGATACTTGAAAAATTCCATATTATATTCAATGTTGGGAATTTATAGATATAATTTTTTAAAGTGTGAAACTGACAAATTGTAACACTCAGCTGAAATAGGTATACTCTATGGTATTTAAATCTAAAAAATGTAAATAGAACAGTGTAAAAATTAGTGAAATTTTGCAAAAGAAGAAGACGAAAAGAATAATAATCAATAATTTAAATTTAAATTTCACCATCTTGTATTCACCATGTTTCTGTTCCTACTTAGAGAAAGAAAAGACTATATGAAGAAGTAGAATAAATTTTTAGTGTGTAATTTTCTCATTGTTTTGTTATTTTCTTTTATTCTTCAGATATAGATATGAATTATTTTACTCTATATTGGCACATTGTATTTGATAATAATGAAAACTAATAATAACATCTAGATGATTCTATTGTTCAATAGAAATTCTAAATTTGTATTGTTTTCTTTTTTCTATAGGAATTTAATTTAAAAAGTCAAGAAGATATATAAAAAGGAGGAAACATAACAGAATATTTTGCCAATTTCTTTGTTATATTAGTACATAATCATTTATAACATAAAAAGTGTTTAAATCACCATTTTTATTTTTGGTAAGCTGATTTTCAAAATTTTGAGATGTGTTGTTGAATTTAATAAGACATAAGCTTGGGGTGCCTGGGTGGCTCAGTAGGTTAAATAAAGCCTTTGCCTTCGGCTCAGGTCATGGTCTCAGGATCCTGGGATTGAGCCCCACATCAGGCTCTCTGCTCAGCAGCGAGCCTCCTTCCCTCTCTCTCTGCCTACTTGTGATCTCTCTCTTTCTGTCAAATAAACAAATAAAATCTTTAAAAAAAAAAGACATAAGCTTAAAGCTCAGTAAAAATGTATCTGTAAGATATGAGCTTTTTTTTTTCTTTTTAACATTTCTTTGAATTTTCTTTAACAATAGAGTAGGTGGTAGGAATAAACAAAGAAATTAGCATTATAAAAATTATCGTTATGAAAATATCACCAAAGTATAGAAAACAACAGATGTTCTTAAAAATTTAAAAATTCTTTAGTGAAAAAATGTTTAGAAAACATTCACTTGTGCTAAATAACAAAAGAAAATTAAAGTAAAATACTGTCAATACTAGTAAAGAAAAAAATTGGCAATGCCCAGTCTTCACCCCATTTAAAACACTAAAGAAAGGAATTCCCATCCTAATCAGAAAATTTTATTTTATTTTTTTAAGATTTTATTTTTTTATTTAGTTGTCAGAGGGAGAAAGAGAGAGCAAGCATAAGCAGGGAGAGAAGCAGGCAGAGCTGGCCAAGAGAGAAGCAGGTTCCCCACCAAGCAAGGACCCAGATGAGGGACTCAAACCCAGGACCTTGGGATCATGACCTGAGCTGAAGGCAGATGCTTAAGCAACTGAGTCACCCAGGCACCCCCCAATCAGAAAATTTTAAAAAGCTAGTGGGGAATTCTATGACCTTCACAAAACTGTGGCAAGCTAACAGTTAATAGTAGACTTGACTTTGAAATCATGCATGGCAAGAATACTCGTGTTTTCTCTATTTCGTTCTTTTCTTTTACTGTTATTTTCATTGTTCTAGTGGCCTTTTTGATCATTGATTTACTTGAGAATGTCTTCATCCTCTGTTCCTGGTACAGAGCTCCTAAAACCCTTATAATGTCCTGAGTAATAGAAGTCAGAGGAACGTCTTTTATTTTTCATGACAAGATCCTTTCAATCTTACCTGAGTTTGTACTAATGAAGTGACTCTCAGAAGATGGGGCTGGTTGTCAGGGGGACCAACGGAGTGATTTCCCGGTTGGAACTTTCAACCCTGCCCCTAACTTCCAGGGATGGGAGAGAGGCTGAGGTTTGATTTAATCACCAATGGTCAATATTTTAATCAATCGTGTCCACATAATGGAATCTCCATAAAAAACCTAAAGAAGTGGTTTGGAGAGCTTCCAAATTAGTGAACACATCTATGTGCTGGGAGGATAGCATACCCTAACTCCAAAGGGAAAGAAGCTCTTGTTCTCAGGATACTTGCAGACCTCACTTTATGTACATCTTATCTGGTCATCCATTTTATCCTTTATAATAGATTGACAAACATAAGGAAAATGTTTCTGAGTTCCATGGGCCATTATATCAAATTATTGAATGGTTATAGGGGGGTAACCCTGCCTTTGTAGCCAAGTTAAATACAAGTGGGTACTTTGGGGATATGTTACTTTACTTGCTGTTGGCCTGGGAAGGGAGGGCAGTCTTGTGGGACTGAGTCCTTAAATCTGTAGAGTCTGACACTAACTCTAGGCAGATCAGATATTTCAAATTAGGAGCAATTCTTTGCTACAGTAGATTTGAAATCATAATGTATGGAACATAAATGTATACCGTAACCTAGCATTCTGCTAGTTCAAAGATAACTACTATGTTCATATAGATCTTCTGAGTTTCTTAAATTTTATTTTAACTCAACAAAGAGTCCTCAATCAGATTTTATGATATTTCATAATTAGCATGGGGTCCATGAATTTTGATGCTCCAACATAAAAAGATCATGTTGACATAAAGTTTACTGAGACCCTCCATTTATCCATGGAGATGTCTTCTCCTAACACAATAACTTCAACTAAACCCAGAATTTCATGGCAAACTATGTCCTAGTTGGACATTATATTGCATACGTTGAGTTGTGTGTTGGTGACTATAAAAAAATCTTAAGGGACTAATATCAATAGCCAAGTGTCTCTAAATTGATTCCAATATATAGAAATCATTTTTGTAAATGACTCTTTTAATCCCTTGCTACTCTAGATACTTTCTATTTCTTTGTTTTTGCCTGCTACAATGTTGTACTTCAGCACAGTGAAGATGGCAGTATTGAATTTGATGGCATATCTCAACACAAAGAGATGGATTACAGGGTTCTTAAATGATTCAGCTAAGGGACATGAAGAAAGCTATGTTGTTCACCTGTACTCTATAAAACTGATGGAATTACCCCCAATGAGCATAGAAAATGCCTAGCAGTAAATGTAAACCTCTGTCTCTTATAGAAACCCATTAAAACTTGAAGAATCCTATTGCTCTTAGAAATAGTCTTTGATGGCCCTAAAGTATCATGGAATTGCATATAAATTCTCCCAAGAACCAAGTTTAAAAATTCTCGCAAGCTGACTCTCCTCTAATTGCCAGCGAGAGAAGCCAGAATGCCAAATAAACATTACCTAATGGCATTTCTTTTTTTGTTTGTTTGTTTTTTAATTTTTTTATTAACATATAATGTATTATTTACCCCAGGGTACATGTCTGTGAATCATCAGGCTTACACATTTCACAGCATTTGCCATAGCACATACCCTCCCCAATGTCCATATCCCTATCCCCCTCCCCACCTCCCAGCAACCCTTAGTTTGTTTCGTGAGTTTAGGAGTCTCTTATGGTTTGTCTCCTTC
>CM052802.1:59256550-59331467 GCA_028533885.1 Nasua narica
GCACTCAGACACCCCCGGTCTCTTTATGATCTCGCGGGTCCTGAAACCACTCTTTTCCCATGAAGGCCAGACCTCTGGCCTAGCCTCTGGAGCAATGTCCCTCAGCGGAGCGGACTCTAAAAGTTCCGATTTTGTGCTCCGCGGCTCTGCGGCTGCAGGGAGCCGGCCCCTCCCCCCGCGGTCTCTTTTCCCGTCGCTTCGGAATCACTTTTCCAAACGTCCTACCTTTCCGAAGGTGGTCGATTTTGTGCTCCTAGAATTGTTCTTCTTCCTCTCTTCTCCCTCCTGTTGACTATGCTGGCTTTTAGAATGATTTATTAACTATCTAGATGAACTTCTGGGATCCGACTCTATCTCAACCTCCTACTTCTCCGCCATCTTGCTCCTCTCCCTAATGGCATTTCTTTAAAAAAGTCTTTAGTGAGAGAGAACAGAATGAGCTACTTCTTTGAGTCATGCTTCAGTTACAAATAGCATCTATTCCTGTCTCCTTTCTATGTGAATATAAGGTTGAGATATTCAGTATCAGAACCCAAATTGGAAAATAGAACCCAGTATTAAATTATGAAGAATAAATTACTTCATGTAAATTCACTGCATGCTTGCTACACTATAATGATAGGATATCAATAGGGATACAGAGACATATTTTACACAGCAGCTGACCTCAAGAGGCTTACGACTTAGTACAGGAAAAGTAATATGCATGCATGCATGACTAGAGCACAAATATGAATGAAATTTTATAATGGAAAGGTAAGCAAAGTATTTTGGCAGCAAAGAGGAAAGAAACTCTTTGAATAAAGTAACTTTGGAGTGAAGCGTAGAAAATTTACTTGGATGTCACAGGAGTATAGAATTCCAACATAAAGGACTCTCATTGGCAAAAATAGAAAAAGTCATGAAAGTGCATCTGGTATACAGGGGTCAGCCCACTATATGTTTGGACCTGACCACTACAAATGTGCAAATGTGTAAAGGGAAACATCACAGTTAAGCCAATTTATACCAAAGTAGGACTATTTTCTACTCAAAGTTGAGAGTCATTGAAGATTTTTGAATTTAAACATGATATAAACTGAGCAAACTTTACATTTTAGGAAAAAGTAACTTTGGTAGTTATATAAAGAAAAGCCCGCAGTGCGCCCTCAATAACATTCAATAAATGGACACAGTGTTTCAGTAAACAGACAATGTTGCATAGTTGTTCTGTACAGGAATGCAAGGTATAAGGCTAAACAGTTACATTTTTAAAAAATCCTATTCTTAAGTATTTGTAGCCCCAAGAAGGAGATAAAAGATTCGTGTAAAACCATAAATATAACCATAATATGCTTAGTGTCCCAATAAGCAACATGGAAAAGAAGTGGGAAAGCAGTTGAGAAGAGATATGATAGAGTGGTGGTGAGAACTTGATGCAGGAGGTGGGACTTTTAAGCCCTGAGGTCAAAATGATGCCCAAGGTTTGGCAGGAAAGAAGAAAAAGGCACAGTTTAGACAACAAAAATAAGGGGGGAAAAGTGAACAATTGGAAATGTGGTTAAGATGAACAGAAGAATAACTGTTGAGAGGGTACAGATAAGGACTTATTTAGAGAGATAAGAATGGCCAATGTGGTAATAGCCAAGGATGCTAATCAGCAAACAAACAAACAAAAAAGGGATATCATTTAATTGGCCATATTCCTTTTAAATGTTTAAGGAAAGATGTGACAAAACAGTTTTTAGGGTCAATGTGCATTTCCAAGGATATTCTCTGCTACTGTGATAGGATCTAGATCAAGGTAGGTCAATTGGGAAAGAAAAGGAAGGCATAGAAGTCAGTAGAGAAAGGGCATGGTGATTTAATGTCTGTAGAGACAGTGATTGAGAAGCGAGTCAGGTGTGACTCCAAGGTTTCACGCTAGGACCTTGGAAGAATTATTATATCAATGATAGAAAGAAAGCCATCTGAAATGTGAACTATATTTGGAAAAAGATAATGAATGTGTTTTTGGATAACTAAAAATTAAATAATTGCTGAAGATCTGTGGAGAGGACCAGCTGGCAGTTGGAGACTTAAGGTGAAAGCCCGAGGATCAAATCAGGGCTGCAGATGTATGTCATAAATATATTGCAATATGTAACAAAGTTCAAAATAATATAAATATTAACATTTATAAAATTTGAAATAGTGAAACTAATTCCAAGATGTACAAAAGTATAATAAATTAATTATATACATTGATTATACAAAAAAGTCTCAATAAATAGGAAGTAGAGCTTAAAAATGATTGTAATATTAATACAATTAGGATTTAATTAACAATATTTTTTTAAAATTAAAGACTTAAAAAAATAAAATTAAATTAAAGACTTAAAGTCTTAAAGACTTTTTTAAGGATATGGTGAAGAAGCATAGATTCATATATAAAAATCTGGTTAAAATTAGAAAGATTGTTTGATTGAGTATTTTTCCCCTGTGGCAAATGGCAATCATTCTATTGACATTGAAGTCAAACTCAGAAATAAGATCGGTTATTTCCAAAATAACTAATGGCGTATGTAAATATGGAAGATTCACTGAAGAACCTGTGTTGTTGATATGTGAAAAACAAGTTTCATACTTTCTCAAGTAAATTTCTTATGGCTTGATTTTCTCATATGCTCACTAATTAGCAATGTGGCCTTTGACAACTTTCTGTGTTTCAGTTTCCACATCTACAAACAGGCTTAAAATAGCACTTGTTTCATAAATTACTGAGATTAAAGAAGAGAGTACGTATAAAAAACCTATGACAGTGCCTGGCACAAAGTTAGAAGTCACTAATTTTTGGCTGTTATTACAAAAAAATTATATTTGTACATGTTTGGTAGCCTTGTAGTTTGGTAGCCTAATAAAGCAATTTAGTTTTCTTGCTATCTTAGAAATTGCTAGCAGAATGACACTTAGGTACGTGAATTTGAATGAATAGATAGAAAGATGAGATCCACAAACATTTATAATCATGGAACTCTAGTCATCCAGTCACAAAGCAGTGATGTACAGAGAAAAATACAATCCAGTTGTCTAAAAGTATTTAAGAAAATAATGTCTTATGTGCACTTTAAAAATATGCAAATAGACCCAAATACTAGATTACCATGACCATGATTTTAATCTCTTTTCTCGTCTAGCATCTCTAGTATTTTTTTTTAATAGTACCCTCTAAGAATCTCTTAGGCAGTAGAAAATAAATATAACAGTGAAACAAAATGTCTAATTCTATTTTTTATTGGTTATTTAGTAATGTCCCTAACCAGTGTTAACTAAGCAAATATCCACCCATTTGTTCAACAAGAACAAATTACATCTTTACTTTGTACCGTGCATTATGGTAAAAACTGAAAGTATAGGAAATGAGTTAACTTTCCTCCTAGTAAGGAGTTTAAAGCCTAGGAGGTAGAAAAGATATTTTTAGATATTTGTAATACATTCTGCTAAATCTAATAAAAATCCATTCAAATTATAATGGCAGCATAAAGGACAAAATCTAAAGTGGATCAAACAAGATTTCCCCCAATTGGTGACATGTTAACTGACTCAGGTGAGCAAAAGTTTCTGATAGGCTAGAAAGTAACGGGCAGTTCAAACATAGGGCAGAGCCTGTGCAAAGCTGTAGACTCAGCTAACTAACACTCAGGGACCCATAAGTGGTTAATTAAGATATAGATTGTATTTGGGAAATGGTAAGCAGTTCGAAAAATGAGCAGAATGTATGTAGAAAGTTAAGTAAGTTATATCTAGGAAGTTAGGAAGACATCAAACACTTTTAAAGAGCAGAGTAGTAATTATCAAATACTCTTTTCTCCAAATTTTAGTAGAACTATATAATAGTTCTTCTATTCTGTTCTTTCCTGGGTTCTGTTCTCTCTGATTTCCTTTTCTATTCCACACAGATTCCACCTATGTAGAAGAACTGAGCCTCACTGAAATACTGGCTCTCACTGACATTGCTCAATATTTGACTTTAAAGCTTTAAGACATTGTGTCTCAAATACATTTGGTGTCTTTACTATAAATGTTATTTTTTTCTGTGTCTGTTTTCTTATGGTACAATAATCTTAGGAAATGGGACCCTTCTCTAAGAGTATATTCACAAAATACCCCCTGTGAAGATTGCATACAAAGTATCTACTAATTACTTTTTTTATGGTTTTATATGAGAAAGGAATGTTTGAGGCATCCACTTAGATGATCCTCTTTCATTATTTCAAAAAACTAAAGTCCTTATACTTTTTTCTGTCCCTCAAATGTAGCCTGGCTTCAGAAGTTGGAGTGAAAAATCTTTAGTATTCCTGTTTGGGGGATTTTTTTTTTATAGATTTTTTTTCTTTATTTGACAGAGAGAGTGAGAGAGCACAAGCAGGGGGACTGGTAGAGGGAGATGGAGAAGCGGACTCCCAGCTGAGCAGAGAGCCCGATGAGGAGCTCAATGAGGAGCTGGATCCCAGGACCCTGAGATCATGACCTTAGCTGAAGGCAGCTGCTTAACCAACTGAGCCACTCAGCCACCGTATTACTGGGATTTTTTTTTATCTGTTTCCTGCTTACCCCACAAGAATTGCAACAACTCTCCACTTAATATATACGGGATGATCAGCAGCCCTCTATTTAATGAATAATTTGGATGGATATAGAACTACAGTTTTAAAGCCAAATAATTTATAGGTAGGAGAAAAAAGAATGTAAAAATAGTGCTTTTGTTAACAGAGATGTGGTTCTTTAAACATGCCTAAAATTTAGGACTAAATAAATTGATCAGCAGTTTTATATATCAAGTCTGAGAACAATACGGGATTTCAATGTACAAACCACCAGAATTCCTGTTTGTATAATGAATGTATTGTCTCTTAAAAGGAAAATTCTTGTATTAACAATGGAAAAGGGGTTGGTAACAAAAAGAAATATATTCTTGTGTTATGTTCATTGTTGACTTTACATATCATATTTCATTAATTATTTCATAGCATTGGTATTAGGATTTTAAGATTCCCAAATTACATTCCAGAAAAGTTGATTTATATATCTTTATTACTGATGGAATAGTGTGAAATGTCACAGGCTCTAAAACTACTTTCCCTTTTATATTTCACTTCACAACTTCAGGCTAATATTAAAATATTTAGTAGAGTCTGATCATTTCCTGCTGGTTGGATTGTATTAAAAATATATGGCTTTATGGCCATAGAAATTAAATATGTGAACAATCAGGCTTTGTAAAAATGTACCACATGTTAACCTGAGTAAAAGCAATAAAATATAAACAAAATGTGAAAATTTAGAACATTCTTATAATGTACGTTCTTTTTATGAGCTAACTGCTCTGTTGTGAGTTGAATTGCAAAGAGCAGGAAAAAAGATACAATTTAAAAGATGGCATGTGCATTTCAAAATGATAAAACTAAACTAATCTTTAGTTGTGTTTTTAGTTGTAAATCATTTTAAGGTTAGTGGCTACCTGATGGAGTATTCTGACACTTTGACAGTAAAGAAGAGCTTATGACGATCCTGGGGGTGTTGTTTTAAATTGTTTTCCTACCATTAAGCCCAAAAGCAATGACTGACAAGATTCCCAACCTGCCTCATTTTACCATGGTTACACAAAATCTACATTACAATACAAAATGTAATTTCTCCTGATTCTCAGTGGAATAAAAGTTACTCCTAGAAATCTGCATTTGAAAATCCTGCAAGAAGTCTTGTTTGCAGGTAACCATGTAATTTCCAAGAGAATGCAGCAACTATTTTAGTAATTGCTTTACTGAAGACTCAGGAAGTGTTATTCTAGAAAAAGAAGTTGTGGGTTGATTTTTCCCCCCTTCTTTAATGAATGTGTTTGTTCATTTGCCCAGACTTTTTGGCAGTGAATAAATTTAATAAATGAAGCAAAATAATGAAATTGCTGTACTAATTTTGAAAGGAAATACGATGTAATACTTTTAAACATATGTTAGCCTTAACTGTGTGTGCTATAGAGTAATACAATAAAGAGTATAAGAGAATTGGAACTTTATTTAGTACATCCAAAATTACCTGATTTATCTGCAGATTCACTACAACCTATCCATTAAACTGAATTTCTTGTAGAAAATCTGTGACCAATTTCAAAGGAAACTGAATTATGCTCAATATTTGCAAATGTCACTCATGTAACAGTAATATCATATAGACTCTCCTGGAAAGTTTTACTTGTAAAAGAGTAAGAGTTCCCTTAAAATTAAAAAAAAGAAAGAGAGAAAAGAAAGAAAGAAAGAAAGAGAAAGAGAAGAATAGAAAAGAAGGAAGGAAGGAAGGAAGGAAGGAAGGAAGGAAGGAAGGAAGGAAGGAAGAAGGGAGAAAATTCAGGCATATACTCTCACCTAGAAGAATTATAGAAAGAAAAAGTGAAGATACACTTATAATACTATATTCTATAATGTCAACATATGTCCATGATATGTGAGCCAATTTTTAGAGACATTGGGTTTAGGTGTTTTCATTTCCATTTTATTTTTATTTCTTGTTCATTTACGAGGCTACTATTAATATATGGTGATCAGATTATTCAGTTTTTTGTTTATTTGTTTGTTTGTTTTAAGTTTTATTTATTTGAGAGAGAGAGAGGTAGTGAAAGCTGGAGGAGGGACAGAGTAAGGGGGAGAGGAAAGAGTCTCAAGCAGAATTCCTGTTGAGCGTGGAGCCTGACACAGGGCTCCATTCCATGATCCTGAGATCATGACCTGAGCCAAAACCAAGAGTCAGAAGCTAATCAACTGAACCACCCAAGCACCCTCAGATTATTCTTTAAAGAGCATTGCATGTATTCAGTTGCTCTCAGTTAAAAAGAATTATAGTGTATCGATCAGTTTATGGTTTGCGTTTGATATAATTTGGACTACAATTTTGCAAACACAGGGAAGCCTTCAAACATGAGTTAGCATTATGCTAGATGAGGTAATTTAGCAGAAGCCTTCTTTGGTTAGGGTGTTTATCTTTCTAGGTCAAGGTTTAAATCGGGTCGAACATCTCTTAGGATCACAGAACCTGCCATTTTTCTTGGTAAGGTCTCCTGTGGACAGGTGTTTTAAAAGTGGCATTGAAAATTAAATTTGTTTAATTTTGAAATTTAATTTGCTTCTGAAATTAGAACTGAAGTAGCGTCATAGAGTCATTTATTATGCAGGAGAATATGAATACTGACAAGCCACAGGTTCATGCTTTAAGTGGTAGCTGCTCAGATACCAATTTTTGTCTACATGCTGAAATAGTAACTTTATACCATTGTGGGATATGATTGTTCTTTGATTTTTAATGCTATTTATTTATTTATTTGAATTACTGATAAGTGTACCTAACTTATCTGGTCCTTCTTGGTAAACTGAGTAACAAATTGGTGTTTGGGGGGTGATGTACCATGCAAAATGCAAATGGGATTGATGAATGGAAGACATCCAGCATGGATCAAGACTTTGCCCATATGTGGGGTTTTTGTCTAAGCAATCTTTTTATAAGCTTTTTAATGCTTGAACAGCTACCGAAGCAAACAGAGACATATTATTTATTAATTGTGCACCGTTAATAGTGAGGTCTCACCAACTGCCAATCCATATGGACATAAAGCCCTCAGTCCTAAATCTGCTCAGATTAATTTCTTTCAACGGCATCCAACAGCGTGAGGGTGAAGTGAGAACCAGGTTTCGCTCCTGCCTTTTTATGCCATCCTTAGCAGATTACTTGACTAGGACTTTTTTATAAGCAAGAAAATCTGCCATACTTCTTGGTGCTGACCAGGCTAGAGATTTACTAAGGATGGAGATAAAAGGATTTTAGATCTGCTGTATTTTTCCTCAGATCGTCTCCAAAGCCTGTATAATCCTTTTGTCCCACCCACCTCCAAAGAAAAAGGTAATAAAAAAGATAAGAAACATACTTCAACGAATGCAAATAGCTACAATTTCTAGTTATAGTAAGAAGAACTCTTACTTGAAGAAGTTCAAACTTTAAAAAATAATTAGGCTTAGTTGCAATTTCAAGATGTTTGTACATGTGATTACCGGTTACTTCCAGTAATACAATTCTTCATGTAAAACGTAAAAACTGCCTAATCTAATCATCAACACTCCCACACACATTGTATGCCAAATTCCATTATGTTAATGTTTTTAAATTAGGACACATTCTGGTCTTTCCTAAATTTGCAAGCTAGCTCAATATTCCTGGATGAATATCAGCTCAGAGAAAGAACCCACATTTAGCTGCTTCTATAGTTCTTTTCTGTGGGATGCCCACTCCCATTCTTAAAAAGCAGACACGGTCACTGGCAGAGTCTGATTTCCCTGCTTACTCTCTGCTGTATGCTTGCTTCTCTAGGTTACAGCACAAGGTGACTTTTTACTTTTCTCCCTCATGTCAGCTTGCCTCAATCCGTTTAAATGACTTAAACACTTCTGTGGTGCATTTGCTCCTAGAGACACACACAAGGTAGAAATTAGGAAGGGTTTTCATTAACCCATTAAAATGTAAAGGATGGAGGCTGCAGGTGTGTATGTGTGTGTGTATGCTTTAATCACAAATTCAACCACCAACTACATTATTATAGTCACTCTTTCAGGCAGTTAAGATTAACTGGTTAACTGTGTTAACCAGTTGCTCTGTAAATGGTCAGAAAAGCTAACCTGATGACCTTGTGGAACTGCACTATTTAAACAGGAACTCTGAATTCTGACCTCCACTTCTGCTGGGAAAGAACTAAAACAAGGTTCCCAAAGACAGGCCAGCTTGAGAGAAGCTAGGATTCAGAGTAGCAACTCTAGATGTTTTATTTTTTTTAATCAGGAAGGCTAGCTAGCTATTTTAATCTTTGCTATCCAGTGCTTAAAGCAGTTAAGTGGACACATATCCTATAAGAAATATGCTTGAAGAAGCCTATTATTCACAGATAAGCAGGAAACAGCGTCTTCACAGTCGCCTTCATGGCAAATAGTGAGCCTTTAGCCAGGGCGCTTTGCCCAGTTTCTGCAGGGGGCTCTCAGGGTGGGCAAGGGAATATTCCTTAAGAAACAGCTGGCCCTTCAAACAGGGACTAGGCCAGGGTCTATGGAAATTACTAATTTTCCACTGAAACAATATTTTTTAAAAAAAGTGTTTACCCTTGGCAGTGGTAACACTCACTTTGTATTACTTTGTTTCCAAACAAGTCATTTTAGAAGTAAACACCGCTTCCTGAGGAATGTTTTCATATTTAAAGTCAATTCACATGGAGTGCCTTCACAAGTAAGCTCATCACAGGAGAACCTGTCTGAAATATATTTCTGTTCTTTTTCTTTTTTTTTTATCTTCCTCTTCTTTCATCTTTAATTCTTAAATCCAGAGGGCTCAACTAACATTTTATTAATCTTGAAGATTTCTTCTAGACCATTTGAGAAGGGTCTATTCTTTGACTTTAAGATCTCAGGCAGCAGCTTGCTGTAGATCTAATGAAAATCTGTCTGTGCATAGGCACAAATTGACTAAAGAGAGTACATCAAATGTTAATTCATAGATGCAGAAGTAATATGCAAATAGGGGATCTAAACTTACTGCACCATCATTTTTAATGAAATAAGTTATTCAGCCCTTACATTTAAGGAAATAATAAAATAATGCCTTGGCTCAGTGCACTGGAATATAGAGTCTCTTCCTCTTAATTCACAGATTGCCAATTCACTTCTCTTTGCCACCAGATGGATTTGAACTTACTGAACTGAAAGGACTTTTTTTTCTTTTATCTTAGTTTACGTAAGTTTGACAGTGAAGATGCTTAGTTGTGTACAAATTATAAGCCAATATGTTTTTGTTCATATGTAAATATGCACACAGATATAGACCCCTGAGATAGATTCCTAATTTGATATAATGTTGATACAAATTCAGTAAGTGTATTACTGCCATTCCAGGATGAGAGCCATGAACAGATAAAACTCACTTGTGCCTATATTTTAAAAATTGAATATTTAGGGGTACCTGGGTGGCTCAGTGGGTTAAGCCTCTGCCCTTGGCTCAGGTCATGATCCCAGGGTCCTGGGCCCTGGGATCAAGCCTCACACTGGGCTCTCTGCTCAGCAGGGAGCCTGCTTCCCCTTCTCTCTCTGCCTGCCCCTCTGCCTACTTGTGATCTCATTCTCTCTGTCAAATAAATAAATAAAATCTTTAAAAAAATTGAATATAAAAATCATGAAATTATATCTGAATTAAAAATAAATTATATATATACATGTACCATCACCTTATTATTTTATTTTATTTTCAGCTAAAATGTTTTATTTAGAGAAAATGATTTGTTTTATAAGTTTTATAATAATTGCAGGTATTTACTATAGGTGGAAAACATTCACTAGCAATAATTGTACAATCAATGTTCTACCAGAAATCAAAGAGATTCTCTATTGGGCAGCAGAACATTCCTTCAGAATTCTACCAAAGAGAGATTTAAGGAACTATCACTATATAAGGATTAGAAAAAGTGAAGTATCAAGGAAAAGTTATGTGAGTATCTAAAAAACAAAAGAGAAGCAAAATGTCTATGAGGCAGAGAGGAAGACCTCTTGGAAATTTAAGACTTAGAACAGAAAATGTCAATGGGAGCAGATGAAAGAAATAAGATGCTTTTACTTTGCCACCTAGTCACCCAGAACTAATCAAACTGTCCTTGACTTTGGAGGAAGGAGGACTTACTCTGTTCATTTTGTTAAAAGAGCAATTTGCTATAGATATATTAGCTATAAAATATAGCACCCAAAAGATGGTAGATGCACTAAGCTATCTATGTTATTTATTTATCCATCCATTTATTCTTTAAACTTGAGGCTAGAAACCTCAAATATCAGATAATCTTCTAGGTAGATATTTGATTGGTAGGGACAGACATGTGAATATATCACGATTATCAAATACAAAGAATAAAATCATTGTTAAGAAAAGAATGCAACAGACAGAAATAGAAATATATATAGCAGTGATTAATAATAATAATTCTTAGGTTATTAATATAAAATTCCCTTTCTAAATGATTCATCTGAGAATAACATAGCCTTAATTTCAGTGATATAGCTAATTGAAAGGTAACTCTTATTTAAGTAAAATCTATAGCAATTTTATAATTAAATATCCAAAGTATTCATTTTTTTAAGGATTTTATTTATTTATTTGACAGAGAGAGATCACAAGCAGGCAGAGAGGCAGATGGAGAGGGAGATGGGGAAGCAGACTCCCAGCTGAGCAGAGAGCCCGATGCTGGGCTCGATCCCAGGGGCCTGGGATTACGACCTAAGCCAAAGGCAGAAGCCTCAACCCATTGAGCCACCAGGCACCCCCAAAGTATACATTTTTGTAGAGAAAATAAATAACAATAAGGCACTGCATAAAAGCTTTTGGAAGAACGAGAATATTAAGTTAATTACTTTTTTTGCCACTTAAAATTGGGAGAATTTCAAAGCCTTGGTTATTGTATCCTTTTAAAAGTTATTTCCATTTAAGAATAAGCTGCTTGTATATTTAGATGCATTAAAGCATAAGATATTACTGTAATAAAAGTATGAATTCTAAAGTCATGCCCTTTTCTGAGGTATTAACTTCAATTCTGTAATGGGTTTTTAGTCTGTCAAATTTAAAAACAACTGAAGTAAGAAAGATAAGTGTACAATGCACATGAAGAGAAGCTTAATGGAAATTAAAAAGTAAGAAATTTTGGTCAATGGAAGAGAAAAAATAAAAGTCTTGACAGAGGAATAAATAGACCATAAGTAGTTCTTAATGGCATGTTTATGGGATGTAGCAATGTGTATATACCCACAAAGTCAAATATAGAACACTATGCAATTGTAGTGCTTGTTTTGGAAAGGGAATATGCTATTGTAATGCGTAAACACAAAAATAGAATCTATGACTTATTAATGCAATATTTTGTAAGGTTCTGACAATTTTTAATACAATTATAATTTCCACTTAGTCCAAATATCCATATTTGGACCACAGATTTTAAAAAGATTGTGTGTATGTCTGTGCGTATATGAGAATGAGAGCACAGACAGAAAGAGAGAGAAAGAGAGCGAGGAGAATGTGTAAATCTATTAGGATTTAAATAGGATTATACTGAATATAGAACTAACCTGGGCATAATTAGATCCAACAACTTTTTTAAGTTTCTACGTGGTTCTAATGTATATTTCTACTCGTAAGGAAGTGGTAAAACCTGTATAAAGTTGTCCTGATTTGGTCTGAATTCTTCATTTTATTGTGTAGCTTTAGCTTAATCCTATTACTTGCCTTCCACACTATTCATGTACCATTCTATTCTGTCCGAGTTTGGTCATCATCCCTTTTAGGACACATATCATCAGTGTTTACTAAGTGTTCATTTTAAGACATGTTATTACCAAAGATGTTTTGTTCCTCCCCAGCACACACTGCAAAATTCCAATGGCTTGAATGCTTACTTAGCGGATGGATAGTTTTTGTGTTATACATTCAGTCAGCCATGCTCTCAACCTGAGAAATCTTGCTTGCTTTCTCTATGCTTGATTCTTCGTCAATATTCAACAAGAGAGCTCGAAGTAACTCGGACAAAGTATTGGGTATTGGATAAGGGGAAGTGATTGCCTGATTAAAATATATAGAAGACATATTCCTCCTTCCTAACCAAATTGATTTTTTAAGATTATATCCATTGTGGGGCTGGGAAGGCCAGGTGGCTCAATCAGTTAAGCCTCTGCCTTCAGCTCAGGTCATGATCTCAGGGTCCTGGAATCGAGTTCCACACAAGAGGGAGTTTATTTCTCTCTTTCCCTTGTCTCTCCACCCCACTCATGCTCTCTCTGTTTTGCTCACTCTCTTTCTCTCTCTCAAATAAAATCTTAAAAAAAAAAAAAGACTACACCCATGTCCTTCAGATCTTTCATGGGAGAGGGTCACTCTCCTCTGGCCCAAGAACAGGTCATTATTTGTTTAAATGGGTCACAGTAGTCTCTTTCCATTTGCCATGATTATTTTAGGCCTGGCATGCAACAGGGCTCTGGCCAATGTTACTTGAGGAGAACACTGCTGGATGTCATTTGGTAAGGGTTTTCCACTGTGATAAAAACTCTCTTTCTGACCTGAGATGTTATGAGAATGAAATACACAACATCTTGCAACCAAGAGAAAAGTTAGGATAATGATGGTGGAGTAGAAACATAGAAAAAAAAACAAAAAAAAGCAACCCCAAAATTAGGTCTGTGTACAGCTGTATACTGCTATGCAATCAGTGTAGTTAACCAATCTGATAGTTGCGCAATGTCTGCCCCAAGTTCCACAGAAAGCCAAGGTTAGTAAAGCATATAGTATTAGTACATTAAGAAGCACAGTCTACATTTTCACAAATAATGAAAGGAAGAGTAGAGTAACAGTAACATATAGTGATACATATATGTACCTTCCTTTTTACTCTTAACCTGAGCACTTCATTTCTTTGTGGAGAAAGAAGTCTTTTTTGGAATCGTATTTTGTCTGCATGAAGAATATTCCTCATAGCACAGGTCTTTTAAAAAAGAATTTTTTCTCTCTTTCTCTCCTTCTTTTGTTTAAAAAATCCTTAATCTGTCTTCATCTTTGAAAAATCCTTCAACTAGATATAGAATTCAGGATCGATACTACTTTTAACACTACTAACATGTCATTTCATTGTGTCATCCAGCTTATGTAGTTTCTAAAGAAGTCTACCGTAATTCTTAACTTTCCCACTACCCACCAGTATTTGTTACATGTTATTTTTCTTTGGATCCTTCAAAATGTTCTCTGCACCTTTGCTTTTTATGAGTTTTACCCTAATATTTCTAGATGTCTCTTTTTGTTGTAGTGCTGGTGGTCATTATTGCTGTCCTATGTATCATATATGGTGTTCTCTGAGCATTTTGGATTTATGATGTGTTGTATTTTATCATGTTTGGAAAGATCTCAGTCATTATTGTTTCACATATTTTATCTGCATCATTCTTTATTTCTTCTCTTTCTGTAAAACCAAATTGTATATTTGTTAGCATATCTGGTATTGTCCTACGGCTTTTGGATTTTCTGTTTTATTTATTTACCTTTTGTTTTTCTCTTGTGCTTTAGTTTTTGTTATTGCTACTTAACTCTCTACAAGTTCATTAATTATTTCTTAAACTAGTCTACTGTTGGACACAATGAAGGAATTTTTATTTGAGACAGCATTTTTTTTTAGCACTTCTGTTAGACTCATTATATTTACCATATCCCTGTGACATTCCCCCTCTGCTCATGCATGTTCTCTACATTTTCCACTAGTTCCTTTAACATTTTAGTGATAATTTTTTAAAGTATTTATTTATTTATTTTGATTGAGAGAGAGAGAAAGAGAGAGAAAGAGCACAAGTGGGGGAAGGAACAGAGGGAGAAAATATCCAAGTCGACTCCCACTGTAGTGGTGCTCAACATGGGGCTCAGTCCCACAACCCATGAGGTCAGGACCTGAGCCAGAACCAAGAGTCAGATGCTCAAGTGACTGAGCCACCCAGGTGCCCCTTAATCATAGTTCTTTTAAATTTCCAATATCATAGTCATGTCTAGTTTCTAACATCTGAATCATGTCTGAGTCTGATCCTTTTGATTGTCACTTAACAAGAGGCTTTTTTCTTACTTTTTCTGTGTGTCTTTTAATTTTTTATTGAATTCTAGACATTGTCTTTAGCTCTATAAAGTGAGGTAAGGAGTACTTAACCTGAATATGAACATTTCACTTCTTCGTTCACACCATTAGACTGGGTGTTGAGTTAGTCTAATCAGAAACTGAAATTGAGTTTCAGTTTTGCTGCTTCTACAGTTAATGACAGTATATCACAAGCTTTAGTTCCTCCTATTGTCAACTACCATTGGATTATGTGTATGGGAGGATAATTACAGGTGAGTTTCTTTTTAGTGTTTGTGTTCTATCTTGAGTTTTTACAGTCTCTACATCCCAATCCACGGAAAAAGACTCTCCCCTTTCTTTTTCCCCCAGTAGTTGACTGATATTGCTTGTTAACATGTGCTAACTTTGTTTTTTGGTTTTTTTGTTTTTGTTTTTGAAGGAGGCTAGGTTCTATGCTATTCTGATCTCACTTTGGTCTTAGGGAGGCCATATGTACCTAGACCTTGGGGTGGGATTTTCTTACCATTGATACCCCAACTCCTTATGGCAGCCTAACTCAATCTTGTTCTGTGGTTAAAATTAGGTCAGAGTTTCCTACCACTACTCCAGTGGTACAAAACCTCTGCCTGGTGTTCCTATAAGTCCTAAGAGCATTTGCCCTTGCTCCAGAGGCTATTTCTTCATCGTAGAGAAGAACTCAGGGAAGAGGGCAGAGCTTTACACCTATTCCCTGTGCTACTGCTTATTATTCCGTTTTCACTTTGTGAAAGGAGTAGTTAATCTGAATACGAGCATTTCTCTTCATTCACACCATTAGATTGGGTGTGAATGAAGCAACTTAAGGTTTTGTTTCATATGAAAGAAGGGTCCACAGGAGTGCCTGTCCCCAACATCCAGCAATCATTTCCTACATACTATCACTATGGATAAGCTCTCTCTAGTCTCCTATCCTACTCCCAAATTGCTACAGTGATGATGTTCTAGTTATCTGCTGCTGCAGATAGAATAGTACTCACTGGTTTAAGATTAATTTGTTAGTATCTTTCATAATTCTCTCTGTTGACAGGCTCACCTTGGTAGTCCTTACTTAAAGTCTTCCATGTAGTTGCAATGAAAAAAAGGCGAGGGCTGAAGTCATCTGAAGGCAATGCCCAAGATAGATCATTCCCATGGCTGAGAGTTGATTATGGCCTTCACATAAAATTCAGATTGATTTTTTCAGGGAGTGGCTGCTACACTTGTGGCTTATACTTCTTATACTGTGGTGGGTTCTTTTGAAAAAGTTGAATTCTAAGAATCAGCTTTTTAAAAAAACTAAGTGGACTACAAGTTTAAAACTTAACCTCAGAAATGTCATATGCACCATATTAGTCAAATGAGTCACTAAAGCCAATTCATGTTTAGGGGGAGAGGTAATTTGACCTCTTGATGAGAGGAGCAGTAAGCATATATAACAGAGAAAGGAATTGATGATGATGAGCATCTTTGAGACTGTTCTCCACAGACAACTCTGTGGAAATCATAATTTATGTCCCTTCCACATGTAATATCCACTTATTTTCCAATCAAGAGCTCAAAACTCATCTCATTACAGCACTGGTTCTAAATTTAGGGTTTTAGCATCTAAATTGGGTGTGAGTCTGGGTCATCAGGTGTGACTCTTCTCAGTCAGAAAAATCTGTGAATTAAAAAAATAATTTATTTGCCTCTTTTGCCCACCTCCCAGACTCAATGGTGATATAGGGATAACATAATTGAAATAGACACTTCATTTCAAAAGTGAGAGAAAAGTGGAGCCTGGGTAGCTCAGTCAGTTAAGAATTTGTCTTCAGCTCAGTCATGATCCCCAGGACCTGGGATCAAGCCCCACTTCAGGCTTCCTGCTCAGTGGGGAGTCTCCTTCTCCCTCTCTCTCTGCCCCTCCCTCTGCTTATACTCTCTCCCTCTCTCTCTCAAATAAATAAACAAAATCTTAAAAAAAAACTACAAAAGTGAAAGAAAAGGCAGATAGTATATAGCCATTACCAGCCCAGAGCAATTCTGAAATCCACTTCTATATGTATTACCATTTACTTCATTAGGTTAAAATCTCCCTGGGAGAGATTCTCCATTGTTCTTGATTCATCCTCTGGACTCTTGGTTTTGAAATCCAAGTCATCCATGAGACTGTATATGGAGCTAAGTAATTCTGCCCACAGGTGGAAGGCCCCAAAGGCTCTCATTTTGAACTACCTCTGCCTTTTTTACTCTGAAGCATGACATTTTTGTTAATCCAAAACTCCTAAGATGTTAGATATTTCTTATAAATCTTATTAAAATTCAATTTACTTGACTGAAGGCATAGTCAATAATTTCTTTGAGGGCTGAGAGTCATGGTGCTATGGCATAGTGTTATTAAAATTGTAGAAATCTTTTTGCCTAGAGAAAGAGGCTAAAAGATATATCATTATTAGACTCCCCAGCTGGAAATGTCTAGGAAGTATACCCTTAAGATTCTTAGAAGTTTTTTTATCTAGCTGAGATGGTACACAAAGCACTTCCTTAAATATTTCTGAGGGCTTAACAAAAGGTCATATAACCACACCCTCAATGTGAACATTGCTACCTTGAAGCCTCATTTTACTGGCAACACCTTGTATTTGATCTTATCCTGGAGTCCATTCCTTATTTTGAAAGCTTTTTTGTCAGCATGAAAGTCCAAGAATGAGAAACAGTTTAATTTTGAACCAACATTTTCAGGCTGTGTTATATTTCCTCAAAATTCTTCCTGCAACTGAAAAAATCATTTTTTATCCCCTCTCTGTATGTACTTAATCATATATGGCTTTCAAAAAGCAATTGCACTTTCATGGTGTTAGAAATCTTTTTTTTCGGGGGGGTGTGAGGTTGGGAGGAGCAGAGGGAGAAGGAGAGAGAGAGAATCTTAAGCAGGCTCCAAGCCCAGTGCAAAGCCCAATATGGGCTCTCACAACCCTGAGATCATGACCTGAGCTGAACTCAAGAGTCAGATGTTTAACCAACTTAACCACCCAGGTGCCTCGATATTGTTAGACATCTTAATTAAAATTCATTATGTGTATTTTCTCTTTTCTTCCTAATCCCAAGCAATACTGTTGCGAACGTTTTCCTGCTATATAACATCGGTCACTTTTATTCATCCTCTAACAAATTCCCTCTTTGCTTTTCAAGACTACCGTAATCTCCTTGAGATCCCTCCAATTTGTGCCTGCCTTTTAGTTACAAAGAATATTTTAAGATTTTATGATGGTGGTAGCTAACTTCTGGTACTAATTTTTGTTCCTGTTATTTATTACTGTGAAAAAAATCCCCAAAACTCTATGGTTTAAAACAACAATTTATAGTGATTTCTCTTGGTTTTGTAAGTTGATTGGTTTGAGCTATTTGATTGTCATTATGGATTCCTCATGAAGTCACAATAAGTTAGAAGCTGGGACTGGAGTGATAGAAGGCTCTACTAGACTAGATATCTAAGGCAGCTCATTCATATGTTGTTAATGATGCTAACTGTTTTCTAGGAGCTCATCTTTATTGCCTACTGGACAGTGACACATGGTCTTTCCATGTGGCTTCCACTGACTTCTCACAGCCTAGGGACTGGTTTCCAAGTGAAAACATCCTCAGATCTGGTGCTCAAGAGGCCTAGATAGAAACTGCAAGGCTTCTTTTGATCTGATCTTGTAAAACCAGGTATGTTTCCTCCATTGTATTCTGTTGGGTAAACAAGTCACTAAGTCTAGACCAGGAGCAAATGAGAATCAGCATATGCATAGAGAAAGGGAAGGAAATGATTATACTAATTTCAAAAACTATCTGCCACAGAAGGTATGTGCAAATTCAGTGAAAGAAGAATGCCTATGTGGGCCGACTTGAGAAGTAGATCTTTAGTAAAGTTTCTCTCTGTATCTGTGTACCATACATGGCACAGACACACAAAAACCTTATCACCTCAGTCCTCTACTAATTTTCTTTTCTTCATAATTTCTATCTTACCTTTAGTAATCATATTAGAGAAAGAAATACTATATCAATTTGTCAATTGCTAACTTTTGTTTTTATTGTTTTATAAAAAGTACCACTCATATGTGAGCCTCATTTTATGACCGCACACATACACCCACAAACACACATAACAGGAGTCATAGATCAATGCTATGACAGATCACTCCCCTAGTAAGTGCCTATACACCAAATAAAATATAGCAGTTAACTTCTACTTAGTTTGGTTTGTATTTTCAGAGATTAATCTGCTAAGGAATTTTGATTCCCCAAGACTGTTTTAACAACCTCAAATTTTACTTTTCTTTATACTGTGCTGATTTTAATTAACCTCCATTACTCAGTTCATCTAAATAATGACTACAATTACATATCACTAGGCCATTTTAATAGACAGAGATTGTAAAGGTTGTTAGTGATTTTTTTCCTTTTTTATCACAAACTTATTGGCTCTTTGCCTTTGGAATCATCAGGTTGCTAGCTTTTGAACCACATGTACATTCATAAAAATTTTAGGAGTAAATTGGACAGGTAATTTAAGATGCTTAATTAAAAATACAGTATGTAAATGTGCTGCTTTCAAGAAAATTACCTAACCTCTATGTGCCATCTTTAAAAATAGAACAAAATAATTACCCTGTATTATTTCGTTGACATGTTTTAAGGGGCTTCTTAGAGAATCTTTTAGCTTGCTGAAGGCCCTCAATATGTTATAGTTCAATATAAAAGAAAAGAAGCAAATGTATTAGTAACTCCTACTTAAAAAAAAAAAGACTCTCGGGGTCTCGGGGTATCTAGGAGGCTTAGTCAGTTGAGATCTGCCTTCAGCTAAGGTCATGATTTCGGGGTCCTGAGATGGAGCCCCACATTAGGCTCCTTACTCATCGAGGGGTCCACTTCTCCCTCTGCTTTTCCCCTCTCCTTGCCCCCCTCTTGTGCCGTCTTATGCACACTCTCTCTCAAACAAAAAATCTTAAAAAAAAAAAAAAGGAAGGCTTACTTTCAAAATGCACACACAGAAACAAACACATTCTTATCAAAGTTGGGTAAACCCAAATATTCATTACCCAGTGTTCATCAAGACATCAGTGAAGAGCACTATATTAAAATTTGTGATTTTTTTTGAAGTACTTAAAATCATAGGAGCTGGGCGCCTGGGTGGCTCAGTTGGTTGAGCGACTGCCTTCGGCTCAGGTCATGATCCCGGAGTCCAGGGATGGAGTCCCATATCGGACTCCCGGCTCAGCGGGAAGTCTGCTTCTCCCTCTGACCTTCTCCCCTTTCATTCTCAATCTCTCTCTCTCTAATAAATAAATAAAATCTTTAAAAAAAAAAACCATAGGAGCTAATTGCAGGGATAAAAGATATATAGAAAATAAGAATTTACCAAAAAAAATAAGAATTTACATAGTCAATATAAGAAGAAGAACCACAGATTTCAGCTAATACATTTTGTGAGGAACTTCTGAGTGAGTAATTATGGTGGGAAACTGCAGGAAGAGGTGACGGACTTTTGTAATGATTTTTGAAAAATAGAAAATAAAATAGAGAAATTGACCACTAATCTTAGACCCTTCACTCATTATCTTTGAGAATCACCCCTATCTCGTCATTTGTAAAGTGGAAAAATAGTAGTCTATACTTTATAGAGTTGTTTTCAGAATAAAATGTGTCAATGTGTTTAATGAATTTGTAAGATTATATGGTACATAAAAATATTCAAAATATAAGCCATTATTATTACTATTATTGATATGTAAATTAACTTTAAAAAACTTGCTATAAGTCTGTTAAGTGTCAGACTCTAGTCTAGTCCTTGGACATATACAAGAAAGTTTAAATCTCTGCCTCATGGATTTCACATTCTGATGGAGAAAGATAGAAAATACACATAAAAATTAACAGGTATACTGAGATAAAAAGTGATAAATGTCATGGATATAAGTAAGGCAGAGTAAGTGAAATAGAAACTACCTGATTAACAGGTTGTCATACTTATAAACAGTGTGGACAGGATAGACCTAACTTAGAAATTTCTTTTGAGTAATGATCCAAAGGGGGTAACAGAGTGAACCAAGTCAAACACACGGTGCCAAGATCCTGAAAACACAGATGTGCATGCGAGGTTCAAGGAATAGCATAGAGGTCTCTGCCTAAAGCAGACCAAGTGAGGGAATGGATGGCAGAGATACGGTCAGAGAGAAAAAGGAAGAAACTGTCTGTCATGTAGGGACTTATAGGTCTATGGCTTTTAATCTGTGTAAAATGAGGAGCCTTTAAGGGACTTTGAGCAGTCACCATCTGATGGATCTTTTTAAAGAATCTTGTCCGCAACTTTGTTGAGACTAGACCATAAGAAGACAAAGGTGGAAGCAGGAAAGCCAGTTGGGGGCATATTATAGTCATTCAGGAGAAAGATGATTATGACTTGGGGTAGGATGGTAGCAAAAAATGACAGTGCTGAAGGAAATGCTGGTGATGCAGGACAGAGAGGACACATTGCTCAAATAAAATCAGTGAATAAGAAAGAGAAGTGGAGGATTTGTTTAGAATGGAATTTAATTTGTTCATACAGTAATAGGACGGATGGCAGGGAGGTGTGGGTATTGGGAATTTATGTGCTTTTCTTTTTCCTTAAGACTTTATTTATTTGAGAGGGTGAGAAAGACAGAGAAAGTGAGTGGCAGGGAGGCAGAAGAAGAGGGAGAAGCAGACTCCCTGCTGAGCAGGGAAGCCAATGCGGGACTCAATCCTAGGACCCCGGGATCATAACTTAAGCCAAAGGCAGACGCTTAACTGAGTACTCAGGTGCCTTATGAGATTCTTTTAGGATAAACTATTATTCTTATTGTCTCTAACTACAGAGATAAGTACCATTAATATTTTAAGTTAGTGTCCCGGTTATTCTCTCTTTATCACATGAGAAGATGAAGGCAGAGATTGAGATGATACATCTATAACCCAAGAAATAAGAAAGATTGCCAGCAAACTACCAGTAGCTAAGGGAGAGACAGGGAACAGATTCTTCCTCACAGCTCTTAGAAGGAACTAAACAGGCTGACACCTTGATTTTGTATTTCTAGTCTCTAGAACTGAGAGACAATACATTTCTGTTATTTAAGGCACGCAATGAATGGCATATTGTTATGGCAGCAATAGTAACTTAATACATTACCTTAGTCAAGTGATGAAGGTCAATGTCAACAGTAAAAAGTCATGGTGATAGTATGTACTCTTTTTTCTTATTAAAATATTTTATTTATTTATTTGTCAGAGAGACAGCAGAAGCACAGAGAGCTGCAGGCAGAACAGGCAGAGGGAGAAGCAGGCTCCCCGCTGAGCAAGGAGCCCGATGTGGGACTCGATCCCAGAACCCTGGGATCATGACCCAAGCCGAAGGCAGATGCTTAACCAACTGAGCCATTCAGGCGTCCTGATAGTATATACTCTTGATACGATGTCATGAAAATGGCAGTTCATGTATGTGAGGGTGATCTGGATGCAACATCTGTCACCCCGTTGATTACCAGGATTGATTCAGCTGATTGACTGGAGATGCAGGTGTCCCCTTTCTTCTTCATCGTTCCATGTGCGCCCCTCCTGAAGCTGCACACTGGGTGGAAGAGGATGACTTTCCTGGGTAGAGGGGGACCATTCTTTTGTCAAGGGTATATGAGTAGCTGCTCCCCCAAACAAGCGCTCAAGGTCCAACTGTAGGAGAATGCAGGGTAGTCAAGTTAATTAAAAAAAAAAAGGAAGGAAGGAAAGAAAATGACAACTTATATCCTTATATCTGTGGTCTTCCTTCCAGCACCATTACCCCAGTAAGATCACGAGAAAAGTATCATGAGACATTCTATAAAATACCTGACCAGTATGTATCACAACTGTCAGTCATCAAAAAAAAAAAAAAAATGTAAGGATCTCTCACAGCCAAGGGGCAACTAAGAAGACATAATAATTAAATATAGTGTGGGTAGAGTAGTTTGAATTCTGCCAAAAAAAAAAAAAAAAAAAGAACATTAGATAAAAACTAAAGAAGTTTAAATAAAGCATGAATTCTAGCTAATAATAATATACCAATATCAGTTCATTAACTGTAATTCATGTACCAAACTAATAAGCATGAGGTAAAAGGGAACTTAGGTGTAGAATATGTTGGAGCTCTGTAATATCTAATATCTCTCATAGTTGCATCATTTTAATTTTTTGCAATTTTAATACCTTCTGTAATTTTTCTATAAAGCTAAACAAATATGAAATTCAAAAATAAAATTTATTTTTAAAGACTGAAAACTTATTTGCTTACTCCTATGCTAATTTATCTAGATCTAGTCATTTCTGACTGCACAGTGCTTAACCTAATTTTACCTAGATCCTCTCCATAGTAATAGTTAAGACAGTTTTCTTTATCAGTTTAGTTTACAGTGACATTGATAACAAGATAGTAGAGTCACAAGCATGATGAAGGCTATGTTTGTTTTCCTTCCGTCACTAGAGACTTGAGACAGGGCAAATGAGAAAAGCTGTTTGATAATAGTGAAATTAAAAAAACGTTTTTGGAAAAAATTTAAGTTTCAGATCTGATACACAAACTAAGAGAGACTGAGATAAAGAGGTAAGATTATAAAGAGGAAGAGTATATTCAATATACAAGTATTTCTTCATGAAGACCAGAGAATAATTTTGTAAGTCAATTGCATGACGAACATGGTACTCATAAGTATGTTGATTACAGAAAATACAAAAAGGTGTTACACATTAGCCTTTTCATTGTATTTTTAAAGCAGCCAAATAGATTAAGTAGAAAATGAATTTTTTATATTCCAAAATCATGAGTTAAATAAAGAGCAATATATAAAATACATTGAAATATATAGAGAGATTTTAAAAATTATTAGAAAGCAAAGAGAATTCCATGAGGGCAAGAGATTCTACAAAAGCAAAACAAACAACAACAAAATCTTCCTTATAATACTTCTCAACTCAAATAAAATCCATAATATTTTAAAAACATTTTACTTGACTTTTAAGCATGGAAATAATCTTTAGATAATGCCAATTTACCTTAGAATTAATATTAGATTTTCCAGTCTCTTTGAGCAATGCTTTTAGTATTGCTTAGATATAGATATAGTATACATATCTATGCTATCTATCTACTAGCATAGATAAATTGATCATATTATCTAAATAAAGAGAAAATAAGTGAAATCAAATGAAAATTGAGCTAAAAACCTGAGTCTAATTTCAATATAAAAATGCTAATCTTCTGAGAAAGGTTTATAATATAAACTCTTATTTATTGCAATGATAAATTATATTGTTTAACTATAGATGTTCTGGTCATGTTATGTGGTAGAAAATAAGATTTTTGAATTGCTATAATATTTTTATCTTTAAGTGTATTCCTTCAGTTTGCTAATTTAGAAGCTTTTGTCTTGACATATGCCTTACAGCAAGTTTTATGTTTTCCTTTTTTAAGAATACATAATGAAAGTTAGGAATCCAAATGGAATACTTTCCAAACAAGCATGGCATACCAATCCTTGGCCATTGAGTGTGCTTAGGGATTGTTGTTCTCACAGTACTATTCTTTCATCTAGTCCCCTTCTTAGGAAGAAAGACAACTTGTCAGGGGTTGGGATATGAGCTGTGACAATGGATTAGCACCAAGTTAATTATTCTGTAGAAGCATCAAACCCAAGACTTTGACCTCAAGAATGTCATGCTTGAGGCAATTGGGTTAACTTGGGCACAGATAAATTTCTTAAATACTTAAGACAAAATAAAGTTGTAGATTAGCCAACATTTGAACCCGTGTTGGTAGGGTAAGGGTGGGAGTTCTTTTTTTCCTCAGAGTTTTGATTTTACCATTGAGTAAATTAATCCATTCCCCAAAGCCTGTTGCACAGTTGCTTTTCCTGTCCTCTTTATTTTTGTCCTTCTCTGCCCACAGATCTCCAAAACCATCACAGAGTCCTAAGAGAGTTAAATGAGAGGCTGAAACAATACAGTCTTTCATCATCCTTTAACTTCTAATCATCTATACCCTTGGCTAGTCATCAACCAGTAAGTTTTTTTCAGACATACATACAGTATGTATGTAAGTACATACATACATAAAAAACATATGTATGCACAAACTTACATGATTTGTAGTTTAAAAGTAAAAACTCTCATTTTCAGATTTGGGACAATGATACGTGTATTAACCCTAATCTTTTCTTAACTCGTCTTCCAAAGGAGATTAATGAAGTTGTTATGCCTATTTTCCCCGACAATTATCTCTTGGTTTTATCTGTCTCTGCCTTGATAGGGCTTCTACTGTAGCACATGCTTTCCATGGCTGATCCTTAATTTAATGAACACTATTAATGACTGACCTACTTGACATGAATCTATATCCTTTCCAATATATTCCACTCATAATCATTATACTATTCTCCCTGAGATCCCTACATAATTACTTACATCCCGTCACCAAACATAAATTCTTCTCACTAACCTCAGGGTGCACATCTATTTCTTATCTGCATCTAAATTAATTTTTCATTACCATCCAATGTTCCCCATTTTCAGCACGAGGTCAATAAGTTGTAAGTCAAAGACATAATCAACCTCTGTTTCCCTGTTTTCAACTCACTGAATCCCCCATGGCTTTTCTCTTACCCCTCGTGCCCTTCATGGAGTTGATTCCCCCTTTCCCCATTCTGTGTGCTGGTCCGTAACTATAACACGGATAAGAACCAAGTCCAACAAAACTGAGGAACCCTGACTCTTTCTGACCAGATTTTTTTTGTCCTTCTCCAAGTACTCAGTCTATGCTGTTTTTGTTTGCACCTTTTCAAACTTAGGTCTCACAAATCAGAGCTGGATACAAATTGTGGAGTCATCAAATGTTGGGTGAGAAATATAGAAGAATATAGTCTGACATCATTATTAATAAAAATGTTTGACACCAAAACCAATGTTATAAATATGAATACAAATATGAAAAATTTTTCATAGACATACTAAGGCATGATAAAAGCATAAAAACTGTATAGATTGATAAATCTGTAATTCAGGGATAGAGGTAGCTTCTGTGTAGGAGCCAGAGGAAGAGAGATCTTCATATAGCAAATGCTTTATTTCTTAAGCTGAGTGGTAAGTACATTGACATATGTTACATTGTTTCTCTTTTTTGTATGTTCCATGGTGTCTATAATGAATTTAAAGATTAGATAATATCCTTAATCTTGGGCCTCAAATTTATAAACACACACGTGAACTTTCTCTCAGTTGAGCTGTAATATTAGGCACATAATTGAAGAGGGGACTTACAAAGTCATGCATTCCAAACTTCCCTCAAATTAAGGTCCACTATCTAATATTGTAATCATTCATTTATTAAGTCATTCATTAAAAATTAAAAATAATTTAAAGAAATCTCTTTGTGGTAAGCACCAGGATCTCAGTGGAAGACGGAGAGGGAAATAAAAATCTTTCTATTTACTGTGGGAATTTAGATTGTAGAGGGAGAGATAAATCTGTAAAAACACAAGTGGAATGACATTTAGATGCTGAGACAGAAAGATCCAGGCAGAGGGCAAAGCCTGATGATGTGAAACTGAAGGTGGCTAAGGCTTTGAAGTGCGAACAAAGGAGAAGAATTCTAGAGAAGAATAAGGCAACCTCTTAAATATTAGGATTGGTTTTCCACCCTGCTCTCTCCCACCCTATAATCGTGCTCTATTCATGTGATATTTATAATATAAATATGTTCAATTTATATCCACAAAGAATTTAATAGATCCCCCAAAGTTTCCAAATGGTAAGATCTTATAGCATAGCTAAAATGCATAGCCTATGTCTATGAAAGTCAAGTTCAATGGTGTGAGGAAATCATCTGAAATAAAGGGAAGGATCTGCAATAATGTTAAAACTAATTCTAGAAAAAATGTTGAAAACATTCCTTTTGCTTTGGGGGTTGTTTTTAAATCATGGTTGCAAATACTGTTTTGTTCACCTGAGTGCTTACTTTCACCTTTATTTTAAGTAGTGATTAGAAGCACAGATGTTGGCATCAGAAAGACTGTCACAGAATAGCTCTATGTCCTTAGGGAAATTTCTTAACCTAAGACCTAATTTTCTTTCATATAAAATAGAAACGATAGGGAAATTGCTCCCATATTGTTATGAGAATTAAAATAGATAGTTCACATAATATTCTTAACACATTGCCTGGCACACCATAAGCACTCAAAAATGTTCATTGGTTTATTATTATTATTTCAAATTGCCTATAAGGGAATGACCATATGCTTTTATCAGACATTTGAATCTCAATTGTAAATAATTCCTTCCTAATTCCTTCTTAGTTTTTGAACATACCTTCCCTAAGATGAGATCCTTTCAACTCTATATAAATATGGGTAATATGAATAAAGTTACTAACTACAGACTTACACTGTGCCAATCAGAAATGGTCTATGTGCTTTTCAGCAAACATTGTCATGCATTCGTTTCTTCCTATTTTCTTTAGAAAGAAACAGTTGATTTTAATTTGCAGCAAAGAACAGTTGTGAGAAATTAGGGAAATTACTACAAAAAAATATGGCACAAAATTACACACCACTAAGTGCAACATAACATCTAATGGCAATTTAAATCTTGGTTTTATCTCCAAGTGTTATAATAATTGTTTGCTAGAGAATTCAGCATAATTTGTATTTAAAGTATTTGTATGCTAACACTCATATTACCTTGGGTTATTTTGTTTTGTGAAGTTTATCTTTCAGTAATTTGCAACTATGATAAAACTAATTATTAGAAAGTTGTAAGTTTTATCTAGTAGGTTTTATTCCTTAGGAAGATTTTCGAACTATAAAAAGAATGATAATAGGCGGTTATTCACAAGTGATTATTCTCTTCATTCGTATGTTTTTCCAGCTTCAAAATGCATTCCCCACAAATATGTTTCTTATTTGTACTTTCAAAGTCTACACAAATGGTTACTGCGGAGGAAGAAATCTAAAATATCTCTATAATTTGTACAAACTCACATCTGAAGCCTTTAATTCCTGTAGTTCTTGGGAAATAAAAATTAGGGAGGATGTGATTTTGTGAAAAGGTAAAGTGCTATATGGAAAATTTTGCATGCACACTTATAAAGAGATGTTTATGTATGTGTTTTCTTTTTTAGAGTATTATTATTTTGAAAGATCAATTTATAAACAATAGAAAGAAAATTCATTTTTAAAATGTTTCATAGATTCTTTAAAGTGCTAACAGCACCAATTTCATATGCACACGGTGGACCTCTTTAGAAACATTGCATAAAAACTATTGTAACCATTTACCACAAATTGAGTCAACATTAAAAAATATATATAAAATGGCATTTTTAAAAATGTGTTATTATCTTTGGTATTATTTCCTATAGGTGATTGGTATATACTAATCTTTCTGTGGGAATGCAAAGTATATGACCTAATTCAGTATGCTAACGTGGCAGTATCTGAAATTATGGTCAAGAGACCAGCGAGTGGTAAAGAATAGTTACAACCCGTTTATTTTCATTTTCTCTGTCTTTTATTAGTTAAATCCCTACCTAATATTTTAAGGTGGTGGTAAATGCCATCCCCCACTTTAAAAAATAAAGCTTCAGGACCCCGGGGTGGCTCAGTGGGTTAAACAACTGCCTTCGGCTCAGGTCATGATCCCAGCGTCCTAGGATCGAGTCCCACGTTAGGCTCTCTGCTCAGTGGGGAAGCCTGCTTCTTCCTCTCCCTCTGCCTGCATCTCCCCCTGATTGTATTCTTTCTCTATCTCTGTCAGCTCAAATAAATAAAGAAAAATCAATAAAAAATATAAACTTCCTTTTTCTGTTACTAAGCAAACTTTTGAATTTTCAGAAAACAGGTTAATAACCCTTATACAAAATGACTCTAACAGGAAGAGGTTAGTGGTCCTCAGTGAGGAGCCTATGCGGCTGACGGACAGATCATTGGAGAACAAGAGGACTTGTACTTATCAGAGCCTGACAGCCTCCAGGAAGAGGCAGTCCTGTGGCAGCCCTGGGCCAACACTTGACTGGTGTGTAGTTAGACACAGTACGATGATCACAGCATTGGATGCAGTCAGGATTTAATACCCTGGCAGCTGTGGAAACAGTAAGACGATCCACCTTGCTATAGTGGGATTGAGTAACAATCACAGGCTTCACTGGGGGTTCAAAAAAGCACAGCAGTGCCTGCTCCACTGAGCTTCTTATAATTCTCTAGAAGTTTGAAATTTTTCTGTTTCTAAAGGGACGTTAGCTGAAGGTCACTTCTCCTGACTGAGGTTTCAGTGATTAATTTCATTTCCCTTGTTCAAGTGGCTTGTGTATACCTTACAAAATTGCATCAGCAAATTGGGTTAGTAGCCTATTAGGCTAAGAAAAATAAATTATCGGTCCTCATCTTCTCTGTGTACTGTCTACTGTTGCACAAGTGTGTCTCCCTAGGTCTTGGACATCCTCACATGATAAGATGAACTTTAATAGAAAAGTCATAAGTAAGCAGAATCGTGCTGATCTGATCTTCTTTGGGTATGAAATATTAGAAATTGGGGAAATAGGCATTATTTCATTTTCTGACTCCTATATGATAGTTTAGGAATCCAGCAATGCCTTTTTTTTTCTAAGTTTTTTTTTTAATTGAAGTATGATCAATATATAATATGTTAGTTTTAGGTGTATAATGCAAATATTTAATATGTGTCTGATACTGTAAAATGATCACCACAATAAGTTTAGTTAACATCCATCAGCACACAGTTATAAATTCTCTTTTTTTGTGATGACAACTTTTAAGATCTATTTTCCTAGCAACTTTCAAATGTACAATACAGAATTGTTAATTATCATCATAGTGTACATTGTTACATGCCCAAGACTTAACTTTTCTTAAACCTGGACAACCACACTTTTTGAATTATAGTTTTGCTTAGTTAAGTGGGACATTGCATCTCTGGTTACTTGTTTTTCCTTTGAATGAATGCAACCGTTTGTTGAAATGACATTTCCATATTTTCTGTTCTGTTAGAGATCCTTAAATTTTTTTTTCTCATAGTAATTAACACCCTAATTCTGTTCAAAACTCTAGGAAACATGTTTTAAAAATCCTAGTCACAGCAATAGTATATTCTCAGAAGGGCAGAATAAATGATCTTTATACTAGGAGGTAAACAGTAAAAAAAAAAAAAAAAATTGGATCTCCTGAATCAGGTGGGAAGAAAATAGAAATGGAAGCGGACAGGAAGGAATTGTGTGAGGAAGTGTGGTGTGTCCTTGTGTCTATGTTTTCTTGCTCTTGGAACCCACATTCTTTTTGCAGGAGAGAAAACAAAGGGAGCAGGTGAGAGGTATGGGTGAGAAATTTTTCAAAGGAATAAATGAAGAAAAACAGCTATGTGAAAGATGGTGAAAAACTATTAAAAAAGAAAAACAAACAGCTGTTTAAAAAAAACCTTGGGCTACCATTTCAAAGAACCTTTGTCTTCCCATCAGTAAGCACAGCAATTAATTTTTCTTTAAATTTTCTGGCAAAATTAGAAGTATAAGTTAGATGGATTTTTTAAAAAAATATTTTTTGGTATGCTGGGTATCCTGGAATTTGGGGCTAGTGATTTGGTTATTCCTAAATCAACCTTGTGGTTTCATGGCAGAGAGCTAGAGTAGGAGTTGAGGCTGTTTTAGAGGCCAGTAAGAACTTCCTGACTAATGGGGACATTCACTGTTTGTTCCAACATGAGATTACTTAGAGTGTCTTTGTGGAACATTTGGGGTTTTTGCTAGAGATGGAAATTAATGCTCCCCAAAGAGCTCCTTTGACAAAGGAGACATTGCAGCCAGAAAGAAACACATACAAATTACTATTCATTTATGTTGACTTAGATAAAGTTTTTTTGGTAGTGGTGGGTTGTTTTTGTTCACTGGAGATTATATTAATTTATTATTTGTTCTCAGATGAGGATATTATTTACACATACATTCTCTATGCAAGTGTCAGCCATCTTTTTCTCTAGAGAGATGTATGTATATTTTTACTTCCCTTTGTGGGCCACGTACAGCCTCTGTTTTGGCTGTTGCTTCTCCTTTTTCTTCCCCTCTTCTCCCCCTTCGCCTCCCACCCTCCGATCCTCCTAAAATACCCAAAGTGGTCCACCATGCAATAAAATAATGCAGCTCTGAGGAACCACTTATTTGAGAACATTAGAAGGATACTAACCACAAGACCTCGGGCCATTATTACTAGAAATGACCTTAACACCGATATGTTTCCCAGATTATTTTCCTGATGAGGAATCTTACTCAGAGAAGAAAGTGACTGTGTGTTACTGTCTACTAAGACAGTAGGTAGGTTTTATGTCATCCACTTTAAATCAATGCCAGTTCTCTTTTCCCAAGATTTCCAAAGTGTTTGCAACTCACTGAAGTATCGACTCTGCCAGTGCAACTGATAGTAAGGTTGAGAGGTAAGTGACGATGTGTCAAAGCAGCATCAAACTACATGTTCCCATAGTACAAATCATAACTAGTGCTCATGTTAAATAACTATTATCTTTCAAGGAATGTTTTATAAAGGGTTTTCTACTTTCTTCCTAACTCCAGAAATGTCTTTATTCAGCAAACTGGGGATTCATTTTTCATGAGCTTTCCCATGGTTCTGTCTCCATCATCTTCCTTTTCCACTTTTCACAGATTTCTTGAGTGTTCCCATCAACACTAATAATTTATATCTAGCTTCCCATGTCCCTAGCTTTGTCACCTCAGTTCTGACTTCTAATTTCTCTTTTGATCCATCTGTCTCAATGCCGGTTAGACACCTTTTTTTTTTTTTCCTGGGGCTACCAATGCATCGTGTCGTCGTAGTAAGAGCTACATGCTCAAAATAGAATTAACTCTTTCTTTCCAAACCTCCTTTCTCTCTGTATTTCAGTATCCATTCCACCGAGTTCCCCGGACCTGAATGCCTGGCATCCTGCTCAGTTTATCTATCCCCTGCCCCATCCCTATGCCAAACCACTTAGTGATTTCTGTTGATTCTATCTCTTTTGTATCTTTTATATCCATCTCGTTTCCATTTCCACCGCTCCTGACTTAGTGCAGGACCTCATTATCCTGGCTTATACTGGTTCAATAATCTCTCTGCCAGCAGCCTTGACCCTCTCTAATCCATACCTGACACTGCAGCTAGAGTAATCTTTTAAAATGCAAATTTAATCATCTTATTTCCTTGTTTAAATCCTTCAAATGGCTTCTCATTTCCTATAGGTTAAAGTCCAAATGCTTCTATATGGCACACGAGGCCCTTCGATGATCTCACACCCAGACTCATCTCTTGCCTCTGCACCCTCCCTCCATTCAGACTAAGCCCCAACCTTGATGCGCACACTGAACTTCTTGGAGTTTCCACACAACCCAATTCTAATGTCCCATATTCTCCTTTCTCTTCTTACATAGTCCTTCACCTCTTCATCTACTTCTCAAACTGCTATTTACTTTAATATTCAGAAGAAGTGGCACACTCTGTATTAGGGTTCTAATACAGAGAAACGGAATCAGTTCTATGTAGATACAGATGTATTTTACGTATATAAGACATCCATTAGAGATGGATCCATAAGAGATCCATTATAGAGAAATGCCCCATGTAATTATGAGGCTGGTAAGTCCAAAATCTTCAGAGTGGGCCAGCCGAACAGGAGAGCTGATTTCCAGTTCAAAGGCATCAGGCAGGAAGGGCCAGTGAAGCCCGATGAAGCCTGAAGGCAGTCAGCTGGAGAATTCTCCCTTACTTGGGGAAGCATCATCTTTTTGTTCTGTTCAGATCTCTGATTGGATGAGGGCCACCCACAACAGGGAGGGCAATCTGCTTTACTCAAATCCACTGATTTAAATATTGATCTTTTTCAAAAATGCCCTCATAGAAACAGCCAGAATAATGTTTGATCATCTATCTGGAATCTTGTGGACCAGCCAAATGGAAGCATAAAATTAACCATCACATATTCTATGAAGTAATTCTTTACTCCTCCAAAAAGAGCTAGTTGATTATTCTTTCAGTGTGGCATTAACATCTATTACATGCCTCTATTTCTGTTTACTTCTTTATTTATAATTATCTATATCAGTTCTCCTATCAGATGTGAGATCCTGGAGGAAAGGAACTATGGTTGGCACGTATATGACAAATCCAGTATATGATAAATGCATGAATGAAGGGATAATGCCAAAAATATATTTGAAAACTACACATGAAGAAAATATGTTAATAATTATTTTGATGAAATCAGATTGCACTGGCCAATTGTAATGGTTATGAAGATGACAATGAAACCAGACATCGTAGAGCTCTCCTTGTTCAAATTCTGTTACCTCATTTGATTCTCACATTAATCATGCTTCTATACAATGGCTGGTATTTTTCCCATCTGATAGATATGACAACTGGGGCTTAAAGAAAATGTGGATTTGACCAATGTCACAGAACTAGCCACTGTCACTTCCAAGACTTCTGGATTCTATCTATTTAGCGCTTCCTCCCCTCCTCCAACAGTCAGGTTTTAATAAAAGCCTGTCTTAGTCTCTTATTTTGTGATTTTTTTTTAGCTAAATGTCTTTTACTTTGTTATTAATTTTCAGACTCTCACTGTACATGGTGAAGCGATATGCCGTTACTTGGAGCAATATGTTGGAACATGCTACTGCTTGACTCATTTCCAATTTTCAATATCTGTAAAAAATGGAAGTGGTTCAAATAGCTGCAAATTAAAGCACAGTTTAAAACCACTGTATCATAGCAAACCTATCTGTGCTTTGGTTTATAAGTGCAGGCTGCCTGTGCATGGATAATCCATCACAGCTTAAAATTAGAAAAAGACTCACAGCAGGTCACTGATTTTTTCTGACAACATGACCTTCTAAATACTTCTTACACTAAATAGATGTGTTTTCCTCTCACCATTTTCAAACCCAGATACTTTCGACAGAGGCTCATTTCTGTCTGAGAAGCCTATTCAAGTCCATCATTTAATTAAGCTGGTATTTTGCATTGATAAAGCAGAAGTAACCGAGGGCAAGGGCATCTCCTCACATGTGTGCCCTAGTTCTATAATGGAGATGTGCACATCTGTCAAGGTTGTTGAAACTGAAGCCATGTGTCCTCTGATGTTGGATGGTATTCTGGACACACTGCTTTAGCTTGCCTGCGGAGCAGTGTCAGATTTCACAGACCCTCAAGGGATAAAAGGAATCTGTACTGAGATGTGGTCGTATTGAATTTGGTCAGTATTTCTCATATTCCTGTTCAAAAACCATTTTTATTATGTTTATTTTCAGTAAATACTTAGAAAGTCTGGGGATAGCTATAAGTGTAATTGTTCACAATATACACCTGATATCAAATATCCAGCTAATATCAAATACCCCGCTAACCCAAATAACCCAGCTAACATGTGGATGACTGACTGCAGTTTTGCCCTTCACAGAGATATTTAGAACTGTGCAAATACAGCCTTCTTTTCTAGACTCAATATCCATGTTAGTCCATTAAACCCATTTTCCTCTCTGTGTTCATATGACTGGCATTCCGGATGATATTTTCCTCAGCATGCGTTATTGTATACAATCACTTCTCCAAATTTGTATCTCCCCTGCCCCCCATTCTTAAAACAATTTTACATTTTTATAACTTTAAGTTAAAGACATAGTAGGTGATATTTTTATAAGGCATCGGGGGCTTCTGGCGGGACGAGGGTAGTGATATTTCTTTTAGCCCAGATCAACGTATCCTTAGCTATGAATGGAAAAATGCTTCTTAGGATACAAAGTAGGTGTCCCAGTCTGCCTGTGGTAGGGAGGATTTAAAATTGCGCAGCTGAAGGAAGAAGCTTTAGTCTTGTTATTGGGAGCTATTCCAGGAAGTTGTGCAGCTGAGAGTGAGAATATATTAGTGGGCTTCTCATCACAGGGAGGTAGTGTAAAAATGAGAGATTTGAAAGTGGAATGGGGGGCGGGGTGGGGTTGGAGCTTGCCACAGCTGCGGGGAATTGCAGACTTCTTTTTGGTTAATGAGAGGCATCTAGAAGAAGCATCTGGTGGCAGGGAGGGGGCTATGTTTTATTATAGATGAGAATAGAAGATAAAAGAATATAGTTGATAGAATACATGCACTTTCCTAAAGCATTTGATACCATGACTGGTGTAATTGCACTTTAAAATACGTCTAGTACATATACCTATCCAAACAGATGAGAAACACATGAGAACTGCACATAAAGGCAAGGGCATCATAACCAGGAATGGTTGGTGTGGTTTCAAGGACTCTGAGCCTGCTTTGTGGGGTCCGATGGGGTATGGTGGTGGGTCTGCCTGTTTCATTATCACCTGCTCCAAGGACCAAAGGGAGGACTGAAGGGGGTTTGCCTGTAATTCATGGATGATGCTGAGCAGGGACATCATATGTACACCTATAAATTCCTCAACAGAGTTTAAGTAACTAACTTAGAAAACTATATATATATATATGTATACATATACATACATACGTATATATATATATATAATCTATCTCTATATGTAAATGTATATCTATATGCCAGAGTCCAGAAGGTCATTGGAAGTAGGATTTGTGTTCTTCCTCTGTCTGAACAGAGCCCAGTTCACTCCTGGGCTTCAGCAGCCATTCATTTAGTCCAAAGTGTCAAAACCCATCCTGAATAAAGACTCATTTTTGTTAATTCATCTTGACAAAAATAGCAAGAGCCGATAATAGCAAGTGGAAACTGCTACTTCTTTAGTATGAAAAACAAAATAAACTGAAATAAATAAAAAATAAATGTAGTTCATAGGAAAATAAAAGCCCCAGAAATGTAAATTTATATATAAATGCAATAAAAAGTCATCATCATGTTACAGAATAAAAGTTATTTGTTTTATTTTTAAAATGTTAATGTTAATTCTATACTTGTAACCAGAATATCTTCTAATTAATAAAGGAAAAGACACAAAAACTGAATTTAAGTGAATAGGAATTTTATTTTTAAGGTTTTGTTACAGTACCAATAATTTAAAATGCAATGATAATTGTAACCTTGAATAACTGCAGAGTATTTTTCATACAAAGAATGAGTCGGTATATGCTAATGAATGAGATAGAGTGTGTGATAAGATATTTCGATAGCTTCACAAAGCTAGGACAAAGGCCATATGGCAAAATCAACATATATCTCAGTTTTGAAGTCTTGTTGGGTTTAAAAATAATTTAAAAAATCATTTGTCTAATAAAAAGACACATGTTCCTTTAATGGAAAGCTGTGGGCTTCTGAGCACAATTTGTGACTTTAATCTGATTGCTAATAAGAAAAAAAAACTTTATATAACTATAAGGCAAGTAATTGATGGGAGAGAGAGGAGTAAATCTAACACAAATTTTCTTCTCCTTTAGCACTAGAAAAGAAAAGATGCAGAAGTTATCAAGCTGCACGGAAAATGTTAGAAAGGCAGAGGAGGCTTTATCTCTAATTTACAGAAAGCTGTCATGGATGAGACTCGCACTCAACCGAAAGAGCAAAGCAATTGATGGATATTGGCCTAAAGCCCTGGAGCAGTGCATGCACTTTGAAAACATTTTAACTTTAATTTAAAATATTCAAGATGGTTAAAAGTGTCATCTATTCAAAACAGAATGTAAACTACTACTAGAAGAATCAGTCATTATTAACAATTAAAGATCAAAGTCAAAATGTAATGAAATTGTGTCTATAAGTATTGGTTTTGGTTTATAAAGAAAGATAAATCTTTTCCAAGACCAAGAACTATATTTTCATAGTTATGCATACCTTTTAAAGCAAATAGTGGCTGTTACTCTCCTACCACCATTCCAGAAGAGATTTATTATCTGTTAAGTATGTCTTTAAGAAAGCTTGATGTCCCAAATATTAGAGTATGCCCAGTGAATCACTGCTTTGAACATGCTCTCAGTAATTTTAGTATTGAGTTTACAATGTTAAACCTATAAATTGTGCCTAGATACACAGGGTTTAAATTTTAACCATAGAGGGGAATTTTGTGATTAAAATTATGATTGAATTTAAAAATGTTATATATTTTATCTTTAAACAATTCTATCAATTCCAAGGGCATGTGGGTGGCTCAGTCAGTTAAGCACCTGCCTTCAGCTCAGGTCCTGATCCTGGACTTGTGGGATAGAGTCCCACATCAGGTTCCCTATCCAGTGGGGTGTCTGCTTCTCTTTCTCCCTCCGTCCCTCCTCAATCCCCCTTTCACCTCTCCTCATGCTCTCTCTCTGTCTCAAATAAATAAAATCTTAAAAAAAATTCTCTTTCTTCTCCTTCTTTCATTCTTAATTATTAACATTTATTATTATTTTCATTATTATCATGACTTTATTCTATCCTTATTTTGTTCTTTTGTTATTTTTATCTCTTGATGGAGACTAAACAAAGTAAACAATCAACTTTTGAAGTTATGTGAAGCTTGACTCAATACTGACTGAGGACCTGGCCTGCCACTCAAACTTTTGCATCTGCTTGTATTCTTCTGTTCCACCCTCTTACCTCCCCAATGCAGGGCACTTCCCTGAGTCAGGAATCACACACCTAAGGGAGCTCCCTATTGCCTTCTCTTGACAATGATAAAGTCACATTATTACATTCACTTTTGCTCATTTTTGGTTTCCAATGTATTATTTAATAGTTCATAGGAGGATTCAAGATTTTGAGAGATTGTGGTAGGAGAAGAGAGGTATTTGATATAGAAGGTGCTAGGGTCTTTCTTTTGGCCATTGTCTAGCCTGAAACTCTTCCTAGACCTGGCAAGTCAGGTTATACCATTAATGGCTGCTCTCAATATACTCCTCTGCCCTGATGAAGCCCAGTTTGTATAGACTTCCTCCTAACTTCTTAATTTCTCCTATGCTGGAACATTCCATATCTCTTTTCTATTTACATTTGAAAAGGAAAATTTTAAAAGGACTATATTGATTTTCAATTCAATTTTACCATGGAATTTTACCTTGCAGAATTAAAATTACATAAATACAATGTATACTCATATAGTAAACATTTATGTAATCTCTACTTTTTAAAAATGACGTTATTGATGATAGATAAAGGTCATTACAAGGATATATAAACTGGAAATGAGAATACCTGGAAAGAGCAGAGCAAAATAAATTATATTTTCTACTCAGATTCTATGAATTATATACCATAATCCACATTTCAAAGATTTTTTAAAATGTATTCATTTGAGACAGAGAGACACAGTGAGAGAGAGAGAGAGAATATGAGCAGGAGAGAGACAGAGGGAGAGGGAGAGGCAGAATCCCTACTGAGCCAGGAGCCTGACCTGGGGCTCAATTCCGGGACCCTGAGATCATGACCTGAGCCAAAGATAGACACTTAACCACCTGAGCCACCCAGGTGCCCCCATAATCCACATTTTAACTGTCTTTTGTAGTAAAATGCTAAATTATCAGAAAATGAATATATTTAATATTAGATTTCATCAATTAGAAGATGACAATATTGCTATCATAAAATATAAGCCCAGAATGTCAATCTGGGAAATAAATTCAATTTTATATTCCTACTTCATTCTTGAGCATATATATGTATATATAATAAAAATTTAATGTCATTACTTTCTAGTCATACAAGAAATTTAAATCACAATTGTTAATTGCTTCAGCAATAAACTTTATGATGCTCACAATGTCAAATTGTTTTGGAAATATACTCATTGTAAGATAAAAGAATCCAATAGAACCAGAAGACAAAGTTGTCTGGGATTTGAAAAACTTAGTGATTTATCCATTAATTCAATAAATAGTGGTATCTATCAACTACTCAACAACTGTGCAAAGTGCTAGAAATTCAAAGATAAGACATAATCTAGCAATTTATAGTCTAGCCAGATATGACATTTTTAGCCACTCTAGTTTACTGGGGATTAATAAAAAGGCAGCTTCAGTGTTCCTTGACAGATTAAGGCCCTGGTTGGGCATTATTTTTCCTCTTTGCATTTCACACTTGATCCCTCCCTCTTTTATATCCTCTAGGATTGAACCCTCCTATTCTAATTTATGCTTTTGATTTATCTTAAGTTTGAGCCTGAAAGACAACCTTTTCTTTTCTTTTTTTTTTTTTTAAACTAACCATGGCTCCTTCCAGCCAATGGCTCAAGTTCTCCTTCTGTCTGTACTGTTTCATATTTCAGTCATCCTGAGTGAATGTTCCTCTTTGTTTGCCAGGTCTCAGGCTGGAGATCCCCCTTCTAAATACTGCACTGCTCCAAGGCACTCTTTCCTCAGATTCTTGAGCAAAATCTGGAGGTTAAACAAGAGAAACAGACAGTGAAATCATGCCATAAGGGATATGATTTCATAGAAGTCTATAAAGTTCATTTATGGCACAGAGAGAAGACATACATCATTTTTTTAAAAACAAGGTTACCAGTTTATTATAAAACAATATAATTCAGGAACAGCCAGATGGAAGAATTGCTATAGGGCGTGGTGGGGAAGAAGAGGGATGGAGATTCCATGGACTCTGAGCCAGCCACTTCCCCAGCACCTCTGTGTTTTCACTAGCCAAGAAGCCCCCATCCCTTTTCTTAAATGTAGAAACTAAAATAATTTGCCATAATTTTTAGAAAAGATTTTATATATTTATTTGACAGAAAGAAAGAGAGAGAGAGTACATAAGCAAGAAGAGAGGAAAGCAGAGGGAGAGAGAGAAGCAGACTCCTCACTGAGCAGGGAGGCCAATGTGGGACTTGATCCCAGGACCCTGGGATTATGAGCTGAGCCGAAGACAGACACTTAACCAACTGGGCCACCCAGGAGTCCCAATTTACCATAATTTTTAAAAAGCTTTGTATATCCTCTAACATAGTTCTTCATTATCCATCTAGTAAGGAAATACTTACTTACCTACTATAGCTCTGGGTATGCTGTGGTAAAGAAGGTCTTACCCTCATAGGTATTATAATTTAGCAATGAAATGGAGGGAAACACAAGAGTGTTGTGTACTATGAAGAAGAAGGGCTAGGATCATTGAGAATTACAATAAGTAGCCTTTAGCTAGCCAGGTGTCTGGGAAGAAGTGAGGATCAGTGACTTCACATAATATGCCAATTTTTGAGCACCATAATCCATTTATATAAGCTTACCTATAATTCATTGGAGAGAAAGTGATCCATGTGATCTATATTTTAATTATTTTTTGGGACAAGACGTTATGCTATTAAAAAGCAAATATATTTACTGTTTGATTCCATTGATTAATGTGCAAAACATTTATCTTGTGGATTATCTTCCACTACCATAAGTGCTAAAGGAACAAAAAACAAATGAACCAAAAATTAATGGACAAAGTACATTCAGGTCTTTCTATAACATGTTCCCCAAAGTACTGAGGTGGTACTTTGAATTTAACATTACACCTGGAGAAATCCACAGATTTTTTTTTTAAAATACAGATACACTTAGTAATACATAGATAGATAAATTTATTCAGGTGTCCAAGAGGCCATAAGCATAATATATTTTTTTTGAGTTGTTTAGCATTTTAATTAATTAGCTCTTAATGTTTTTAAATTTTATTATTATTTTTTTAAGATTTTATTTATTTATTCGACAGAGAGAGACACAGTGAGAAAGGGTACACAAGCAGGAGAAGGGAGAGAGGGAGAAGCAGGCTTCCCGTGGAGCAGGGAGCCCGATGTGGGGCTCAATCCCAGTACCCTGGGATCATGACCTGAACCAAAGGCAGACGCCTAATGACTGAGCCACCCAGGCGCCTCTTAAATTTTAAAATTACTAAATATGTCAAATAATCATGTTTAAATACCCATGTATTGGCTGAAACTTGAGAATTAGCCTTTTGCCCTATTTTTTTATTAAAAAGATTTCAAGCATAACGGAGATGCTATTCCTATCTCCAGAGATAATCATTATCTCCAAGTTGATATATATCATTCCCATTTTTTTTTATACTTTTATTGCATACATATCAAAACTTTCTTTTGGTTTAATAATATACATAAATGATAATGTGGCACATTCTGATTGGATGGGGGCCAGTGCAGGCAATGAAAATACAAAGAAGGGCCACATGTACCCCAATGTTCATAGCCTCAATGGCCACAATAGCCAAACTGTGGAAAGAACCAAAATGCCCTTCAACAGATGAATGGATAAGGAAGATGTGGTACATCTATACAATGGAATATTATGCCTCCATCAGAAAGGATGAATATCCAACTTTTGTATCAACATGGACAGGACTAGAAGAGCTTATGCGGAGTGAAATAAGTCAAGCGGAGAGAGGCAATTATCTTATGGTCTCACTTACGTGTGCAGTATAAAGAAAAGCATAATATATTTTTACAACAAAGAACTGAATTCCTCAGGTCCTTCTTTCTCCATTAAACCAGTAGTCAGCCTGTCAATTCGAATAATTCGATCTTCAATTATTTTTTATCAATTATCGCAAATCATATTTTTCTCTCTGTATCAGAGTTTTTTTCCTCAGGTGTGGGTTACTCTATACTGACCAGGAAGATTCTGGGCTTACTGAGTTTTTACTTATTCCCCCTTCAAATTTCTCACAGGAGCCCTAGTATAGTGTCTATTCTATTGTCAGTATTTAACAAATTTGGGATGAGTTAAGTGCAATGCCATGGAAGTAAGTGAAATACCTCTAAAATAAGTCATATTAATAGTTTTGAAGTAACTGATCTAAAAAAAAAAGTCTGAATACTGAACTGAAGGTCCACAATTGTACGAACATCCTAACCATGATTATAATTATTTTTCTACAGAACACGGTACATGTAAACTTGAAATCACCACATTATTAATTCAGTTGCTTTTTTCAACCAATCTTTTCATTAGAATTGGCAACTAATTGTCTGATTTGAGAATTTCTTTCCTCCAACTAATTTATGTTATAAAGAGAACATCAGTGGAATGATTAAATACTGAAGAAACAAAAGACTTAAGCAGCTTGTAGATGACAAGTCTTGAATTATCAAGGTTCTCCTGCTAATTGCAGCCCAATTACAATAGATTGGGATGTTGCTGTGTCAGAAAGAGAAGGGTAAAAAAAACCCCAAAGATCTCAATACTAAACAGGCAGAGAGAACAGACTGTCCATAGGGAAGACTCTTATTAATACAGTTCTTTCCCCTGAGGAAAATATGTTGGTAACCAGAATTAGTTTACAGGCAGTAGCTTCTCTAGAAGGACTACTGCTTCCCCAGACTAAGAAGGACACTAAATGTAATGAAGAGGTCATTGAGCAGAGTTCAAAGGAGGTCCACAACTGTTCTATGCTGGTTGTCGTAGGGTGTTCTTTGATGTCTGTATAACTGTTTGGGCTAAAATCAGAGCCTTGTGGAGAAAAAGCCACTCCCATTTCTCCCACCTACTTTGACCAGTCCTACCCAGAAGTGGAGAATTGGGTAAACATCAGGCATATTGGCTATTGAAGCATTTAGAGTTACAGGAATATTCTTATTTTGGAGAAGTGTGGTTAGTAAGTAAATAGAAAGTGAACACAGTGAATTTTTTTTTTTTAAATCTCTCCACATTAGTATAGTATTTCATGAGTGAGAACCTCGGACTGCTCGTGATGAATCTGGTCCCTCTTTCAAGGTGCATATGTAGTATCTTATTACCTAAAAAATGACCTCATCTTTCTTTGTATGTCTTTGGACATATTCCTAAAAATGATGAAATTAATGTTGAACTAGTTAAATTAAATGTATCAGCCACCATTAATGCTGAATATTATGATGTCATTATGCTTTGTCTCACTAATGTTTTGTATATACACTTTTAGAACTCAGCAATTATTTCATTTAGACATATTTCTTTTGGTAATGGACCCTAGCATATAAAAGGTTTAATTGTGAGAGGAAGAGAGTGCCCACATGTGCTCAGATTTAAGGATAAGTTCAAAAACCCCCCTTTTTTCCTACAAAGCAGTTGAGGGCAAGTTTCCTGAATCTTCCTCTATGACAACAGTGCCAGTGTGTTCTAGACCAAAAATGACACAAATCTGGTATCCATGGGCACATTTTCATAGCCAAAGTGAAATCGAAAGTAATTATTGAATAACTCAAGCTAGAAACCCCTGTCCCACAATTCCTGTAACTATTTGGCTAATAGGTTTCTGTCTGAAACATCCCAATTAATTACAGCACTTCACACTTCAGTCCTACTGTGGAGACTTGCCAATTTCGTGACATTCATCTGTCCTCTGTGCATGTAAGTGTCCCCAGAGCAAAAAAAAAAAAAAAAAAAAAAAAAAGCTTTCTAAGGAATAAACTGTCTCAGGTACCTTAGAATATAAGTGAGACAATCCAAACAACAGCGTTACAAAGCAGATCTGTTTTATTTCTGTTTAAAAGCCAGAGAGACTCAGCACCAAGGAGCCAACCTGTTTCCTCAACTGGGAGATTTCACTTAATCTCTGTGACACCAAAGGAACAGAGTATTTAGAAAGTGCCTGATTAATGGGACCAACGAAGACCTCCGTTACAGACCAAATATGAAAAAGCTGACCCAAGTGAACAAGTTTGTAGTTTACTATGTAACTCACTGTATCTGCATTTATACTTGATGAGCAAAGTCTGGCCGACTGGATAGATAATACACTGACTCATAGACAGAAGACAAAAACAGTATTTGCCTTTTGATGGAAGACCCTGGAGATAAGAAAATTAACATTTTAAATGTGACTCTTTAAAAATCTTTATTGCAATTCAGGCATACTTCATCTCCTAATTGTGAATTATCAATATCCATTTTATAACATAATTTCTAGACAGACTCTTGTTTCTGGAATAATAATAAAAGAAAAGCTTGCTGCATTTCACCTGGATTTTGTCTTGTTCTGTTTTCCTCAGAAAGAAAGCAAAGAAACTATAAGGTTAAACATTCATGTTTCTTAAAAGCTTTTTATGAATCTCTTTCCTTTCAAGGTTTTATTTTGAGAAGTTATTTTGGGGATAGGAAAATTAATTACAATTACAGCAATTACAAAATGGAAGGGAAAAAGAAACTGTGTTAATACATCATACACAAAGCACAGGGCCTGGTTTATGTAAGCTTTTGATAAAATATTCCTGCATTACCAATCACACCATGCAAAAGTAGCTATAGAGTAGCCAGCCAAGGGGATTTAGGGATCAAGGGCATATTCCATTGCCATGAGGTGATGGCTAATGCCTATTGCGATGTTGCTTTTGTTCTTGGTTTCAAAGGGAACCCTGGCACAGAGTGGGCCCCGGGAGATGACATCGTGGTGAGAGAGCATAGTGCCCATTCTGGCCCATGTATTCAGTGTCTCAAGTGGGAACTGACTGAATGACTATGCCTGCGGCCTCCTCCCGTCCTGTCCCCTTAATCCATCCCCGCAGGGGCAGGAGGTGAGGATGTGAAAGAGGAGATGCTAGGGAAGTGAAGAGGTGCCCAAAGAGCAAAGGGGCAAAGCAGCGCTGTGGTCAAGCATGACGATTTCCCCAGCTGTCAATTTGGACACTAAACACTAGTCGTAAAGGAGAAAGATAAGCCTCTGCAAGCTGTATGCCTTCCCCAAGTGAATTTATTTCAAAACTATAGCCTCATTCTTACAAAGACAGACAAATAAAAGCTTATGCTTGGTATTCATATCTAATCAGGAGCAAAATTAGCAAAAGCGTGCACTGCTCTACCACGGTTTTGTGGTTATTTTGATCCTTAGGCACGGGTTTCTCCAAATGTGATAGGAATGCGTGTTTGTATACTAATCATTGATACTTCAAAGCAATGCATTATAGTCATGGTTTAACCTCAGTTCTAATTCTGCTCAACAGCAACTTTATCTATCTATCTATCTAATAAATATCAATATAATTAATTAATTGATAACATTAATATCAAATGTTAAATATTCACTAATATTTATTTATTTATTTATTTATTTACTTATTTATTTCAATGTATGCTTTCTTTAAAATGTCCAAAATATACAACAGAATTTCTCCAGATGGGTGAAAATTAAAATCTCATGTTTTAGTGAAAAGGAGATCACCACCCCATCCCCAGTGACTTAGGGGACATTTGGTGACAAGTTAAAGAACCCATCGTTTTTGCAGGGGTGGGAAACCTACCTGCTAACAAACCTTATTTGAATCTCCGCTCATAGTCATTTCTCCTTTTGAACCTCCGAAAGCGCAGGCTGCTGTACCAGCTCTAGTTTAATACAGTGCTATCATAGTTTCTCTCCGGTAATTTGCCAATACCCTGTACCTTGATCTCTGGGACACTCATTGAGTAGAACTTCATTCAACAGAAATTTATTGAGTGTCTCCTATCTGCTCAGCATTTTATGTTCCAGTCAGACTAAACTACTTGCCATTCTTCCCACACGCCACCCTTTCTAGTCTCCATTCCTTTGATCATACCAACCCATCTGCCCAGATTGCTCTCCCCCATTACTTCACCACATGTATCTCTGCTTAGATCTTGCCCCTTCTTGAAAGCAGGACTCCTTTTGAAACTCTTTCTTATTCTTTTCAGCTGGAGGTGATTTCACCCTATTTAATGCCCCAAGAGGACCTTATCTGTATCCGGTCACATAATTTGTGGGGTCCGGTACAAAATGAAAATGAAACACCCCTTGCTCAAAACTTACTAGGAATTTTAAGACAGTGACAGCACAACATCTGACTACGCGTTGGGCCCTTAGAAGCATGGGGCCCTGGGAGATGGCACAGGTCACACGCCCATGAAGCCAGCCCTGTCTTACCTCCCCAGTACACTAATTGCTATCAATTTTGTTAATGCATGAGCTATTTTTACACACAGATTGACTTTTCTTTTTGAATATACTGTAGGCTCCTTGAGAACTGTGTCTGCATACATTTCCACAGTAACGAACAGAGAGAGTCTTGCAATGTATCAGATTTTCTAATTCTTGCTAGTAAAATGTAGTTCGTGGACTGACATCACCCGGGAGCTAGTTAGAAATGCAGAATCTCAGACCCCACCCAGACCAACAGAATCAAATCCACATTTTACAAGATCTCCATGTAATCTGTATGCATACTCAAGTTTGAGAAGCACTGTTGAATGAGGAAGAGCATAGCTCTCTGGAACAGAAGGCTATTCTTCCCACATGAAGTAGGGAGACTTACCTGTGAAGAGTGTTACTTATTCCTTCACACTCTGACAGAAATGAGATTTCTGCTTTTCTCAACAAGAGGGAAGTATTGGGTTAACTGGTCCTATGCCTCTTTTCAATCCTTCCAATTTCTCTTGTCCTTGAGATAAGGGGTTACTTTTACTTTTCTCATTGGTGATACATGGAAGAGCCTGGTAGTGCCTAGAAGTGTCGCCTTGTGAAAGTAGGTATGAAAACACAGGCCTGGTTATTCCAATCTCTCTCTCTCTCTCTCTCTCCACCACTCTCTCTCATCTAACTCTCTTTCTCCTGTGCTCTGTGCCAATGACTCACATTATTAAATAAATGGACAAACAATTTGGCCATATGACTAGTCAAAGAAACAAAAGAGGCTTATGGATGGATGTAACTCAGATTTTACCAGAAAACTCAAAAGGTATCAGGTCTACTCTAGAGCTCTGCCTTTGAGTCTCTCTGATTCCTATCTGAACTTTCCACATTAAGACCATTTCAGAGAAGCCAACATAGCAGTTGTATGGGATGACGGAATGTTTTGGAAATTCTCTGGAAATTCCAGGTCTCTATTTCAGGAGATCCTGGAATATACTTCCTTGAAAAGGCCATAAGTAACTTGTACAAACATGTAGATCACTCTCCCATGATGGCAGTTCCGTGATTTGGGCTTTAAAGGAAAAGGTAAATAAATAAATAAGAAATAGGGTAGAAAACAATCAATTTAACTATATTAAAACTATACTAGAAAATCTAAATTTACCAATTTGGGGGGATATTCTATTAAATAAGTAGTTGTTTCAAAGATGTCAAAGGAAACATGATTTATATGCTGACATTCTCTTTCTGTTACTACTTTCTTCCTTGTTCCCCAAATAGTTTGTTTTAGCAGGATTAGATTTTAGGTCTCTGAATTCTCAGATACATAATCAAAATTTAGAAACTCAATACACATGAAATTTAAGGAAAATCACAAGACCATTATAAAATTTCAACTCCCAAAGTGAGTGTACATAATAGCATATTTGTGCATAAAAGTCCTCCTGGGGAAATTTCTAGCAATTTTTTAACTGGATAGCCCTGAAATTTTTCAGCCCTCATTTCATTTGTTCTTGTTCATAGAAGTGAAGTTTCTTTGCAATTACTTTTCAGAATCTGTATTTTAAAGATAATAATTGCAGGTTACACAAAAATGTGTTCTACTCAAATTCCAAAATACTAAATAAAATCACATAGTGGCAGGCTGAAAATATGAGGGGAAAAGCCTGAAATGATAGGTAGAGTTTACATAGAAGGAACAGCTTTATTCAAGTACTTCATGGTGGTGATTGCAGTGGCTTGTTGAATTCAGGGCAGATGAAAGAAGTCAAATTTTCCTTGACTGGTTCCCTTTTGCTAACTAGCAGAAGACGGTGATGGCTACAGTTTTATGGTAGAAACTTTGATTCCATTGTATTCTCACTGATCCTGGTTCTACTCCTAGATATTGTCATCTGTTTCTGTGAAATACATGATGCAAACCTTAGCAACTTAAGCCAATTCCCATTTGTTATCCTCACATTTTTGATGATGCCCTGTGCCTTTGCCACGAACTCTCTCAGGAGGTTGCAATCAGCCTATAAGCTAGAGTCTAATCTGAGATTTGACCAGGGTATGACCTGATACAAATCTCATTCATGTAGAACCCCCTCTCCCCAACCAGGACAGCTTCATGACCTGATGAGAAACTAAGGAGAGAGGAAAAGATCTTTGAGACAAAGCCACCACCTCATTATAATCTAACTGCAGAAGTGACATCCTATCTTTTCTTCAGGTTTCTTTGGTTAGAAATAATGCATTATATGTTAATAAAAAATTCAAAAAAAAACAATGCCAACAAACAAAGAAGAAAAAAAAAAGAAATGAGTCACCAAACCAAGCCCACACTCAGGGAGAGAAGATTATACAAAGTCATGGACTCCAAGAGGGGAATCACTGGGCCATTTTAGGGACTGCCCACTACACCTTCCCATTCAAGAGAAAATAAAAGCTAGAAAAATATATGTAATTTCTCCTGTTTTAGCCTTCTCCTGACATTCTCTAAGATATTTTTATTTGATCAGCCTACAGAAATTTATGTGCAACTCCCCCATCTAATCCTAGAAACACGACATACTCTATTTGGCCCACTTTTCTTTCATGAATGAAACACAATATTCACCTCAGGAGGAATGTGAAACCATATAAAATGTATTAATCAGAACTCTTTCATTTGCAAATGACCATAACACAACTCAGATAAATATAAATAAAAAAATTATTACATCCCTGAAAAATATAGAAACATGTTTGGCTTTAGGTATGGCGGAATATAGGAGTTCAGCCAATTCTATCAGGTCTCCCCCTCTTGCTCTCACTCTCTCTCTTTCTCTCTTTCTGTTTTTTCTTGTTTTGAACTCTTTCCCAAATAGACATAGTTGATGTGGAGAAACCTGACATTTCCAGACTCATGTCATTTTTGGAGCCAGAATTTGTTTTAGAAAGCAAGGTTTTTTTTTTTTTCTTCAAAAAATTCCAACTGACATCTTAGAATTGAGTGTCTATCATCCTGGTTGAAGTCACATTCTCACTTTGGCCAGGAAAATGGATATGTAAAATATGCAAAGCTCCAGACATGGATCACATGTCTATGCTTTAGGCTGGAGTGTGGAGTCAGTCATACTCAACGTGTCCTGAATGTGAAAGAGGACTAAATCCCTAAAGAAAAATTGAGTCCTGGAAGTTGGAATGGGTGCTGGTCCAGCAAAAACTTATATATATCTACTACAAATATTTGTCAATGACAGATATTTATTCAGTGCTTACAATGTGCCAGGCATGATGCTGATGTTAGATGCAATTCCGATACCAACTTGTATAATTTTCTTAAATTCATGGGTGAAAGGCACAAGCGGGCTGGTGAAATGGTACTAGAGGATACCTTTAGTCAGGTCGGAGGGGGAAGAGTCAGTCTAAGTGAATATTTTGCATCATAGGAATTTCTATAATTACATGTTGTTTTAAACAATCAATATAAATAACTTACAATAGTGATAAAATATTTTAGGCAACACCTAAAGGTAAAAATTAGAATTCTACATTGTTGGCATCATGACGGTATCAATTTTTTTCCTGTCTTCTGCCTCTCTGCTTTCCAGTCCTGGAAAGAGCAGAGTGACTCCTGACTCAGTATCCCACCTGTCTTAATTTGTGTTGCTCTCTCTTTGAGAACTTGGAGACTCTTTCACAGGAAGCCGATTGGAGACCAAGTTGAGCTTAAATGATGACAATGATCAAAGTTTAGAGTGATTCTTTTTACTCAGGAATATAATCTTCAGGTAGACCTTAAGAATTTCTAAGTCCAATTTTGTCAAGGATGAAATTTGAAGCCATGTGATAGAGTTATGACAGGTTTTAGGCAGTCGTCTCACCCACCTTTAGAGTTCTCTTACACTTTGTTAGGGAACAAAGCTCTGAAGGAACACTAGAAGGATACTAAAAGTTACCAAATAGAAGTGCTGTTTTTCTGGTCATAACGAAAAAATTCAGACAGGGGAAGAACTGCGGGTCAGTGTATGCGTGCAGTTGTCTGGGGGAAACAGATATATGTTCATTTTTATTTGCTTAAGATTATGAGTGTTGGGTGGACTGCAGCAGTTGTAAATGATTTCTGGAATAAGACACATTCCTGCTTAGTGTGCAAAGACTCTCAACTGTGCTCGCAATTACAGAGATATGGTACTATTTTTAGTGGTACAGTTACACAGGAACCACATTATTATTATGTAGAATATTATGGAATATAAACTAAGCCTCATTCTCAATGGAGTTCTTGTGAAGTTATGCCTAATGGAAAAGTAGTGAGAAAATGATTGTATCTCTTTACAGTCTATGTCTAAACTTGCAAAATAAAATGATTAGCGGAGATATACACAATTTTGGTTACAGTTCTTCGTTGTGCAGGGGACCTTCATGGAAACACTATATAAGTGTTCCAAAAGTTAGTTTCCCATCTTCCTTCAAGGGAACATCCTCTAAAAAGTTGTGTGTGTGTGTGGGGGGGTGCAAAGTAAGAGTGTTTTGTCTCCACTTCCAGCCACACAATGGTCAGCTGCTTCTCCACCCCCACCGCCTTCCACGTATGATGTTCGTTTCCACATTATTGTACCTCCAGGATATAACCCTAAACATTTCATCTCTAAAGCACTGCCAATTCATAGATGTGTGAGTGCTAAACATTATATGTGGATATAGGACAAATCATTTTCACAGATTCAGAGCCAGGGAAAATGTTTACATAAACGATAAGAGGTTCTTTTTCTTAAATATTCTTTAGCGTTTCTGCCATGGAATCTTCACACTTACTGTTTCTTAGCTTCAGGATTCTGCATCACCCACAGACTGCAGACATTTTCTTTTGCCCTTCATCTCTTCCCCACTCTTCCTAAGTATCCTTTCCCCCAGATCTCTGTTAATTAATGTGCTCTACATATGAAGTTATTATCTTGTCCAGTCCTAGTCTATGGAGCTACAGACATATTAAAAGATTTCTCTGGAACATAAATAATTAGTTGCATGGATGCATAAAAGTAATGCCCACAGATAGAAAGTAAAGGTGAGTGACATGGAAAGACACATATATAGACAACACAGATAATAAGATACAGAGAGAGATGCAGGCACAGACACGATATATATACATTGTATATAGAAAGTATAGACATAACACACACACACTCAACATATGAGTAACAAAATAAGACTAGAGCAGAAAAGGGTGCTTTTGTTTTGGTTGCCACTCTTGTTTGAATCAACTTTTTTGAGGTATAATTTATGAAAGAGTTTGTGGTGATTTAGAGATAAAAAATGGTATGTCCCAGACACATAAAATATAATGGTTACTAAATAAATGGGGATCCAAAGATCACAATGATTACTAAATAAGTAGAATTCAAGCCAGGACAGCAATCAATGCAATCCGGGGGAATACTGCTTCTAAGTGCCAAATATGCATTTACATGATAAGAATGATAGAATTCTATAACTTAAGCAGCCATTGTCTTGTCCCAACTCCTTTTGATAACTCTGTACTGTCATATTCTGGCTTTTGTAAACCATCATAATTCTCTGAGTAAAGAAAGGATTCTGAGGGCACCTGGGCGGCTCACTGGGTTAAGGCCACTGCCTTCAGCTTGGGTCATGATCTCAGGGTCGTGGGATCGGGCCCCGCATCTGGCTCTCTGCTTGGCAGGGAGCCTGCTTCCCCCTCTCTCTCTGCCTGCTTCTCTCCCTACTTGTGATCTCTCTCTGTCAAATAAATAAATAAAACCTTTAAAAAAAAAAAAAGAAAGGATTCTATGAGCAAGGCAGGTTTGTTAAATATGTGCAGGAATAGGAATAAAGCTATCTGGTTTCTTGTCCTGGTTTTATCTAGGCTGCAAGATCATAGAAAATCCACCTAATCTCTTTGTATTTTATGTACTTTCTTGTTGTATAAAGTGAAATACTTACACGTTGTTTATGATTAGTCTCACCTAAAAATTTCTATTATTCTATGGAAATGTAATTAATCATATTTCACATTTGGTGATACTACTGAAAATTGCATTCTCAGAAAAAGTTCACCAGTAAATAGCTAATGCTTGTGAGACTAGATAACCCTTTCCAGACAAAGGGTAGAAAAATCCAGGAAGGTAGTGCCAATTCTCGTTGAGGCTACTGGACTATCAGGATGCTCTTTGATATCCATGTGGATATGGACCCAGCCAACATAGCTCCTTACCCTGGAAGAGCCATCTCTGTGCAAGGTCAATGAACTTCAGGCTGATCCAGGCATCATTTCTATGAAGTTTCCTAGTTAGGATTTAAAAATCGAAACCATACATAAACAAAAACAGAATGGAGACTTGTTTAATGAGAACGATATGACTAAAAAACCATAATCTGATTTATTAAGCTATTTTATTAGTTATATACAACTAATTCAGAGATTGCTGTATGAAATATACAAATGAGTTCAATTGAGGCTGCTTGCATGTGGCTCCTTGCTAAGCACTGGAGGAAAAAACTCAATTCCAGAGCTGAGCCTTCTATTGTGTGCTTTCTCTCTAGCTCATTTCTTGTGTGTCACAAGTTGTCTTCACTAATCAACTTGTTTCAACTAGCTGTTCTGTTGTCCTATTTCTTTTCCAGTTATTTTATATTTCAGTGGTTTACTTATATAAGCAGTTATGTTTCATTATTATCATTATTACAAATTGGGTAATATTAACAATATTAATAACTAATATGTATCGAGTGTTCACTATATGCTAGCACCATTCTAAGTGCTTTACTTAGATTAGCCCATGCAGTCCTTGTGGCCCAATGAGGAAGGAATGCAATCAGTAGCCCTATTATATAGTAAAAAAAACTGAGGTCCATAGTGGTTAAGTATCTTGCCCAAGATGACACAGCCAGTAGGGATAATATCAGAATTTGAACTCAAATGTGCTGGTTCTAGAGTTTTTGCTCTTAACTGCTACCATATCTCTTGGTTTAATTATTTTTTATTGCATATTAGTTTAGATATCACCATTATTATAACACTTTGCTCCCTTTGTTGCACATATTAATATTTTTTGATGTTTTTCTGCTTTTCTCCCTTCTCTTTTATTTTTAACTCTTTTATTTTCCCTTTGGGACAGACTCCCTGCAGTGATCTCTTCAAATTCACTAGGGTCCTCATTGCTTCTCTCTGATTGCTGTCAGTGCTGTCTGTTTTTTCTTCCTTCCCATACCACTCATCCAGCTTTAACACAAGACGACTTCCTCCCTTCTCTTTGCTGACATTTCTGTTCAATCTATGCTCTCAAGGCTGTTGGATCGAAGATTTCCTCCTCTATCCAAAATGTCTCATTCCCTGATTTATTTTGATTATATGTGGTTTAAATGAGTATCTTTCCTTTAGAAAAATCCATTCTTTCAATGAAAAAGTCCTTTGAGGTTTTTGTTATTGTTGTTGTTGTTTTGCTTTATTTTTTAACAATGTTCCCAGAGAAAGCAGTATTCTGAAATTCCTTTCCATTTACTTGAAAGAGTCCTCCCCACCTAAAAAAAAAAAAAAAAAAAAACCAATATGTCAAAAATTGTCAGCTCTTTATGAATAGGAAAAGTATTACTTGAAAGCTAACCCATTTAAGATTTGATTGGCCAGTTTACTATATGGATACAACTCTGCTTGACTCTAAAGAAATGGTGATCTGAGTGTCTTTTGATGAAGTGTGCAGAGAGACTGGGCAATTTACTTAATTTTACAATGGCTACTCCTACCACTCCCAAATTTAAGTCTATTGTTTTTGTTTATTGTTAAATGCATTTAAAATATTATTTAACTTGTTTAATGCAGATGTCAGAGAGGGCAGAGGGAGAGGAAGGAGTGAGAGAGAATCTTAAGCAGGCTCTACACCTAGTGGAGCCTGATGCAAGGCTAGATTTCACAACCCTGAGATCATGACCTGAGCTGAAGTCAAGAGTCAGACACTTAACTAACCCAGCCACCCAGGCACCCTTGTTTCTTTGGATCTTGATGGAATTGTTTCAAAGCTCTATGCTGCAGTTTATGGAGAATCAAATATCTTTCTCAAAATTTCTATGGATTTCTGAAGATATTTTTGCTTTGCAAATGCTCTCTTATTTATATTTAGGGATTGACTAAGTGTCTAGATTGTCTCATCCCATTTTAAATGCTAACTAAAGAGGAGCTCAGTATACTTTGTATATAAAGCTTCATTAAGAGTTAGAGGGATAGAAGTGCATAGCAAGGCTCACAACTTAAAATCCCACAGTGGGTGGTTGGGGAAGGGAGGGATCAATAGTCAAAGCACACAGGATACCTAGGGCATGGAAACTACTCTATTTGATAGTATAATGGTGGGTATATATTTTTACACAAAATGCATACATTGTCAAAATGCATACAATGTGCAAAACCCAGCGTGAACCCTAAAGTGAAGTATAGTCTTTGAGTAGTAAAAATGTGTCAGTGTTTCTTCATCAATTTAACAAACATTCCAGCCTGGTGTGGGATGTAGATAGTGGTAGAGGCTGGCGGTAGGAACACTGGGCATATACAAACTCTCTGTACTTTCACTGTGAACCTAAAACTGCTCTAAAACATAAAGTCAATCAAAGAAAAATACTCCACATTGGAAATACTACTGCTCCTAAAGCTTCATAGCCACTTCCTTGGTTCAGGTTTTATCCTCCCGCTGGCCAGCCATTTCCTTTGTCTCTGTTCCCTCTACTCTCCAGGCACCAGAATGGCATCTCTACTCACAGTGCAAGGAAGCATTACATTCACTTTTATGGGCAGGCATGGCTTCTACATAGTCTCACTACCTCCAAGTTTCTTCTTTCCCCAAACAAAGATAGTTGTCTTTCTAAAGTTAGAATTCTAAAGCCAGCTTTTTAGGTGGTGAAATTCTCGAACTACTCTATACAAATTGTGACCAAGGTGCAGATTGTTTCATAACAGCGCAGCACTCTTACACTGTCCTGAATATTTTAATTCCTAAAATAATAATTATAAACATACTAGGTTCTACCTCTCTTCTCATCTTGCAGTATGAAGGTGCATTCCCTAAGCCCTTTCCTTCCCTCATGATTGTTAAAAAAGGACGAATCATGAGAAATCCTGAGATATTCCTGGCCATTTAATCTTTGTACTTGTCTCTGTTAGAGTCAAAGTTAAACATTTCAGATTCTGAACTCAAGGTTGATTACTTCCCTGAGTCCTCCTATTCCTCTTGAGGTTCCAAATATTCAGTGTTATCCAGGCAATATGAGTCAAGAATTCCAACACCATAATTTCTATTCAATAGACATATCAAATCAGGAGAGTTATACCATAGTTTGTTTCCAATTCACCTCTATTATCTTCATCTGAGTGATGCTGACTTTTGATCCAAAATGATATCCAAACATTGACTAAATTGCTTTAATATTGATCTACTGCCTTTTTGTCATTGACTTTCTACTTAATATGGACTTATTTAATCCTGAAAATATAGGTAAAATGATTCTCAGTTGAATTGGTATGTACAGGAACATATTCATGGTCTGTTTTGGGCACTTACATTTTGCTTGTCAGACATAGTGGTCAGGAGTACATGAATTTAAAATTAATATGCTAAAATTACTATTGTCATAATTGTCTGTATGGAGTTTTAACAAAATATTTTCAGATTATGTATATGCCCACACTTTGAAGGAAAGAAATTACCATAAGTTTAAAGCAAAGCTTAAACCATTATTCCTTTTATTGCTACTTGGTAATTAATTGTACTTAATTATAATTCGCTTTTAAACATAGTTATTATGGAAGAGTAACTAATTAATTCATGTTATGGAAGATTTGGATATAAAAAAATAGTCAAAGAACATTGAAATAGTCTATGGAAGTAAATATTTTCCAAAGTTTGGGTAATTATTACCCTCTAATCTTAAAATTTCTATGAAATAACTCATTTTCAACATATATATTATTGTAAACCATTAATTAAAAATTAAAAATCATTGACACATCTATATTTTATATATGGACTTTAGTTTTTTTCTGCTAAATATATGTGTACATTTATAAAAAATGATTGTAAGATCATTGAGCTATTCAATAATGCAAAAGGAATAAAAATGAGAAAAGAATGCAATAAAGCACGACTTTTTAATGATTTTAATTAGAACAGAAAAAGAGATATTGGTGAAATGCTTTCATCAGAACTGAGATCATACACAGGAAAGGTTAAAACATATTGTGAAAGGCTCTGTCTTGTATTTACCTTGTGTCACTGTTTTAATAATTAGTGTTGCATAACAAACCATCCCAAAACTTAGTGACTTAAAACAACATTTACTACTTTTTATTTGTCATCTTTCTGCAATTTGGGGGCATCTTTTCTCTGCTCTATGTGGCATTGTCTGGGGTAGCTTGACTACGGCTTGAGGACCAGAGATGGCTTTGCTTACATGTCTGGCACCTCAGATAGAGTAGTTAGAAGAGCTGTAGGGCTGGCTGGGACTCTTCCTGCACTCATAGTCTTTCATCACTCAGAAGTCTTGCCCATGCTTCTTTACAGGGAAGCTGGATGCCAAGAGCACAAAAACTTAAGCAACCAGCTTTCTTAAGGCCTAGATCTGTCATTTCTGCCACATTCTGTTGGTCAAAGCAAGTCACAAGGTCAACTAAGATTCGAGAAAAGGGAAAATGGATTCCACCCCATGGCTGGAAGTTAGGATATGCTTGTAGGTGAATGTGATGAATTGTTGGCAGCCATCTTTGCAGCCATCTCCATAATCACTATCAAGCTAGCGCTTGAGAAAAGAGAAGTGGTAGCTAACAGGAATTTCAATGTGTGACATTTCAGATGTCAAATGAAAAACCAACATTTTTTTCGACAAGGTTGCTGCTATTTAAGGATTTTGGGACTTGAAAATAAAATTTAAAAATGATAATGAATATGGTGAGATATTGGCAAAGTTAAATGCCAACTAGAAACTACTAGTTAGCACTGGTTAATCAAGTATCATGGATTCAAGTCAGTTCAGTTGTGTAAGTAATCTGTTTCGGGCACTCAGTATTTTCATCAGAAGGACATACAAATATTATAAGCAGTGAATGATGTGCTAATAGCCAAAATTATATGTCAATTATCACATTTTCAATTACCTACCACATTTGGCAATTAACATTTTGTTAATCATCCACTCTCCAATTTGATGTGACTTTCTAAAGTAAGTAGCTTACCCTCTACCTCTGAAAAATTAATGTTTACCACTGGTGAATATATAATCAGTTCTTAAACTTTATATTTGATTTAGAACTATCTTGTGGTAATGAATTCACCTCAAGCAGGATTTGTTTAGAGTAGCGTACATATGTGAGAGCAGACATTTGAAGCAGTTTTGTGGTTTGGATGTCCTCACTGTACAAATAGTATGCCAAAAATGGATTCACAGACATTAAAAAAGGATTTTTAATGACATTCATTTTGACAATCAGAGTGCTTTTCATAGAAGTATTCTTGTAGCAATGTAAGGAAAGCAGAATGTTATTTTGATCGATATGAAATCATATAAGCTGAGATTTTGAATAGCACTCCAAATGCAGTCCTTCTGTGTGCATTTTGGCTGATGAAGTGTGGTATAGTGAAAAGTACATGGATTTAGAAAGATCTGAGTTCAGATCCTACCTCATCCAATTTTTAGTGGATTCATCAGCTATTGCCATGCTACTCAACAAACCATCACCAATATGATTTTCTAGTTCATGGGTCAAAAAATCAAGGCAATTTGCCCCTATGGGCTGTGCTTGGGTGGGCAGCTTTGCTTCAAGCAGTGGTCAGGATAGGCTTGACTTTTTACTACAAGTCAGGGTTACATACGTTCTCCATGGACCAATGGCCCCCCTCAGGGTATGTTTTTAACATAATAAATAACAGAAAGGTAAAAGGTAAGCTAAACTACACAATGCATTTAAAGTCTCCGCTTATATAATATCCAATTATGGATATTCTATTGCCAAAGTCATGTGACCAGATCAAAATGTTGCACAAAATGTATTGCATCCCAAGAAGGGATCAGGGATTTGAGTGAATATTTGCTGAATATTGCTCTAATCTATCAAAGTAGCTCTCCACATTTTGGACCTCTCCTTATTGTCTCTGAGTTTTAGTGCTATTGTCTATAAAATAGGAATAATAATATAACGTGTTCAGGGCAATGTGGAAGATTAGCACGTTCCTGACCCAAAGTAGATGGGATAAAAATAAGCTGGTGGTATTACTCAGTTCAGTGAGGCTCTGTGCAATATAACAAAGTTAGCTGAAATCAAAAGAAGTGAGATCTTGGTTATTTTGAAATTGCTGTTACCAACTAGTAAATTGCATTTATTTCTCTTAGAGTTGAACTCAGACTATTAGTGAAAGTTCACATAAAAATATTAAGTTCCATTTAAACTAGCCACAAAGCCATATTCTTTAGATGTATGGCATTGACTCTGTAATATATCAGATAAATTAATCAACAAATCTACATTAAATGCTCTGCAATATTGTGTGATTGCTATTGTAACAAAGAACTGACAACAGATATAACATAAGGGTTTTCCCTTCTAGTAGCTTCCTATCTTGATATGGGAAATAAAACCAGAGAGTTTAAAACACAAATTAATGATGCAGATAATTAGATTGTTAGAATGAGGGAGGGCAAAAATCTAGTAGCAGGATAATAATCATAAAAAAAGAACTCATAAGACAAGAAAGGAAGTTGTCACTTAATTCAAGGATTGGACTTGAGTAACAAAAATGGTTAGGAAGTACCAACTGGGAGAATCTTCCAGCACTGTCACTATTACCTCCAGCTTCCTTAATAAAGTATTTCCCATGCCTTAAGCTTCATGCAGGCACTTCATCTCCATTCATTCATTATCCAGCAAAATTGGTGTTTGTTCCCAGTGAAGGAGAGATTCAAAATCGAATAATTTTTAGAAATGCATCATAAGAGGTAAGACTAGTGTTAAAACTACAGATTCATTCTGTTCTCTACCCCAGGCATTGACTATGCAACTCTCTCTCACATGGTGTGACTCACTTAGCCAGAGGAGAGTATAGTAGCATAGCAGTAAGAAATAATAATTAAAAGGGAAGCTTAGTTCATATCATAAAGAACTTTGAATATTTGGCTAAGGAATGTGGATGCTTTGTGTCAAAAAGGAGCCATTGATGGATTTTGAGCAAGAGGGTGATGCACAAAGAAGTGCTATCAACAAGCCAATATGACACAGACACAGGAGACCAGGTTGGAGATGTGGAGACTAGATAGAAGGCTCTGCAGTCATCCAGTGCTGTGAACAAAGGGTATGCAACAAGAAAGGAGAGATGTGAAAGGGAAGAGACACATTATGAAGGCTAGGTTAATAGGATCTCAAGAAAGGGAATTCTACTTTTTTGAATTATTCATTCAGTCATAGTTTTTTTATGTAACATACAAGAGAAAACATTTCTTGGGATGATCATATAATGTATACTCACTAATATTTTCTGTGTCTATGTTTGCAAAGATGCCTTTAAAGCAGGGCCAATAAATTTGTTACCTTTCCCCTGTTAAGACATTCCATTGGCTCACATACATTATTGTTGAAAGACAGAAGCAGATGTTAATGGAAGTGATGTTTAATGATCTGTGACCCTATATACAAAGAATACAGGCATCATAGTCATCTGCTAACCACATCCATGAAACCTGCCAGTGCAGTAGAATTCATGACCTTCAGTTCTCAAGCACCAGCCTCTTCCCAGTGAGTTGAAAGAACTCAGCTGGAAGAAGAATAAAAAAGAGAGTAAACATTTGAACAAGTGTGACATCCTCTTGTATTGGGGCTAAGTGATATATACACAGGCTTCCCTTTACCTCCCATTTCCCCTGCAATTAGGGCCAAGCTTGTTCTCAAGGTGCACAGCAGCTGGGGTTCACAGAAGGGCATTACCACAGTTGGGTGCCAATCTTTAATGATGCAGCACTGCCTATGTACACAGACATCAAGGTCATCAGCAAATATGTGAAAAAATCACAAGTTTCTATTAAAGCATCAATAATGATTCAATGACCAAAGGAAAAGATTTACTTTCTAATCAAAAAGAATTTATAGACATCTGAGCACATGCAGCATTGTATATGAGAGAAAGGACAATACATACATCACTTAGAGAGTAAATTTCCAAAAGTGAGTTTTGTAGGTTTTGTTAATTATCATTACTGAAAGGAAAGTTTCACTTTGACACTGAGAGTCACCAAGAGAGAAACAGTTCCAAATTCTTAGGCATCCTGCCATGTTATGATTAATTTTACAGTCCATGCATGGATGTTTAGTTAGAGAAGAGAGCTGTAGATATCTTGTACAATCCATCAAAATAGTAGGAATAAACTGTCACTCCCAACCTGAGCCGTGAACATGTTTATTTATGAGCCACTCTGCTGAAATTGGAAAAAAGAAAATCAAGACAGCAATGCAAAGAGAGGCTTCTGAAATGTTCTCTGTTAAGCAACAGCTAGTGGAAAGCCTGCAACAAAGAAAACCCAGCTTATTTTCATTATTCAAAAAGGTTGAGGACATTGGTTCAAGTGGTGTAAGATTCTTACTTGACCAACCTAAGACCCTCAAATTCTAATGTGATTGCCTTCAGAATTTGGCTTCTTAGGTTTAAAAAAGGAGTGAAATCTCTTCATCAAATATTTCGTTTTAAACCTTATGAAGAAAAACAGAAAATAAATATACCAAAATGGTAAGTGATCATCTTTGTGAAACAGTACTGTTGATTTCATATCAACAGTATTTCATATCTTTCTGGTTATGTGTATTTTTGTTCACCTTTTTAAAAAAATATTTTATTTATCTATTTGAAAGAGAGAGAAAGAGAGAGAACATACACACATGTGCACATGCCCAGGCCAGCAGGTAGAATGGAGGGAAGGGATAGAGGAGGAGGGAGAGGGACAAGCACTCTATGCTGAACACAACCCCCAGAACCCCACATGAGTCGCCAGGCATGCCTTTTCCACATTCTAAATTCCATTTATAATGGCACAGAAAATCATGATCTTTTCTTATGTGTAGCTTTGTCCTCATTTCTTGAGACAACAGCTTGTGCAAGGTAGGGACTCCATAAATATCTGTTAAGTGAAGAATGACTCAATGAATTAAATGATATCAGGCAGTGATTCTGGAAGTAACAAGACTACAGCGTGAACATGGGGAAGCAAAAGAAAGCAGGAACGTATGCAACCATGAAGGGAATGCTTAGTCTCCAAGATCAAAGGCTTAAAAGGCTTAAAAAGGATAGATCAAAGGCTTAAAAAGGGTAGATTGAAACCTAAAAAGAAAGAAAAGAAAGATCCCAGTGCACTCAAGGAAAGAGAAGTTCCCCAACATCCTTCCTGCTTAGTCTTTCAATATAACACACAGCGGGGCCCACATTACCACATCCTGGTTGATACCAACTTTATCAACTTTTCCACTAAAGCCAAACTTGACTTAGTACAGTCAATGATAGAGTATCTTTATATCAAGTATATCCCTTCTATAACTGACTGTGTAATGGCTGAAATTGAGGAACTGGTGTAAAAGTATGGAGTAGCACTAAGGGTTGCCAAGGATCCAAGATTTGAAAGATTACCAGACACACAGGAAGGAACCTATGCAGATGACTGCTTCTTACAGAGAGTAACTCAGCACAAGTGTTACATTGTGGCCACAGTTGACCCCGACCTTAAACAAAGGCTTAGGAAGATCCATGGAGTTCCTATCATATATATTTCTAACCATAGGTAGGACATTGAACAGATGCCAGATGATTATAGAGCCCCTTGGTTCTAATTCTTAAAAGACAGAGTTTCTCTGCCTTCCTTTACCAACTTTTTGTTACCAGTTCATATTAGCAATATGCTATAGCATGAATTATTCTTCTTAACCATTTGTTCTATTATGAGCTGAGTATGGTTAAATATACTCACTTTTTTATGTTGTTTTAAAATTGACATTTTGTATCATTTTAAATATTGTTGCATCTTTTTATAAATCAGATGATTGCTCATACAAAAAAAATAAAGTGATACCAGGCTACTACCTCTTAAGGAACTTACTAAATTCCTATGAGTATAATTATAGGTACAAATAAAAGTACATAGGTTTATTTAAACTTTGAAAACTTTAGCTAAAAAAATCTACTTATTATTAACACCTGGAAGAAATTTCTACAAACTATAAGGCTAATCAAACTAGAAATGAGTAAAAGTTAATTGGTAGCTCCAATGTGTTATATAGAAATATGAGCCATGAAAACTTAAAAATATTTGATCCTCTTATGTAATATTGGATCAAAGAGAAGACTTTGATTACTGCAGTACTATGTATCTAAACTTATGGGATGTCATCAAAGAGAGTTTTTGATGGGGAAGATAATTAATTAGTTAAAAAATTTGGTCTAACATGCTAAAACCACAGGACAAGGAGGTAATACCCAAAGACATAACTTAAGGAATTAAGATGCAAAAGAAAGAGTAGCTGTTAGTCTGATTGATACTCTGTGAAAGATGACAATTAGCTACAACAACAACAAAAGCAGCAAACTTTGGAAACATTTTTGGAGGAAATAAAAAAAATTACTTGGAGAGTGTAATTAAAAAGAACTAGCAATCACAGAGGTTACCTTAAAAACCATGATGGAAATAAATTTGAAAATAAGGATTTTTTTACATAAGTATTAAAATGGTAGAAAACCTAGTAGCTATCTAATAACCAGAAACAAAAGTGGAAAAGATATCAAAGAAACTCCAAACTAGATGCAACCAGGTTCTTAGGATTTTTCTGGTAAATGTTATGGTAATAATCTTTAGTCAAAAATCTTTATTTCGCTTAAATTAGAACCAGAACAAATTCCTGAAAACAGAAAATTCTAAAATTTCTCCCAACAATTTAATAATACTAGCATTACCAAATCCAAAAAAGTTCAGAAAAAAAAAAACAAAACTAGAACTTTCCTGGAACTTTTGTTTCTTGCCTTTTCCCTGAAACATTTTTCCTTAAGGTGTGAATCCCTCTCATTCCTAAGGCTCCAATGGCAACTTTTCAAGGTCCTTCCCTGAACACTCCCTTGAATAATGCTGTTCCAGGCACTTGCTATCCAATTCAACCAATTTTATTTTACTTGTTGAATCACATTGTGAACTTATTTTACCTTTCCCCCTTCCTTTTTTTTAACATGAGTATTGTGTATCTCTGGCCACTGGAGGGTAAACTCTGTGAAGACACAGCTGAAACCTCAGTGTTTTGAACACTGTTGACCATACACTGTTGACTCAATAGATACTTGTAAATTTTTTGTTTATCATTTATGAATAAACATGTAAACATATGATAGATAAAAATTAGATACTAATGAACAATTTCATTTTAAGCATAATTATATATATTTTTATATGACCATAAATTAAATACAGCAGTACACTAAAAGGATAATAGATCATAAACTGATTATGATTTATCCTACAAAAGCAGGGATAGTTGCTTCATCATTAGTAACTCTATCATGTAATTGCTCACATACACATGTTAAAGATAAAAATATGGTTATTGGTATAGATATAATTTAAAGCATTTTATAAAATTCAGCAAATATTCATAATTGAAACATTTAGTAAAATAGCATATGATGATGCTGATGACTATGGAAGTAAAAGTGAGGTTTTGTGTGATATTTTGTCATACTCTTGTTGGATATACCACAAGTTTATGGATGTTGATGTGGTCTGGGGAACTACAAAGATTGACCAGGACACTTGAGAGGGAAGCTTAAATTCAAACTTCGCATGGGTAGCCCTCCCTTCTGAGATTCCTGAAGTAGCTATGCATCCTGTAAATGTTAATAAGTGGAATCAATGGGAAAAGATATTAATTTGACTGATACTCTATAACCCCCCATATAAGCTTTTTGGAAGTTGGACTGGACTGTGAGGCTTGGTCTATAGGAATATGAAGTCCCCAAACTCTAAGAAAAAGCACAAGGTATAGGAGACTCAGGTGAGGCCAAGAAGTTTTCTATGCAAATGTAAGAAAAAGGCAACCTATCCAGGCCTTTTGAGAGAAAAGACTTAAATTTTAAGTCCCCAAATTAAAAAATAAATTATTAATGGGAACATAATGTGCCAATTGGTAAAAATATTAAAATATTTTAAGAACCTGATGTAATTTAAAAACCAGAACAAAAGTAGAAATATAGTTTGCTAAAACAGAATTGAATCCAGAAACAGGACCAAATTTTAAAATAATATTTCAGATCTGAGGGGAAAATACAGTATTAGGATAAATGACTAGTCATATGTGAAAAATGTTAAATTCTTACTTTATTCCTTATACCAGAATAAATGCCATATTCATTTCTAAATTAAATATGAAAATTGAATTATTAAAAGTTCTAGAAGAAAAGGGAAATGGAAATAAAACAAATTTTATGTATGTCAAACTCTTTCTAATACTGATGTAAAACCAGAAAAAAGCCCCACAAAATTAATTTTAAAAATATAAACACTACTTGCAATAAAAACATGGCAGCATGTTTAACAGACAAATAACAAACTGGGAAAATGTGTAATATTTGACAGTCAACTAAGCTGCTCCTACACATCATTAAGAAAAAGTTACTGTTGGACACCTGGGTGGTTCAGTTGGTTAAGCAGCTGCCTTCAGCTCAGGTAATGATCCCAGGGTCCTGGGATCGAGTCCCACATGGGGCTCCTTGCTCAGCAGGGAGCTTGCTTCTCCCTCTGCCTCTGCCTGCCACTCTGCCTGCTTGTGCTCTCTCTCTCTCTCTCTCTGACAAATAAATAAAATCTTAAAAAAAAAGTTACTGTCTAATAGAAATAGAAAAACTATATGAATATATAATTTAAAAATAAATGCATATCACCCATAATCATTATTAGCAATCAAACAGGCAAAAATTATAATAAAGGTATCATTTTTTGTCTATAGAAGCAACTTTTCCTTTTCCCAAACATAATAATAATAATAATGACATAATGATAATAATAATGATGATGGAGGAAATCAGGCCTTTTAATTGACTATTAGGATTTCTGACATAAATTCATAAACTGTCATTTGAAACTACCCATATTGGACACCTGGGTGGTTCAGTTGGTTAAACATCTGCCTTTGGCTCAGGTCATGATCTCAGGGCCCTGTGTTGGGCTCCCTGCTCAGAGGGGAGTCTGCTTCTCCCTCTGCCTCCTCCCCACCCAACCCTGTTTGTGCTGGCTCTTTCACTCTCACTCTCAAATACATAAATATATCATATTATATTTATATATAATATAACTATAAGTATTTATATTTTATATTTTGTATATATAAATAAAATTACCTACATATCACAATTATGAAATGGGCATATATTGAAATTCTACTTATGGGAATTTGTATCAATTAAATAATCTGATAAGTGCAAAGACATGTGCATAAGGATATACATCTCAGTACTGTTTTTTAATAGAAAAAATGAGATGTAACTGAAATGTCCACAACTTTGAACCACGTACAGAGATGTTGGACATGTTTGCAAAGGAATTCTATGCAGTCATGATACACAAAGCGATAAATGTGTATAATTTCCCCCTGCCTCTGTACATACATTGCTCTTCATTTACCTCTTTTTTATATACAGATTTTTTAACAGACATTGATTATAATTACTGGTTATAATTTACAATGGAAATCTTTATGTGTAGAAAGATACATAAATATCTTTAATCAGAAAAAATAAGAATAGCAATAAAATGGATAAGAAAAGACTTGTCTTCAAGATATTAAATCACAGGGGCACTTGGGTGGCTCAGTGGGTTAAAGCCTCTGCCTTTGGCTCAGGTCATGATCTCAGGGTCCTGGGATCAAGCCCTGCATAGGGCTCTCTGCTCAGCGGGGAGCCTGCTTCCCCCTCTCTCTCTGCCTGCCTCTCTGCCTATTTGTGATATCTCTCTCTGTCAAATAAATAAAATCTTTAAAAAATATTAAATCACAGTACAAGGTTTTAAAAATTTATATAATTTTGGCACTGATATAGGAATCAACACACAGGTCAAGCAGAATTGATATATATTTTTTAAGATTTTATTTATTTATCTTACAGAGAGAGAGATCACAAGCAGGTAGAGAGGCAGGTGGGGGGGGGCGCGGGGGAAGCAGGGTCCCTGCTCAGCAGAGATCCCAACTCAGGGCTCCATCCCAGGACCTTGAGATCATTACCCAAGCTGAAGGCAGAAGAAGCTCCAACCCACTGAGCCACCCAGGCGCCCCCAGAATTGATATTGTTGATATTTAAATACAGAGAGTTGGTATTTAAAATATGCCAAAAGACATACCACAGATAAATTAGGGGAAAAGATGGATTATTCACCAAATGGTAAAGAAAAATGTGTCAACTTTGATCCCTTTTTCTTTTTTTTTTATCATACACTATATTCCACATATCAGAATAACATCTTAAATCTGAAAATGAAGTAACAGGAAATTGAGTGACTTTTGATCTGTTTGGAGGATTAAGAATTATTTGCTTAATATGAAAGCAATGGAAGTTGTCATAGAGGAAAATAACAGTTTATCTAAGTACATCAAATTTTAAAGCATTGTGTGCAGAGAAAACACACTTTTAGAAATAGATTACTTTCTTGGGCGCCTGGGTGGCTCAGTTGGTTAAGCAACTGCCTTCGGCTCAGGTCATGATCCCGGAATCCCGGGATCGAGTCCCATATCGGACTCCCGACTCTGCGGGAAGTCTGCTTCTCCCTCTGACCTTCTCTCCTCTCATTCTCAGTCTCTCGCTCTCTAATAAAAAAAAAAAAAAAAAAAAAAAAAATCTTTAGAAATAGATTACTTTCTTTATTTAAACAATCAAATGTGAAGGCAGAACAAAGACAATTCATTCATGAAAAAACTCATTACCCCAGTGTCTTCCATAGGAAGATACATATTGAGGATGTATTTTTAAAAAATGCATGAACACAACAGACAAGAAGCAGTAAAGAGATCCAAGATTAAGTTGATCTCTTTATATATATAGTAGGCCAAAAGATAAGTCTTGAGAGAAAGATGCTCCACAGAATAATTATTATGATGAAGACTTTAGAAGAAATAAAATATGAAAAAAGCCTAAAAACACTGGGAAGAAAAAACAGGCAATCATAAACTTCGGGAAAAACAAACAACTGTAATTGAAAGCCACAGATCAATTGTAACCCAAGCAAGTCCAAGACAAGGCAAGAAGACTTTGGCGTTCAATAGAAAAATATAATGGAATGTATGTTCATATCTTCTGCCCATTTCTCAACTGATTATTTGTTTTTTGGGTGTTGAATTTGATAAGTTCTTTATAGATCTTGGATACTAGCCCTTTTCCTGATATGTCATTTGCAAATATCTTCTCCCATTCTGTAGGTCGCCTTTTCATTTTTTTGACTGTTTCCTTTGCTATGCAAAAGCTTTTTATCTTGATGAAGTCCCAATAGTTCATTTTTGCCTTTGTTTCCCGTGCCTTTGGAGACATGTCTAGCAAGCAGTTGCTGCAACCGAGGTTGAAGAGGTTGCTGCCTGTATTATCCTCTAGAATGTGGATGGATTCCCATGTCACATTTAGGTATTTCATCCATTTTGAGTTTATCTTTATCTATGGTGGAAAAAATGGTCCAGTTTCATTCTTTTGCATATGTCTGTCCAATTTTCCCAGTACTATTTATTGAAGAGACTGTCTTTTCTCCATTGGATATTCTTTCTTGCTTTGTTGAAGGTGAGTTGACCATAGAGGCTGAGGCATCCATTGACAGATGTATGGATAAAGAAGAATATATATACACACACACTTTGGAATATTACCTAGCCATCAGAGAGCATGAATACTTACCATTTACATTGATGTGGCTGGAACTGGAGGGCATTATTCTGAGTGAAATAAGTAATCAGAGAAAGGCAATTATCATATGGTTTCACTCATATGTGAAATATAAGAAGCAGGGCAGAGGACCATAGGTGAAGGGAGGGAAAACTAAATGCAAAGTCATCAGAGAGGGAGAAAAACCATGAGAGACTCTTAACTATAGGAAACAAATGAGGGTTGTTGGAAGGGAGGTGGGTAGGAGAAGCATAATTGGATGATGGGCATTTAGGAGGGCACATGATGTGATGAGCACTGTGTGTTATATGCAACTGATAAATTATCAAACATTATATCTGAAACTAATGATGCACTATAAGTTGGATAATTGAATATAAATTAAAAATAAAGTATACTGAAATTAAAAAATAAACAGAATGAAGTGTTATAGTAAAAATAAAAATAGAATTGCATTGCAAACATGAATATGAGAATTGTAGAATAAAGCATGTATTAAAAAATAAAAAGCATGTATTAATTTTTTCCCCCAACATAACAAAAGAAAAGCAATTAGTAACTCCAGGAGAAAACTACAATTCAAGAAAAGCATGATGTAAATATGAAAGACAATAAACACTATACTTTTAGATACCCACTAGGCTTTAACAAAGATGAATATTCTGAGTGATACTGGAGTTCCAACACTGAAAGTATGGGAAAGGAGGTGTAATTATAGAAAACTACATGACTTTGTAGTGAATTTTATCTATCTAGTCATAAACACATCAATGTTTATTTCATTTTTTAGAACCAACATACGGATAAAGCAAGAAACTTAATAAATGGTGCAAAATACATAATTGAGAGAGTGGAGAAAGAGAATGAGATGACAGAGTCTTGGATAAGTTCACTTATAAGTTACAAGGGGATCAAAAAGTACTTATTGCCCATTGATTTAAGAAAATGATTTAAAGATCTAATAATAAGCAATAGAGGAAGTAAAGATGGGTTTACAAAACTAACTGGACATAGAGATCGAAGTGGAAGAAAGCATAAATTAGCAAATTCTTCATTTATTAGGGATTCAATTGATGAGATTTTTTATTACGAGCAAATTATTTAGACATCTAGATGTGAATGCCTGAAGAAATAAAAATAGAACTGGCAAAATGGGGTTAACTCAGAAAAGTACCCTTGAGATATGGGAGGAATGAGCATGAAACTGTTGCTACTCAGGTTAAACATGTAAATTTCCTTATTGTGATATTACTTATAAATGAAGTAAAAATGCAAAAAGCATGCTGGAAAAATATTTGCCACACCTAGGATATCTTCAGGGTGAAAAATATAAACATCTTTTAATTAAATAAAAAATGAATATGCCAATTTTTAAAAGAAATGAATCTACACTAATAATTAACAAAAGCAAAAATATAGACAATACATACAAAAATATTTCATCCACCAAATAGTTCAATATGTCAATTAAGCAAAAAATATGGTACTCTTTTAAAGTAATTAAGTTTTCAAGATGGGACTGGGGAAGGAGACAAACTATATGAGACTCTTAATCTCAGGAAACAAACTGAGGGTTGCTAGGAGGTGAAGAGGGAGGGATAGGGTGGCTGGGTTATGGACATTGGGGAAGGTATGTGTTATGGTGAGTGCTGTGAATTGTGTAAGACTGATGATTCACAGACTTGTACCCCTGAAACAAATAATACATTGTTTAATAAAAATTAAATGTTATTTATTTAACAAAAAATTAAGTAATTAAGTTTTCAAATTATTTTAAAATATAATACCAATGCTCTGATAGGGACAGTAATGCATATATTTCTACAAATTGAAGTTGGTAATGTTAAATGGTCAAAAAATAGTAATTTTATCTAGTAAGCTTGACCCAATAAATTTAGTTTTAGAAACTCACCTTACAGATCTAATACTATCCACTTGAAAATTCATAAATAAACATATTCATTTCAATATTATTTATAATAGTCAATATTTGAAAATAATGACCAAGTAAATGATGAAATATGGATGAAGGGCTAATAAATGTTTTCTTAGATGATATAAAAAGTGAGAAAAGCACATACAATGTAAGATTGAGAAAAACTTCTTACAATCTCAATTTTAATGTGTTTCTATTACCGTACATATTTAAGTAGTTTCTTTACATAATGCATACATTATGTATATAATTAAATTTGTATGTATGAATGTGTAAATGAATTAGGAACAATTATAATATGCTAATATATCTGAGTGGCTTGTTTATGGTTAATATTTATCATGTTTATATTTCTGTTTCAATTTTTTTTTAAGATTTTACTTATTTATTCAAGAGAGCATAGCAAGAGAGATAGCAAGAGAGATAGAGAGAGCATGAGCAGTGGGGAGAGAGAAAAGCAGACTCCCCACTGAGCAGGGAGCACAACCAGTGGGAGTGGGAGAGGGAAAAGCAGGGTCCCTGCTGAGCACAGAGCCTGATGTGGGACTGGATCCCAGGATCCTGGGATCATGACCTAAGCCAAAGCCAGACACTTAACCAACTGAGCCACTCAGATGCCCCTATGCTTTAAAGTTTTAAATGTGTCCTTTTATAATATAACCAGACAGAATACTTAATATTTATAACATATAAACTAAATTTAATACAATAAAAATAAAGTTTATTTCATAAAGTCAAATATACATTACCTAATAACTCTGTACTTAGCTCAAATCATATCACTTAAATTGAGCTGCAGATTATTTTCAAGGACTTTATAAGACTTACTGAAAAATGACTAGATATAACTAATTCATCACTTTTTATGTAACAAACCCCTTATTCATAAATAGAATTGAGTGGTCTCCAAACATTTGATCAAAAATTAGTAGAGGTTTAATTAATGAAGTTTTATTGGCCCCAAAGAAAGTTTTAATTATCTATTTAGGCTTAATTTACAGATATACAATTTCTCCAGAGACAGCATATATATATTCATAAATTTAAACATCAAATACATTTGTGTTATTTTATTTTCATGAAAATTTAGCAATATGATCCTGGTAATTTTATTTCAGCATCTATTCTGAGGAATTTATCAAGCAAAGGAAAAATAAGGTTTTTAAAAATTCAATTTTAGTGTATCTTAATTAAATCAGTAGACTACATGTTATACATACATACATATAAAAACTAAAATTCTGCTGTAATATTTGTTGTGGTAGAGTTTTATATAAGCATACCTGTTATAAACTTCAACCAAACAGCCTAAAGGGATTGTCTCAGACCATGTACCCAGAGGGAAATATAATTTAAGTTTACCATCCAGAACAAGTTCTTCACAAAAAAGATAAAAGTTAATTAGTGAACTGGAGGCATAAGTAGCTGAATTATTTGAAAATGAAGATATTTCATTTTCTTCTAGTGGAAAGGGGGAGAGAAATAGAAAAAAGTATCTGTAAATGAAAATTTAAAATAGATGGGGCCAATTTCAAGAGGAAATTATAAACTGAATTGAATTTGAGCACTATTTATAGGCCAAAGGGAAATATTACGGGTTTTTGATGGAGGTACAAGATTGGGTCCATGCTTTGTACAGAATATCCCACAGAGATCCTTTGTAAATGCAGCTTCCTTGATTTTAAAATTTAAGAAAAGTATTCTAAGTATAGACATCCATTTGGATAATCCCAATGAGTTTTATCATAGGAAAGGCTCTGAGAAGTCCTGCAGTAAAATATAAAATCTGCTTAAATTTGTTAAACTCAGTTTTGGTTAAATATATTTCATCGGAAATTAGCTTTGGATAATAGCTAATCTTCTACATCATCTTTGGAAACAGCTGCTTCATAATGACATCCCTGTACTCTACAATGCAGCGTGTAATTAAATAACAGTAGAAGTCTTTACAGTATGCAGCATTCTTATGGTTTACCAAGGGTACTTATTTTTAGAAATTTCCTACATTTATCACTTCCTGATCACTTCTTGATCTTAATCTTGTCTTTTTACATAAAAAATTAGTAAGCCTGATTATGTAAAAAGTAAATTTGAATAAATTAAGAAGCATTTAAAAAGCACCTGAATTATTATTATAAAATAGTAAGTAGTTTTTTATGAGATTTGTTATTGTCTATGAATTCCCTTACAGGAATTAATAATAAATTTTAAACATCAAAACTCCAAAAAAATTTCCCCATGTAAATCCATGGGAATTATTTCCAAATCTTAAATCAAACCCTATAATCTCTACTTGCCTGCCCCACAAAAAAAAGTCCATAACCACTAAAAACACCTATTCCATACAAACTAAAACTATAATTTAAGATTTCTGAAGGGTTTAATTCATATTTTATACTCAGAATTGATTTTGTGAGAATAAAAGAGTATTTTGCTACATCACTTGCTCTGTGCAGAGCATTGTTCACATAGGCAGAATCAGAAAAAGGAAATATTAACATCTTTGAATGTCGGTGTTGGAAATACATCTTAGACTATTGACAATTTTGTCTGAAAGAGCTTTCTGAGCACCTCATGAATTAGGAGAATGAACATGGCCTTGAAAAGTTAGACTTTCTCTTGGAAAGTCATATTCACAATGACTTGTCATCTCCTATTGTAAAACTCCCTCTCTGTTGAAGTTCTCTTGGGTCTTTATTTTCAGTATTAGAAGAGACCAAACTCATTATGGCATTTAACACCTTCAACTAGACAGCAACTTGGCACAGAAAAAAGAGCAGCCAGTGTTATATTTGCCATTAAACACAGGCACCTTTTAAACTATTCAGAGTGCAATTTTATTAAGCAAAAGGCATATTATTGGCCTAGGGCCATTTACTATAAATATTTCCTGCTCAAGATCAATTGATGTAAAACATCTTGAATAATGCTAAAGGAAATATAAAACATACCCTAAATATCAGATGATATAAAGATTACATAAATATTAGAAGTTAAATTATTTCTAAGTCCTATTTTGTGTGTAATCTGAATATTGTTGATATAGTTATATAGAATACAATCCCAGATATAACAAGAATGTTGAATTTATACAATATAGAGGATATGCAAATTTCTCTCTTCTCTAGTGCCCTCAGAGAAGCCCCAAGAAACAAATCAATTTTTGGCTTAAGAGAAAATGTGCTTTTCCCTTCAAATTTGGGAACACTAACCAATCAATACCATTTTGGATGTCCTTTTTTGTCTTCATTACTCTGAACTAAGAATTCTAAAAGTTAAGCAATGGTAAAGGAGAAAAATTGAACACACTATAATAAAATTTTACTGAAGCCAAAAGCTCATTTCAGTGGTTACAAAGTGGTTAACATCAATTTGTTGGAAGATAGTAATTCGGTTGTTCTTGACTTGTTCCCAAAAGGATACAGAGCAATAAGACTTCATAAGAATATGAAAAAAAAGGAGGCATAACTACTATGGGTGAATGAGAAACTGACAGTTCTTAGTTCTCATTTTAAAAGCAAATCTTTTATGTACTGAAGATATAAATTTATAAATGTTTGTTAGATATCATTTCTTCCTTTCCAATGTAGTTTTAGCATTGATGCTTAAAGAAAGAAAAACATATCTGGGGCTCACATAATATGTATATGTATAGGCATATAGGAAAATTCTTTTGATTTGTAAATACGTTTTCCCCCCAAATACTTTTATTTAATTTTTTCAGTGTTACAAGATTAATTGTTCCTGCACCACACTCAGTGCTCCATGAAATACATGCCTTCCTCAATACCCACCACCAGGACTGCCCAACCCCTACCCCTGCCCCTCCAAAACCTTCAGTGTGTTGCTCAGAGTACAGCCTCTCATGGTTCATCTCCCTCTCCGATTTCTCCCATTTACCCTTCCTTTCCTTCTCACAATGCCCTCCATGTTTTTCCTTATGTTCCACACATAAGTGAGACCATAAGATGATTGACTCTCTCCACTTGACTTATTTCACTCTGCATAATCTCTTCCAATTCTATCCATGTTGATACAAAAGGTGGGTATTCATCCTTTCTGATGGAGGCTTAATATTCCATTGTGTATATGGACCATATCTTCTTTATCCATTCATCTGTTGAAGGGCATCTTGCTTCTTTCCACAGTTTAGCAATTGTGGCCACTGCTGCTATGAACATTGGGGTGCATGTGGCCTTTCTTTGTACTGCATCTGCTTCTTTGGGGTAAATACCCAGTAGTGCAATTGCAGGGTCATAGGGTAGCTCTATTTTTGATTTCTTGAGGAAACTCCACACTGTTTTCCAAAGTGTCAGCACCAACTTGCATTCCCACCAACAGTGTAAAAGGATTTCCCTTTCTCCACATCCTCTCCAACACTTGTTTACTGTCTTGTTGATTTTGGCCATTATAACTGGTGTAAGGTGGTATCTCAGTGTGGTTTTGATTTGAATCTCCCTGATGGCTAAAGATGATGAACATTTTTTCATGTGTCTGTTAGCCATTTGTAGGTCTTCTTTGGAGAAGTTCAGCTGTTCATGTCTTCTGCCCATTTTTTGATATGAGTATCCATTTTCTGAGTGTCGGGTTTGAGGAGTTCTTTATAGATCTTAGATATTAGCCCTTGTCTGTAGTGTCATTTGCAAATGTCTTCTCCCATTCTGTGGGTTGCCTGTTTGTTTTGTGGACTGTTTCCTTCACTGTGCAGAAGCTTTTTATCTTGATGAAGTCCCAAAAGTTCGTTTTTGCTTTTGCTTCCTTTGCCTTTGGAGACATGTCCTGAAAGAAGTTGCTGTGGCTGATCTTGAAGTGGTTACTACCTATGTTCTTCCCTAGGGTTTTGATAGATTCTTGCCTCACATTGAGGTTTTTTATCCATTTTGAGTTTATCTTCATGTATAGTGTAAGAGAATGGTCAAGCTTCATTCTTCTGTATATAGCTGTCCAATTTTCTCGGCACCATTTATTGAAGAGACTGTCTTTTTTCCCACTGGATATTTTTTCCTGCTTTGTTGAAGATTATTTGACCATAGAGTTGCGGGTCCATATCTGGGCTCTCTATTCTGTTCTACTGGTCTATGTGTCTGTTTTTGTACTGGTACCATGCTGTCTTGGTGATCAAAGCTTTGTAGTAAAGCTTGAAATCAGGCATGTGATGCGCCCAGCTTTGTTTTTCTTTTTCAACATTTCCTTAGCAATTCGGGGTCTTTTCTGGTTCCATACAAGTTTTAGGATTGTTTGTTCCAGCTCTTTGAAAAAAACCGGTGAAATTTTGATTGGGATGGTGTGGAAAGTATAGATTGCTCTGGGCAGTATAGACATTTTTCAAAAAATTTTTTTTTATTAACATATAATGTATTATTTACCCCAGGGTACATGTCTGTGAATCATCAGGCTTACACATTTCACAGCATTTGCCATAGCACATACCCTCCCCAATGTCCATATCCCTACCACCCCCCCCCACCTCCCAGCCACCCTTAGTTTGTTTCTTGAGTTTAGGAGTCTCTTATGGTTTGTCTCCTTCCCCATCCCATCTTGTTTCATTTCTCTTCCCCACCCCCCCATAACCCC
>CM052802.1:59331967-59379153 GCA_028533885.1 Nasua narica
CTAACTAGGTCTCTAGCCGTCGGTACTGTCTCTTGTTCTTTTTTTTATGGTGAGTTTTTTCGCCTTTTCATTTTATTATGTTAAGAATAGATGAGTGAGAGAGAAAAGTACTCTGGAGTTCCTCAGTTCTCACTGATTGATGAACTTGGTCTTGGCTGGATATTCTCACTGATCTTCTGGGGAGGGCCCTTTACAATTTGATTTTAAGATGTCTTTGCCCGAGGCGGAATTGCCCCACCCTTGCCCAGGGCGGGGCCAAGCAATTCACTCAGGTTCGCTCTTGGGAGTCTTTGTTCCCTTAGTGCTTTCCGTACCGCCCTGGAGGCCGGGAATGCAAATGGCGGCTCCAAGTCTCTACTGGAGGAGCTGAGTGCTGGAGTCCCCGCGCCTCAGCGTGCCCTCAGAGGAAAGCAGTCAGTCACTCCCATCTCACGGGTCTGCACAAGCTCCGAGCTCAGCCATCAGTGACAGCGCGCCTCTATCTCTGGCGCACGGCCCCGTCTGGAGTCTCCAAACCCAGCAGATTCCTGCTGAGCACTGCTACACCGCTCCTCCCCAAGGAGGAAGGAGGGGGTCTCTCCGGAATGCCTTATGTGGTCCCCGCTGGAAGGGCCGCGGCCACGGTCTAGGGTAAGCCCCAGCTGAAAACTCACTGCGCGGCTCTTTCTCTCCCGCCGGCTTCTCCGCCCCGATATCTGGGAGCTCTGCCTCACTCAGCCACCCCCAGTCTCTTTATGATCTCGCGGGTCCTGAAACCACTCTGTTCCCGCGAGGGCCAGACTTCCGGCCTAGCCTCTGGAGCAATACCTAGTCCCGCAGCGGAGGAGACTAAAAGTTCCGATTTTGTGCTCTGTGGCTCTGCGGCTGCAGGGAGCCGGCCCCTTCCCCCGCGGTCTGTCTTCCTGTTGCTTTGGAATCACTTTTCCAAACGTCCTACCTTTCTGAAAGTGGTCGATTTTCTGCTCCTAGAATTGCTCTTCTTCCTCTCTTCTCTCTCCTGTTGAGTATGCTGGCTTTTAGAATGATTTAATAACTAGGTAGATGAACTTCTGGGATCCGACTCTATCCCAACCTCCTACTTCTCCGCCATCTTGCTCCATTCCCCAGTACAGACATTTTAACAATTTATTCTTCCAATCCATGAGCATGGAATGCTTTTCCACCTGTTTTTGTCTTCTTCAATTTCTTTCATGAGTGTTCTGTAGTTCCTTGAGTACAGATTCTTTACCTCTTTGGTTAGGTTTATTCCCAGGTATCTTATGGTTCTTGGCGCTGCAGTAAATGGAATCAGTTCTCTAATTTACCTTTCCATATTTTCATTGTTAGTGTATAGGAAAGCAACTGATTTCTGTCCATTGATTTTGTATTCTACCACATTACTGAATTGCTGTATGAGTTCTAGTAGTTTGGGGGTGGAGTCTTTGGGTTTCCCATATAAAGTATCATGTCCTCTGTGAAGAGAGAGAGTTTGATTTCTTCATTGCCAATTTGAATATCTTTTATTTCTTTTTGTTGTCTGATTGCTGTCTCTAGGACTTCTAGTACTATGTTGAACAAGAGTGGTGAGAGTGGGCATCCTTGTCATGTTCCTGATTTCAAAGGGAAGACTATCAGCTTTTTCCTGTTGAGAATGATTTTTGCTGTGGGCTTTTCATAGATAGATTTTACGATGTTGCGGAATGTTCTTTCTATCCCTATACTTTGAAGTGGTTTAATCAAGAACGGATGCTGAATTTTGTCAAATGCTTTTTCTGCATCAATTGAGAGGACCATTTGGTTCTCTCTTCTCTTGTTGATTTGTTCTATCACATGGATTGATTTGCAAAAGTTGAACCACCCTTGCATCCCAGGGATAAATCCCACCTGGTCATGATGAATAATCTTTTTAATGTGCTGTTGGATCCTAATGACTAGGATCCTGTTGAGAATCTTCGCCTCCATATTCATCAGGGATATTGGTCTGAAATTCTCCTTTTTGATGGGGTCTTTGCCTGGTTTGGGGATCACGGTAATGCTGGCTTTGTAGAAAAAGTCTGGAAGTTTTCCTTCTGTTCTGTTTTTTGAAACAGTTTCAGGAGAATAGATATTATTTCTTCCTTGAATGTTTGGTAGAATTCCTCAGGGAATCCGTCAGGTACTGGACTCTTGTTTTTTGGGAGGTTTTTGATCACTACTTTAATCCCGTTACTAGATATTGGTCTATTCAGGTTGTCAATTACTTCCTGTTTCAGTCTTGGGAGTTTATAGGTTTCCAGGAATTCTAGGTTGTTTAACTTATTGGCATATAGCTGTTGATAATAATTTTTGATGATTGTTTCTATTTCCTTTGGATTAATCATGATCTCTCCCTTTTCATTCATAATTTTGTTAATTTGGGTCCTTTCTCTTTTCTTTTGGATTAGTTTGCCCAGTGGATTAGTTTGCCCAATCAATCGATCTTATTGATTCTTTTAAAAAACCAACTTCTGGATTCATTGGTGCATTCTGTTTCTCTAGTTTCTAACTCGTTGATCTCTGCTCTAATCTTGATTATTTCCCTTCTCGTGCATGGGGTTGCTTAATTTGTTGTTGATTTTCAAGTTCTTTAAGGTGTAAAGAGAGCTGGTGTATTCGTGATCTTTTAATTTTTTTGAGTGAGGCTTGGATGGCTATATATTTTCCCCTTAGGACCACCTTTGCCATGTCCCATAGGTTTTGGATCTATGTGTCTTCATTCTCATTGGTCTTCATGAATTATTTAAGTTCATCTTTGATTTCCCAGTTGATCCCAACATTCTTGATCAGGTTGGTCTTTAGCCTCCAAGTGTTTGAATTCCTTCCAAACTTTTTCTTGTGGTTGAGTTCCAGTTTCAAAGTATTGTGGTCTGAGAATATGCAGGGAATCATAGCAATCTTTGGTATTGGTTGATTCCTGATTTGTGACCCAGGATGTGGTCTATTTTGGAGAAAATTCCATGTGCACTTGAGAAGAATGAGTATTCTGTTGTTTTAGGGTGGAATGTTCTGTATATATCTATGAGATCCATCTGGTACAATATGTCATTCAAAGCTCCCGTTTCTTTATTGATTTTCTGTTTAGATGATCTGTCTGTTACTGAGAGTGGCATGTTAAGATCTCCTACTATTAATGTATTCATATCAATATGCCTCTTTATTTTGATTAACAGTTAACTTATGTAGTTGGCTGCTCCTATAATGGGGCATAAATATTTACAATTGTTAGATCTTCTTGGAGGATAGACCCTTTAAGAATGATGTAGTGTCCTTCTATACCTCTGAATACAGTCTTTAGCTTAAAATCTAGTTTATCTAATATGAGAATCACTACCCCAGCATTCTTTTGAGGCCTGTTGGGATGCAAGATGGTTCTCCGTCCTTTCACTTTCAGTCTGGATGTATCTTTTGGTTCCAATTGTGTCTCTTGTAGACAGCATATGGAATGTCCTGTCATTTTATCCATTCTGCAACCGTGTGCCGTTTTATGGGATCATTTAGGCCTTTCACGTTGAGAGTGATTATTGAAAGATAAGTTTTTATTGACATCATGTTTGCCTGTGAAGTCCTTGTTTCTATAGATTGTAAATTTCTGTTTTAAGTTACTCATGGATTCTTTCTACTTTTATAGAATCCCCTTTAATATTTCTTGTAGTGCTGGCTTGGTGGTCACATACTCTTTTAATCCTTGCTGGTCTTGGAAGCTCTTTATCTCTACATTCATTTTGAATGTCAGCCTTGCTGGATAAAGTATTCTTGGTTGCATGTTCTTCTCATTTAGTGCCCTGAATATATCATGCCAGCCCTTTCTGGCCTGCCAGGTTTCTGTGGACAGGTCTGATGTTATTCTTATGCTTCTTCCTCTGTATGTAAGAAATCTCTTCACCCTAGCTGCCTTCAGGACCTCTTGTCTAAAATTATAATTTGAAAATTTTACAATTATGTGTCTGGATGTCTTTCTAGACTCATTGATCTTGGTCGGTGTCCTTTCTGCCTCTAGGACACGAACACTTGTTCCGTTCCCCAGACTGGGGAAATTTTCATTCAGAATTTGGTCAGCTATATCTTCTAATCTTCTGTCTTTCTCTACCCCCTCTGGGATTCCAATAATTCTTATATTGGAACGTTTCATGGCATCATTTATTTCCGTCAGTCTCATCTCATGATTCCTGAGCAGTTTGCTCCAGCTCTCCTCCTGACCTTTCTTCCCAACCATTTTACCCTCTAGCTCACTAATTCTATCCTCTGTCTCCATAACTCTAGCTGTTAAACTATTTAGATTAGATTGGATCTCACTGACAGCATTTTTAACATCTGCTATACTGGCTCTCATTTCTTCCCTTAGATATTTTATGTTGTCATTAATGTTTTTCTCCATCCTAGCCATTGCCTGGATAATTGTTACCCTGAATTCCCTTTCTGTCGTACTGTTTATGTCCATGTCCAATAGTTCTTAGGGAGAGGGTGCAGTCTCTGGGCTTTTCCTCTGTTGTGTGTTCCTCCTTCTAGTCATTTTGATGAGAAGTGAATGAGAGGATGTATAGCTGAATATATCGCCCATGATTCAGGCAGGGTGCACCCAGGAAGGTTTTGGAGCAATTGGGATTCATCACCAAAAAGAAAGAGGATAAAAAAAGAGAGAGAGAAAGAGAAAAGAAATCCCAGCCAGAATGGGCCCCCAAAATAAAATTTATAAGTTGTGACATGAACAAACATAAAGACCAACAAAAGTAAATGACAAGAAATAAAAGAACCTAGTCAGAATGAACCTCAAGAATAAGATTTATTTAATACCAGAACAAAAGCAAACACATAGAAACACTGACAGAAGGATAAGATGGGAGGGTGGCTATAACTCCTCGTGGGCAAGGAAGGTTATTTCAGGTCTTCCTGGGCTTATTGTTGTATTAAGCCTCTAGTTGTAATGTTAAGTAGCTTAAAAAAATTAAAAAACAAGAAATGTGAAAACTAGTGAATAATTAAAAAAAATAGAAAGAAAATAAAAAAGAAAAAAAACTTGTATCTCTGAAATATACACGTTTTAGGGTATTATTAGGAGCTTAATATATTGATTTCCCCTGGTGTTGGGGATTTAAAATTTTATAGGGACCCTGTGTTTATTGTCCTTTTGTTTTTGACTTAAATTCTGAGGGAAGGGCCTGCCACATTGTTTTCCAGTCAATCTTGCTTGGGTTGAATCACCCTGCCCCCCCCCCCCCAATCAAGGGGCTGCGCTCTGTGGAAACCAGTTTCTCAGTCTTTCTATCCCTGAAGATTTTTGGCCTTTTGTAGCTTTTTCACCTTTTTGGAGAGTCCAAACAAGGAATCTGCCCATACCCAGACCACTGCACCTACCAGTCTCTCTTTGAGGTGAGTGGTGTCCTTCCTGGGAACCGTGTCCCAGGGAACCTGGTGTCCTTCCAGGCCCGTGCCCACCACCACCCCCTTCCACTAGTTGCTCCTCAGTACGTTTTGCTCTTTTTAAGTGTTTTAAACCAGACTCTAAGTTAATGCTGGTCCCCAACCACCTGGCACTTTCCTTTGGGGGTATTACTGTCCTTGGGTCGCTTCTGGTGTCTCCCTCCCCCTTTTGTTTATCCTCCGATATCAGTTTGAGTGTTCCCACTTTGCTTTGCTTCTCCACTGCTGTCTTCTGCTCCTGTAGAGATCCAGAAGTGAAAAATCTTGCTCCTCAGACTGATTTCATGGGTGTTCAGCATGTTCTGGTAGATATTCAGCTCACTTGAGGGGACAGGTTGTAACATGATCTCCTACTTCTCTGCCATCTTGCCCCCTTCCTCATAAATACGTTTTTTATTTAACAGACTTATCTTAGCATTCCTAACTAGGTTCACAACTTTTTGTAATGATTTTTGACAAATATATATATATATATGTATTTTTTGTAATTTGATGACCCTGAAGCGAATATCTCTTCCAACTAAGCATTTTTTGGGTTTTGTTTTTATTTTTGTTTTTCTGGATACAGAAAGCAAACAATGTAAAGAGAGCAAAAAATAATAGGCAATGAGGAATCGTAGTACAAGAACCTTCATCCCCATATACTCCTTTACCAAGAAGATTGGCACACATGTCATAATTTCCTAAGTAGAATACCAATTCCATAAAGTCACTGAGATAATCCTTCTACTTAGTTGATTTTGACAGAAACCTTTAAATTGTGTCTAAGAATAACTTATTGATCTGCCAACTAAGTTAAAGTTAAAATGAAGTCTAATAAAAGCTAATATATCGATCCTCAAACTTCAACTTAATTATTCGAATAGACATAACATAGGAGAGAAAGAATGAAGATCAGTATTTAGGTTGGTTCTTCTTACTTATCAGGTGAAGCCAACCTGGGGCCTGTGGAGAAGTCATGTACTCTCTCTAGAACTTAGTTGTTTTTTTTTTTTTTTTAAAGTAAAACTCTCCTTACTGCAGGTTTGGTGTGAGACTGTTATATCTTTCTGTCAACTGAAAGCACTGTACAAATAAAAGCATGTATTATTTACCAAAAAGATAAAGGGCAAATCAGCTCTACCCCTATATACCCTTCAGTAAAACTTAGGATAAGTAATGGTGGTTATTACCTCTATTTCAGAAAGAAAATGGGAGTTTGGGATGGACAGCACTGGAACAAAAGAATATAGCATTAAACATCTATCATTAAACCTAGAGAAATATATACACTTATTTCACATACTCCTAAAAAAGATATGAAGGAGTTTACACATCTAAATATTGAAAATCTGAAAAGGGATGATTAAAAATAAAAAATTGAAGAACAATCACTCCTAAGGAGCCAGGAAATAATAATATTTTCCAAATCTGTTATGACTTATTTAGTGTAGTTGATATTCAGATTCCATCTGAGCTGTAGCAAAGTGGTTGATATGGAAAAATTGAGTGAGATCAATTTCCCACAGCTGGTGTGCACTTCATGAAAGACATTCTGGAAAACCTTGTACCCGGTGTTGCGGGGTCTTACACACTCCCCAAGGAGTCTTCTCCATTTCACCTACACTCTTCTGTTTCAGCCATGATTCTAGATTGCTCACAATGAAAAAGTCACCTCATCCTGGACTTTATTCTGATCGAGGCTAGTCAGTCTATGTCCCTCAATTTACCCTATCCCACCTGAAAATATCTGTACATTTTCATCTCTTCTTTCTTTCTTCCTCTACTGAGTTAGAGAAATATAAAACCCCTCCTGTTTTCCAAGGCTCCTGTGATCTTGATTGTCTTCTAGTCCCCTTGTGCCATCAATCTCTGTCCTCATTGTGTTTCAAACTCTCTCTCCACCGGTTCCTTCTTCTCTACTCAACAAGTTATTGATCTCTCTTATCTCAAAACAACATTTTCTGATTTTTGCTCATCCTGAGGTAGTGAGACTACAACTTAGGAGGGAAACTGAATTAACCTCAAATACCAGTTACCTATTAGCTACCTAGATTCTCCACCCCACACCTAATATTCAGCTTGAGTCCTATTTTTGTTTTCCTTGCCTTCCAACTGTGTTTGAATCTAGCACATTATATCACTGTGCAGATTTTCTTTACAATATTTTTGCTTTGACATCTTTCTGTTGGCTCTTTACACAATCATATGAATATACGTTTTGATTGCTTCTTTTCTGAATTGTCATAGCTTACTAAATGGTCTTTCCATACCTAACTTCTCTGTCTCTGATCTATATTTTATATTATTATAAGAATAGCTTTCCCATATCACACTTCTCATCTAATTTTTGTTTTTAAAATCTCAGTGATAGCATTGCTTGAGAAATACATTATAAGCTAAGCAAGGCATTTGAGGGATCCTACAAACCCCAAATGAGCTTTCTAATTCTCCCTGCAACTGAGCGCCACCTACTCTCACCTCACAATTGCAGTTGCAATTCAGTAAACTTGGCCTGTACTTTCCTGCCTCTGTGCCTATGATCAGAATTTTTGATACCAAAGATCACCCTTTTAAACATCTCCAATCCCAGAATGTCTTTGATGCATCTTTAAAGACTTCCTTTAAAGTCTTCCTCTCCCAGTTAGTGTTTTAGGTTCCCCAGCCAGAACTTTCCCCCATTTTTAAATTTTTCAGAACACTCTTTTTTGACATTTACCTTCTATCTTATCCTATACTTCTTTATCCAGGAAAAGTATCTTTTCTTGGCTGGTAGACTCAAGCTCGTCAGTATCAGAGATCGTGTCAATTTTCTCCTGCCTCAATTCTCATCAAATTCTTTTGCTTTGAAAATACTTGGATTCAATTAAAAGTAAATGAATGTTGCCTTTGCACCTATCTACAGAATAAAGAATAAGGAATCAATTCTCCCTTTCCTCTCACATCAAAAGAGACGTTCACATTTTGCAGCCTATTCATGCACACCTACACACACAAAGAGCCCATGAGATCTCATCAACCTAAGAAGTGAAATCTTGTGCCAAAGTGATGTTTACGTGGTGGGTGAAAAGAAAGTACTGGATGACAGGAAGGATGACAAGTCAAGTGAACCAAATCTGAAGTGGTAATTTTTACAACCTGAATAATCTGCTCTCCATATGTTTCCTGCAAATCCTAGGAAAGGTATTATAACCGTGATCTTTGCATTAAAGGAGAACATATAAGGATTCACCTCTTAGCAAGAATAAATTTAGAAATAGAGAAAGAAAAGGAAAGCTTTTTGGCAACCTTTCCTAAAAGTGTGTGCAAAGCTGAAACCAAATGGAGAGAGGAATCTGTCAACCTTTATCACACACCACATGCAAAGTCATCACACATCATAATGCTTTCATATCATATGTTCATTTCACATTCTCAGACAGGGCACCACATAGTTAAGCTTCTGGCAGCTGGAGAAATTACAATGTAGCAGTGGTCTACCCATAGAGTTCAGTCTTCCTTTAGAGTTCTTGGCTTCAATAGCTTGAGACAAATAGAAAGAATTAGGCTCATAAGTTGAATCTGGACTGTGACCTAAATTAATTTTTCTTACATAATTTTTTAGAAAAGTTCCAACTGCTTGAAGTCAAAGAAATTCTGTACACTCTAAAGTAGGAAAAGGAAGATGAATTCACCTTTCTATGGAGGTATTAATGCAAATTTTCATATTCCTAATATGTGACTTTGTCTTCCCTTTTGTCCCATTAGTCCTCATTGTCCCTCATTTGTCCCATCATAAGCAGAGGGATATGTGCTACCATTTGGGGAAGAGGTATTTTAGGTGATTTGTTCGCATCTCAAGGAATGATTTTATCATCATCATCTTCAGATATAGCCTTTTTTGGTAATTTTTTTGAGACATTGTCCCCTTTTATTAGAAAATATGAGTATTTTTTTTCATAGTCTTATAAAGTACTTTAATTATCAGCTCCCACATACTGCTCTGGAAATAGTACATCAAAGATGTTAATGAGAACCTATTTTTTTTAAGAATTGTATTCTCGATCAGGGGCACCTGAGTGGTTCAGTGGGTTAAAGCCTCTGCCTTCAGCTCAGGTCATGGTCTCAGGGTCCTGGGATCGAGCCCCGCATCAGGCTTTCGGCTTGGTGGGGAGCCTGCTTCCCTCCTCTCTACCTGCCTCTCTGCCTACTTGTGATCCCTCTCTCTCTGTCAAATAAATAAACAAAAATCTTTAAAAAAAAAAAAAGAATTGTACTCTCGATCAGACAGAGGCCATTGTTCTTGCCCCTTTATCTTTTTAGCTAACAGAAGACCTAATAGCAGAATAAGCAAATTGCTAATATATGTCTACATGCCTTCTTCTGGTCGTATTGGAGTAGTGGTGTAACAGCAAGAGCATGTTTTTGGCATGATGGTCTGGGTTTGTTTGATTCCTAGCTTCTCTTCTTCATTTCTATATGATATTGAACAAGTTACTTAGAACATTTATTTTGCATCTATTTAATCATCTGTGAAATGAGGATAATAAAGCTTACCTTCAAGTTGTCCTACGGATTTAATAACATGACATGAATAAAAGTGTCTGATATACTCATTAAACAGTAAATCCCTTCTTCTGTTCTGCTTTCCCCACCCCCATTATAAAGTTAATTCAAACACTCTTTTGACTTACAGATAGGTTATAAACTCAGACCCAATGTTCAAGTTTATCTCCCCTCTGGTCCTCTCTGGACCCATCTCTGTGCTATGTCTATTTTTAAAGTACTGCATTGTCTTTCACCTTTTAAAAAAGAAATACTTATCTAAAAAAAAAGTGCCAGTATACAAACTACTTAAACCTGCAATACCTCACTTAATTCTCATAAAAATTATCCAAAATAGATTTTATTTATCTTTAATCTATAAATGAGGAAACTAAGGTTAAAAGGGCTAAGTGACTTTCACAATACTACAAAGGTGGAGCAAGGTTAAGTGGTTTCTCAAAAACCAAAACATGAATAAGTAGCAATTCTGGGAATCGAACCCAGGTTTTCCAATCTCAAATTGAGTGACCTTTCTCCTCTTCCATCCTACAGAGCTTGACTTCAGACAGTACCCTCTTAATATACTTCTATATTGGAGTTTGGAAGAACAAACTTTAATATACTTTTATCATTTTCATATTAAACTCAATATACTTTAATATACTTCTATCATTTCCATATTAAACTCAATATTTTGCTTTAACTTCTTTTTGCTCTCCTCTAAGAACCTGAAGAAAACTCTGCCCATTTCTATAAATAGGCATCTTTAATCAGTAGAGGTTAAAACAGACATGTAACTGAGGGAAAATATTTCAGGCTGTTGTAGTTGAGTCAAACCAAAAGGAAAAAAAGTGTTTATTAATTACATGAAATAACTTTTTGAATAAATGACAGAATATTACATTTTTAAAAAACATACCACTTTATGGGGCACCTGGTGGCTCAGTGGTTTGAAGCCTCTGCCTTCTGCTCAGGTCATGATCTCAGGGTTCTGGGATCCAGCCCCGCATGGGGCTCTCTGCTCCGTGGGGAGCCTGTTTCCCCCTCTCTCTGCCTGCTTCTCTGCCTACTTGTGATCTCTCTCTCTCTCTGTCAAATAAATAAATAAAATCTAAAATAAAAAACCATACCACTTCAGGGTGTTAGGTGATCATTAACTACAAAGAAAATACATTAAGTCAGCTCCAGCAGTAGGAACATAACTATTTGCACAATTAACACTTAGCAGCAGCAAACTTGGAAAAAAGGTTATAGTAAACATTATTAGGTAAGTAACCAGACATCAGCTTAAGGAAAGAAAAAAAAAATATGCAATATGGAATTAGAATGTCTAGGTAATATTTGGATCACTTCTATAGAGTTTCTGCTTTTTGTTACAAAATATAACTTATCCTTATAGTTATTGGGGGCTAAAATGAAAAAGAGAGGAAGGAAGGAAGGAAGGAAGGAAGGAAGGAAGGAAGGAAGGAAGGAAGGAAGGAAAGAAGGAAAGAAGGAAGGAGGGAGAGAGGGAAGGAAGGAAGGAAGGAAGGAAGGGAGGAAGAGAGGGAGAGAGGAAGGTAGTCAGGAAGGAGAAGAATAAGAAAGGACCATTCTTATCCTGGATAGCATAAACAGAAATAAATGCTGATTATATTAGTATCTATAATTCTTTGAGTATCTCTCATTTACTGTTGCAAACTTATATATAGATGTGTTAATAAATAACATACCACTAAACTTCCTAAAAATCCTATGACATAGGTTTTATTTTCTCCCTTCCTAAAAATGGTATAAAATAGGCTTCATTATTTTAGATAAGGAAACAATCTCAATAATGTTAAATAATTTGCTTCAGATCACACTATTTATTGGCATTGCAATGATTTGAAGCTTCCTCTATGCTGATATAAAATGAATGTTTTTGCACAATACCAGGTATTCTTTCCATGAAAATAAATAATGTATGCCCTTAATAAGTAGCAGGAACACTGAAAACTTTTCTTAAACTATCATCAACCATCAAATATTAAAGCATGTTATTTGTATTTCTATTAAAAATAAATTATTTTATTTTCAAATGATACCCTAATAAAATTAGCAGCAAGAAATTGTAAAAAGTTATGGTACAGAGTCACCTTTGGCTGAAATAAGAGAATATACATCAGATTCCTTTTAGGAAATGAGAACTACCAAACCACACGATAAAGGGTAATGTTAAAAAGGCAGAGATTTGAGTGATTTGAGCACAGAAAAAAAAGAAAATGAGTAAGTCTCCACTTATCACCAAAATCTTTATAGTTTCAGACATTTTTTCTGGACCCTAAGAAATAAAGTGATTTTTATGAATATGACTTACAAATAAACTCTGGGACATCTATACCATTGAATTGCCAAAACCATGAATATGAACATAGAGAAGAATCTTTAAAACAACGGAGAATTGTTAGTGATACATTGAGGTAAAAATGGCAATGTGCTGAAAATACAGACTATGGCTCCAATTGTGTCCAAAATTGCTAAAATTAGATATATGATTGACACATTGATAATTTTTTGGAAAGATAGAAACAAAATATTAACAGAGGGTACCTTTGGATAATATTGTTATGCAGAATTTTAAATTTCATTTTGTGCTAGTTTGAATTTTCTAAAATGGATATCTATTAATTTTGTGTAACAAAAAGATAATAAAGCTTATATCAAAAGTCAAAGTTTACTGAGTTCTATTTTGGATGCTGATCATTCCGTTATGGCTCAGGCATTTTCTTCCGTCAGGGAGATGCCACTATCAAGTGACTGACAATGGAGAATAAAAAGAAACTCCTTTTTCAAAGAAAAAAAAAGCAACCCCTTTTTGGTTGTCAGTATGATCACGTCAGACTCTAAGACCCATGGAGAGAGACATTTCATTTAGACTCTGTGCTGTGCACAGAGCTACCGGTGCTATGCACACAATTATGATCATTGACAGTCACTCAATCTCTTTCCTTCTCTTCTGCGCCATTGCTGCCCTGGTGCTGCCTCGGCAGCATATTTAGGTTTTAAGTTGTCAATCATGATTCTTTTATATTCCTGCAAAATGATAAAAATTCATAATATAAAAAGATGCCTGGTGGGACAAAGTTTTTGCTGGACAATTGCATTCCTTTCCCATGTGAGTTACTCTGCAAATGTCTAATACACCAAATGTTCCACAATTCAATCAAAGCAAGTTTCCTTGTTTTAGTTTCCATATAATATATATTGAAAACTTGGCTCATTTTTATAGAATATTCAACTATTGCTGCTCGACTTCCTAAAACTCCCCGAGATTAAATGGGGAAACCAATTAGAACAAAATGAGATCTCCTTTGCCCTGCTACATGAAAACACTACAATCCATTCTCTAACTGTTCCCAAGAGTAAAATCTTCATTAAGCTGAAATACACACATGGCCATAAATCAAAGCAAATATATCTCTCCGCTTTGCACATTCTATTTTAGGCTGAGTGATCAATCCCACTTACCACTTTCTTGAGGAAAATAGGTGTGGTATTTTTTTTTTTCAGTGTTTCAAATGGAATTTTCAGAGACTCTGAAAGCTGAAAAAAAAAAGCTAAACAAACATGAGATTAACATTACAATGAATAGACTTTAAGTGAACTTAAAATTGAACTCTAAAAACGGGGTGAATGTGTGTGTTTTTCCTTCCTGAACCAAAATGACCTAGCAAATGTTTATCACCCAAGAGATCACCTTTGAAGGTCCTAGAAACTTAGGATATACAACAAGGTGGTAATCTTGACATTTTAGAAACTATTTAAGGTATAAACAATAGGTTGTTTTCTGAAGTTCCCATCCCACTGCCAAGGCCAGTTGGCCAGATATGTGTCTGGTCATGCTGAATAATAAAGTTTGGGTCCAGTTTGTCCCCTTGCAGAATATGAACTGCTTGATCTTCAATTTCACTACTAGAGTTCATGCACACACTTCTCAGTAAACTTGGACAATTTCCTATAACTAGAATTGTGTGAAATATTTACCTTAATGGACAATGAGAAATATTTCATTTTATGTTGGAGTTTTATTTGTTTTTACAAAATTAATCAGGTATGTGCAAAATAAACAACAACAAATACACATTGTCAGTTATCATTGCATGATTTTGAGGGTTTTTTTGTGCCTTTTTAGTCTTATATTTATAGACTCAAATGTAATGTTTAAGAGAAGTTTACTACTGGAAAAATGAGCCAAATATCCATAACAATACTTGTTTGGTGTTCAAAGTAATTGTTTCAACTTTCTGATGTTTTTAAGTGCAGAAATATTAGTGTACAATATATTTCAGTAAGTGCTGTGAATAGAAGTAGTTAGGACTCTGATTATATGTCTCATCTCAGAAAATCACCTTCAGAAACCTAGAATGCCCTAACTTGAGTATAGGGCACTTCTGAAATTACATTAAAAAGGCAGGGAAAATGTAGTTACAAGGTAAAAATGTAAGAGTAGTAATTACTTGGTCTGTGTTAGGGCAAAGTCATGAGACAGAGTCACAGAATGAAACCCGATTAGCAGAGGTTATAAAAAGAAATAAGGAAACACTTACTGTAAGTGCCTGAGAATCAAAGGAATGTCACTGAAGAGTATAAGTCCACTACTTAATAGGAAAAGGGAAAATTACAGACTACAAGAAGGGCAACACATTTAATTGCTCCTTGGGTTATTCTTTCCTAAATACTAATAATTGTAAAAGGTTGCTTAATGTGATAATAGTTACCAAGGTTGAAGGGATCAAAAGGCAATGTCAGAAAGTAATAGATTGAGGTGAGTAAACATCATTGTGAATGTATTCATATTAATGGTATACTGAAGTGTACCAAAGAAGGAGATGCATCTGATGCTGAGGTCACTGTGGGTGTATAGCATGATCAAATAAATAGAAAATATTCATTTCTGTTTGAGTGGTCAAAAGACAAACATTATTCTGGTAAAAACCTTTTAAGATTGATAATCATAAAATCAGTCAATTAGCGAATGTTAGTTGAATGTCTATTCTATTCCTAAGATAGGCTGTAGATTCCAATGAATCTCTAATACATATGTGACTTATCTCTATTCAAGAGGATTCACTCCAGCTTTTGGTGAGTAACTAATAATGTGTTATAATTATTAGCGAATTCTATGTAGTAATCAAAGAACAGTTATGGTGAAAAGTGATAATGAAGCTGTTCTAATCTACATATGTCCAATGATCTATGATATCAGACTTTCTTACAAATACGAACTCTAATCACATCAACATCCATTTGGTAAAACAATTCTATTTTGCATTCTAATACTATTATAAAACTTTTCTTTTGAAGAGAGTTTGTTGCAAAGTTCAATATCCTGTTATATGTAAGTGATGAATCACTAAATTCTACTCCTGAAACTATTATTATTAACTGGAATTTAAATAAAAACTTGAAACAAAGTAAATAAGTAAATCTGCATACTTAATGCATGAGATAAAAAAAAGGAGAGTTTCTCTAAAAAATTATTTGTAAATAACTTTTATCAATGGAGCAGTATATATGCATATATATATATATATTCACACACACATGTATATACACATTTGACATCCTTAGATCACAAAAATTATTCCTTATTAAAGGAATAATGAAAGGATGCCTATTCATTTCATTTACCTGCTTTCCTTTAAACTATTGAAAAAATTAGAAATCTTAAAAGGAACTTCAAAAAAATGTGACCCGGGCGCCTGGGTGGCTCAGTTGGTTGAGCAACTGCCTTCGGCTCAGGTCATGATCCCGGAGTCCCGGGATCGAGTCCCATATCGGACTCCCGGCTCTGCGGGAAGTCTGCTTCTCCCTCTGATCTTCTCCCCTCTCATTCTCAGTCTCTCGCTCTGTAATAAATAAATAAAAATCTTTAAAAAAAAAAAATGTGACCCAACTATCAAATGTTATAGAGGATTCATGTATATTTTTTTCTTTAAAATACTCCTTACTTAATTATAGCACCTTGAACCAACAATTAATAATTGTGTATTTATTGTACTTCTAAAACTCAAATTCTTCATATTCCTATTGTACTGCCTGTAATTGAGTGCCAAGCAAACCATGCTAATAATAAATAGTATTGTTTTGGTATTGTACAACTATAGCAAAAGAGCATTCAATAAATCATAAAGACTCTAGTAAAAGAATTGTCTATAATCTATTTTGTAAATAAATAAAATAAATTTAGAAAGTAAATTTATAAATAAATGTAAGTAAATAAATGAAAATAAATTTAGAAGTGAAGACAATTCCTACTTCCACCAAAAGTAGTGTCACTATTGATTTAAAACTCACACAAGTTTTTAAAGAGTAAAATATACAAAACGAAATCATAGGAACAGACCAAATCCAGAAAACAATATTGAAAAGACTTCTAGACTAGATAGCTTATAGGTGAGTTCTATCCTATATCCATTGTCAGTAATGTACAACATTTATTCTAAGAGCAAAATAGGTGATTTGATTTAATAAATTTATTAGTAAAATACATTTTATATCTTTGTTAAAATAAACAGAAATTATATGCATATTAATTAACTCACAAATGTTTAAGAAATCCCCAAAACTATTCTTAGTTTTTTTAATTAAATCCTTACTCTGCTTTCAATCTCTCATTATAATTGGAAGCAAAAGAAGCTTGCCAGTCACTGTTCCTATTATTCAAAATTATTCTGTACATTCTGGCCAATTCATGGTTTTTATATGCTGAATATGTTGTGTGCAACTATACTTATTATTTATTTTAATGCTTAAATAGTCTCAACTTGGCAACTTGTAGTTATTTCTAGTTGTCTTCTATGTCATTTTGACTGGCCATATTAGCTTTTGAGCATATTTGTTTTCTGGCACAAAAAGATGTTCTAGAACCATCTTGTACATTCCTTAAAATTGGAATGAGCCATTTTTCTATGAATCCTAATTCCTTTAAAAGGGAACAGTAAAGCATTATGAGTTCTTCCATACTTGTAAATATGTGCACACATACACATATATACCTACATACCCATATACATGTACCCCTCAAGACTTTCGCCACATGTATTCTAATTTTCAGGAAAGTGTATAATGTTGTTTTATTGGGATACATTTGTACTAATTTCTTAATATATAATCTGTAGTTCCTTCTGTTTTTAGACACTATTGAGTAACAGTAAGTTTCTGTACTTTTCCTACAGTGTCACATCTAAATCGATTGCCTTTTAGTCCCAGTTTATACCTGTGAGGTAATAAGTGAACTTTTCCATTTTCCATGGACTCTCTCCATTTTCTTATATTTGCTGGTAGCATTAATTCTACATTAAAATAAATTTCTGTCATTCTTAGGCCCACTAGTTAGTCTAGGTATAAAGTTAAATATCATATGTTCACCAACAATACCCATGATAAAACTTTATCAATCATATGTTGGATAGCTGAATCTTATTTTCTAGTTGGTTCTTCAGGCCAGCCACATGGAACAAATAACCTCAAAGTTGATCCATGTCCATAAATGTTTGCCTGTGACCTAAAACAGGATGGCCAAATTTTAAATACCTGACTCACATTTTCTAAATGTACTAATAATGTAGCTCCAAGGTCTTCTGGCATAAAATAGTGCAGTAAAGTAGTCTGATACTAATTTGATTTTCTTTCCCTTATATACCAAATGTTTTTAACTAAGTCATTTTACTGGAAACAAGCTTTATAAATCTTTAAAGTTAAGTCATTTTGCTAGGGTACATCTTAGAGTCTGACACTCAGTTTCAAGCACCCAGGTAATTTGTTTTTTTTTTGGTTTCTAATCATTATTTCAGGAAAGTTTTTTGGGGGTTATAATTTAAAATACTTATTCCATCCCATGATTTTCCTTCTCTTCTTAGTATACTACAACCACACATATCATTACATCTCTGTTGACTGTCTTCTATATTTAACACTTTTTTGGATACCACTTTTTCTTTTTAGTCTCTAATTATTTCCATCCATTTCAATACCTTTACTCTGCTTTACATGATATCCGTGTGTTATCTTTCTTCTCATTTTGTCTATTTTTAGAAATAGTTTTTTTCTAGTTTTTTACTCTTATTCCTTCCTGAATTCTGCCAGTTCTCCTTTTATTTCTGTTGTTAAACTACCTTATTCCTGAGCTGTTCTGGTTTATATAATCCAGAGTTTGAGAATTTACCTAATGTCTTCTAAGGTATTTGGAATTTTAGGATTCTGTGTTCATCTGTGTGACAATAATTTAAAGATTTATTTACTTATTTGAGAGAGAATGAGAGAGAGGTAGAACAGGAGCAGGGAGAAGGAGGGGGTGAGAATGTCAATCAGACTCTGCATTGAGTGCTGAATCCATTACGGGGGCCTAGCCCAGGACCTTGAGATCATCGCCTGAGCTGAAACGGAAGTAGGACGCTTAACCGAACCAGGCGTCCCATGTGTGGCAATAATAGCATTTTGCTCTACTGTCAGATACCATTTGATTAATTTTCATCTTTTTATTGTAATATTTATTTGTGTGAGATTTAATCAAATTCTTGTTAGTGTTTTCGAAAATGGTGTCCTGTGTGGCGACAGAGATAGGTCATCATGGCCTTCCAAATCTGAGTTCAAGTGCTTCCTCCACTTGGATAAAGTGAAGCATTCATACAGCCACATTGTGCTGCCATTTGTCTGACTGTATAGAGTAAGTTTGATTCAGCACAACTTTAACCTACACCTGGATATTTCCCTAGGTTGATGAGATTTCCAAGGACTTGCCTTCCAAAACTGTGCTCTCACTTTAAACTTTGTATTTTACTATTATAATAATTTCATAGGTATGCCTTATCTGTTGTTTTTCAAAGCATATTTCTAAAACTACCTTAAAATGTGTATAGAGTATTAAAGAAACATGAATTACAAAGTCATAAGAGATGAGGAAAGTGGAGGACTTGCTTTATCATATAACAAGGTATACCTCACAACCATGGTAGTAAAAATATAGGAATGGACAAATAAGCCAGCGCAATAGAGATTGATCCATATATGAGAGAATTGATGTAAAATTAAAATAGCACTACAATCAGCGCTACAATCTGTAGATGTACAGATTGCATGCTAGATGGAAAATAAGATGGAATCCTCACCTAATCTACAGGTAAAAGTGAAGTGTAGATTAAAGTATAGAGTGCTAGGCATAAAGTAACATTTAAAAAAATTTCTAAAGCTCAAATCATAAGATAAGGAATTTATAGATTAATGGATAAGAGCTCCAACACGTGTTGGCCAAGTGAACTTGGACAATACTTAACTTCTTTTTTTACTTAACTTCAATTTCCACATCTTTAAAATGGGTATTAAACGATCAATATATCCAAAACATTTAAAACAATGTCCAGTACACTGTAAGTGCTAAATGCCTATTGTCATTACCCCTACTACTGTGCCCAAATCAAGAATTTCTGATCAAAGAGTAATCCCACGAACAAGGTAATGAACAGGAGAGAGAAGGGAAGAGGATATTTGCCTACTAAAAATTATAAGACACTAATCTTTAGAATATAAGAAATTTCTGCAAAAAAATGAAAAGAGAAAGTAACTTGATAGAAAAATGAGAAAGAGCATAACAAAGGTTATCCATAGAAGAGGAAGCCCAAAAAGCTACAAGGTTAAACCATAGTTGACTGCCATATTTTGTAAATCAAAAATGTTTGGATATCAGCAATTTCATATGTTTCAATTTAATTAGTAATTGGTAAGACACAAAATCATTAGTAATCAGAAAAATGTAAATTTAAATTAAACTACAGTGAGAAAAAAATAAAGTTTTTAATGCTGAGGGTTAGCAGGGATGTCAAGACATAGCCACCTTCACACCCTGCTAGTGAGTCTGCCTAATGATACCATCTACAAGGCCTTCAAGTAACACTTGGTCATACTATATGCATATGTGTGTATGTATATACGTATATATAGGATATATATATATATATATATCCTATAAAACTGCAGGTCCTCTTATGAATAGGTATACCTAGGAAAATTTTACTTCACTTCATAAAGGGATATATATGTATCTCATATGATGATTCTCCAAATGTGTAATGGAAATTCTGAGGGTAAATATAAATTTTGCGTTCACTGAAAAAGTAATCTGATAAAATATGGCAAATGTTCACCATGGAGTAATACGCAGCATTTGGCAGCATTGAATAAATGCGAAGTGCTTACCTATCAACAAAGATGGATCTTATTAACAGTGCTTCATTTTTTAAAATTGAAGTATAATTAACATAGAGTGTTATATTAGTTTCAGGTGTACAATATAATGATTCAACACTCAATGCTTATTCATTACTCAGTGCTCATTATGACAAGTGTATTCTTCATCTCTTTATCTATTTCATCCATCCCTCACCCACCTCTGGAAACCAGTTTGTTCTCTCCATTTAAGAGTATATTTTTTAAGTTTGCTTATCTCTTTTTTCTGTGTATTTTATTTTGTAAATTCCGTATATGAATGAAGTTGTATGGTATTTGTCTTTCTCTGTCTGGCTTGTTTCACTTAGCATATAGGCCCATCCATGGTGTAGCAAATGATGGGATTTCACCCTTTTCTATGGCTGAGTAATATTCCATTATATATATATATGTGTACATATATATATATACACACACACACACGCATATGTATGTATATATATACACAAACACACATATGTATGTGTATATATATATACATACACGCGCAAGCACACACACACACACACACACACATATACACACACCTCACACACCTTCTTTATCCAATCATTTATTAATGGAAATGTGGGTTGCTTCTAAATTTTGGCTATTGTAAATAACGCTACAATAAACACAGGGGTTCATATATCTTTTCACATTAGTGTTTCCCTTTTCGTTGGGTAAATACCCAGTAGTGGAATTGCTGAATGGTATGGTACTTCTATTTTTAACTATTTGAGGGACCTGTGTACTGTTTTCACAGTGGCTGCATCAATTTGTATTCCCACTAACAGTCCACAAGAGTTCTATTTCTCTACATCCTTACCAACAATTGTTATTTTTGTCTTTTTTCATTCTGACAGGTGTAAGGTGATAACTCATGTAGTTTTGATTACCATTTCTCTGATGATTGATGATGTTGAACATATATTCATGTGTGTATTGGCCATTTGTAAGTCTTCCTTGGAATGTCTATTCAGGTCCTCTGCCCATTTTTGATTGGATTATTTGCTTTTTTTAGCGTTGAGTTGTATAAGTTCTTTATGTGTAACAGTGCTTCATTTTTTAAAATAGAAAACAAAATATGATATATAACATAGTACTATTTATCTACACAACATGACACCATTTATGCACATGCAAAATATTACATACATTGCAATGTATTCTGATAAAAAAATAGACATGAAACCTTAAAGTGGCTGATTGGGTAAGGAGGAAAAGGGGATTGTGCCTATGGACATTAAGGAAATTAACAGAACAAGAACAAAAAAAATGAAATAAGTATTCAACCCAAAAACAAGTGCAAAATTAAAAGGCAAATGCAAACTGAAAAAAAAAATATTTCAACAAATACAAGGAGTTAATGTCCTTCACTTTAAAAGAAATTTTCAAAAATGAAAGGAAAAACAGAAAGAAACAACTTTATATTTTCAATAGAAAAATGGAAAAAAAGAGAAATACAGAGTTCCCAAAGAATAAATAAAAATAGATAATAGGGATATGAAAAAATTTACACCTCAGTAGTGAAGTTAGTTCGAATCAAAAGAAGAAGGTTTTATTTTTTGCGCAAATACAAACATGTGAGAAGCATAATACTCAGAGCTCGGGACAGTGTGTGAAACAAGCACTTACATCCAGCTCTGATTTACATTGGATGAGGAGATGAAACACAAAAGACTGAGGACTCTGAGAAACAAACTGAGGGTTTTGGAGGGGAAGGAGGTGGGGGGATGGGTGAGCCTGGTGGTGGGTATTGAGGAGGGCACTTATTGCATGGAGCACTGGGTGTGGTGCATGAACAATTAATCTTGAAATACTGAAAAAATAAAATTAAATTTTAAAAAATTAAGAGTTTCTATTTACATAAAACTATTGGCAACATGTATCATCCCACTGTTGCTCAGTAATTCTGTTTAGGAGAATTTGTTATAAAGAAATGAATAGATCTGGGAGAGAATATTTATGTACACAGGCATTTGCTACAGCGTAAGGTATAATAAGAGAAATTATTCGAGTAAAGGGAGATGGTTTGTTCATAAGAAACATTAATAAAATTATGTTTTCCAAGGTTACAAACATAAAAATGTCTGCTTTAAATCATCAAAAAGAAAAATCATGGTGTGTATATATATAAAGTAGGCTTCTTTGAGGTTATTGACACTGAATACCTACCAGTTAAAATGTGCTCACCTATTCTACAAGATGTAAAGAGGATATTGCTTAATTTGTTAGGCAAGTCAATGTCAAAAAAAGTGGAGAATGGGAAGGAGAGTTCTATATTAAGAGAAACTTCAGAACCTCCAAACCTAAATGCAAATCATGGTCTTTGATTAGGCACTGATTTGAACAAATTAGAAATCAAAGGTGGTTTTTATATCACATTACAGATTTATTGTTAACCACTTATAGCTTTAATAGTGTTTTTGTAGGAAAATGTTCTTACTATTTAAGTTGAAAATGTAATAATTTCTGTAATTTTATTTAAAATAATTTATAAAAATAAAAGAACTCATAAAAAATAACATAAATATGACAAAATTACACAATTGTTAAATCTCAATCATGACTATATGAGTGTTCCTTGCATTATTTGCTCTAATTTTCTTTGAGTTCTAAAATTTTTATAATGCAGAATTCAATAAAAATTCTTCAAAGATTTCTCCCTAGAGTGGAGTCCACCAATTCAGTATAGAAGTAGATTTTGGTTTTAAAAGATAAATGATAAAATAAGTTCTTACAAAATTGTTAGTCCCCACCCTATTTCCATTAGAAAATACTAATTTTAAACCCACCATGAACCTGAATTCCAATGATTCAGACTGCATCGGTAAGACTTCCTTTTAAATTTTTCCACAAATTAGGTATATCTTTAATAGAGCACTATATTTACAGATTAAAGAAATGAATTACTTTTATTTGTTTTCCTAAATTTGTATACATTACTACAGAAAATTATTTGTTTGGGGGAAGCAAGTGTGTTTTTTTTTAATATTTGCATAGATAATAATAAAATTCCACTGAGTGATGAAGCAAAGGCTGAAATAAGAATTGGGCTGGGCTACTGTTTCCATGTGTGCATCTACTAGCAATTATGAATGTATCCTTCTTGCTTATGAACATAAATGATAGGTTACTTCCTATACTCATCTTCTGCACCTTGCTTGTTTTGCTCAATTCTGTTATTATGGAGATCTTTTAATATCAACACAGAGAGGTTTCTGCATTTCTTTTATTTGGCTGCAAAATGTGTCATAATTTATTTAATATGAATCCTATCAATTTACATATGATGGTATTTCTAATCATCTCCTATTTGTTGGACTTTTCTTCTCTTGAAATCAACAGTTTATTATTTGCATATTTGGATATTTTATTTTTATTATTTGCATATTTAGAAAAATTAAAGGGGTGAGGTAGGTGGGTGCTAAGAAACATATTTGAAGCAGAAACAATGAGGAGAAAAGAACAAAACACTGGAAATTCAATTACAGAACAGATAAGGGTTTCTTTCTGAATTTTAGGACTTGCTTATTTCAAAGCAAAGACAGAAAATGGAGCAGAACCACATCCAAAATGGATTTGTGGGACATCCAGGAATTGTTAGGTATTCCAAGTAATACTCAGAGAAATGAATTAGGTAAAAGAATATTCTTACTCATTTTTTCCTGTGGTAAGTGAGCTCAGATGCGTGTGTGCCTTCTGGGGGTGGGAGAATATTACAGTAAACTACTAATAGATCTCTGTGAATTTATCCCTGCCCCTCCACCATATATTATCAATAGAGCTGCCCTGCTGTTCATTTAAAATATAAATATGTTTATGTTACTACACCTTTCAAAACCCTTCAATGGTTAGTGGAGAGCAAAATAGGATCCAAAACTCAAATATATTTCTTTTTTTTAATATTTATTTATTTGAGAGAGAGGGTGGGGGAGAGTGGTGCAGAGGCAGAGGGAGGGAATCTTCAGGCAGACTCCTTGCTGAGTGCAGAGTCAGACTCGGGGTTTGATCTAATGACCCATGAGATCATGACCTGAGGTGAAACCAAGAGTCAGACAACTGACTGAGCCACCCAGGCACCTCTCAGGGATATTTCCTTAGAGGGGGGAAAAAAAGAACTGCAGGTGTTGGCTGTTGAAAATGAAGGTGAAGTGACACTGAAACTTCCCACCCTCACATACTTCCAAACACATTAATATAATAAAAAAGAGCTAAGAGGACCTCACCAGAGTACTAACACTATTCTCTACAAAATGCACATGGAAAAAAAAAATCAAAGACTGAGCCTGAGGGAACTCCAACATTAAGAGGTCCGGGGAAAGCAGAGAACTAATAAAGGTGACTGAGCAAGAGTGACCAGTGAGGAAGAAGTAAAACCCAAAGAGTAGGTGTATTAGTTTCCTAGTACTATTATACCAAAGAACCAGAAACTGGGTTCCTCAAAACAACGGAAATTTCTTCTCTCACATTTCTGGAAGTTAGAAGTCGAAAATCTAGGTCTCAGTAAGGCTCATGTTCTTTCCCAAGGCTTTAGAGAAGAATCCTTCCTTGCCTCTTCTAGCTTCTCATGGTTGCCAGCAATTCTTGGCATTACTTGGCTTGTAGATATATCACTCCAATCTATACCTCCATCTTCACATAAGCCTTCTCTTCCATTTTTCTGTGTCTTCACATTGTCTTCCCTCTGTTCCTGTCTCTGTATCCAAATCTCCCTCTTCTTAAAAGGATACCAGTCTTATTGGATTTAACGCATACCCTCATTTAGTATGACTCCGTCTTAACTTACTTACATCTGTAGAAAATTCTTATTTCCAAGTAATGTCACATTCATAAGTTTCAGGTAGATGTGAATTATGTGGGGGCACTATTAAACCCAGTACAATAAGTTGTCCCAAAAGCCCAATGAAGAAAGATTATCAGAGAGGGAGGGATGATCAACTGGTCAAGTGCTATGGTAAGAAACGTCCTTTTGCCTTAGCTACCTGAAGTTCAATGATGACTTTCATAAGAGCAGTTTTAGTGGAAAGTTGGGGGCAAAATTCTAATTCAAGTGGCTCAAGAGAGTACTGAAGAATTAGAACAACAAGAAGGATTTTGCTAACAAAAGGAAAAGACATATATAGTACTAGTTGGGTGGTTAGTAAAGTTTTTTGTTTTTATTTTCATTTGTTTTTAAGTAAGCTGGATAGAAAGTAAAGTAGTTTTTTTAAAAAAAATAATTTTTATCTTTTTAAAGATATTATTTATTTGAGAGAGAGAGAGCAAGCACAAGAGCGGTGCAGAGAAGGAGAAGCATGATCCCCATTGAGCAGGGAACCCAATATGGACCTTGATCCCAGGATCCTGAGATCATGATCTGAGGTGAGGACAGACGCTTAACCAACTGAGCCACCCAGATGCCCCAGTTTTATTTTTTGTTCGTTTGTTTTGTTTTGTTTTGTTTTCAACAAGAAGAAATGGCAACAGTTTTTAGACTTAAGGGAGTGATTCCATAGAGAACAAATAGTAATGAGATAGAGAAGAAAAATTAGGACGACTTGGTGAGCAAGAAAGGACAAGGAAATTGACTATTGGAAAAGCTCGTATCTGATCACAGATAGGAAGCCCAGGTATGTGGGTGTACATGCTGGAAGGTGAGCATACAGTCAGTGAGTCTGCAAAAGTTTTCCTTTGATTGTCTTAATGTCCTCAGTCAAGTAGGAATGAAGATCATCAGCTAAGAAAGAGAATGTAAGAAGAAGTGTTGAGAAGGTGTGAAATAGTCACCTAGGAAAGGTGTGAAATATTCATCTAGGTTGAATAAATGGACCAGGGACATATAATGTGATTGCCTAAGAGGACTCAAGGGACTTTTTGGGTTAGCGATCATGAATTTAAAATGGGATACATCTATAAATTTATATGTTTTTATCTAGTCCTATTCAGTGGGCTCAGGAATACAGTAGACATCTGGATTCAAGCAATTACGTAGTTTCACAAGCAAACAGGAGAAAGCAAGAAAGGGGCAAGGGAGTCAAATAAATAAATATGGGAGTGATTACATTGATTGACCATGGATTTGGACCTTCAGTTGAGTAAGATGTAAGGTCATAAATGGGATGAGAGACAGGGAAAACTTGATAGGCCCAATGGATTAAAAGTCCCAGTGAAATAGAGTTAGAATAGTAAAGGGTATAAGCTTTAACAAATTGTTAGCTTCAAGCTTTCTTATAAAATTTGTCATTTTCAAGTTTGATTAGTGAGAACAAAATGCATTTAGGGTGGCTGATTTTACTCCCTTCTTATTCTCTTCATGTTCTTTATAAACTTGTTTATTCATCAAAGATAATTTGTCATAAATATTATTGTCCATGATTTTAAAAACTTGTCTTCCTCATAAAATTTGAATTGGAAAGTTCTGCTTTTAATTCAGCCTCACATGATGAGAAATTTTCAAATAGAACTTTTTCTTGAAAAACTCATGCCATTGATGAATAACTACAAATTAAATACAGTTAATAAATGATATTTTATTGAATAATATAATATTGGTAAAACAATCCACAAAGATTAGAATTATGATTTAATTTAATCTCCATTATTCTCCTTTGTGTCAAATTTAAATTTGTATTAGCATTTTTTTTTTTTTTTTGCTAAAAGACATCTCTTTCCAGTTATCTAGCTAAGGCTCTCTTAACGTTCATTTTTAATAATCGATCTATTTTTTTGTTTTGTAAATATTTGAAAGTTTTTAATAATTACTTTTATGTATATAATAAGAAACTTCTGAGTGTCTAATTAATAGAACACTTTGCCTTTGTAATAATAAGCCAACACATGGATTAAAAAGAATGATATAATTTCAACACATAGCACATAAGGAAATTTCCATTTCAAGCTGCATGTGAAATGCTTAACTAAATGTTAATAGTCAGAAATTAACAATAAATCTGAAGCACTTGCCTTAATTCATAAAACTGGGATTAATATACACTGATTACACAGAGATAATGTCAGAAATCACACTGATCATTCTGCACTAGATATTTGATCTTACTAAGAAAATTGTGGTTAATATCAAAGCTAAAGCCACAATTCAGGCCGTATTTAAACCAAGTATATTAATTATGTTTTCTAAATCTTCTTGGCTTCGTTTTGTTCTGTTTTATCTCTCATGTCAGAGAAGAATTTATTAAAATCTCAAAGTACACTTGTTGATTTAACTAATTCCCTCCATTGTCCTGTCATTTGTTGTTTTATATACTTTGTAAGTATAACTTAGGAGTATACACATTCATGAATGTTATAGTTTCAATTGATTGTTCCAATTAAATATACGTTGTCCCACTTTATCTCATATTTTTATCTAATCTTTAAATTTCTTCCCTAGTTTTCTTTTAGGTTATATGTATTTTACTTATTTGTTTCCATGCATTTTTCTGCCTTGTGTTTTTTATGTGTATTTCTTGTGGGTAAGATTTTGTTGAGTAGTTTTTCATGGCTTCTAAGAATTTTTTTATGAGTTTAACTTATTTACTTAATTTCCTTATATTTATGTTTATTTGACCTTTATTTTAGTTTATGTTAAGGTTTTATTTTTACAATTTTCCCTACCATCACTAAGTAAATTTAATTTTTTTCTACTGTTGTAAAATGCATAGCTTCTATGATGATTTTTCTGGTTGTGATCCTTAGCTTACTGAGACTGGTACTTCTGTTTATTTTTCCCATCAATTTCATAAGTATATAAATATCCATAGCTCTAAACAATGTAATGTAACTGAACAAACTTCTAATTCTCTGTCACTCTGTGATTCTCCCCCTTTGGCTCATGTTATAATTTTGTCCTACATTTTTATTTCTTTCCTTGCTGGGAATTTCTTCCAAAATTGTCTTTTAAAAATAAAGGTCTTAAATAAAAATAAAAATAAATAAAAATAAAGGTCTTTCTGTATTTTAAAAATCACTTGCCTAAAATATCTTCATTTTTTCTCACATATAAATATCAATTTATTTATATAAAATTTCAGCCTCTAATTTCACACTATTTGCAATTTGAAAAAACAGTTTCATTGTTTTTCTTGGTTATATGCTTCTTGTGTGGTGATATATGAAGTCAAACCAATGTTTGTTCTTCTCTTGGTAACCTGCTTTTTCTCTCCGGAAAACACTAGCATCTCTTTTTGTCTTGAAAGTTCCTAAACTTCACTCTAATATGGTAACCCATTCTGCTGTTAATGACTATAAGATTCTTTGTATTTCATGTCTATTTTTAACAGTATACTTTAAATATACAAGTACACATCTTCTGTACATATACAAATTTTCTAAGGCTAATACCTTAATATCATCCATATTACATAATACCAAATTGTTTTTTTAAAGTGATAGTATAAGTTCATTTGAATTCTTGTTCCACAAGAAGAATCTTCAATCATAATCTTCATCTGCAATCTTCATCTTGAATCATCTTCAATCATAATAGTGCTTATTAGGTTTTTCCTTTGGTTGTAGAAACTAAAATTTAATTTTCATTTTTCTAATTATAAAGCATGTGTTTTCATATTTTTATCAACCATTTGTGTTTCCTATTCTGTGAAATGCCTCTTCATATCATTTGTCCACTTTTATTAGATTAAAACAATTTATAAGGACTTTTTATATATTCTAGGCATTAATCATTTGTAAATTATGTTTTGCAAATATCTTCTTACAGTTTTTTGGCTTTTAAAAATTATCCTTAAAGTATTTTTAGTTCTACTTTATGATTTCTATGTCTTATTTAAAATTCTTTCCCTACCTTAATGTTTCAAAAAATATGTTAGATATTTTTTCCAAATACTGATTTGCCTTTCCTTTCAGCATTGATGTACATGGCCATTTTGGCCATATGCCAACTTCCAATACATGTACACGAGTTTGCATCTGTAATCTATTGCTCCATTGGTGATTTTCTCTACTCTAGTACCAATATTACACTATCTTAATAATTTTGCTTTAATATAATTCTATATTTATGACATGTTATAGATCCTCATCTTTGTTTTTTCAAAACTTTCAGAGCAATCTAAGTGGCAAAAATTCACTCATGATATATAAATGCACAAATTTAAAAAAAATTCCCATTTATGATAGTTAGACTTGGGCTTATGTTCTTGGCTTTTCAGCCACTCCCCTCTACCCTCCCCACCACATAACATTTGCCCCACGAATTTGGCAGTTTTCAGAAATTTTATATGCGACTTCTCTGATAGTTTAGTATCCTGCTGGATAAGCACTATTATTTTGCACACTTCACAGCTGAGAAAACTGAAGTTAGTGGAGATTTAAAGTAATTGACTAACTAGATATAAATTTATCAAGTATATCTTTTTATATTTCAGAATATCCAAAATTATCTGACTCTAAAGAACACAAAAATTTTGTCATTGATTTATTATCTACTCTTAAGAAAGTTAATTATTACAAATCACAGAACTTATTGTGGAGAAGAAATCAAGAAAACACTCATATTATTTTGACAGATAATTATTAGCAAACATTAGAAAGTAGCATAGTCTGTTCTCTGGTTTGGGCATATAAAGTGATATGTTATCAAAAATCTTCTATTAATTGTCCTCTAGACAAAAGCCAAGTTTTGGCCAGCTCATATATATGGTAATTGTCATTATCATGTGCAAACCATTATAAATCAGTAATAACGCACTATGCACAGGAGGTTGTCAAAGTACTTCCATCCATAGTTTTGCTGCACAACACACCTGTGAAGGTTGTTTTTAGTTTGAAGTTGCAGCCACTGGACTATTTTCATCAAACTGTTCTGAATCATATTCTAAGAGATTATTCTTGTTGAAAAATGTATCTTATCTCTGATTACTGCATACCTAGTTGTGCTCTCTGCCCTTGCTTTTTGCTAGCAATTTATCTAGGAATGCTTCATGTGAAGTTGTACTCAAATGTGTTTTTAAAGTTTCTTTCCCATATCTCTTATACAATATAATCAAAGTGAAATTGTAAAAGACCACTTATTGGAGATGAACCCTTCAGAAATTTCCCTGAAGCAGCAGTCATCAGTGTTCCTGAGAGAATTCCTTACTTCAGAATGTCTATGGCATCAAATTTCAGTAAAATGACTAGTGCAGAGCTGGTAGGCTTAACAAAATATCAAGAACATAAAAATTCCACTCATATACAGCAGACCAAGATATATTGACAAGTGTTTCTACTAAGAAGTGTAGCTTGGAATTAAAAATAACCCTAAGAGTTACTCAACTAACTACCCTTTAAAAGAATACTATTTAATTCAGATTTCTTTCTTCCATATGACCTTGTTTTTTCATAATAAGAATTACATAAGTGGAGTGATTGTTATGTACTTAAAACAATTCAGTCAAATCCATATACTCCAGATCATATGAGAACAAATATTTTGGCCCTTGATTTCCCTTAAGTCATAATCCAATGACTGGGGGTTTTTTTGCCCCTTTTTAATTGCTATTTATTAAATTACTTACTGAGGGTGGACCTAGCAACATGTATTTGTCCTCTCTCACTATGATTTAATTTGTCATCTAAGTCACTTTATAACATTTACTATTAATTTTAACATCATTCTACTCAAATCAATCACAGGACACTTCTATTTTATAATTTATAATTTTATCCTATCTCCAAATACATCTATTTTAATAACAAAATAGGGTACCCCAAAAGACAAAAATTTTTATGTCACTGTTGACATCAGCCTAACTTTCACAAATGAATAAAAATAGATACACAAGAAATAAACATGTCCAGAACATATCAGTAAGTCTTATTTATATATAAGATCATATTGATTATGGTGATGATGATGATGATAATTTGGTAACCAGTTGTTGTACAGGATAACTATGATTAAGATGTACAGTTTACTGAGAAAGAAACAAGCTGAGACAATTACTTGACTTAATGAAGATCATGTACCTAAGTAGAAGCAGAGTTTGGAATAAAAATCAACTTTCATTCAAAAACCATAATTATTATGCTATATTATCTTAGAATTTGGGGAAATGAGAAAGTGAAGTCCCATCAAGGTATAAAAGTCCTGAATGACAACAATAAGTATATGTTGGCTTTGTCAATCTTACTTTCATAAGAGCTCTCAATAACAGAGTATGTTCTCATCTACTGTAACAACATGGCTAGAATATGGTATGTAAATTGTGCATTATTAAAAACAAACCAACAAAAAACCAAAATAACTTTTAGACCTTTCATGGTACACATGTGTTTAGTGGAATGGCTGGTGGGTGGGAGCTCTTTTTTCCCTAGATGAAAAAGAATAGTTGTAAATTCCCATGTGGATCTACTAATGCCTGAATTCAAGGATGGCTTTTTTTTTTTAAGATTGTATTTATTTATTTGTCACAGAGAGAGAGAGGGAAAGAAAGCACAAGCGGGGGAGGTAGCAGGAAAAGGGAGAAGCAGGCTCCCCAATGAACAGGGAGCCCAATGAGGGACTTGATCCCAGGACTCTGGGATCATGACCTGAGCTGAAGGCAGACACTTAACCGACTGAGCCACCCAGGAGTCTCAAAGGTAGCTTCTTTACAAACGTGGTTCTTAAGTCTTGACATGGTGCTTAACATATCAGGCGCAGATTTAGGCTCTTCTGTGCTCTGGTAAAATTAGCATTGTGGCTCCAGCAGAAATTTGCTGAGACTCAACAGATAATAAAATTGACCAAACATAAAATGTACTGGGAGTTGTGGATTACCAAATTACATTTTCTTTTCCCAGAATAACTTTCACTACAGTCTCTTTTACATCCTATTCATAGGGATCTTTTGATCATGGTGATATCTAAAGAGAGTGAACAAAGTGTTAATTGCAAAGCACTCGAGGCCTGCCACCTGGGCCAATCCTCTTGACTCTACCTTGGAGGACCTTTTTATAAGGACATAGCTAAGAACACATTTTATACCCGTGCCCACAAAGAATCGAGTAATACCATGTGCCATGTAGTCAGTAAGCTAACTTGGCACCCAGTAGATATTACCAGACTAGAGGCCAGAAAACACACTCTGAGAAAGAACATTTTTACCTTCTGGTAAGGGTCTGGTTTGTATTAATCAGACTTCACACTGTATTTTTCCAACAGAACTTTTAATTATCAGGATTAACATCCTTCATTTTGACTAAATCATTAAGATTATATACAATTAAGCATTTCAGAATATGTCCGACAATTCTGACAAAAACAAGCAAGTTAAAAACAAATTAACAAATTAAAAATCTGAGATTCTTTGAAATTTATTTATGGGAAACCCTCTCTTATAATTCCAGATTTAACAAGAAACAAAGACATCAGGAGCTAATCTGGATACACTGCTGGAATGGCTCCTTGAAGTTTGGAAAACATTATGGCTCCTAGTAAAATGAAAAGTAGATGTAAAAATTGACTTGGTGTAGTACTGAGGAAGGGGTTAAGAAGTTCAGAAAGGTTGGCATGCTAGAATGGATTTATTACATATTATCAGCAATCCCATAAGTTACTGATCAGTGAACTCTATAAGCTGCCTATGCTCCCCAGGAGAACCTAGAGGACACTTCATTTATTAAAGCAATAAAGGATGATCAAGTGGTGAGGGCACTGGCATTACTAAGGAGCTCAGTTGTAGCTTTCTTTTGCAGGTCAGAGTTGATAGTAGGAAAAGGTGCTGGGTTCTTTAGAGGCAAAAGAAAGAATGAGATTCTGAATAGTATAAGTCAGATGAAAGCAACTAACTGTCAGAGGCAAGGTGTTTATAATTAGCATAACAGGTAATAAATCCAAAATGGCAACCAGAAGTCCGGACTTGCCGGGATTTGTGCTGATGACTAATAGACGATGGTGCTCCTAGGGAGTAAGATATGTGGATATCCAACAAGGGTATCATTGACCTATATAATTACAAAGATCAAGTGAGAGTGAGCTGAAAGTTGGTGTCAGCTAATGTGGTTGAAATTCCTAATCTTTCATCTAGCTCCTGTAGGAGTGGACACAAAGGCACAAATCTTTACGTCTTAAATCTCAGTGCCAACTAACGAGCTCCTGGCAGAGAAGAGACACTAAATAATAAGGATAAGATGACTCATTCAATGGTCAGTCAACTTTGTCCTTGACCACTCAATGCTTACATAAAGGACCCATGAACAGAGTTACTTTTGGTACTTTGGCCAACAGAATAAAAGTGGAAGTGATACGTACCCCTTCTGAGCAGAAGTTTTGAAAGTCACTACATTTACTGGTACCTTGCTTTTTTCTTTCTGTAATTAGCATGGCAATATCCTTGAAAGGAGCTGCTTTATCACTCTCACTCCAAGGTGAAAAAGACAGTTGGACAGAGAGAGAAGGGGATACAGCCAACCAATGATAGATATACCACATGGGTGAGAAATAAACCATTGTTTTTTAAAGCCATGGAGGTTTCTGAGGTCATTTGCCCCATAGTACCACTTAACGTATCCTGACTAGTGTAACTTTCAACTTGGTAATTATAGCAATAACTTATCAAAAAAGAATCAACTATCCCCATTTTATAACCTATAATTCTCAGTGTTTAATTTTCACATGGCCCTGAAGTCCCTCTCACAGGGACATAGAGAGGAGGGCTTGCCCGTGTTTCTGGATCACGATTTGATATCTCTTATTATAAAGAATGAGTTTGTTTCCCTGGAGGCAAAGTCTAAGTATGCACACGACTCATTTCAAGAGCAATTCTTGACAGGTATTCAGCCAAGTTAAGTAATAGCTTCCTTATCACCATGTACAATGGGCTACCCATGTCATAGTGCTTTCAATTTCAATATATGCCACTTCAAATGAATTCATGAGGCAATAAGTCAGTAATTTTCAACCTTTGCCTTCAAAATTTCATAAGGGAAGAAAGACAGAGAAGCACATTCATTGCAGATTATCTTTTCAGGTCTAAATCAGGATCTCCGCCATTCATAGACCGTCATTATAAGGGAATATTCAGTTTCCTATCAATTTTCATCATCTTTGTGGACCTATTATTACTACCGATGTAAATGCAGGCTCTAGGCTGATTTAACCACATTGGAATCTGCTCATTTGCAAAAACAAAGCAAAAAAAAATCTAAACAATAATGTGCTATGTAGTTCACATTTTGAGGTTGAAAAGATAGTTTCTTACTATAAGGTAGAAATAACACTGACAATAAGAATAAATCTCTTTCCTTACAAATATGAAGCCTGAAGAATTCAGTGTGGACTTGAACCTGTGGCTTCTAGTGTTTACATTGTCTTAGGTGCCTTGGCAGCCAATAGGCCATGGAATGAATTCATTTGTCATGAAACCATTGATTCTTGTGTGTATTTCATGGCAGGGAAGCATTAATTTAAGGATTCTTCCTGACAGATGTATACTCATGGGTTGGGTATACACAGAAGCACAGTATTTAAACACAAATATAGGATTAACCCTTTCCCTTCCTTCCAGTGGATCACTACTTATATTCTTCTATAATTTCTCATAGGGATAAAGTGATAGGAATAGTCATTTACCCTGGGACAAATATCTGCCATTGTTTATACAAACATTGCTTTTGTAGTCTAAGATACAACAAATCACAGTGTGCCTTCCACAGATTCTTTTTTTCTATCACATCTCTTGGTGGCCATGGATCAAAATCAGTTGGTTGTTCTGTTGTTGTTGTTTTAAAGATTTTACTTATTTATTTGAGACAGAGCGAAAGTGAGAGAGATCACAGAGGGAGAGGGAGATGCAGACTCACCACTGAGCAGGAAGCCCCGTGCCCGGCTCAGTCCCAGGTCTCTGGGATCATGACACGAGCCAAAGGCAGATGCTTAACAGACTGAGCCACCCCACACGCCCTTCAGTTGATTTTTTTTTTTAAATACAAAATAACTTGTGGTCTGACTTCTAGAGGGTGATAGCAGTCATGCCTAGCTCTACATTGCCTGAATTAAAGGAGTAACATTCTGTTCATCTAGTCATAAGTATACTACCATTTCAGCCATTTTGTTGCATTTTGAAAGACATGGGAAGATTGGTTTGCTGATAGACCTCCAATGTCAGTCTTTAAAATGCCCACTCAAAATATTCTTGAGTGATTTTTAGCATATTATGAGATATATCTTGGTGGGCTGGTGCCAGTCTCAGTATTATAGGTTATTTGGTGTTTTTGCCTTAACTAAGATAGCTATGCACTTCTACTCCTTTTCCAGGTATCTATCTAATGCAAGAATTCTTTAGGGTCAGTGTCAATAACAACACTGGATACCAAACGTTACATATTCCTCACTCTAGTCATGGAATTATGTATTCTGACAGGGATCTCATGGTGTCCACATAAATACTTCAAGTATTGTATGGCCCAATAGATGGCAAAAACACTGACTTTATGGACCTGAAATTATTACCTATGCTCTTATATTTAATGGTTTTGGCAATTAGAAATTATTAGACATTTTGGAGCACAGTTGCAGTCAGGTGAGTAATCAAAGCAGAAGATTTCAGGTGCCTGGGTGGCTCAGTCATTTAAGCATCTGCCTTCAGCTTAGTTCATGATCCCAGGGTCCTGGAATCAAGCCCCGCATAGGGCTCCCTGCTCAGCGGAGAGCCTGCTTCTCCCTCTCCCACTCCCCCTGCTGGTATTCCCTCTCTCTCTGTCTGTCAAATAAATAAATAAAATCTTTAAAAAAAAAGAGAAAAATATTCAAAGCAGAAGATTTCACTCAAGAGCACTCTTTCCACAAATAGGGAAAGTCCAACATATTTAGAATATTCAAGAACAGAAAAAATAATCCATATGTACACAAATAACTATGTTACCATTTTTATTATTAATTATCATTATTTTATACTTATATAATTATATGTTTATATAATTATTATTAGTTTATAATTAGTACCATTATATTCTACTATATCATATCTGTCACTTATAGTAAAGTCAGTTTTGTATTTTGATATGTTTGCAATTAAATAGTTTTATATTATTGAACAAAAGTCAGATGCTTCCAAATATCCTAATGTACATTAACTAATAATCTGCTAATATATAGAATTCTGTGCCCCAATTTCTTCACATATGCTCTTCAATTAATTCTTTATTTTCAAATTACTACTGTGTCCTTTCAAAGAAAAAAAGAACTCACCAAAAAATCATAAATATGAAGTTGTGAATCATAGCCAGAAAGTGATTTCTGTTAAAAAAGTTAAGTGTGTACAAATGTCATCTCTAGAACTATATTACAAATATTTTTCAAGGGCTTTCAACTTCTCGTCAGAAATATGTACATAACATGGAATTGTGGTCATTGCAACTATTTAAAACTATTTAATTGAAACATGCATACTTATGCAATGGAAACAAATTTTATTAGTGTTTTTCAAAAATAATATCCAACCAAAGGTGGTATTTAGGTTGGCTGACTATCAAGTATTTGTGTAGTTTTAAAATGATCCTTATTAGTTGTTTTCATCACTGAAGAGAAATTAATATGTTTATTTTTTCTGTAAATGTTAATGACGTAATTACTCTCATTTTATTTATATAACATATAGATTATTTATAATTTGTCATACATAGTATAGCAATGTGTCTTCTTATAAAAATACATGTTCATAACCAGCTAAATTTATTCTTATTGTATAGCAAGCACGATCTCTTGATATTTTATGAAGCAGTTATATGGATCTAAAGTAGAAATTATTTATATGTAGATGTCCATAAATTTAAATGGTAATCAATATTTTTCTTCTTAAACCAATGAATTCATTTTCATTTAAACTAGCAGAAGAAAAACAGCTTCCTTTTCAGCAAACTATGGTCTAGGCTCAGATATAGCCATAATACATTTTATAATAACTATATAGTTATGAATAATGGTGTATTAATTATAATGTATCAATGGAGATCCAGTCAGGAAAGCAGAAACTTTATCTGCTATTTCAACATAAAGAACGCAGTTAAGGAATTGCTGAAGGATACACTAGAGAACTGGAAGTAGATAAAGGAAATGTTGATGTAATAGAGATTTACATGTAACAGAGATTTCAATAATTTCTGCTTGACGCAGCCACCAATTCTGGGGCTAGGGAACAATAAAAGGAGCTGGGTAGAGAGCCCCAAGAGCTGGGACTCCAACTTCTGAGGCAGGGACATGACTACTTGTCCCTCTGATGGGTCTGGGAGCAGATATGAAAACCAGGCAATGGAATCAACTGTCCCCGCCCGGGCGAAGGGTTATCAGGTCCAGCAAGCAAAGAGGACAGAGCAACACCCCCACCTCTGTCCTTCCAGGCCTTTTCTTGTGATGCTGTCAGTTGAACCTATCAGGAAGCAGCTGTAAATGTGGTTTCCAAAGTTTCCACCCCAGCATCATGACATAGAAAGATAGGCTTGGAGTTAAGAGAAACAACAACTCAATATTAAAATTTTATTTATTTATTTGTCAGAGAGAGAGAGATCACAAGTAGGCAGAGAAGCAGGCAGAGAGAGGAGAGGGGGAAGCAGGCTCCCCCCTGAGCAGAGAGCCCAATGCAGGGCTTGATCCCAGGACCCTGGGATCATGACCTGAGCCGAAGGCAGAGGCTTTAACCCACTGAGCCACCCAGGCACCCCAGAAACAGCAGCTCAACAAATGGCCCTTATCTTTATTATTGACATTATTGTGAAATTCTCCTTAAAATCTGAAGATTTAGATTTCATTATATAATATATGCTTTTAAAAATCAAGATTAATGTACATTATTTGTACATATTTTCTATAAATCTTAGTATTTAATGCTTTTTAGTTATAGTAGGGGATTACATAAAAAGGAAACATCATATTTTTCCTTAGTACTTCTGAACCCTTTCTCAAGTTCCCTCTGGATTTCTTTACTTGAGGGAAAGTGACAAAAATGTTTCATATCCATGTTCACATCGGTGCTCTTCCCCATCAAGAAGGGCAGGTTGACCGGCCAGGTTATGCCATTTGTCAAGTTTGTCAAGGAATGAATGAGCAGTACATTTTGATGTAAGCTACTCCTCTCTTATACATGAAATAACTTATTTATATATGTGTATTGTTATTGGATGACTAGCACAAATTAAATGATTGATTTTTCTATTAATACCATGTGCATTGTTTATATTTCCATTAAAAGCATGATACTGATTTTAAAGTACTAAAGAAAATGTCTTCTGTCTCACTATTTAGATGTGGCAAAAACATCACCAGTTGAGTTTTTCTTTTTCCACTCAGTCAGTACTGGCAATTTCCACGAAATACAAAAAGAAAATAGTTTTACTTTGGAATTTAGAAAATTACAAATAGAAATTGTGATTAGAAGAGTTATTAAGTTCACACTGAGAGTGGAATTTGTTACAAATTTGAAATTTGAGACTTATTTTTAAATACAATTGTCCACAACCAGCTAAAAAAAAAAATGCTAAGTAAGAAATGCTTAAATAAGAGTCTTGAGGACAATCTCTTCCCAAGGAAAAGAGCAGTCAACTTAATTTATCAATTTCTATTCTGAACATTAATGAGTTTATTTGTTTGTCAGTGAGACCCTTAGCCAAAATTCCTAAAATTCTTACAGCAGTTGATATATCTAAGTAAGTAAGTTAGGAGAAGTTCTTTGGAGTTGTATATCATCTCAACTGCATTCCATGAGAATATGAAGCTTGAAGATATTTCTGTGACCGTATATTTTTAAACTATACAATATTTCTATGATAAGAGATAATATATATAAATGTGCAGAGAAGATATACAGTTCAGTGAATAATCATAAAACAATCACTCATGCACCCTCCACCAATGTGGAGAAATTGAACATTAGCATCTATGGTGGGCAACCTCGAAGATGGACTGGCTCAATGATACCTGCTTCCTGTTCATTCATGCCCTTGTATGGTCTGAGTTTAGTAACTTGCTCCTAGCAAATAAAATGAGGCAGATATGATGGGATGTTACTTCTGAGTGTAGGTAATAAAAAGCATTGGCATTAGCTCTCTCATTCTCCCTTAAATCACTCACACTGGCTGAAGCCAGCCTCAATGTCACAAGGAAGCCCTGTGGAGAGGCTCACATGGGTGAGCTTAGAAACAGATTTCAGAGAACTGCCAAAACCATATCACCGAGCTTAGAATAAGATCCTTTGGCCCCAGTGGAGGCTTGAGATGGCTGTCCTGGCTGACACTTTAATTTCAGCCTTATGAAAGACATTGAGCTAAAGCACATGCTGTGTTCTGATTCCTGACCCATAGAAAGTGGTATGATAAATATTTGTTGTTGTAAACCACCGAGTTTTGGAGTAATTTGTTATAGAGCAATAGGTAACTAATACTATTGATAAGGAAAATCTGTGTTCTGAGGTGGCTGACCAATCCAGCAGGGGAATCCCAGTCCCGGCCCCAGAGCCATTCCAGGATTTCCCCTAGTCCCACCAACCGCAGCTACAAGAGTGGCACAGATACAGAAGTAAAAGTGTATAAACTACCCCCTTCGTGCTTGGGGCTCAGACCTTGAGCGATTACTCTTTTCTGGGCCCTCCGGTGTGACCGGGGGTATGAAATAAACCTCTGATCCTCCCAGTTCTCCGAGTGCCGCTTGTTTTTTTTGGCCAGGATCCAGTCGCAATTCCGTCATATTTGGATCCCTGATCGGAAACCCAACCGCACTGGCCCATTGCTGCCTCCGGTTTGGGGGCAACGGCAGGGCAGTGACGGAATGAGGGGTTGTCATGGAGAAGTCACACCTTGCCTAATCTTTGGCAGTCTCCCACCCATTGCCTTGGACCCGCCCACTCCGCTGTTCCCGCTGGACTCAGGTGAGGACCTCCTCCCAGGTTAGATTCTGACATTAGATTCCAGTAAGGTCTGGGGCCCCAGGACCAGTCAGACCCACCCATTAGGGTAGAAGCGGGAGCTTGATCACCTCCTGGAGACCTAATAGAGTTCTCACAAGTAGGACTTCCCAGGGAGGGAGGTCCCTCACATCAGAAGCCCCTGAAAGGGGGGACGGAAAGGAATTTCTAAAAGGAATTCCACAGGTAGGACCTCCCAGAGGGGGCGGTTCCTCAGGTCAGAAACCCCCAAAAGGGGAGACAGAAAAGAATTTCCGAAAGAAATTCCACAGGTCAGGGCCTCTGGGGGGGGGGGGTCGGTGGACAGGAACTATAATAATTTCAATGTGAATGCATGAGTAAATGTGCAGTTTGACCTGGCTTGTCAGGTGGACTAATGGCTCTGTGGCTCCACGGTCTTGGGACTATGGACTCTGAGTGGGCCCCAACCTGTTTCCATGGTGACCTCATAGTGTCTGTGCTGAGCCCTTTGGGGAGCCAGGCCTGGACTTATACAGACTCACTACAGCTAAGAGGCACCCCAGCCTCCCCTGGGAGGGCAGATAGGCAGGTATCTGATTGGTCTCTCCTCTGGAGAGGCACCCACCCTTTGTCTGTCTCTGTATCACCGCACCCAGAAACATCACTATGGGATCAAGGCAGAGTAAACCTACAGTCCTAGACTGTATGATCAAAATTTCAGGAAGGGGTTCAGTAAGGGGTTTTCAGAAAACTATGGAGTTAAGATGCATCCTGGAAAATTGAGAACCCTATGTAAGTTAAAATGGTCCACCTTTAATGTTGGATGGCCTTCAGAACGGACATTGGATGTCCCAACAGTTCATGGGGTGAGGTGAGTTGTAACAGGGGAACCAGGACACCCCAACCAGTTTCCGTACATTAACTCCTGGCTAGGAATTGCCCAGACTCTCCCTCCTGGGTGCGATTTGCTTGCAATAGGCAGGGATAGGCCAGGGTCTTAATTGCCTCATCCAAGCAGCCCAAAAAGACCAATAGAAGCCCCAGTCTCCACAGATCCTAGCTGGAGATCCCAAGGATAAAAAGATCCTGCCCCCTCCATAGGCACCTCCAAGGCCATCTACACCTGGCCCCCTCCAGTTCCAGACACTCCACCGCCATCAGTCTCTCCAGTTCCCCAGGCCCAGAGGATCCACCTTCTCTGGGACCAGCAGTCAGGCTGCACCTCAAGCTAGGCCAAGCACCCTCCAAATGCAAGTACAAGAAAAGTGAGAACCCAAGAGGCATGATAGACAGAACAATCCAACCTGGCCATTCCATGATGTATTAGCAACATTTCTCCACCACTGGCCCCCTCAACTAGACACATGAGCCCACCTGTTCATTCTTGAAGGGTTTTCAGAGTGGCCCTGTTGGCAGGTCTATAAGGGGGAGAGGTCCCAACCACAAAAAAGGGGAAACCAAAACCCCCTTGGCCAGGGATCAATGTACCTACTGTAAAGAAAAGGAGTATTAAAAAAAAAAAAAAAAGTATGTCCCAACCAGGGAAAGGCTCAGAAGCATAGCCACTATGAGAATGAATCCTGAGAAAGGGGACCTTATAGGCCTTGCAGAAATAGACTCAGACTGAGGGGGAATGGGGTCTCTTTTCCTTGGCTCCCATGAGCCCATGATCAGAATAAAAATAGGGGGCAACCAGTGACTTTCATGGTTCATACTGAGGCCAAGCACTCTGTTGTCACCTCACCAGTGGCTCCTTTCAGCAAAAGGACTGCAGCTATCCTTGGGGCTGCCAGGACAGGGGAAATTCAACAGCCCTTTTGCCAGGCTCATCTGTATAAACTCAGGGGCTACAAGGTCCAACATAAATTCCTTTAACTACCTGATTGCCCTATCCCCCTCCTAGGCTGAGACATACTCTCCAAGCTTGGGGCTCGAATAACCTTTGAGCCCACCGGGCAAACCAGCCTCTGATTGAACCCGGGACAAGAGGAGATGGGGTCTCTGGTACTAGCAATTACCACACCAAGGGGAAAAAAAAAAAAGGAGGCTATTCTGCACCCAGACCCAGCCAAATGGCCCACCGGATTTCAGGCTCACTTTCTGTTCAGTATGGGCTAAAGACAACCCACTTGGACTAGCCCAGAATCAGGCCCCTATCATTGTTGAACTGATCCCGGGAACCTAACCCCGGAGACGAAGGCAATACCCGCTCCCACAGGAAGCTAAGCTTGGCATTCACAAACATCTGGCCAGACTTAAAAAGCAGGTATCCTAATCAAGTGCCAGTTGGCTTGAAATATTCCACTCCTGCCAGTTAAGAAGCCAGAAGGTGGGGGGCACCTGGGTGGCTCAGTGGGTTAAAGCCTCTGCCTTCACGGCTCAGGTCATGATCTTGGGGTCCTGGAATTGAGCTCCATATCGGGCTCTCTTCTCAGCATGGAGCCTGCTTTCCCTTCTCTTTCTGCCTACTTGTGATTTCTCTCTGTGTCAAATAAATAAATAAAACCTTAATAAAAAAAGAAAAAGAAAAAGAAGCCATAAAGGGGATATTGACCAGTCCAAGACCCCTGGGCCGTCAACAAGGTGGCCAACTCCCTGCATCCAGTGGTCCCAAATCCATACACCCTCCTCCAGTATGTGGATGACCTCCTCCTCACCAGTGACATACAAGAAGACTGCACAAAAGGCACAAAGGCCCTCCTACAATTCTTATCAGACTCGGTATACTGAGTCTCATGGAAGAAGGCACAAATCTGCCAACATACAAGTTTGATATCTCAGTTTCTTCCTCATCCAAGCGAAAAAGAACTGGGGCCAGAAAGAAAAAAAGTCATCATCTCCTTGTCATAGCCCCAGACAAAAAGAGGCCTACAAGAATTCCTGGGGCCTACATGATTCTGCTGCATCTGGATTCCTGGCTTCTCAGCAATAGAAAGACCCCCTATAATCTCTTAGGGGGACTAAGTCCCCCACCCGGACTGAGAAAGCAGAAGCTGTCTTCACAGAGATAAAGGCTGCCCTGAGGTGGGCTCCAGCTCTGGGCCTACCAAATATAGAAAAACCCTTCAATCTCTTTGTACATGAAAAAAATAGGGCTCAGGCTACTCACCCAGACTCTTGGGCCCTGACAAAAGCCAGCTACATATCTGTAAAAGAGACTGAACTCCATGGTAGCAGGATGGCCATCATGCCTCAGGGCACTAGCAGCCACAGTCCTACTCATTAAGGAGGCAGACAAGCTCACCCTGGGACAAAAACTTAATGTCAAGGCCCCTCATGCAGTTGTGACCCTCATGAACACACAGGAGCACCGCTTCCTTTCCAGCTCTCGTCTAGCACAATACCAAGGGCTCCTCTGCAAGAATCCATGGGTCACCCTTAAAACAGTAAGGACATTAAACCCAGCAACCTTTTTCCCCACAGAAGAGGGGGAATCAGACCGTAACTGCTCCAAAGTAATTGCTAAAGTCTACACGAGCTGTCCGGACTTATGGGATCAAGCCATAAAGAATCCAGAGCTCATACTGTTCAGTGATGGCAGCAGTTACCTATAGGAGGGTGCCTGAAAAGTGGGTTATGCAGTGACCACAACCACTAGAAGCTAAGGCATTACCAGCTGGATGGTCAGAACAACAGGTTGAACTATACACTCCTTAGTCTGAGCCTTCACCCTCAGTGAAGGCGAGCAGGTCGACATTTACACTGAATCTTCATATGCCTTTACTACTGTGCATATACATGGGGCCATCTACAATGGAAGGGGCCTCCTTGCCACCACCAGAAAAACTATCAAAAACAAAGAAGAGATACTAAAACTCCTCAAAGCTAACTTCCAAAGGAGGTGGCAATCCTACACTGTAAGGAACACAAGAAAGATGACCCCTTGATTAGCGCAGGGAAATCATCTGGCAGATGAGGCTGCCAAGACCACTGCCAGTAAGGACATGGACAAAGCTCCTTCTCTCACCATGGCCCTGACAGCCTCGGAAGAAGTCCCTCTACCCAGTTACACTAAAAAGAAAAAAAAAAACCAAAATGGGCCATAGCTGAGGGAGCCACCCCGATTAAAAAGAGATGGTAGGTGATACCAGACAGACGCATCTTCATCCCAACAGCAACAGGAGGGCATCTAGTCAAGAAATACCACCAACTCACCCATCTGGGGAAAACTACATTAGAGGTCCTCTTCAAAAAGCACTACTACATCAGCCAGCTGCCAGGATTATGCCAAGCAACCATAAGCAATGCATAACATATGCTAAAAATAATGCTCAGCCTGCACCGTGGCCCCTGCCAGGTGTCCGAAGGATGGGAGGAACCCCTTTCAAAAATCTAGAAATAGACTTCACAGACGTGCAGCCGAGCAGGGGGTTCAGATATCTCCTAGTGATAATGTGGATATTCTCTGAATGGGTCTAGGCCTTCCTGACCAGGACTCAGCAAAGCCAGAAAGTAGCCAAAGTCCTCATGTGGGAGATCGTGCCCCGGTTCAGCCTGCCATTAGCAATCCATAGTATTTGTAGCAGACATTGTACAGGTCTTAACCGAGTCTCTCAACATCACCTGGAGGCTCCACACTGCCTACAGGCCCCAAAGTTCAGGGAAGTAAAGCAAATGAATCACACCCTCAAGGGAACCTTAGCAAAGTTTTGTCAAGAGACTAACCTCCCATGGCCAGATCTGCTACCCCTGCCCCTCCTGCATGCCCGCTGCACACCCGAGACACTAGGTTTCTCCCCTTTCAAATTAGTATATGGACGCCTTCCCTGTGCCTGGGAAGCCTTCCAGGAAACTTACATCAGATTGAGGATAAAGAGATGGAAAGACAACTTCGGGCCCTGGGGGCCACCCTAAATAAATAACAAAGATATACCATTGTAAGGGCCCCAATCTCCTTAGGGTCCCAGGTACAGTCCTTCCAGGCAGGAGCCTCAGTCTGGGTCAAAAAGTGTAAAATGGACTCCCTCAGACTACAGTGGACAAAGCCTCACACTATTATTCTAACCACCCCTAGTGCTCTTAAGGTCTCTGGTGTCACCCTGTGGGTCCACCACTCCAGAGTAAAAAGACCCATCACCCAAATGAAAAGTTGCACCAGTGGAATGTAATGTACATTACTACATTACGACTAATGTACACTTGTTCACCATGGTCCCTAGTTCTCACCTGCACAATATAACTCATCCTAGGGGTCAGATTCTACACTGTTGGCCCTTCTGACTGGACTTACCCCCAGAGACTTGATATTGTTATTGTTTATTGGATGACCCTAGGGCATTTTACTATCCTTACTTGTCCACAGGTTTTATCTGCTCTTGGTCTATCCACAATGGCTCCTTCTAACTAAAACCAGGGACCCCACTTTTATTGGCCCTCTGCTGTCTACTCCTAGGCACATTTCACTGCGGTTTTCCTGACCCCAGTCAGTCCTAGTCTTCTGCTACCTGGTGTGCTGTTCCACCTTGCTGTTCATATTGCCGAGATCAGACTCCAGTTGCTCCTTACTCACTATCACCCTGTAGATAATAACGATGATGCCCTCTAAACCAGGTGTTTAAAGGGGCATCAAAAGGGGGGATGGAAAGGAAAATCTGTTCCAAGGTGACTGACCAATCCAGCAGAGGAATCCCAATCCCGGCCCTAGAGCCATTCCAGGATTTCCCCTGCAGCTATAAGAGTGGCACAGATAGGGAAGTAAGAGTCTATAAACTACTCCCTTTGTTTGTGCTTGGGGCTCAGACCTTGAGAGATTACTCTCTTCTGGGCCCGCAGGTGTAAAATAAACCTCTGATCCTCCAAGTTCTCTGAGTGCCCCTTGGTTTTTTTGACCAAGATCCAGTCCTCGTTCGATAACACTATCAGCAAAAAAAGCTCTTCTGTGTTCTCTCTTAATTATTTCCCATTTCTCCTCCCCATCTCCCAAAGTAACCACTATTCTTACTTCTAACACAATATTTTTGTTTTCTCTGCTTTTGAACTCTTTATGAACCCAATAATATAGTTCATATTCTGTTGTGTCTGGCTTGCTTTGCTCCATATTATATCCATGAGATTCATTTTTATTAATGTATAGTTTGGGGCTCTTATGAGTATTGTTGTGAAAATTCTTCTACATGTCTCTTGGAGCTCCGGTTTATGTATTTCTGATTAGTATAAACTTTCAACTAAAATTTCTATATCAAAAAGCATACATGTCTTCAATGTTGCCATAAAATGACAAATTGCTTTCTGAAGTGGTTGTACCAATTTATATCCCCAACAACAATGGTATTAGAGTTCCCAATATCCCAAAATCCCTCACCCAATTTTGCTATTTTAGTTTTTAAATATTAACCTTTCTGTTATCGGAGTAGTGATATCTCAGTGGGAGTTGAACTTACATTTTCCTGATGAGTAATGTGATTGAGCATTCTCTGATTTCCTTGCAGAGTCCTTTGAATTACTCTGTGAATTTGCCATTTTCTTACTGATTTTAGTAGTCCTTTATAAATTCCAGATACAAATCTTCTCTTAGTTGTATGTATTTAAAATCATTTCATCCATTTGGGGGGGGGTGCATTTTTAGTCTTCAAATGATGTCTTCTGATAAACAGAATGGTTTTTATTTTAATCTGATATCTCAGTCTATGATTTATGGTTAACACTTTTATAATTAGCATAAAAAGTCTTTCCCTTTCCCAAGATGATTCCTCCCATACTATCTTCTAGAAATCTTATTGCTTTACTTTTTATATTTATATCTATAATCCACCAGGAATTAATTTTCATGTAATTGTGAGGTAAGTGTCAGATTTATTTTTTTCCCATATGGATATATGGTTGACACAAGATAATTTATTGAAAAGATCATCTTTGATCCTTGGAGATGGTACCTTTGTCATAAATCAGGTAATGTGTTTCTGGGCCTCTTGATTTGATTTCATTGGCCTGTATTTCTGTCCCTATGCCAATACATACTGTCTTAATTACCATACCTTTCTTTTTTTTTTTTTTTTGATTTTTTAAAAGATATCATTTATTTATTTATTTATTTTTTTCCCAAATTTATTTTAATTTTTCAGTGTTACAAGATTGATTGTTCATGCACCACACCCAGTGCTCCATGCAGTACGTGCCCCTCTCGATACCCACCACCAGGCTAACCCCCCCCACCCCCTCCCCTCCAAAACCCTCAGTTTGTTGCTCAGAGTCCACAGTCTCTCCTGGTTCAACACCCCCTCCGATTTC
>CM052802.1:59379653-59483636 GCA_028533885.1 Nasua narica
TAAGGAAATGGTCCAGTTTCGTTCTTTTGCATGTGGCTGTCCAGTTTTCCCAACACCATTTGTTGAAGAGACTCAGACATTCATTTTTATCTGTTTGTATGTATATATATGTCTATATTAGAAATCATGAATTTATGTGGATTTAATTCCACTCCAACAATTTCTAGCCTCCTGCCTTTCCTGATTTACAACTCCTTTCCTTTAAAATAAGAAACCTGGCACTTATTACCCACAATATCCACTTACTTGCTCAATCGAGAATATACATACTTTCCCAATTATGAACCCATTCACCTACTAAAATATGATATTTATTATATATGAAAGTTATTTTTGTCTATATTCTTATTTTTTAAAGATTTTATTTATTTATTAATTAATTTATTTATTTATTTGAGAGAAAGAGAGAGAGAGAAAGCATGAACAGGGGAGATGGGCAGAGGCAAGGGAGAAGCAGGCTCCGCACCGAGCAAGAAGCTCAATGTGGGATTTGATTCCAGGACCCTGGGATCATGACCTGAGCCAAAGGCAAATGCTCAACTGACTGAGCTACCCAGGTGTCCCTATGCTATTCATTTGTAATAGTATTAAGCTCATTTATACTTTAGGCTCCCACCCTAAATCCTGATATTAATTAGTTATTAATTAACTCAGAAGGGCCCATACTTTGTTTAAAACTCTGCCCCTCATTTTTATTTTGCATTTGATCACCCAAATTATATAACAGGCACTGTGTCCTAGTGGAGGTCTCAAATTACTCTTATAGTAATTTCCATGTCCACCTACTTTATCACTTCAGAATAACTGATAGCCTCCATCATCTCTCTTATTCATTTCTCCTTTTCCAAGGAGAGTTTATTATTTGAATTATTAATTCCGTGATCTCCAATTTCTTAAGAAATACTCATTTTACTTCTTCACTGTTCAACTTCCTTAAACACGGTAATATATTTGCAACTCAAATGAGGAACCCCGTCACGACTTATTTACTCATCAAGCTAAAATTATATTTATTTTATGTCAAATATCTCAAAAATGCTTTTATTTTCTCTCTACTCACAATACTCCTTAAATTTTTACAATAAAGCTCTTTTTCCTTGAAACTTCATTTTCCAAGTTGCACAGAAATCTACTAATTGCCTAAATCAGTACACTTTCTCTAGTTTTTCATATCTCCTTAACAGTGATCACCAAGACAGCATGGTACTGGCACAAAAACAGACACATAGACCAGTGGAACAGAGTAGAGAGCTTAGATATGGGCCCACAACTCTATGGTCAAATAATCTTCAACAAAGCAGGAAAAAATATCCAGTGGAAAAAAGACAGTCTCTTCAAAAAATGGTGCTTGGAAAATTGAATAACTATATACAGAAGAATGAAACTTGACCATTCTCTTACATCATACACAAAAATAAACTTGAAGTGGATAAAAGACCTCAACATGAGGCAGGAATCTATCAAAACCCTAGAGGAGAACATAGGAAGTAACCTCTTTGACATCAGCCACAGCAACTTCTTTAAGACATGTCTCCAAAGGCAAAGAAAACAAAAGCGAAAATAAACTTTTGGGACTTCATCAAGATAAAAAGCTTCTGCACAGCGAAGGAAACAGTCCACAAAACAAACAGGCAACTCACAGAATGGGAGAAGGTATTTGCAAATGACACTATAGACAAAGGTCTGATATCTAAGATCTATAAAGAACTCAAACTCAACACTCAAAAAACAGATAATCATGTCAAAAAAATGGGCAACAGACATTAACAGACTCCAAAGAAGACATACAAATGGCTATAGACACATGAAAAAATGTTCATTATCATGAGCCATCAGGGAGATTCAAATCAAAACCACATTGAGATACCACCTTACACCACTTAGAATGGACAAAATCAATAAGACAGTAAACAACAAATGGTGGAGAGGATGTGGAGAAAGAAGAACCCTCTTTTATACTGTTGGTGGGAATGCAAGTTGGTGCAGCCACTTTCGAAAACAGTGTGGAGATTTTCTTAAAAAATTTAAAATGGAGCTAACCTATGATCCTGCAATTGCACCATTGGGTATTTACCCCAAAGATACAGATGTAGTGCAAAGAAGGGCCAGAGTACCCCAATGTTTATAGCAGCAGTGGCCACAATCGCCAAACTGGAAGGAGCCAAGATGTCCTTCAACAGATGAATGGATAAAGAAGATATGGTCCATATATACAATGGAATATTATGCCTCCATCAGAAAAGATGAATGCCCAACTTTTATATCAACACAGATGGGACTGAAAGAGATTATGCTGAGTGAAATAAGTCAAGCAGAGAGTCAATTATCATATGGTTTCACTTACATGTGGAACATAAGGAAAAATATGAAGGACATTGGGAGAAGGAAAAGAAGGGTGAATTGGAAGAAATTGGAGGGGGAGATAAAACATGAGAGACTGTGGACTCTGAGAAACAAACTGAGGTTTTTGGAGGGGAGAGAGGTGGGAGGTTGTATGAGCCTGGTAGTGGGTATTGAGGAGGGCAAGTATTGCATGGAGCATTGGGTGTGGTGCATGAACAATGAATCTTGGAACACTGTAAAAATAAAGTTGAAAGTAAAACAAATAAACAAACAAACAAAAATCAATGTCTCCATTAATAACCATTTTTCGTACTTGAATTTTTCTCCTCAACTGTCTTTCATGATATAGCACATCCCTTTACCCCTCTTCTCTGGTGTTTTTTCTTTCCCTCGGTCTGCTCTTTGTGGATTTAAATATGGCACATGCCTTAAGGCTCAATCCTCAATCAAAAGGAGAAGAGGGGTAGGAGAATTTAAAGGCTGGATGCAGAGGTACAATACAGAACCAAAAAGACAGCTGACCGAAAGAGTGCTAGAAAACAGTAGAAAACTGAGAAGTTCTCAGAACTGAACTACAGAAATCTGGAAACCTTTCCCCAGGGTTTTACTATTAAAGTGTTTCAGTCCGGTGATAACCTAACATTTGGGAGGTTTCAAATTCCCAAAAAAGAGGATCTGATTGAGGCATCTTCTGCCTTGAGTCAATCATCTTTGTTCCTGTACAAAACTAGGAATAGAGTAATGGTCAGATTCTGGAAAAGACCATAGCTGGAACTTACTGGGAATATTCACTGTAAGTGTCTCCTACATTCCCACACTGAAGAAAATATTTCTGGATTTTTCCCCCCATTTCCCATTCCCATTATATCCCATGTGTGATGAAGTTTAAAGCATACAATAAAAACCTAGCCAGTATGTACCCAGGGAAGAGTGGCTGGATGAGGATACTGTAAAAAAATATATCTCAGATAAAGAGTCACAGGGAAGAAAATAAACAATGGTTTTCAAGTATTTTAAGCCTATCATAGTTAGAAATAGTCAACTAATTTCATAGCCCCAGGGAACAGAAATGCATATCACAATGTAAAATATGAGTGATCGTATTTCTGGACCTCAAAGTAAGGAGGAACATTTTTTTTTTAAAGATTATTTATTTGACAGAGAGAGAGATCACAAGTAGGCAGAGAGGCAGGCAGAGAGAGAGGGAAGCAGGCTCCCCACTGAGCAGAGAGCCCGATGTGGGGCTCGATCCCAGGACCCCGAGATCATGACCTGAGCCGAAGGCAGAGGCTTTAAACCACTGAGCCACCCAGGTGCCCCAGGAGGAACATTTTTAATTACAAAGTTTTTCATTGACACTATTATGAGAATTTGAGTGCCCAATACATATTATGAAAAAACTCAAAGTTTCCCCTCACTGGTGATGTCCAAATTGAAAACCAATCATCATTTATAAGGAATATTCTGGATAAATATTCTGGTACTATTTGCAAATTCATAGTAGCCATTGTCCAAGAATATAATTATCTAATATTGGCATTGGAATGGATCTTATGTAATTTAGTCTACTTACATCACTCTATAAATAAACAACTGAGACCACGAGTCATGTGGCCACAAGGCTGGTTAGTGACAGAATGACCAGAAACTCCATTTATGAATGCTCCACAAACCTGGAACAGAGTACAATGTGTACAATGAATGGAGGAACATACTAGGTCACAAACAGGAAAACCGGTTAATCTTAGTTCTTAATGTCAAAAGTTATTTTGACAGGCTAAAGCTATAAAGTTTGCCAGAGCACTCTATTCTTATGTTGAGGGAGATAGCCTAAGCTGGCAGTTTTTTCTACCCAGGATAATGAAAAATGTTTCCTTAATTTTTTAAAAATATAAAAATAATATACAACAAAACCAAAAAATGTAGAAAACAGAGGAAAGAAAAAGCACTGTCTCATTCCCATACAATTATTTTGGTACTTTGACTTATTGATTCCAATATTTATTACTGATGTATATGTTTTTACATGGGCTTATATACACACATTTCCCATGTATAAAATCTCATGCTTTATTTTTATTCTTCTCCTAGGTATTATCAAACACTCTTAAAGAGTTCTCTACTTTTCCTTTAACAGAGTTTTGTTTTTGTTTTTATTTTTTAGATTTTATTCATTTGACACAGAGAGAGAGAGTGAAAGAACACAGCAGGGGGAGGGGAAGAGGGAGAAGCAGCCTCCCTGGTGCTCAACCCCAGGACTCTGGGATCATGACTTGAGCCAAAGGCAGACCCTTCACTGACTAAGCCACGTAGGCACCCCTTTAAAGGAGTTATTGAAGAACAATTTTGAGAAAATAATATCTTAATTAAGTGCTTTTTTTAAAGGAAGTAGTTCAATACAATAGCATTTTTTGCTCATATTACAGCAATGTTCTGATGTATCTAGGTCTTCAGATTTAACTTGAAAAGATTCTCTAATCACTGGGACAGGACGCTCTGTCTTTCCTCTACACTCATTCTCATCTGTGAATAACTTAAGGTAGAGAGATTTCTGACTATATTCTAACCTGTGTCTTGGTCATGTATCACAAGTTCTCATCATTAATAATGCTTCTCTTCTCTAAAGCAATACATATGGTGCTGACTTTTTTCCCTCAAATAAATACAGTGTATTACTGCAAAATATTTCATGTAAATATGCATGTGCACTTAAGGTCCATGTAAGATTCTTGTGTTTTTCTATTTGGAGAAAGGTATCTTTTTCTTTCAGAGCTAAGCATGCATTTTGTTAGAATATTATCTTTTTAAAATTAATTCCTTGTGATAATTAAGCAAGAAATGTTGGAAAATTGTCATTATGGTGAAAATGAGCACATGAATTATATAAAGGGCTAAGAGTTCAAACTCGCAGAAAGCTTGAGCATTTAGATTCATATTAGAGAAAGGGAGAAGAAGACATAGAATAATATTTTATTTTTAATAATATTTCTGAACATATTTGAATTCGAAAATTCTAAATTCTAAAAAAATTCTAAAACCAATTGGAGACAAATATCCAACCCTTCATCTTTTATTAAACATCAGGCATTAACTATGTGTGTGACAATGATCAAACCCTTTGGGAGTCTTAGTCTATTCATCTGTTATTAGTACCTTAAATGATACAGTTTCCAAGATGCTTTCCTATTCTTCAAATCTAGTCTGTTATTCAATGCCTGCCACCACAACCATCAAGATCACCCTCTTCTCTAGCAACAACAATTAAAACCACAAGAGTATGTAGGTGAGAATACAAAAGATTATTAAACATGATCCCTGCTGTCAATGGTCCTCCATCTAAAGTAGTTTAATATAGTTACATCAACATTATAAATAATGATAATATACAGGTTAAATATTCTATGTTAATTTAAAATCTATAAATTGTGATCCATTCACCAAACTTTTAATCTAAGTACTTTAAGAAAACATAGGTGTAGTGATTGGTTCATAATATATTATTTATAATTTCTAATCTCTGTTTCCTTGGAGTGAGAGCTTAGAGACTTTTCTGACGATCTATGTGTGCAAAATCCTTCTAGATTTTTTTCATATTCTAATCCATTATTATGAACTTACTTATTTAAACTTAAGGATGTTTTTCTTTAAAGACTACATACTGAGCCTTTTCAAAGCATTTGACTTAGTATTCATAGATCAAACTCTTGTCACACCTATATTTTGTTATTTTTATAATACCTAATTGCCTTACATAATTACAATTTTATTTAAACTGTTATAAGCAGATTTGAAAACAAATTCATCTTACTCTTGTTAAGCATATGAGTATCTGGTGAAAACCATAGTGCACAGGTATATTGGAGCATGCTCTACAAATAACAAATATTCACTGTGTCTTGAGCAGGAGTTAGTGTCATTTATAGAGGGACAGTTGAGTGTCTGTTAATTCAGCAGTTGTGTTCAGTGGAGACTGGGTAAGATAGCTTTAGTGTATTTGGGAACAACACATAAGAATATAAACAAGTGTGTAAAAAGATGGTAGAAATCACCATAGGACAATGTAGTGGATATATAAATACATATAATAACAGTGTCTAATAACTGGAAGAACTATGCATGGCAACTAATGAGTTCAGAAAGAATTTTTCAAGATAAAGAGTGTTAGGAGGTAACATTTTTCCTCACAACACCTAAATATTTCCTCTCTATGACAGTAGATAAAATTAGTGGAACACTCCTATCTCCTCTGCCTCTTTAATTCTCTTTAATCTAGGGGACTGCAATGTCTTTTCTCATTGAAAAAAATTTAACTTAACATTTCCCTTTTTCTCTTTTGGGAATGACCTGCTTGTCTGGAGTAGGCCTGCACTCCCAAGATTAGGTGTTGCCCCAGGGAGGAGAGGGATCTTGCCCCAGCCCAGAACTGCCTATGGTTTGGGATTTCGTATTAGGAAACATGCATGCGTAGATAGAAGCCACATTCTTCAACCCAGACTTTATTAGTAAAAAAGGTGATATTTTGGCTCTACCTGTTTATTACCTATTTTTTTTCATTTGGTTTATAATTTAAGCGAAGAAGACAGTTTTAGTAGTGACTGGCATCTTCAAAGAATCCACCAAGGAGCTCAAAGAATGCTCCTTGAAGAATGTGGAACTTGAGGCGAAGACGGAGAGAAATGAAGTTTCTAGTACTCAACCTCTTTCATTGACCTTACCTTTGAATGGGTCTGTCATTCCCAATTTCTTGCTGATACCTCTTTGACTTTACTGTCAGAATAATCTTTCTTAAAAATGTGCTTGTGGCTGAATATCTCAAATACTGTCTTAGCATAACATTCAAGGCTCTTTATGACCAGGGTGACTATTTATTCTGTTGTGTTCCTGAAAGTTCCAGTTTATATCTGTTGTTTTGGTGTCATTATTTATAGCATCTCCTTTTATTTTCAAGGTGTTCTAACTCCAAAAAGTTTTATTGTCACCGTATTTAGGATCCACCTGATACCCAACCTTTCAGTCTCTTACCCTGCTACTCTTTCACGGGCACTTTTTGCTCTACCCAGTAAAATCCACTCAGCAACTCCAAACAATGCCTGAGCTTGCCTCTTCTGGCTCTTCGTCAAAGCTGTGTATGGAATGCCTTTCCTTCCTTCCCCATTGGGTAAAAGCCTACTTTTTCTTCATGACCCAGATCCAAAGTATTCTTCTGTCATGTCTTCCATGACCTCTCTCTGCTCCTGCGAATTCACACTTTGTCTGTGTAAGCCACTGGAATGAATTGTGCTTAGAGGTTCTAATGTACCAGTATATTTTGGTCCATGAATACTATTTAATTTTTGTTAAAGTGGAATATACATAATGTTAACCAGTGTCTAAAGAGTGAGCATTGAGATGAAAGTCCTTTATTATGTTTCAGAGCATCTTGTGATGCTCTCTGTAAGAGTTAAGTACAGCTGAGTGTTAAACGGGTGACAGAGAACAAGCTCAGATTAAGCGTGACGTGTGATAACGCTCCCCGGTGAGTATATAACAGCCCTTGTTTAAATGGGCAGTAAACAGTCCAGCTCCAACAGTGGCCTGTGCTAAGAAACCATGGATCTTTTTATAGATACTGTGAGACATTGTTATGCTGTGGTAGTGATTGCATTGTAATTATTGCTAACCTGTTTAGTGTTCTTTTGAGTCTTTTAATCACTTGATTCAAGTATACTGTCAAAAATTCTAGTATTCACAACTATGCCATGATAACCAAAATAGAGAGAGAAAGAAAGAGTGCTACTGGTATCGTCACTAAGAGCAAACATTTTCAAATAAAAGAACATCTGGGACATATTCTGCTGCACCCTAAGTATGATCTTAGATTACTTAAACAGTATTGTAAGAGGGACAAAAGCGGATGTCTGGGTGGCTCAGTTGGTTTAGTGTCTGCCTTTGGCTCAGTTCATGATCCCAGGGAATCAGTTCTGCATCGGGGTCCTTAATCAGCAGGGAATCTGCTTTTCCCTCTGCCTGCAGCTCCCTCTGCTTGTGCTCTTTCTCTCTCTCTGACAATAAATAAATAAAAACTTTAAAAAAAAAAGAGGGGCAAAAATATCTATCCTATAAGAGTTGTTATGCAGATTACATAAAATCATCCTTTTAAAAGACATATAGAGTAAGTACTCAGTAAATGGTTGCCACCTCTGCCTAGAAAACATTAATGCACTCAAGAAAATTGTGTAATAATACCATGGGGACCAGTCAACTGATGCCACTTCATGTCCGTGAGGAAAAGTACGCAGAAGAAAAGTTAAGATATTTAGAATATGTCTCCTTTAAACAGCTTTGCAGCTAAACTGGCTCTGAGCCACCCATCCCAGTTTTCATAAACTGGCCCAAGGGGGTTGGCCACTGAGGGACTGACAGAATGGGCAGGATCTCCTGTTAGTACTTCCTTGGGGATAGTTTTCAAACGTGAATACTTTTACATCATTTCTTTCTCTCTCTAACTCTTGCTCTCCCTGTCTCTCTCCCTTGCTTTCTATCTTTGTCTTTTCTTCCTTTTCTCTTTCTCTTTCTTTTTTTTTTTTTAAGAAATCCAAATGTTTACCTGGCAAGACTCTTTTTGCTTCTGCTTTCCCAAAAAAGTTTTCTATACCTGACTATGACAAGGCAGAGAGGAATTTCCTGTCTTCTCCCCTCACTCTATTTCTTTTTTTTTTAATTTTTTTTAAAGATTTTATTTATTTATTTGTCAGAGAGAGAGAGAGAGAGAGAACACAAGCAGGTGGAGAGGCAGGCAGAGGCAGAGAGAGAAGCAGACTCCCTGCCGAGCAAGGAGCACAATGCGGGACTCAATCCCAGGTCGCTGGGATCATGACCTGAGCTGAAGGCAGTTGCTTAACCAACTGAGCCACCCAGGCATCCCTCCCCTCACTCTATTTCTAAATCAAGTATACAACACATTGAAGATTTTATTATAATGTCATTGCTATTAATGAATGAAAAAAGAATAAAGAACCTTATCCTACTACTCTCCTTCTCCTTATCATACTCTATGGAAAATAAAAATCAAGAATAATATTCTTTTATAAAGGCTAATGGTAGATTTGGCTACACAAACAGCAGAAATAAGTCCCATCCACTTTTGAGAAGAATATCATTTTGAGACTGAGCTTTTATTTCTCTGCTGCAGCTGGGAGTCAGCGCATGGGAAGGTTTCCAGATAAAGTGCAGATGAGGGAAGGGAGGTAAAGATGGAAGACATCAGCTATACTTACTTGGAGCACTAGTGGAAGGTTAATGGAAGATCAACTTCAGAGAGCTATTTCTCTTCCTTCTATCCCATTGTTCTCACCCAGATCAATATTAATCTTGCCTCACAAGTTGTTCTTTAGTTTTCTTATGATAGTGATAATATTATCAGCTTCATAAAGTTGTGTGAGAATTAAACATGACAATAAATGCAAAGCACTAGAAATGATACATTGCACATGAAAGAATTCAATGGTGTTGGTCATTATTATTTTCATTGTTTTAGCTTTTATTGTTGGCCCTACCCTAGAGTGATACTAAGAAGAATAAAATACCAGATGGATTGTGTAATGCATGGGTGATAGGAAGGAGAGAAGACAACATTTCGTGTACAGCGAAAGGGGTTTGCATATGAGTGTAGAACACACCCAAACGCAAAAGCACTCTACTAAGAGGAAAGGGGAGGTTCCATATCCATAAACACAGGGATATATATGTTCAGTGTCTGATTCCAGCCTGGGAGTAAAAAATGCACAGATTGTAAAGTGGTGAGAGGGCAAAAGGGGGGATTGTGCCAGGACGGAAGTGGAATCAGTAAGTAGGAAAGTCAAAAGGTGGATGGACGGTCATGGAGGATGACCCTAGAAATGGGCACAGATAATTAAGACGGTTCCAAGCCAAGATCCTAAGATTGGATAGGAGAATGGTATAACACAAAAATAGTTCTTCTCTGACCGGAATGTTGTGGCAAAGCAGCAACTTGAGTGCAAAGTAAAGACAGTGAATTTATCAGAAGAAATTCAGGTCATCCCAGGAGACACATCAGAAAATTGAAAGAGATTATGAACAGAAAAGTATTCAGAGTTTTGTCTATTGGAAATGAATCAAGATAAATTAGAGAGAAGTATAACCTCAGTCAAAAGGGGGCTCAGACATCAATATTCTCTAGGAACCAATATGATATGAGCTCATAAAAGAATGGGATCAAGTAATTTATCTAATCTCCCAGTGAGAGTATTTGAGACAGACTGTTGCCACCCAATCAGGTAGTGAGATATTTCCAAGAACATCTTAAGAGTAAATTAATTAACTTGGCTTTTATCTCCTAAGAAAATGAGCAGGGCATCCTCCACATACTCAAAGGCCCATTTGATACACTTGATTGGGGCACAGATAGTGCAGGTCTTCTCCCATGGTGAAGGATTCACATTTATGTAAACCAACGTATTACAATGCTTCTCTCAATATAAATGCTGAATAAATGTTAATTATATCTAGTTACATTTGCATTTTAACCATATCTTTTTTTTTTAAGAATTTTTTTTTTTAAGATTTTATTTATCCATTGATTAGGAAAGAGAGAGTGAGAGAGAGCATGAGAGGGGAGAAGGTCAGAGTGAGAAGCGGACTTCCCATGGAGCTGGGAGCCCAATGTGGGACTCGATCCCGGAACTCCGGGATCATGACCTGAGCCGAAGGCAGTCGCCCAACCAACTGAGCCACCCAGGCGCCCCTCTTTTTTTTATTATATTCAGTTAACCAACATATAGTCACTATAAAAACACTAGTTTCTGAGGTAGTGTTTAACCATATCTTTTATCACAGTATAGAGTATTGATGGGGGACTTTCTAGGACATTGGTAGGACTACAGATGGAGATATTTTGGAGCCAAGAAGACTTTTGCATCTTTTCTTTCTTTTTTTAAAAATACTTATTTATTTTTTTAGAGAGAAAGAGCACAAGCCAGTGGGAGGAACAATAGGAGAGAAAGAATCTTCAAGCAGACTCACCATTGAGCACAGAGCCTGATACGGAGCCTGACATAGGGCTCGATCCCAGGATCCTGAGATCATAATCTAAGGCAAAATCCAGAGCCACCGCTCAACCAACTGAACCATCCAGGCACCCCCGCACTTTTTCAAATCCCCTCTGAAACCTGTATATACCTAAATCCAATCTTAACCCAGGCAGTTTTTATAGATGGTTCTGGGAGTTGTCAAGGATGCCACAAAGAAGTAATATAAACATTGTTGTCCAAATTCCTTGGAGCAAAGTAAGACAAATTACTTACCATTTGTGTTGAAAACAATCTGAAATTGGTCTTCAGAAAGTCACAAAAGTTCTGCTACAGGACCATGTGAGCTCTTAAAATTTTGTTATTTGGGAGCTAGAGGATATATTAAAATTCTTATTAGTTAAAATGAGAGTAAAGGAAGCTGGGTACAAAACTGTTCATGTTTATGTAGAAATTAAATATATATGCAATTTGGCTAACAATATACTTGGGAGAACTTTAAATTTGTGGGAAGTTTAGAAAATGAAGTCAGGGTTACCTGAGAATAAGGGGCTAACTTTATTTTACCCATCACTGTAATGTAGCTATCAATATTTTTTCAAATAACTTCGAGTTCTCTGAAGTCTTCTGGATTTAACTCAGATTTCTAATACCATTTTAACATTTTACACAGTGGTTTAATAATACAGAGTCTTCAGCTCAAAAAAAATTAGGAACAGATGGTGAGAATGGACTCATTCCCATTCCTGATGTGCACTTTATTATACTACTTTCAAAGAGTGACTTAAAGCACATTCCAAAAATGTACAGTAGGTGTGTGGATTGCGTCTCTTGAGAAATGACTATTTTGTGCAGTATTCCTTTAACTATTGCTATTCCTAGCTCTGTTTCAGAATGTAATGGGAAAACTTTAGATAACAAAGCAAATATATATCTACTGCTGAAATGCTCAACCCAACAAGTATTTTGTAACCCATAAATGAATTTTATTATTTGTATCTCTTTTTACTTTATTTTATTTTTTAAAGATTTTATTTATTTACTTGTCATAGAGAAACAGAGAGAACAAGGAGGAGGAGTGGCAGGCAGAGGGAGAAGCAGACTCCCCACTGAGCAAGGAGCCCAATGCAGGACTTGATCCCAGGACCCTGGGATCATGAACTGAGCCAAAGGCAAACACTTAATTGACGGAGCCACCCGGGTGCCCCTTGTGTCTCTTTTTAAAATAAAAAGCCTATTTTCCAATATTTAAAAAGAATTTTTACAACATTCAGTACCGTACCACAATAGGATATTTTAAATTTTTTAAATGTAATTTTTAATTACTTTTTGTTGAGTTATAATTGATATATAATATTATATAAATTTCAAATGTACACAAAATGATCACCACAGTGGAATATTTTTTATATTTTTGATTTCAGAAATTAATTATGCAATGATAAGGTAAATATAATAGTAGCAAGGGGCACCTGGGTGGCTCAGGGAGTTAAAGCCTCTGCCTTCGGCTCAGGTCATGATCTCAGGGTCCTGGGATTGAGCCCCACATTGGGCTCTCTGCTCAGTAGGGAGCTTGCTTCCACTTCTCTCTCTGCCTGCCTCTCTGCCTCCTTGTGATCTCTCTCTCTCTCTGTCAAGTAAATAAATAAAATCTTTAAAAAAATAATAGTAACAATAGCTAATATCAAGTGATTGGTTACTACTTGCCAGGCGTTATATTAAGTGCTGTTCATTTTTAAATCTCACTTTTTGCTCAAGATTACTCCAATTTTTGCAAATACATTTTTAGATATAAATGTATCCCCGAATCATAGATGAGAAAACTGAGCTACAAAGAAATTAAGCATTTTGCGTTCCCAAGATTTGTAAATAACATACTCTATTAGAAGGCAATTAATAGTAACATTTGATCAATAGTAGAATTGGAAATATTTAAATATTTAAATGTATACCTACAGCGTAAAAAACTGTGTTGATTTTTGAACATACTTACTACTAGATTACTTATTACTTATTAATTACTACTTATTACTTATTAATTACTACTTATTACTTACTACTAGATTACAGTTTAATCTGTATCAGAAATATAGATAACAATGATTATAGATAACATAGATGAATATAGATAACAATGAGTAAGTTTTCACCAAGTATACCATTAACTCAGTGTACTCCAACTACATCCCTGAACTCTAGAGTTGTGTTTAATATTTGATATTCTGCTTCATATGTCATAGCTATTTTATTAGAATAATAAACAGAATTCAGGATCTAAGGACATTGGCAGGACTACAGATGGAGATATTTTGGAGCATCTTTATAGTGGTGCCTCTCCAGAATTCAGAGGTTAGGAGAGGCAGATGCATCTTTATAGTGGTGATATCTTGCTATAAGCACTCTGCCTGGGGGTGAGGGAAGTGTGCTCTCTCTCTCTCTCTCTATATATATATATATGTATATATGTATACATATATATATGTAAAATAATGATCCAGGTCTGGTGCTGTAATAAACCACAAATACTACCAAAATGACTGAACAAAATATACTTTGGTGTTCTTGAGTCAAACTTTCTTTTAGCAAGATTTTCCAAAATGATATTCTGTCTTTGAACAGTAAATATTTTCTTCATGCAAGCTCCAAAAGATCATGCTTGCTTGAGAAGTACAAGATGGCTAATGAAACAAAATATCCATTTTATTAAGCAATCTAATGTTGGCTTGCATTTCCCGTGGATCTACAGTTTAGGAAGGCTGTACTGACTTAAGCTCAGAATTAGTTCTTGCCAACATTGTATGCGTATAAAGCAGTGGTTCTCAAACATTAGTGTATATCAGAATTACCTGGAGGCTTGTTAAATTCAGTTTATTTGGGATACCACCCCCAGAGTTTTGGATTCATTAGGCCTAGAATGAGGCTAAAGAATTTGTAACTCTAACAAGTTCCCAAGTGATGTTGATACTGCTAGTTGAGAGATCACACTTTGAGAATCACAATGCAGTGCGTGCTGTGTGTCTTAAAATCAAGTATTAACTATTTTGATTTGCATATGATTTTTAATGACTGATTATTCTCTTAGAGTTAATTGATATTATTTAAAATGTTATAGTTAGTGTGTGTGTGTGTGTGTGTGTGTGTGTGTATTTCAATTTTGTATCTCCCTTTTTTCAAGGATGGTTGTCCTATACATGCTTCTCTTCTGGGCATTTAGATCCAAAAAAAAAAAAATGTAAAATTTTGTGAAGGGATACATTTACATGTGTAAATTTTCCTTCCTACATTACCACCAATTTTAGTTTGCAATTTTGCTTAAATGAAAAGATTTTTTAAATCAAAAAAATGGTAATATGCTTCAGGTTGATCTTTCTAAATAGACAATATTACAAAAAATTACCATCTACAACTTTTCAGAGCACATAGAGACCATATAATGTAACTGAGGCTTTGTGTTAGATGAGTCCCATTATTTTCTCTTTTACAGAGAAAATCACTTCTTTTAATAGGATTAGAATAGTATAAATAAGGTTTTGCCTAGCACAATTCCTATCAGGTTTTGAGAATAAAGTTTTAGTATTACTTACATACGCCTTCTCTTTTCAATAAGTTTCCCTATAAACCTAATCTTGAAATTAAAGATTGATGAATATTATAAAAAGAAAACATACTAAAAGTTGGCCAGAAATTATTTTTCTTAAGTAACTGATTAATTTCCAATTTATAGTCACTCACATTGGTGGCTTCACATGAAATTCTTTTTACAGATTGTTGTCATGTTATTTTTAGTGGAACCTGTGAGATGTTCTTTTTATCTAACTCTACACACAACTATGTTATTAAGGTGCAGTATTTAAAGAAATGCTTACAAACTTAAAAAAAAAAAGCCTAACATCTGTTTGCCAAGTAATTTTGCAGTCACTAAGAGTAAAACTATATTACTATCAGGAGACACAAAAGAAGGCCAGAGGAGTTGTATTTTCTTGCCTTGTTTGTATTGTGAAGCACAGTTAAACAAACAGTGTCTCCCTTTCAGGGCTCAGAACCCCAGCCAATAATACAGCTGAGGGCTGAAACTATTTGAAAGGGTGATGGGGCTTTTGTTGGGATCTGGCTGGATAACATTGCTTTGTGGAGAGCAAAAGCACTGTTGCTCTACCACAAATACTTTACAAGGCAAGGAACTTCAGAGACGGAGACAGCAGAAACTATTAGAAGATTAATGAGGATCCCCACAGCCTGTTCTTTTATGGGTTGCCAGGAACTCTTTCATCAACTATATTTACTGAGCAAGTGAATCTACTGCAAAAAAATGTATATAAATATATATATGAAAGGATTTCCTGTGAGAGTCCTTTAAGGTAAGAGACTCTAGACAAAAGGGTTAACAACATTTTATTAACAATGAAAAACTCAAAGGAAAAAGAAAAGAAGCAAGGGGAAAAGCTAGGAAAACTTTCAATGTGCATGCCAACAAGCTTCTCTGGGGTTTTCTCACAAATGTAAAGAAGGTAACGTAGGATGAAAGTAAAATATATCATACTAACAATGTGTTAATGTACGTGATAAATAATTTTAAAACTGTTTATCAAATAGTATTTGGTATTTCAATGATAAAATATAGATTTATGAATTCATGGCATAAAATTAATAAGAAAAATAAGTATTTTTTAACTGCAACAAGTTTGTTATCAAGTTTATATACTGCCCGTTAAAAACTTATTTTTTAAATAAACAGAGTAAACAGGTTTTAATCCATTAATGATTTAGAGCAGCAGAATAAGTTTAAACTTCAGATTCCAAGTAAAATATCAGAATAGTCCATGCAATTCTGTATTAGTTTTAAAATAAATGCATCTCCAATAAAGACAGCGCCCTTTTTTTGTAGTTCCCACCTTCCCTTCCTTACTGCCTCCCAACAGTGGTAAGCATGTACAGCTCTAGCAGAAAGTATGCAAGTTAACCTAAAGAGCACATGTGATAACTGCTAGGAAAGGGTGCTCTATACCATTGACAGGGAAAGCTGCAACAAAGTTAGACTCTTTGTTAAAAACTATTTTTGGATACCAGATATTATAAAATTTAACCATATGTATTATGTGACCTCCATAGCATTTTGGGTCATTTTATAACATTTCTAAACAAAATAGGATCCAAAACACAGATGCACATTGACCCAGGATACAATTCATTTAAGGAAAGAAACCAGGGGCACCTGGGTGGCTCAGTCGGTTAAGTGACTTTAGCTAAGGTCATGATCACGGGGTCCTGGGATCAAGTCCCACATTGGGTTCCTTGATCAGTGGGGAGCCTGCTTCTCCCTCTGCCTGCCACTCCTTTTGCTTTTGCACACTTTTTCTCCCTCTCTGATAAATAAATAAATAAATAAATCTTTAAAAAAAGAACCAACACTGGAGCACATACAAGAATGTTCTTTCAGTTGATTTGTGGAAATGGTAGAAAGAGTAGCTTTATCATGGTGTAGTAGATCCATTATGCAAAAACCCAACTGGTTTAAATATTTTCAATCTTTGTTAAATAGGTGGTAGGAATGTAAGTTACAATAATACTAATACCTGGAAGGCTGTGGGTTTCACTGGAAAGAACATGAAGTTTGAAATCTGATAAACCTAAATTTAAATCTGCTTTATCACTGTGTAAGTTATCTAAGAGATAGTCTTCTCTCACTTTAAAATTTTGAGAAATAATGAGCATTTGACATTATCGTTGTGAAGATTTTCTGAATTATCAGACCTACGATCTAAGAATATAACAGTTCCTCAAAAATGTTTAATCTCTTCCTAGTGATTAACTGGCTACACTTAATGGTCTCTTCCACTAAGACAAATAATCCATATTCTAGGGTAATATACCTAAATGGTTACTCTATTTGGGTACCCAGTTGGTATCTCAAAATTAACAAGCGTAAAACAAAAATCTTGAACCCACCTTAGCCCCAAATACCTTACCCCAAAACTGCTTCTTCTTTTAGATTCCCTCACTCATGGTCAGTGATACCTATATGATCACACTTCAAATATAAAAGGTAAAATTGATTATCCCTTTCATCCTCTCCCACATGCAATCCACCAGAGAGATCTAGTCACTAACCTTAAGTATATTCCAAATCCGACCATTTCCATTGAACATTGACCAATTCTCTCACCTGGAATATTGTAGCAGCCTCCTAACCTGTTTCTCAGCTTCCATCACTGGCTTTCACATGGCTCATTTTCCACATGGTAATCAGGGCAAACTTCCAAAAATGTAAATCAAATCGCTCCCCAGATGAAATCTTCCAATGGCTTCTCATTGTAATTAGAATAAAATATCCTTGCCCTTGTACTTCAAAACATTTGTTCATTCTAATTATTCAGGTCTCACCTCAAATGTGACCTCCTGAAAGAGATCTTCCTTGGTCATCATATTCGAAGCAGCTCTGTCTTCCTTGTCTACCTCAACTACTCCTCCAAGTTCCAGTTTTATTATTATAATACTTATTACTATATAAAAATGTCTTGTTTAACTATTTGGGGATGTGTTTATATCTGTTCTCTCTATTGCAATGTAATTCCCATAAGAGAAATCACCTTTTTTGACTTCCAACAGTTCCTGGTGTCAGTTATCAGATAAGCACTCAATAAAGGCCATTAAATACTTCAAAAAAGCAGATGACAGCAATAAAACAGCAAAAATTTGTGAAGATTGTGGTAAAATGCTCAAATGATCACAAATATATTTAAGCGTTCTGACTGAAATAGAAACAATAGAGATAATTACTTTAAAATTCTAAAATAATGGAAGAAATGTTAGTGTTTTGAAGTATTGATTTAATATCCTTATCTTCCTTCTTAAAATCCTCCTTGCTGCACATTGACAAATAGTACAGAACTTAATTACTAATAATAAAGATGTAATATTAAGCAATAATAATGCAACTATCATGGTTTGGTTTATAAAAGAAGAAATATAAGGAAAATAACATCCCCTAATAAAATTTTAACTCACATAAACATTTAAAGATCCAAACAACCATGCAGTAGTCTGATTCATGAGAACAGTATACAGTAATTCCAGAGTTAATAAATTAATAATAGTCATTGCCTTTAATGAAGGTCAATCAGTTTCCTTCCTCAAGTTAATATAATAATTTTGAAGTTTTATAAATCAAGGAAAAATTATATGGAGGCTTGAAAATTATTCAAATAAGTCAGAATAGCAAAGGTACAGTCTACTCTTGGAAATTTTATTACTGTAAAATGAACATGATTATGATTTGATTTGTGCAGTCTGTATCTGTGATTACTCTAAGTGTTACCTATTAATTCTTAGAATTATATTAAATATACTGAAGGAAGATTGGTTAATATCCCTTGAGATTTCCATGAGAAATACATGTCTTTTTCATTTGGCTAGTCAGATGGGAAAATATGAACACAAAGTCAATACTAATTTACATAACATACTGTTACTGTTTCTTCAAGTTTTGCTTGCTCAAGAATATGCATTTTTCCAGACAGTAAGAATTCCTTCCACTTTATACTTTGTAAATCACACCACATACATTAATTCATTTGAGTCTTAGAGCAATCATACAAAGTAAGTATAGCAGTGTAATATTTCATTTTCACAGACAAGAAAAAAATAAGGATTAGATATTTAAGTAATTTTTCCAAATTGCATGGGTAGAAAATGGACAACTAAAACAAATATAGCCCAAGGTTGAAATTTCTGTCCCAGCACGCTTTGCATCATACCATCCACCTCTGTTAATTTCCTGACAGGTAGAACATGAAGTAATTAAGGAATGGTGCCTTAAGCTATTGCTACCCAAGGAAGTGTCATGACATCCACGCTTCTCTGCTACAGCAGATCCAGTTCTGATTTCCAAACAGGAAGTGAGCTTAAAAGCAAAGAACTAAAAATCCTTCTTGCATCACCAAAGTAAAGAAGAGAATTCTAATTCTACAAAGAGAAAACAGCTGCCAGTAGACACGGAGCTCTCAGAATAGAAGGGCAGAGAGCAGCTGGAAACTACTCCCAGACAGCAGTTTCCAGAACATATTGAAGTGAAGCACAGCTTTCTGTAGAAATCAATTGATAAAGATCTAGTTCTTAAAGACTATACATTGAGGAAGGAAGATAGAAAAAGACTGAGAATCTTGTAATTAAGGATCCTGGAGCTAGGCCAGACAGATTTGGGCAAGAGAAACTTGAGACAGAGAGATCAGAACCCAGATTGGACATATCATATTGTTAAATGAGTATTACAAATCTTATGTGAGGGTAATTTGGAAATATCAGAGCTTATATATGCCCATTATAAATTTTACCTGATTATACTGTAAATTTTATAAAGTCTTCCTTTGGTTTATTGACTTAGTTACTCTGGACAAATACAGTTACTACATTTATTAAGTTCCAATATGAAGGACCTCTCTGAATATTTATTTATACGAAGATACTTAAACAACACAGATCTTCTTAGAGTTGAAATTTAGGAGCCCACGTTTTATTTAATTATTCAGCTAATCAAGTTTATACCTTCCTGAGTGAAGTTTATTTTTCTCTTAGGCTGACAGTGTCCCTCCACCATGGTCATTGCTTCTCTCAAAACCATGATTATATATGACTCTGTCCCTCCAGACTTCCAAAACTTCTTCCTCCACAATTGCTCCTGGACCTAAGTGTGATGATAATTTGTCCCCTGGTATGCTCTAGATTATTGCAATATCCTTTGTGGTTACCATACACCTATACCCTCATAATTAGTATCTCTATAAATACATTATTTTAGAATTAACTTAGTGCAAGTGTGCCATCTGTTTCCTCCTGGTACTCTAACAGATACAGACCCACATGGTACAAGACTATTTACCTAGTTCTCATCCCAGAGATGACAGATATGAATTTTAGTATTTCCTATTGACATCAATGAAACTTGGGCTGGTAGAGTTTAAATAAGTTACCTAATATGACACAGATAGTAAGTAGCACCAAGATTTTGATATGGAATAATCTGACCCCAAACCCCTGATATTTCCACTATACTACATTGGCTCTTGAGTTTTTTTACTATATAAATTTCCACATATATATGTTTTATTTCTAACAGATTATTGTGACAGAATGTGTCAAAGAAAAAGAGAGTAGAGACAATTTACCCATTTACAAATTAATAAGGTAACAAAATTGGGGAAAATGAACTAATTTGCTCAAATTCACAATGGTATTGATTGCCAATTAAGAATTCCACTGATGTAGGGGTGCCTGGGTGGCTCAGTGGGTTAAAAAACCTCTGCCTTCGGCTCAGGTCATGATCTCAGGGTCCTGGGATCAAGCCCCGCATTGGGCTCTCTGCTCAGCAGGGAGACTGCTTCCCCCTCTTTCTTTGCCTGCCTCTCTGCCTACTTGTGATCTCTCTCTCTCTGTCAAATAAATAGATAAAATCTTAAAAAAAAAAAAAAAAAAGAATTCCACTGATGTAGGGATGCCTGGATGGCTCAGTTGGTTAAGCAGCTGCCTTCGACTCAGGTCATGATCCCAGCGTCCTGGGATCGAGTCCCACATCTGGCTCCTTGCTCAACAGGGAGCCTGCTCCTCTCTCTGCCTCTGCCTGCTTCTCTGCCTGCTTGTGTTCTCTCTCTGTCAAATAAATAAATAAAATCTTTAAAAAAAAAAAAAGAATTCCACTGATGTAGAGAGATAAAGTGACTTGCCAAACATGAATACTCAAAGGTTGAAATGTTTCTTATCATTCTCAAATACGTGTTATAAGAATTATAAGGCAGAGTAGGTCTCAAAATTCTGCCTAATATAGAGGAAATTGAAAAATTTTTGTTAACAAAATATACCCATCAATTGACTTTTCTGACCATATTATAGTCTTGATTAGAAATAAGAAATCAATTTCTGATAGTAACAGTAATCTGGGAGAACATATTTGATATCTTGAAATGCTATAGCTCTATTATCCTCACATAATTAGAAAATCACTACTTGATCAAATGAGGAATAATTCTGATATTTGAGGCATTTTTGACTAAACCCTACTAATGGCTTTAAAATAGAAAAGTTAGCCAAAGCATAGCTAATTTCATACTAAATATAGAATACTAATAAAATCGAGGAGGGAGGGACAAGAATCTCCAGTAAAACTGCTATAATTTTTAATGCTTTGAAAGTTCTATCCAATATAACTAATCAAAAATAACAGTTATATGTCAGTCAGAAAAAGACAAATTTCATATGATTTCACTCACATGTGGAATTTAAGAAACAAAACAAATGGATAAAGGGAAAAAGAGAGAGAGAGAGAGAAACCAAAAAAAGAGACTTAACTATAGAGAACAAACTGATGGTTATCAGAGGGTGGGTAGGGGGAGGATGGGTAAAATAGGTGATGGGGATTAAGGAGGGCACTTGTAATGAGTACTGGCTGATCTACAGAATTGTTGAATCACCATATCACACATCTGGAATTAACATAACCCTATATGTTACCTACCTGGAATTAAAATAAAAGCTTTAAAAATAGTTTAAAAATATTCTTTTAAAAAGAATAAAAGTGAACATATGGGGAAAGAAACAAAATTATCATTTTTATGGATAATATGATTATTTAGCTAGGAAATTCAAAAGAATGAAGAATAACACTATAAAACTAAAAGAACTCAATAAAGTAGCTGGAAACAAAATAAACAAACAAAATGACATAGCTTCTTGTATATCAGTATTAAATAATTGAAAGTATAATAAAAAACATATATACAATTATTAAATATAAGGTACTTAATAAGAAAGGGACAAGAAATAAATGAGATTTATATCAAATAAACTACAAAGTTCCTGAAAGCCATAAAATAATATCTGAATAAATTAAAAGTAATGAATGATCTGTGGATATGAATACAAAATATATAAATATCCAGTTGTATCTAAACTACTCTAAACTTGTAATACCATTTTAATTAAAACTCCAAAGAGATCTTACCTTAATTTAAAAAATATATAAACATTCATGAACAGCCAAACAGAAATCAACTTTTTTTTTGGAAATTTACATAAAGTGATTGGTTTACATAAAGGAATACATGAGAAAGAAAACGTGGAAAACAATTAGAGAAGAATAATCAACCAGTTGTCTTGAATAAATGATCAGGTAATGGAAAAATAACAACTAAAATCCTTTCTTTACAGCATGCAAAAATATATTATAGATTAATTAAAATTTTAAATATAAAATATCAAGACATGTAAAACAAAAAATATGAACAAAAGTTTATATGTTCAAAGTTATTGAAAAAAACAGGGAGGATAAAATTAATATATTGGCAATATGAAAATATAAAGCTGAAAGTTGATGGTATCATAAGCATTATTAAAAGATAAACTAAAGTTTGAGACAATATTGAGATAATAGATAAAGAATATGAGATAATCTATTGAAAAAGAATTTTGAGGCACCTGGGTGGCTCAGTGGGTTAAAGCCTCTACCTTCGGCTCAGGCCATGATCTCAGGGTCCTGGGATGGAGCCCCGCATCAGGCTCTCTGCTCAGCAGGGAGCCTGCTTCCCCCTCTCTCTGCCTGCCTCTCTGCCTGTTTATGATCTCTCTCTCTGTCAAATAAATAAGTAAAATCTTTAAAAAAAAGAAAAAGAATTTTATGTAAATGCATAAAATGTACAACTGTTTAAAAAATTTTACTATCGAGAGTAATGAGACATTTTAATTAAGATAAAAATCAATTCTTCAATAGTTATGCAAAGATTTTTTTAAAGTTAATAATTTTGCCCCTACGTGAAGAGAAAAAGACTCAGTCATTGGTGGAAGTTGTGTCCATAGTACAATGTTTATGAGAAGTAATATTAAAATACGTATTGATATACCCAGTAATCTCATTCTTGGTAATCCAAAACATAACAAAGACATAATCTGAAACATAATATTTATGCACTGAATTCTTCCACACTGCATTAGAGTAAAAACAGGATTAAGTGGCATATGTAATATGATATTAACTATGTTCAACCAGATAGGAAAATAGTAGGAAGTTTTCTCAATTGTAGTTCATGTTAATTGATTCTTATATTAATCAAAATACCTGTAATAATTTGCATTTCCCTAATAACAAATGGTGCTGAGCATCATTTCATATGCTTATTTGGCACCAGTATATTTTCTTTAATGAAATATCTATTCAAACCTTTTCCATATTTTTAAATATCTTTTCCACATATTTCTGAGTTATCTTTTTATTAGTGAAGTTTGAATTTATATATATATATATGTATGTATACATACATACATATTACATACATATTATATGTATGTAATGTATACATACATACATATATATATATAATAGCCACACAGTGAGGTACTACTCTTCATCTGTTAGGATAATTGACTATGCCAAGTATTGGAAGGTTGTGAAGAAACTGGAACTCTCATACACTGGTGCTGCTAAAATGGTACAACCACTTTGCAAAACAGTTTGACAATTTCTTAAAATATTTACTACATGATCCAGCCATACCACTGCTAGTATTTACCCAAAATTACCCAAGGAATATGTCTGAACAAAGACTTGAATACTAATGTTCATAGCAACTTTATTTGTAATAGCCCCAAACTGGAAAAAAATATGTCTTTAATAGATCAACAGATAAACAAATAGTGGTACTTTCATGTAACAGAATACTATTCTGTCAATAGCAGGAGTGAACTTACTGATACATGCAACAATATGGATAAAGTAAAAAAAAAATGATGTTCTGAGTGAAAAAAAACTACACAAAATGCATGCATATTCTATTATTCCATTTATATAGAATTATAGAAAATGGAAGATAATCTATAGAGAAAGCAGATGAGTTGCCCTAAGGACTGGGAGAGAGTGGGAGGAGTGTAGGGAGGGTGGAAAACAGGAATTATAAAGAGTTATGGGATTAGTTTAGGGAATGAAAGTTAAGTTATCTTGTCCTATTGATGGATTCACAGGTGTAGACAGAAATTAAAACTTACTGAAATGTACATTTTATATATGTAAATTTATTGTATGTCATTCATATTACAATAACGCTGTTAAAATTCACAATGACCATGTATTATCTTTTATATTTAATTACTTTCATTATTCTGTGATTACACAATTTTGTGGCCAGATTTGGACCTTGTACCAGTAACCTAGTAGGTGAAGAATTTTCCTCAAGGGAAAGATTTATGGAGGGAAGTCACATAGAACTTTTAGGTAGGGAATGTTACACAGAATTCTCTCCATAGAATCTACGCATAGGAGGGAAGACAGAAAAGCAATAGGAGGAAAAACCAGAGGAATAAGAAAGGTAAACATGGGTTAATGAGAGGAAATAGATTTTGAAAGGTCCAGGAGCATACGTAGGCCAGGATCAGTAGTTAAAGACACAAGAAATTAGCCCAGGCTGGTCGCCTAACAGGTACAGTCTAGAATGTCTAATTACATTTGGAGAGCATAGCATATTTCATTGGACTAGAGAAAGACAAGTGACACATCTATTCTAAGATAAGTAATGTATTTGCTGATTAAATAAAGAGACCTCTCAGTGATGCCCCTTCAAAGGAAGAGAAATCCCCATATTTGAGTAGGAAGAGTATTATGCACATTGTGAAAAACAAAAAACAACAACAAAAAAAACCTCTGTTGACGAAGTTCAGTTGTGACTGGAAAGGAAGCTACGTGAACACTTTCTTTTCCTTCTGTGTATATAAAATAATTGCTCTTTGAAAAAGTAAAATCTCAATTTAGTGATAATGCTTAGGGATTAAGATGTTCTTGTTAATTGAATTTTTTATTTATATAATCATTGATGACAATCATAGAATTTCACAGCTGGAAAGGACCTTGGGGATCATTTAGTACAACCTCATTTTATAGATTAGGCAACAGAGGACCAAGAGGTTAAGTAAATGGCCCAAGGTGGCAGTCAATTAGTGACAGAACTGGGATTATAAGATAAATTTAACTAGAACATGCTTTTTTGTTTCAATCTTTGTGATTGAAAAATTTTCTACTCCAGAATGTGTTCATCTACTTAAATGTTTTCACATGAAAATATAAGAACTCTGAGTCCATAAAGAGGTTGTGCCCACAATTTCTTCTTTTATTAATTTATTTAAAAAATATTTATTGAATGCTTGCTGGGCATTGATTAAGTTCTGAGAATAAAAAAAAAAGGACAAAGAGCTCATAGGCTAAGGAATTGACAGAAAGTAAATGTGATAAATACTATGAGAGATGAAAGCATAGGTCTCTGAAACCATTACTGAGGGGAATCTGCTGGATGGAAAAGAGTGGTGACAAATATTGCATTAATACACACAATATATTAATTAGGGACACTCACATACATACATGCAAAACCATAAAGAAAAAAAAAAAAGACATGATTATCACAAAATTTAGGATAGCAATTACCTCTAGGATGGAATGGAAGGAGTCAATTACCAGAAGCCTGTTCAACTGTATTAGTAATGATCTATTTCTTAACTGGAAGGGCACATGTGTGCTCATTGTACCATTTTTTAAATAATTATATACACCTGTTTATGAATAAAATACAAAATACTATAAGCAACTGAGAGGTAAAGAGAATGAGTGAAAATTATAGTCCTTCTCATGATAAAAGGAAGAAAGGAGATCTGGAAAAGTTCAAGAAGTACCAGGGGCAAAAAAAGGAAATATTTTAGGTTTTCTGGTGACCATGATTCTGAAATAGATTGAAAATTACGGGGGGAGGACTATATTAATAGATAGAATTATGGAAATTGGAGAAGGTTAAAGAAGCTGTGTTAAAGAATAGTGACAGGCATTTCTTTCTGTTAGACAAAAGAAAAATGGAAAAGAGTTCATGGTGAGAAATATTAGAAGCAAAGACATTTTAGGGAGCACCCCCGGGGTGACCACAGTTCTCTTTACATAAAGGCTTGTTCTTTATTTTCTCTGAGAGTAAGGGCAAGAGGTGGTATGGGAGGGATGGAGGGGGTCGAAGTGATGGGGATGGCAGAAATGTTCTTAGGAGCTGGAAGAAAAGAGTGAGTGTAAAACAGCTTCTAAGGTATACAGAAATTGTCATTAAAGTTTATCTGAGGCATAACAGTGAATCTGCAGTTGATTATATTGGCAGTCTTAGGACCTTTTTCTTTTTTTAAGCAATGATAAACAAGCTGGCTGCTGAAGTAGAGAGCTCAGAAAGCTTAGAATACCATAGAAAGTGAGGGGAATTGACTGAGGGATGGGGAAGCATCGGGTGTTGGGACATGTCAGACGTTGGTCTGGGATATGAGACATGGAGCTCCAATCAGGCAAACAAAAGAGTGGAAAGGATGAAGCCATTTGGACCTTAATCTAAATCCACGGGGACAGAACAGGTGTGGAGATTATGCTTAGGATTCAATAGTTAGATTTATTGTGAGACTAACTACAAAGTGCAGTTGAAAGGGGAAGGGGTGTAGGAGGTGGTATGAGCCATGAACAATGTAAAAAGAATGCAATAAACTCAATTTGGATTCAGACAAAAGTCAAAAAGGGGTTTGCAAGAGCAGGTGTTAGATCCCAGCAGGAAGGCAGAGCACAGCTATAATCTGGTTGATGGCCCAGGAAATTTAGTGAGGGGGGAAAAAAAAAAGGTCACTATTCAGACACAGGTCTGTAGGTAGAAAATAAGGGCCCAATTAGTAGGTGGGTGTTTAGAAGCAACACTTTTGTACATCCAGAAGAGAGCAGAAAAGGAGACTGGCTAATTTATTAGTGTATTTCTGGGAACTGGATCCCCTAGGGATAAGAGTGAGAGTGACTCTAAGGTCTACATTCCAGAGCTTCTGGCTAGAAGAGTCACTAAGTCACTAATTCGCCTCAGATTGGTGTCTTAGGCTGTTCACCAGTTCAGTAGTTCTTTCCTAAGCCAGATGGTCTAAGAACTGGGAAATATGAAATTGTACTGGATGTAGAGATGTGAACTCAGTTCCATCAGTGGAGTCAAAAGACCCCACTGGAATAGTAGAGTCAAGGGAACTGAGGTGGGTATTGTCAAAAACAGCATGGTAAAAACGGGTTTAAGTAGAAAAAAAGATTAACATCAGGCCTAGGAGACTATCAGAGTTTGGCCCAGCAGCCAATGAGATTCTCTAGTTGTGACTAATTCAATATGTTGGTTGTCTTCAGGTTTTCTATTTGTTCATATCTCTACCAAGACTGTATCAAATGATTTATAGTCACCTGTGTTTCTTCTTATAGATGGACTTCAAGATCACATTCATCCGAATGTCAGATCATGGGTTAGTGTTTTTCCAGACTCCTGTTATTCTTAGGAAGTGTGAAGTATTGCCCAAAACACATGAGCACCAGTGCTGTCAAAATTTCTATACTATATGAAAGTGTCACCAAAAACAAAAACAAAACACCAGCAAAAACAAAAACAAAACAAAATAAAAAACACACCTGACTTCATGAACAGTTCAATCGATTTCACCTACTGGCTGTATTTTGAAAAATAACAAGTCAGAGTCACCAACCTTGATTATGGAATGTGGTCTCTCATTTGGCAAGGTTCAAAAAAGGGGGCAGAGGAGGAGTACAAGCTGTGAAAAAAGATATGACATGTGAAGAATAAAAGGAATAAGGCTACAGAAACATAGGAACAAATATTGATATAAAATAGAGAAGTTGAAGGTATATTTTCACTTAAGAAAATTTTCCTTGTTAAACTGTATTTTATAGTTATCTTTTTAAGTATGAAGGATTGACTCTTAAACAGCTGTGTGGAAACTCTGCTGTAGAAGCAGGGTTCTTCACTACACAACACATAGAAAAAGGAAGTCTCCTTGGGCATCATCTGGAGGAAGGGTGTTCATTAAAATACCAGAAAGATCTTATAATGACTTCACTAAAGGCAGTCTCACAACAGAAACCCTGAGTACAGTGTTTTGGCAAAGTTCAGCATATTTTTGTATTTTAACACTTTGGAATAAAAACTACAATTTGCTTAGAAATTAAAACAGCATACTAAGAATCTATGACAAGAATGCTAAAAATGTTTCCATTTCATTGTCTTAAAAATTAATTTATGAATACCTTATAATTATGCCACTATTGGTGATATCTTTAATTTTCACCTTTTAAAAATATATTAAAATGTTTGAGAATTATTTAAATTATTACTATCTTCCTTATTATTGATTTTAATTATTATCTATGGAAGGTTTAAAATTAGGTTTTATTTGTTCTAAGCACAAAACTTTCATGAAGGCTTTTCTTAACCTTATTTACCCTGAGAAATTATCTAAAGTATCTTAATTTGATTTATGCTCTTTAATAAATAATTCTGCTTAGTAAGAAATTTTCTTAAAAATGCACATTCTATTCAACTTCAGTCCATATAATTTTGAACTATTGTTCTGTAATAAAGATACATTTTGCTAAAACATGCCATTGTTCATTTTTAAGTTAGTCTTGCACATACACGCAGCTGCCTAAGGGTGAACAAAATTTATGGCTGTATAAAGTAGTAAAATAAACACACACACACACACACAGAAAAAGCGATCCTTATTCATTTTGAATTTTGTCTAAGGAAAAAGCAATCACAGAAATAGAAGAGAATTATATCAGTCAGATTCCCAATAAAAAACAGATGTCACACTCAAATCAGGATAACTCAACAAACCACCCAAATATGGGGCTATTTGCAGAATTGGGGGTGCAGGGCAACACAAAGTATAGCACAGCAATGTGAGCTTAGCAGTAACTGTGTAGCTGCTGTACCTTGACCCAAGGGTCAGGTGAGGGAGCAGGTACAGGACCACTGCAAACAGACAGCCAAGGGGATAAATATCCGAGTTCATTCTCTTCCCTCTTTCAGATCTTCCACAGGGCTCCCCAAAGGTCAGACCCAACTAGAAACTTCTGGGCACAAGAGGCCTATGGCTATAGGCTAAGTTGTTCAGTTTCCTCAGAGAACAGGATAGAGAAAGGTGAACTGAGGAACTAGAGGAGCAAACCAGCAATGTTGAAGCCAAAAATACATAGAGCAAAAGTTTTTCTTCTAAATTAATACGTAAGATGTTTAATTATAATAATTATTGAACAGTATTAGTAATTACAACCAAGAAGTGCTTGAAGTACTTTTGATTTCTATTACTATTATTGATAGAGTTCAAAATCCAGCCTAACACAAATCTCAATACTAAATGAGTTAGAGGAAATAACTTTCTGTGATTTTGTTCAAACACACACACACACACACACACACACACACACACACTTATTATATTCAATAGCAAAGTTCATCACCCATTCTTTCAATCATTATTAGGCACTCTGCTAGGCACTAGGGATTAAAAAGGAGATCTCTGCTTTCCAGAAAATCACACTGTAGTGAAAGAGACAAATTTAGCAAGCAATTAGAAGACAATGTAAGTGAAAGTGGTTAAAGACCTCAGAACAGGGAAGCCTTCAAAAAAGCTAACTTTTGACCTGAGACGTGAAGAAAGACGGACTCTAGACAGAGAATAGTTTTATTTATATTACATAAATTTATATATAAATGTATTTATATTTATATAAATTTATATATAAATTTATTATAAATTTATATATAAATTTATTATAAATTTATATATAAATTTATTATAAATTTATATAAAAGCATGATGTGAGAGGATCTGGTATGCTTTGGGAACCACAAAAATTCAGAGTAATGTGGACAAAGAGTGAGTGAGGATGAAAGGTACAGATGAGATGAATCAGAAAAGATGAATTAGAACCAAATTATTAAGAACTTATATGCCATGAAAATAGTTTAAATTGTGTCCTTAAGATAAGCTTTTCAAAATTTTTGCCACAATAATCATAATACAGAGAAAAAAACTGAACTTACACACTCACAGGTCTGTTAGCAACATCTATAGGGGTAATCTACTACAGGCAAAAAAAAAAAATTAAGTCTTATACCTTATTGTGAAAATTAATTAGAATTTTGCATTCTATTCTTTTGTTTGTAATAACATGAAAGGGATGTTTTGACCCCCTTACAAATTAGTAAAATGGGTACTACAGTAAGCATAACCATGGTCAGTTTGGGGCTTCTAAAATTCCCATGCATTATCTGAGAAAGCACCCTCTCCAGGAGTTTAAAAAGCAGATTTGAAAAATCCCACAAGACAGTGGAAAGGCAATGGAGGTATGTGTGTGTGTGTGTACCAGAAGAGGAAATACTTTGATGTTAGCGGTAAATGATGCTGAAAAAGTACAGAGTCATAATACAGTAATAACAGAGAAAAGAGAACTGATTTGAGAAATGCAGGATCTAGCGTCTAGGACCATTGAGAGATAAAGAATGAGGCAAGGTTTCTATCTTGGGTAGTTAGTCTCAACGGTGAAGATATTTTTGAAAATCACAAATAAAGAGAGGAACATTTGAATAAACATAGCTGACCACAGCTCGGGAACATATTGAGTGAGTTTCAAGAGGAAGCCATACAGATAAGTAGAGCTTTCCAGAGGAATGACATAAAATCAGGTCTCGAGTTCTAAAAATAAAAGTTGGGATTAAACATCAAAAATTAGCCATGCTTAAATCAAATCTAGTCTATGTAAGTGTTTTTCTTGACATACACAATGTTGAAATTGAAGGAGCAGAGCAGGGCTGGTTCCTTTTGCTTACACCCGCCTTCTTGTGTGTGGCCCCCCTGAAGGACCTGCCTCTGGGAGGGTCTGAGTGTGGCTCAGCCCTCCCTTGAGCTAATTAGCCCAGACGGCCTATGGGTTGGGTTTGGGTTAGTCAATAGGAACGCGGAACCCCTGCCCGGGAAAGAATATAAACCCCGCCTTTTGCCCGCCAAACTTGTGCACCAATTCTGGCCAGGGTGATAGGCTAGTTCAAACAGTTACTAAGCAACATTCTGTGTGTTACAAACTCATTGGCCACTGACCCCTCTAAAACTGTTGCGCTTTTTGAAACTCGCTCTCTTTCTCTACACCATGCCACTGTGTCGGTGAGTGTGAGAGGGAGCTCAAGCTAGCTTGAATAAAGGGCTCTTTTGCTTTTGCATTGGACTCGGCTCCCTGGTGGTATTTGGGGATCTCAAAATCTGGGCATAACAGAAATATTTTTCTGAACTAACATGAAAACACTTGGAGACTAATTTAAACTCTTCTTGAAATACAAGTTCAGGGATCCCTGAACTAAATTACCACATCACAATTCTTCCACTTACTAAATAAAGTCTGGCTCTTCAGAAGAGGTACCCAACATCCTCTACTCCACTACTCCTGAAGGAAGCACAAACACTTACTTATCTCCATCTGCCCCACTCATTTATGCTACCTGTAAGACCCTGATGATGTTTGTGGTCGCTGGTCTAGATCAAAGGTAAAGATGTTACCTTTAAAGAAATCACTTATAGGAGAAAGGAGGAGAGTAAAAGAGATAAGTGAGACAACAAAGAGAAAGGAGAGAGGAGAGAAGGGGAGGAAAGGAGAAGAATGTTTTCCTTGAGAAATAATTGAAAATTTGGAGAAAGAAACACCAAGAAAACAATTGTAAGAATGGCCAAGTCAGTAAGAAAACTGAAATTTGCTGTCATGAAAGCCAAGTGAGGAACAATTTCCAATGAAGAGATGGGAAATCCCATGTAGTCAAGAGGTTCAGTCCAAATGAATTCAGAATTTTGGAGATTACTGCTTCAACAGGGGTCAGACTGCAGTACATTTTAAGGGAATGGAAAGAGAGAGAAGAGATACCAGTAGTCTAAAAGAGTCTTTTAGTAAGTGATTTTTTTTGTGTGTTCTGGGAAAAGTTTAATACATATCATAGAGCATAAATGCATTCTAAAATGATTTTTTTGAATTACTTTATATTTAAAAGTTTGTGAGACATAAATTATAAATTCTTTCTTAAACTTGAATTTAAATAAATTTATTTTCAGGAAACACAGATCACAAAAAGGATCAGTAGAGAACAATGATTCCTACTTTATTCTAGAATATTGCTTGAACATGAGGGTAGATGAAAACTTGAAATAATTCAACTTCAAGTTAAGACTGTGGTGATTTTTTGGAATCGAACTTGATACTGATTCACCCTTATTTTAGAAGAATGAAAGAAATATTAGTGAAAGCGTGTATTATGCCCAAGATTTATACAGATTATCCTCTCACCCAAATACTAACAAACACATTTCCAGAGCAGAGTGAGTTCATTCATAGCCCATGATGTATCCCATAGCCCACCTGTCTCAGCCGGGTTTGGAAGGAAACCAGACATACTCAAAATGAATATGTGATTGAAGAGAATTCACAGAAGGGAGTACTCTACAAAGTCTTTAACACAGTGAAAGGAAAACAATTAAGAATGGTATAGCATCCTTGGATGTTCAGGATAGTGGGAAGAAGGCTTAGCCCCAGACCTGGTTATGGAAAGAATATTTTTACTAGAACCCAGGTAAACATGTAACTGTAGGAAAAGGAGAACAGGAGCTTTGGCCTTCAACAAAGCAATAGTTACAGCCCACCTGAATTCAGTCTGACAGGAAAGGAGCTGGGGGAATGAATATCTCAAATTCATTGTCCTTCTGATGTCTGATTTCTGGCTTTGTCTCCCATTCTAAACCTAAGCAGAAGATAAGGGAGACCAGTTGATGTGGCCATAAAAATCAGTCTTTCCTAGCACAAAGCAGAGAAGTCCCCCATATATTTATGTGTGCGAGTGTATGTATATGTATATGTGTGTGTGTGTGTGTGTGTGTGTGTGTGTGTGTGTGTGTGTATAATCACATCCTCCAGAAAAATAAATGAGTTTTTCTTCAGGAAGTTCCCCAGACCCTGTATTATATCATTTTCTTCAAGCAAAAATGAAGTGGAATCCCCATTCCAAGAGTAGCGAAGTTTCATTTTCTCTCTCATTGTTTGGAAGACTCGCACATAAGGCAGGTACTATACTGTGTTGTTTTTTCTTTGCTTTCAACAGCCTCCAACCCCCTTTCTTATTTTGAGGGAATTTGTCACTGTTTATCGTTTCTATGGGCAAGTTGGGGAAAAGTGCTCATGCCTTAGACTATGAAAGCTACACAGACAGACCTTTCCTCTTGCCATCCTCTGCCCACTAAGATGAATCTTTGGAGATGAAAGCATTGAATGAGATGCATCCTGCCAAGGTTATAAATTTGAAGGAAGTAAAAAATATTACCTAAGGAATTAGGATGTGTTCCAGGCAGAGGAAGTTCTGCTCATTTCCTTAGCAGCAGCAGTAGTGACCTGGCCAAGTTATTCCTCCTAACAACACTTATAATACCTTCTGTATTTTACTACTGGAAGCACTTAGCTCAATCCATTTCACTAACCTAGACTTCCAACTTCTCTGCAATTACATCCAAAAATTCTTCTGATAAATACCTTTATAAATCTTTTTAAAAAAGATTTTGTTTATTAGAGAGGGAGAGAGTGAGGAAAGGAGAGTAAGAGGGAGAAGCAGCCTCTCTGCTGAGCAGAGAGCCCAACGTGGGACTCGATCCTAGGACCCTGAGATCATGACCTGAGCCGAAGGCAGACACTTAACCAACTGAGCCACTCAGGGGCCCCTCAATAAGTGGTTTTGTTGGCTTCTGTTATGAGTACTCAAGAACATCTTAAGGTGTATGATTCTTGTTTATAGTGTCAAGTTGCCAGTTGGATGAAACTGGGTTTCCCATGGAACCGGTGGAGTTTATCCTTTGCATCTACAACCTGGACCTCTCCCTATTTGTCCTGTCCTCCTAATTCACCACTGAGTCCCCTTCTTAGTGTCTTATCAAGTCCTCTCTTCATGTTGACTCTGTCCTCATCTGGGCCTTTTCTCTTCCCATCTCTACCCATCTTATTAAATTTGTGGTATTTTTTCATCTCAATATCATTTTTGGACATACTGTAATTACAATATTTGAATTCATTTAGATGCGTATCACTGATAGAAGTTTGATAAGATGACCAGTAAATTTTCATGTGTCAGAGGCACACAGCTGAGATACTGGGAGAACAGGAAGATCATCCTATTAGTCTATTAGAAAGAAATTTCAGCAGTTAGAATGCGACCACTCATGATCCCAGGGTCCTGGGATCGAGTCCCATATCGGGCTCCTGGCTCGGCAAGGAGCCTGCTTCTCCCTCTGCCTCTGCCTGCCACTCTGCCTGCTTGTGCTCTCTCTCTCTCTCTCTGACAAATAAACAAATAAAAACTTAAAAAAAAAAAAAGATTATTTAGAATGCGACCACTCTACTTAAAAACCCAGATGCAAGGAAACGAGGGAAAATAACATTTTGTACTTGTCCTATTAGTCAACCACACTGTAGTTTTAAAAAACATTACCTCCTTTCATACTTACCATAAGAAAGTTTAAGTAACTTCCCAAGTCACAGCGATCAAGTGGCACCGCTGGGCTTGGAACCTATAATGTCCACCCTCAGCTCTTGCCACACTACCACTCTGCTGAAAAATGACAGTTACCTCTTTGAAGATCTTGGCACTCAAATATGAGTGTGAGAAAATCAGTGGCAGCAGTTTAGTGATAAAGGTGCAAGAGCCTATATAGCACCTTAAATTTCGAGATGAATTTTTGACAGCACAGGAGATATTTTATTAAGAAGTCATAGATTTGATTGGGTTATATGTAAACCATCTACTGGAAAACGATTTCTTAAATTGACATTTTATTTTCTATGATATTGACGGAAAGAAAATTGTATAATTTGCTCATGTGTCAGAGATAGTCTGCTTGTTTACTGTTAATGATAATCAAAGTATCTGACATGTAATAATATTCTGGTAAAACGTAAATCAACCTGATTATCCTGGAAACCTAGTAAACAGTAACTACAGAGTTTTTTTTAATATGTTTCTGGCTGTTGAAGTACTGCCAATCTGCAAAACATTTGAATTTCAAACCACAACTGGATGTGTATTCGATAGCATAATCAAAATAGAGGAAATAAAAGCAAAACTTTGATTGACTAACCTTTTAACATTAAATTTAAAAAAATAACTGAAAATCATAAAAAAATAGATTTCAATTTTGAATGTTAATTTTAGGGAGTTAATATTATTTTGTGACCAAGATGAGTTTCTTCAGTATATTTGAATTCTTTTTGGTAATCGGGTTTCATAGGTGTGACCGGAAGCAGCTGCAAAAGCAAATCAAGTTTGCTCAGAAAGAATATTAATGACACTCTGAAATTCCTTATTCCCAAGAGGAGAGTAAAACTTTAAGCTGAATACTTAAAAGAATACACATTTTACATGTTTCTTTTATTAGTGATGAGAGTTGCTTATTAATCAATGTTTAACAATGTAATTACAGCTGTTTTAGTCCCACCAGATAACACAGATTAATAAATGACCTGCAACTAGTGAAGTGTGCAGAAAGGGTAATGAATTCTTTCCATCAGCACACTAATTTATTAGTAATAAACAAAGACCATGATGAATTAGGAGAATTGTAGAGTTTCTGAATATTGAAATCAAATTTCCAGATGAAAGCATTTAATCATTCAGTTTTCCTTCATTTATTTCTCTTCATGTCTGATAATGGTTTGGGATTTGCCTTTCTGGACTCCATTAAATAGTTCATTTAAAGCTCATCTCTTATACTGTTTGCAAGTTTACATTGATTCGACTCTTATTATATATTAGTTTTACCTAACACCAAAAGTAGTATAATTTTGATTTCAAGTAATTGGATTATTATGTTTAGAAAAGCAGCTTGTTCCACTTCAACATAGCACTATTGGATCAGTCCTCCTTCTCCAAAACCAGCTTTAAGTATGCAGAATTATATTTGAAACTTTCAGTTAACTCAAAGGAGATAGATAGATAGATGCAAATGCATGTCATAAGCACATCGAAAACTAACATTATAGTAAGACTCATAAATATTTTTTGTTTTAAATATAACCTTCTTTGGAAGTTCTGTGGCATACAGTTGTTCAAATATGAACTTTAGGTGGTGGCACATATTACGGTACATGTTCCTTCAATTACCACCAGTTGGGAGAGTGACACAATGGAAGGAAGGCAATCTAAATCTGAACTAAAAATGCAATATTGCTTTGAAGAAAAAAGGATTAAAAGTATGAGATTCTTACTTAAGATTTAAATAAGAAATTATTTAAGAAAATTAAGATATTGGGGCGCCTGGGTGGCTCAGTTGGTTGGGCGACTGCCTTCGGCTCAGGTCATGATGCTGGAGTCCCAGGATCGAGTCCCACATCGGGCTCCCTGCTCTGAGGGGAACCTGCTTCTCCCTCTGACCTCTCCCCTCTCATAAAAAAAAAAAAATTAAGATATTATTGTCCTTAAAATCTCTCTATACTCTCAGATGGTAGTTACATTTGTGGTGAGCGTAGCATAACAGTAGACTTGTCAAATCATTGTGCTGTACACCTGAAACTAATGTAACATTTTGTGTTAACTATATCTCAATTTAAAAACTATATATACATATATACACACATATCTATATATTCAATTGAACTGTATTTTAAGAAGTGAATTCTGAAAAAAAAATATAAATCCCTTTAAGAAACAGGATGAAAGTAAGCTAGAAGTGGGAAGAGTCAAAGAACAAGAATATGAAGCAAAATAAATTTTTACACTAACTTCCTGACCAGAATGAAAATAAGTATAGCAAGAAAATTACTCTTCTGAAGAGAAAGGGTAAATCGTAGAATTGTTCAAGGACCCTGAGGGGTAACATCTTCTTCTGTCTATATTCACATACAGTTGGAGGTATCCTCTCTTCTTCTAGTCAAGCCTAGCCTTGTGGAGAAGAACGCTTTTTCCTTCATGCAAAAGAGGCAAGTAAGCAGAGGGAGAATTACTCCTGCAGAAGTGGGAGGTAACTTAGTGTTTTTAATTTGTAGTACTAGGTTGCCAGGAGATTGGGGCAGAGTGGCACAGATCAACATTGTGTCCATTCTGCAGAAGCATTCAGGGATTGGGGCTCCTCAAACCTACTCCAAATACATGAAGGCTCTAGTATGGCAGAGATCTGTAACTTTTTCCAAGTAAGAGGCAGAGGAGACTGGAGAGAATGACATTCAGTAGGAATGTTGGGATAGAGTCAGACTGGGCAAAGGAACCAGGGTCCATCTAGCAATTTTCTCCATATCAATTAGGCTGCTAAGTAGTCCACAATAAATTATATATATATTTAGTTAAAGTCTAGTAATAATGTTTTTGCTTAAAAGGTAACTTTTGTAAAATTTGACTGAAAAGCACTGTGTTAAGTGAGTTATATTCATAATTTTGAGTTCTTAAAATTGCTCTGGGAGATACACATTTTCATCTCTGTTAGACAGATGAAAAAACTGATATTCAACAGCTAGAAGAGATCTGCCCTAAATCACAAAGCAAATAAGAATAGGGACTGGGATTTGACCCTAGATGTACATGTGTGTATCGTTATGTATCATTAAACAACGTACCCCAGAGTAAGACTGTAATAATCTTTTTGATAGTGCTCCCTGGATAGTATTTATTTCCAAGATATATGTCTGGAACTAAGAGCTGGACTTATTACAAAAATCACATTCAATTAGTGAATAGGTGCCATCAATTCTTTTCCTTTCATACAATTTTTCTAACGGTCCGGTCTTAGAACTTAGTCAGGCCTGAGTTATTGAAGCTACAGTTATTGAAAACCTTTGAGAAAAATGGATGAAAGCAAATGGTGAGATGGAATAGAGAATTCATTATCAACTTTTGTATGATAGAAACACAGGAAATAGAGCAGGTGCTCAGAAAATTTAATGAGCAGTATTCGAGGTTATGTGATGCTAGAACTTATACCTCAAGAAGAGACAAAAAGAGAGCTCTTATGTGGAAACCTTTGAATTGAGAAAACCATCATACGTAGTACCAAGAAATTTACACTGATAACATACCTGTTTCCCCAATCTATTCCTATATAACGCACTTGGTAGATCATGAGTTGCTTTAATAATTCCTTTTCTCCCAAGTAAAAGTAGTTTTGTCTTTGAAAGACAATGATATATGGATAGCATTTTGCAACTATATTCACCTGCCCAACTGAATTCAGATGATGTTATTAAAAATGACCTATCAGTTGTGGGATCTGCAAGGTGCAGAGAGAATTTGTTTATGGGCAACCTTTTGGGTATAAAGAACAAGTTAACCTGTTACAGGCATGTGGAGTATTTTTCTCTGATCAACTGCATATAAATACACATATATGTGTGTGCATATACATTATACACACACACACACACACACATATGGTTTCTGTCAGGGCATAAGTCTCTGTAGTAAGCTAAAAGGATCTTATTCCATCAAGCTCTGACAGGGAACTCTGTTGGGAACTCCAGTTTCATATTCTTCCTTTTAAGATGTTTTCCTTGCAAGGAGCTTCTGCCTTGTTACAGCAGATGCAAAGGGAGTGTGTCAGTGGCATTGATCATTTTACATTTCAAGAATGGCTGAAATAGGATCTAGGAGTAGGGCTTAATGCAAGTTAAAGTAATGATATGTTTTCCCTTTTTAATCTACTTTTCTTTTAGTGGGTTATCTTTTGACCTTTTTTGTTTTTTAATTTGTTCTACATATTGAAAATACTGATCAAGTACATGCTGTACATAATGCAGTCTATTTGAGGTTGGTTTGAGCATTAAAGATTAAAGCTAGATTTATATCACAGAGATATGCACTCTCCTTAAACAAGTCCCAGATTATGGCCTTGAATATGTTTCCATAATTAGTTCATATTAAAAAAAAAAATCATTGCCCAGTCTTTTTCAGAGGCAGTTCAAGAACCCACTAGAAAAACCCACTACCTGCTTTTCAGAAATACTGCACTTCAATTTAAAAAAAAAAACAAAAAAGTGAAAAACGTATTATATGTCATTTATTTGTGTATGCATGTGTGTATATATATATATATACATATATACACATACATACATATGTATTCATATGCCACAGATAATGCGTGAACATACATATGAACAATTCAATGTACATGATAAGGATACAGTCAACTCCTCAATAGACTTTTTCATAAGCGGAAGTGGGGAAATAGTTGAAAACATGTGTTTGTTGAATTAATTGGAACCTACATAATCCTAGTTATGGTCCCCATCTCCTCCTCCTACAGAGCACCTACTTCCCTGCAGTGTCCTCTCCCCACCTATGTCCTAGAACCTCCAGAGAATGTACCACTCTCAGAAACAGCTTCATCCAATAAAGCTGGGGAATTGGTGGGGGTGGGGGAGTGGTGGGTAGTGAGGAATTAAAGGTACAGGCAGAAAGAGAGCCTGGGAAGTTATTGATTCCCTGGCTTCAGTTAGCCCTAAAACCAGCCTGAACTCTTCAATTCCTTATATGAATTAATAAATTTTCAGCTAGTTCATTTTGGTATCCCTTTTCAATCCTGTATGTGCCACAATATTGCAAAACTTATCATGAAGTCAACTTCTCAAACTTTGCTTTTATCCTTTCTTTAGACTGTAGGATGAGAGAAACAGAAAATTCTGCCATCATATTTCCATCACCATAAAGTACATGTACATACAGTCCATGACCACTTCTCTATCTTATTCAAATTCTCATTATGCTCGACCTCCTGTCAGTATTTGGCAGAGCTGACCACTTCTTGGAAAACATTTCCATATTGTATTCTAGTTTAAACACTTTGCTTTCCTTGATGAGGGATAGAAGCAAAAAAAGGTTCACCTTTAGCTCAGAAGGCTGACAGATAGCCTGCATAGTTTCAATAAGAATCAAATAGGCGCTGGTTGCTACATTCTTAAAGGGTCTCATGACTGCCTGTAAATCTCACTGATAATTAATATTGAACTGAATAAGCATCAGAGAAATCTTGCAGTTTTACAAGTAGAAATTAGAAGAAAACACTTATGATTTAACACTTCCTGCATGTTCTCTCCCCACTTGAACACTTAGCATATAACCACCAGCTCCATAAAGCAAAAACGCAGCTCCTTCTGCCCAAGGGTCCTATCCCTGTGCTACTTAAACTGTCTAGGTTGCACTATAAAAAGTCTCAACAATTCTTTTTGACCAATGCACTCAACTACAACAGTACTCACCTTATCTTCTATTCCTTGAAAATCCCTATATGCTGGGATCATTGTATGTCCTCTTCTCTATCTACATTCTCACTTTGTGTGATTCCAAAAGATCTAAGGCTTTAATTATTATATGACAAATGCATGTGTTTGTATCTGACCTTTCCCTTGATCTCCAGATTTGTATGTCCATTTGACTACTTAACATCTCAACTTGGATATATTGTAAGCATCTCAAAATTAACCATGTACAAAATAGACACAGGATATTTACTACCTCACAAATCCATTTTCTGCTAGTTTTGCCCATCTCGGTAAATTATAACATTATTCAGACAATCTTTCATATCATTGAATTTATCTTTGACTCCTCCCTTATGCTCACTCCATTATCTACTACATGTACAAATCCAAAATGTAGTTGGAATCCAAGTAATTCTCTTTCTCCACTGTTATTACTCTGGTCCACAATACCATCATCTGTAACTGAGAATTCTCCAAGAGCCCTCTAACTACTTTGGCCTGTTTTGTTTTGGTTTTCCCACATATGATTTTTCACACATATTAGTCAAGATGATCATTTTAAAATGTGGATCATATTACTTCCCCTTTTAGAACACACCAACATTGAACCATGGAATGACAATAAAATAAAAATTTCTTACCTCTGCCTAGAAGAACACATATGATCTACCAACTAACTCCAAAAAAGAATCGAACCATCCTCTCTAAATTGAGTCACACTGACCTTCTATGTCTTTAAAAAAGATAGATTTCAATGACAGTTTAAGGCCTTTGTTACAACTGTTCCTTCAACCTGAAAAACCCTTTCCCCAGATTTTAGCCCAACTGCCTCTTTCCATCTCATTACTTCAAGATTCAGTTTAAGGAGCGCCTGGGTGGCTCGGTGGGTTAAGACCTCTGTCTTCCGGGGTCCTGGGATCTGGTCCCGCGAGGGGCTCTCTGCTCGGCGGGGAGCCTGCTTCCCCCTCTCTCTGCCTGCTTCTCTGCTTACTTGTGATCTCTCTCTCTCTGTCAAATGAATAGATAAATTCTTTAAAAAAAAGAGATTCAGTTTAAATATCACTTCTTGAGAAAGGATTTTGCTTACACCTTGATTTACAGTAGTATTTTCTTCTAATAAACTTTATTATATTACTAACATTTACTAGTCTCTAAATATTACTCTCTGAAATTGCATTCTTTTTCGTTGTTCACATTTTGTCTCCTTCGTGCAGAGTATAAGTTCCATGAAGACAAGTATGATCTGTTCATGGCTACATCCCTAGTATCTGCAACCTAATTTTGCTATGAGAAGGAAAAAGAAGAGGAAAAATGGAAGAAGGATAAAAAGGAAGGGAGGAGGAAGAGTATAAGAGGGAAGGGGGGGATGTGGAGAAGAAAGCAAAGAAATGTATTAATAAAACTGAACCTCAACTAGAAATTAGCCAAACTCCAGATGTATTAGTAAATTGAGAACCTGAGAGACTTGAAACATAATTCTAAATAACTTATAGGATGCACCAGAACCGGGGTGAGAGATGTAGGGGTATTAATCTGCCAGTTTACAATAGTTTTCAGACTTTGCTGGGGAAGTGTTATCAACAAACGGTATTACAGCAATTGGAGCATAGGCCCTTAAAATGAACATTTGCCTAAACCTAATACTTTAAAAGAGAGCATTCAGTCCAAAGGATCATAGTGTAAAACATAATATGTAAAACTATTAGATTTTTAGTTAAAAAAATAGGGGAAAGTCTTAAGTCTCTAGGGCAAGCAAAGTGATTTGAGACCTGACAACAAATACACAATTCTTAAAAGAAAAAAAATCAATAGATTAGACCTCACCCAACTTAAAACCTTTTCCCTGTTAAAGACTTGGTAAAGAGGATGAAAAAACAAGCTAGACTGAGAGATCATATTCGTAAAGCACATATCCATAAAAAGTTCAGCATCTAGAATATATAAAAAACTCTACAAACCTAACAATATAAAGACAAAAACAAAAACAAAAAAACAGAACAATATATCTGTAAAATAGGTCAAAGATATAAAGAGTCATTTCACCAAAGAGGATATATAGATGACAAAAAAGCACATAGGAGAATATTCAGTGTCATTAGCCATTAGTGAAATGCAAATTAAAACTACAATGTGCTAACACTGCATATCTCAATGAGTAACTAATTTTTAAGCGATTATACCAAATGCTGGCAGTGATGTAGAAAAACTGATCATTCATACATGCCAATCAAAATGTAAAATGGTAGAGCTACTCTGAAAAGGATCATAGCAGTTTCAGTTTCTTAGGAAAATTGTGCTCACCATATGATCCACTAGTTGTACTTTTGGGTATATATTCTAGAGAAATGGAAACTTATGATCATACAAAAACCTGTACATGAACATTCATGGCTTTATATGTAGTGGTCCAAATCTGGAAACAATCCAAATGTCCTCTAGTAGATGAATGGGCAAATAGACTGTGGTACTTTATATAATTGAATGCTACTCACCAAAAAGAGAATGAACCATTTACATATTCAACAACTTGAATGAACCTCACACATATGCTGAGTGAAAAGAGACAATCTCAGAAGGTCCCAGACTGTATGATTCCATGTACAATTATTGAAATAACAAAATGATAGAGATGGAGAAGATATTAGTGGTTGCCATGGTTAGAAATGCTGGGAAGAGGGGTGACTGTGAATATAAATGGGGAGCATACAGAATTGTATGTGGATTATAGTGTTGGCTATGGGAAATCTACACATGGGATAAAATTGCGTAAAACCACACACACACACACACACTACATACACACATAAATGAGTGTGTGTACAACGGGTGATGCCTGAATATGCTCCATGTATTGTACTAGTGTCAACTACATGGCTTTTAAGATTTTTTTTTATTTTATACACATGGCTTTAATATTTGTACAGTAGTTGTGCAAAGTGTTAATATTGAAAAAACTGGATGAATGGTATACAGTCCCTCTCTGTATACTTTCTGTAACGTCTGTGAAGTTACAGTTATTTAAAAATAAAAAGTTTATGAAAAATTAAAACTCACTTAAGAATCTTCTTAAAACCCAAGCCCAGGCCTTATCTCAGATCAACTAAGTCAGAATCTCTAGGTGTGGAATCCAGGTTGTAGTATGTTAAAAATATCCTAAGGGATTCCAATAAACAGCCAACATTAAAAACCACCATTTGAAAGCAGTGGTCTTCATGGTGTGATCCCAAAATCAGAAGCAAAACTTTACTTGAAAATTTGTTAGTTATGCAAATTCTCAGGTCCCGGCCTAGACCTACTGGTTCAGAAACTCTGAGCAATGTATTTTAACAAAACTTCTATGTCATTCTGACTTACACTGTATCCAATAGGATACTCACTAGCCATATATAGCTATCAAGCATTTGAAATGTGGCTGGTGACACATGTTGAAATGATATTTTTGATATATTAGGTGAAATAAAAGGTATTAATAAAATGAATTTCACTACTTATTTAAAATTCTTTCCAGCTCTATTGAGGTATAACTGACATTGTATAAGTTTAAGGTATACAAGATGATTTGATATACTTATTGCAAAAGGATTACTATAATAAGTTAACATATCCATCACTTCACAAAATCACTCTTTATTTATTTATTTATTTATTTATTTATTTTGCTTTGTGTTGAGATTGCTTAAGATCTACTCTCTTAACAACTTCCAGGTATATAATACAGTATTGTTAACTATAGTCATTATGCTATACATTAGATCCCCAGGACATATTCATCTTATAACTGGAAGTTTATTACCCTTTGGGCAACCTCTTTGCTAACCTATTTCTTTTTAATACTTTTAATGTGACTACTACAAAATTTTAAATTACATATAGCTTACATTATATGTCTATTCAATAGCACTGCTCTAGAACGGTTATTTTTTAGCTCCAAATATACAATAGAATTGCCCAAAGAACTTAAAAAAAATACCAGTGCCTAAATCCTACACTAGATTAGATAAAATTGCTTACAATGGGGCTCTGGTGTTGATGATTTAAAAAAAAAAAAAAGCTTCCTAGATGATTTTAATGTGTTGCCAGGTATAAAAATCATTTATCTAAATTTGGCTTCTGATTTTTTTTCAGCTTAGATTCCTTCAAAAATTAGATTTGGGAAACTAACCGCCCTCCCCCACCCTAAGAAAATAAACATTTACACACAATTTGCATATATCTTCAAGGTATTTCTGGTCATCATATAAAGAATTGTTCTACAGCTTTTATATAACTTTTAAGAAACTTGTGTTTTAGAGAATAATGCTTTTTCATGTCCTTTGTTATCACATTTCATTTCTAAGTAGGTAAACTGGAGGTAGGGTGGGCTTTCCATCCAGATCTTCATGAACTCTCAGAGGTGATTTTTTTATATATACTAAGCATGTATAAAGAAAGTTCATTTTGCTTAATTCTGCCTTATTTTCCTAATGATTATTTGCTATAGTTTAATAGTTATAGCTCTATTTAAAAATGAATATATATACTCTGATATGTTGTTCCCTCTCTTGAATTTTATATATTAGCTACTCTAATGCTTCTCAAAGATTTGAATTGTTATTACCAGTGACATTGCCAAAAATCTTGTCTCCAAGTAATCTAAGCTGCAGGAAATGTTCTCATAGAACATTTCTCTTGAAATGACTTTATAAAGCTAATTATAAAACACATGGTCAAACTAACTGAAAACCATTCATTTACTTAACAGTTAAGTACTGGCATATATGTGTAGACACTGTTCTAGGCACCAGAGAAATGGAATTTAAAAATCCACTCTCCTTATGAATCCTCATTCTAGTTAGGAGAGAAGGACAATGTACAAGGTAAGTAAAGCTATGATATATTGAGACATGATAAAATCTGGAGAAAGGAACAAAGGGGTAGAGAAACCCAAGGGAAATCTTTGTGAGAAGAGACAATTGAGTAAAACTGTAGGAGGTGAAGGAATGATTTATGTAAATGTCTAGAGAAATTACATACAGTCCAGGCAGAGGATATAGGGAATTTGAATGTCTGGATGTTGAAGTTTGTCTGGCCTATTAGAAAAGCAAGAAGTCAGTGTCATGGAAAACATGAGAAGGGGGGGAAAGGGGCAAGGCAGGGGAATCAGATGGGTCCTAGTTTGGTGGGATGTTTAGACCATTAATGAACTTGATTTTTACCACTAAGTGAGATGGGAGCCATTGGAGAGTTTCCAGTGGAGTAGCGGTGTGTTTTTAAAAGGATCCCATAGGACGTCCGGGTAGGTCAGTGGTTAAGTCTCCAACTCTTGGATTTCAGCTGAGGTCATAAACTCAGAGTTGTTTGAGAGAGCCCCACGGGCATACTCTGTGTGGAGTCTGCTTCATATTCTCTCGCTGCTTTTGTCCCTTCCCTGCTCATGCTCTCTCTCTTTCTCTTAAAATAAAATAAAATAAAATAAAATAAAATAAAATAAAATAAAATCTGTTAAATAAATAAATAGAAGGATCCACAGACAGTTTTGGAATGGTGGGTCTATTATTTGCCACCAAAAACAGTTCTGGTCCCAACTCCTGCAGTTCTCCTTGGCCTCTCCTTGCCATCCTAGAATCTGCCTGAAAGGAGGGCAGTCCTGAGTAGAGTGGCGGGGTTTGGGGGACTATGCTACCTCTACCCTCCAAAACATACACAGGAGACTTTGATCTCATTAAAGAGATGTGAACTAGCAATAATATACAAACAAACAAACAGACAGACAGACAATAAAATAAAAGGATCCTCTGATTCTCTCAGTGCATGGACTGAAGGTATGAGCAAAACCAGAAGCACAGAGCCCAGTTAACAGAATAATACAAAATTGTAAGGGGCAAGTAATGTATTTTAAACTTAAATGCTGTATTTTATATCTAAATTTCCAAGCTACTTCAATCACTTCATTTATAATCACTTTCAGCCTGTGCTCTGTCCCAGGCTGGATAATTCAGGAAGGAGAAGAACTGGAAGCCCCTGGAGTGCATGGCTCCTGGATCCTTTTCTCTTTCTCTTGGAAAAAGCTGATGGACATGCCTTTAAAAGCTTTTCAATCTTTGCCACGATTCATTATATCATTCATGGCACTGCTTGCTACTTCTTATCCAGTGAAATGGGAAGAAGAGTTTGAGCAGATGAAACATCTGTGGGCTTGTCTAAAGTAAGCAATATATTTTCCAAGGATCAGAGTAAACTTAAAATGGATAGTAACTAGATATTGCCTCAAAATATATAGAGAGTAAGATTTTTGAAGTCCTATTAATAAAATTGGGGTCTTTGTAGAGCTATATGTGATGGCATTGGATTTTAAATAGCACATTTCCCCTCTTACACAAAAACAGATAAATATGCAGGTTCTGTACTAGCATGGTTTTTTGACAATAGAATTTCCTTAAAAACTTAGCAGGATCTTCTACACATATAGTTATACACTGGGTTTATGTTCAAAGCTCTATTGCAATGCAATGTAGAAAAGTAGCTTTCCCCAGAAATGATGCTGGGTTCACTGGACAGTCTACAGGAAAAAATATGCATCCTGATCCCTACCTCCCACCATAAACAAAATTAATTCCAGATGGATTGAAGATCCAAATGTAAAAGGTAAAATAATACTTATTTTAGAGGAAAACAGAAAGAAATATCTTTGTGATCTTGGATTAGGCAAAGAATTCTTGAACAGAATGTAAGATTACTAATCACAGAAGAAAACAATGATTAATTGGACCATATTAAAATGAAGAATTTTGGGGGGTGATTATTTGGCTCAGTTGGTAGATTATGTGACTCTCGATATTGATGTTATGAGTTTAAGCCCCACAACATGATGTTTTATAATCTGAGGGATAGCACATTCAATAGTATCTCATGATGTGGCAAAGACATTGCAGGCTAAATGTCAAAGAAAATAGTAGAAGAGGTCAGAGCAAGAAGAAGGTACACCTAGGCTTGCTAAAGAAAATACCTAGATCTGCAGGTGATGAAGGGGTCTAGAAAGGCAGGTGGCATTTATTGGACAATCAATAAATATTTTATTTGAAGGGAAAAATATACATATAAATAGTTGAGATCAGACAGATTCAGAAAACTATAGCAGGTGGCAGGCAAAAACAAACAACAAACAAACAAACAAACAAAAAAATGCACTGAAGAGTGGTCAGTAGAGAGGCAAATAGCAGATAGTTCACATTTTGATAAGTAAGGAGAAAGGCCTGAGAGGACTAAGGCATAGAGCTAGGTTCCAGAACAGGAATCCCAGTAGAAGGATGGATAGTGGGAACTTTACTTAAGGGACTCACACTTATGGACCAAGACATGGATTTGAATATCAGACTTAGAAAAACAGATATAGGCCTTGACTCAACAATGAAACACTGGTTCTCTGCATATACAATTCATTCTCCTTGATTTCTGCCTTCCTAAGGCTAGGCTTAGTTTGGATAGAGACTAAGGTGAAAGCCTACTGGCTTCTACTAGGTATAGAGAAATATACAAAGTCTATGAGCCAAAAAAAAAAGTCTATGAGCCAAGTAGATCTTAGAAATGATACATCATATGTATATCTTAATAGGTGACTATTTCTAGATCTCTGTTCATTATTCCAGTCAGTTATCTTTAAATAAGTAAATGCGATAGGAAAAGCATTTACTTTTAACAATGGGATATATGCCTTATAAAAATAAGCTTTGGAAAAAATAAGCTTTGGAAACATTTTAATTTGAATAACAGATATTACTAGAAAATATATTTCATGCTAAGTTATAAAATATGAGAAAATCAAAATTACATATTTTCACGATTGTAAAAAATATATACCATCATGTTCAGATTTCATATATAACTCTAAAGATCTTTATATACATATCTCTAACAGTAAAACTTATATAAAATTTATTCTTTCATTATCTGGTCAAAAATGGATCTTATTTTTTTAAGCCTTACACTTTATTAAAGACATTCAAATGAGTGGGAGCCTGGGTGGTTCAGTCGGTTAAGTGTCCAATTCTTGATTTCTGCTTAGGTCATGATCTAAGGCTGTGAGATCCAGTCCTGTGTCACACTTTGTGCTGGGCGTGGAACCTGCTTAAGATTCTCTCCCTTTTAGGGCACCTGGGTGGCTCAGTGGGTTAAAGCCTCTGCCTTAGGCTCGGGTCATGATCTCAGGGTCCTGGGATGAAACACCGCATCAGGCTCTCTGCTCAGCAGGGAGCCTGCTTCCCCTTCTTTCTCTGCCTGCCTCTCTGCCTACTTGTGATCTCTCTCTATGTCAAATAAATAAATAAATAAATAAATAAATAAAATCTTTAAAAAAAAAGATTCTCTCTCTTCTTCCTCCACCTCTCCCCCCAATAATAATAAAATAAAATAAAAGACATTTAAATGCGTGAATACAGAATAAATTTTTAAAAATATTCATTACATTTTGAGATATTTGAATACTTAGAACTCTAACATCAATCCTAATTTTGTAACTGCATTTTTCCCCCTTTTTCATTCAGTATCTTTACCATCTTGTTATGTAGCCTTGGGAACAAGTATAACCAATTGACTCATAGCTGTTATTCTGTAAAGTGGATGCAACTACTTTTTATCTAAAAGGTGATAATATACTGATAGTTTCCTAAAAGTACCAGGGACATGCCTGTTATTGTAGTATATCTTTATTCAAATTATTTCCTCAAAAATTTAATTCAAAAATATATGTAAATATAAATTATTAAAATAAAGACAGATATGATAGTTTAGAAACATTAAATCCAAGTTGAGATCTGAAAGTATTCTCATAAGGGGTCCTGTCTTCTTTATTGGAATGCAGGATAATTTATTCCGTTCCTGTACTTGTGAGGTAGATAAAGGAGGTTTTGTCTTTTATGGTTCTAATCTAACCTTAAATGAGGCAACCTTCTGCCATATTTTTCACATCTTTAATTTTACAGACTTTGCCACCAGAGCTTGCCTGTTAAAAGACTGTGAGAGTCTTTAAGAGAGTGACTATCAGATATTAAAATACTTAATTAAACTGAGATTGACCTCAGTCATTTCATCAATCTAAAATCAACTGGAGAATGTGCCAGGTTAACTCTATAGCTTTAGCTAAAGCAATGCATCTATTAAACCAAACAATGATAATAATAACCTCATAGAATCTGAGATGGAGTGTAAATTTTCATGAAAATTTTGTATCTGATCTGAGTGCAAAGAGGGGAAAATTAAACAACCTTGGATAAGTCAGATGATAAAATCGTATTGTACATTGAATCATCTTGGAGTTTATGGTCAATAAGGTGATTATGAAGACATCGTCACCGTTGACATGGCTGAAATCAACATTGAGAAAACTGGCTGGTTACCTATTCCTCTAAACAAATGATTTCCTTGATTCCAAAAGGAAATATGAGTCACAAAGGAATCCTGCTGATGATATTTGGTCTCTTGAGTATTGGCCTAAGCTTTATTCACCTGCATATGCTCCTTTGTGCTTCTCTAAATATTTAATAAATACTTGAAAATCCTATTATTTAAGTAAGCTGGAAGCCCAAGGTGGAGCTTGAACTCAAAACCCCAAGATCAGGAGTCCCATGCTCCACCGAGTCAGCCAGGTGCCCCCCAAATCCTATTTTTTAATTGAGGTTTCTGTTAGTATTCCCTTTCTGAGATATTATGCTACTTAGATTATGAATCTGTAATCAGTTCAATCCACATCATTAGGAAGAAATATAGTCACTTATCCCTTTTAAATTGGCTTATCCAACTGAAGAGGAAATCTGGCATCTCCTTCTTGAGGTTTTCTCGTCTCCATAACTGTCTAAGAACTCCTAGAAGTGCACTCTGTCCAAAGGGATCAGATTTTTTCTAAATGAATAGTATGTTCAGTACATTTTATTTTCATTAGTGCTATATTGTATAAGTTTTGAAATCTGACTTTACAGAGAATGGCTAGTGATACCTTACTCAACAGATCCCTTCTCAGCTATGTTATCCCACATTTGAGCTCCAGTGGTACAGCTGTTTTAGTTCATATTTATATAATTAGAACACACACCATATCTGGATTGCTGGGTTCAAAGGGCTTTTGAACATCAGGCATTTGTCTTCACCTAGCAAATATTAAGCCTAGAATTCTCTTTCCCTCACAATGAGTACTCCTTTGAGGTACTCCAGAACATTTCATTTTTAGTTAGAATCATCCTAATATTTAAGTGCTTCTAATATTGTTGAAACTCAAAGGATTGGGTTGGGGACTTATGATACCTCTCCTCTCAGGAGGATCATTGTCTCATACAAATTTGCTCACTGTCTCCACAAAACAAAATTGCATATTAAGTCAAGGGGTTAGTATAAGGCACCACCTTTGGTAGTGTACAGAATTTCATCCTTAGTGGAGAGAGTACCAACAGTCGTATATTTTTATAGATTGGGGATACTATTCATGTATTTTTTTCTTCCTTAACATAAAAACTCCTATTTCTAAATTGCCTTGATACATAGAAATTCCTACTGTTTGGGCCTTTTCTTAATCTCCTTGAGAGTAGTCAGGCAAATTTTGATAGAATTTCATTTTTAGTATTAACCATAGCAGAAGGCTAGGGTAAGAAGTAGTCTCTAAAATTCTTCTCAAGCTAGAAAGTTCTAAGAACTTCATGGGATCCTTAAAACTCAGTACCATCAAGTTTGAGAGAATACTCAATCTCAGCCTGGTCCTATTTCCAAGTGATTTTTTGGAGTTAAGTGGGTGGAATATAAGAAAGAGAATATCTGAGGTCGATCTAGAGACTCAGAGTTCCTCAGATGTTAAGTTTTAAAAAACTGAAGAGAGCATTTCTGCAATATAATTCACCTTCTAAGGTACTTTTGGAGCCCCATCAGTTAACTTGGTCTCTATAGACTGAAATAGGTCACAGACCATCTCACAAATTTTTATGAAGGCCTTTAGTCGGCTGGCACAAGTACAAAGAGAATAAGAAACTTAGAAGCGCCAATGGGACAAATATATATTAATTATATATATATATAAAGTTATATAGATAAAAATACATATAATTATATATTTAATTTCATAATTACCTCATCTTTATGCAGTGTAGACTTGATTGGCCCAACACCCAGAGATCCTGGTGCCCCCTGGTGGTCACTGAATCATCACAGCTCTCCTTGACACCTAAAATCCAAGAGTTTTAAAAACTAAAACACTGCAAGATGAGAAATAATAAAAGCATGCAGAAGTACTTTGTATAATTTAAGCTAGTTCTTCCTATCAGTGCTGGTGACTTATGGCAAAATGAAATATAACTAATGGACAGGAAGAACCTCTCCAGGCAAAATCAAATTTAAAAATAATAAATTCTTCTTAAGAGTATTGTACATGTGTTAAGTAATTATGAGTAAAATATGCCATTTTCTCTGCTATATTTAGCAGTTCTTTCAATATTAGTCACATAATAAAAGTTATTTGACTCAACACTTTTGAACATTATAAATGATTAGAAAATTTCCGAGTGACACTTTAGCAATATTCAACTAGACTCTTACAATTTTGAAATAATTTTTTTATCTGTTAAGAGGTCTTAAATTAACTCAGTAATTGCAGTTAGAGAATTATATTTGTTGTTTTCATAACTATCAATTTATCTGCTTACAAAAATGAATAAACTTTCATAATGTCACAAAATACAGTCTTAACTTATAATTTGATTCTTGACCTCGGACTTCCTATACTGTCAGCTAAATCTGAGTCTTAGAAGAATAGGTGAAATTATGACTATGTGTTTTACGAGCCTAGTTTATATACATTATTACATTGGACTGCAAATAAATATTTTATATACACCACATAAATCATGCTAATGTAAATATGTAAATGATTTTCCTGCACAGTGGAAGGATTGTTTACATTTTGACTGAAATCACAAATAGAGCACCCAATTTTCTGTAATATCTATTAACTGAGACATAATGTTTCTTTTCTGTTTATAATCAGTTTCTTCTGCACAGTACCTTTTCTAATTCAGTTTAAATTACCTCTTTTTTTGTGATGAACTTGCATTTTCACATTTACCAGCTGTGAATGCATTTAGACAGTAAGTGCAAAAGTAGTAGGTTCAGAAACAGCCCTTTGATTTCATTGCTGTTGTTAACTATTTAGTTTGGCAGCCTTGGATTTGTAAGATACTGAAGTCTCAGATTGTACTTTATCCGCTAAAGTCCTGTTTCCTATAGGCATGTGTACACGTGTGTGCGTGGGCGTGCGTGCATGCACGCACACACACACACACACAATAGAACTTGAAAATTCATGGAATTTATTCCCTGAAGTCATTATAATTTACTCCTCAGTTACTATTTCTTCCTTAAGTTATAGAATATCTCCCAGAAATAAACAGAGGTAAATATTAATATTGAAGCATGTTAAAAGGAGATAACAGCTGTACCCTCCTTTGGAATGTGTGTCTTGAATTTGTACATTTATTTTCATATATGTAAAGCTATGCGTAATTGTTAATAATTAGATAAAAATAACATGGTGCAGAAAAATTGGGCACATCTTTGCACCTGATAATAGATATTTTTCATCTTTCTACTATACATTTATGAAACATATTTCAAAAGAGGGGATATAAATGGAAATGTTAAGGTTTATCTCTGTTATTTCCATTTATTTAAAATTAGCTAAATATATGTAGGCTACTCTATCAACCGCACTGCACAATGAATACACAAAAAATTAAAAATAGTTTTCAGAATTTTTGCTTTGGCTTACACGCGTTGGTTGTATACATAATTTAGTATAGCCCTGGAAAATCATTTCTTTTCCAACTCATTTTATATACATACACATTTACCTTTCTAGAATTTGCTATACAGATAATCATAGATATGATTCAAAAATCATAGTTATCAAAAATCATAGATATGAAGCTAAAATAAAGTATTTTTAAGGTGATGGAACAGAATATACTATTAAATGTTATTTTAAAATATGAAAGTTTTGAGAACTGATTATTTTTTATTCCAAGGGCTTCATGTAAAATAGGTTTATGTGTTTTGCTGTTAGACAAATACCTTCTATTAATTTATATACTAAAATACATGCCATATAATACTGCACAATGAACGTTCTTTTCTTGACTGTCATTCACTTTGATTTAAATGTTATGACTTCTTTACCAATATACCTAGATACAAAAGAAAGGTTGGTAAACCTAAAAATGAGTATCTCTATGCAATTCTGCTGGGAAAACTGTCAGCAGCCTGGCACATGTGCATTTAATGTGAAGCCTCTTGTCTCTAAAAATAAAAGCAAGGCTGCACATGCCCCTATGTCTGACAGACAGAAGGGACACAATAAGGGGACTCCCTATACCACCTACACTCGTCAGAGTGAAAGATGTTACTTCTTTGGTTTCCTGGTTTAATGGAAAGTTATTTGTATTCACATCACTGAGTATTAGTCATTCAATAGATGAAAGGAATATTTTAAACTTTAAAGGCTACCTTGGTGTCATTGTAAGTAGTGGGGATGAGACCTCAAGAAAGTGCTAAAATCCTGTAGAATTATTTTAACTATTAGAAGTGGTTTAATATTTGTGAGTTTGTGGTTCTGAGATTAACAGTTTTAGAGCATATGTGTGGAGATTTATGTTTTTAATTATGTTTTACCTTACAATTTTTACTCTAAAGCATCTGTTTGTGTAAATACCACTTGATTTTCTTTGAACAAGTGCACTCTACATTTTTTGGGGTCTTTTTTCAAGGTTAATCTATTAAGCAGTTTATATTTTCTATGCATGCTGTAAAGGGCACTTAAGATGCTTTTATATATAATTTCTAAAATATTTAATAGGCATAATGGCTAGGAACAAGTAACATTTAAGAAAGAAACTACAGAAGCAGAGAGAGGTTAGAGAAGGAGATTTCATTTCTTTCTTCTTTGTAATTGCATTAAGTAAGTTAAAACTACAAGAGACAATTTACCATAAAATAAAACTTAAAAATCTCCAGATCTGTCATCTCTGAGAAGTCTTTGCTACAAATACCAGAAGCAACTCAATTTATATTTCTATATAGAAATGATAGGAAAAGTTTGGACTTTTAAATGAGATCAAACTTTGTGTCTATTGTAAATAAAGGCAAACCATGAATGACGATTTTTTTTAAAGGGAGAAATATAGGACAAGAAGAACACAGAGCTCATCTTAAACCCGTTATCAAGTTACTTTGCCGTGACCTTTGAAATTGGTGATTTCACAATTAAGGTTTTAAAGTTCTTCCTCTTATTACATTACCAACCTCTTGAATTGCAGTGTCTGAAACTGCCTATTGGTAAACGGAGTTCTCTACGCAGTCGTTCTTGCTATTTTAGTTGGATGAATTCAACTGGAGATGTTGGTTATACTTTTCATTCTCAGTTTCCCTTGAAAGATTGAATAATAATAATTATATAATTGAATAATTATTAGAAAGTATCAGTTTGCGAATGAGGTCTTGCTTTATTAATTTAATGCGTGGAAACATTCTTTAAAATTAAGTCTAATTTATGCAGCGAAATGGGAAACGTTCAAATTGGGGCAATCCAAGGAAAACCACAAAAAATATTAAAACAGATAAGAAAAGTGATACGGAACCTTCTAAACGTTCTCTCTTCGTGTCCTATTTCACCCAACAAACTATTGTGAGATGATAGGGCGGGGGTGAGGAGGGCACCTAAAACAAAAGACTTCCTTTCTCCACTCCCTTTTCCTCTGTTTCTTTTGCCAGAGCTTGTTGCAAACTCTTGGAAACATTGTTTGAACATAATACATTTGGATACTTTTATTCTTCCAGGGACTGTGCTGGGTGGTGCCCATTGCTGACTGCTGTTGAGTTACAGAAAAAAGAAAAGTAGAAATCTTTCAAGAAATGAAAAGAACAAAGTTACCCGACCCGCGGAGGTTTTGAGTAACAAAAAAGTAAAAGGCACTTTACTTAAAGACACAGCTTATTTCACTTTCCTGGCTCCGTGTTCGGTAGCTGAGAGATGGCTTGCATTGCCTCTGGTTTCTAAAAGACCACGAGAAGTACCGCTATATATACATAATACTCTTAAGTTGGGAGCGTTATTCTCGGATTGATTCTGCTCTACGAAAGCTGCGGTTGCTAAAAGCCGAGTGTCCACGGCAGCACGCACCTCGGCTGCCATCCACGTCCTCCCATTCCGAGCATCTAGCGAAAGCTGGGAGCTCAGAACCTGGAGGGAATCCTGGACCCGCAACTTGACTCCGCTCGCCGCCGATTGGCCCGCGCCCCAAAGCCCGCCCCCGCGGCCGGGGCGGCCTTTTCACCGGGACCCGCCCCTCGGCCCTGGGAATCGCCGCCTGGCAGGCCGGCTGCGCCTGCCAGTCAGCCCGAGTGGCGGAGGTTCTCTGTTCGGAGCCCCGCCCCCTCCAACCTAATTGATATTATTGGAGTGTGGAGCAAGCGGCCGGTCTGCAGTCGGAGACTTGCAGGCAGCAAACACGGTGCGAACGAACAGGAGGGGGAAAAAATAAAAAAAGCTAAACGTGGAGCAGCCGGCCGGAGGTCGAGCAGGGGAATCGATGCGAAAAGCGCAATAAAAAAGAACCCACTTCGGAGCAAACAGCATTTAAAAAGCTACGACTCAACTGAAACCTAAAATAAAACCTGCTCATGCACCATGGTTTTTCAAACTCGGCACCCTTCATGGATTATTTTATGCTACATCTGGCTGCTCCACTTCGCACACACTGGGGAGGCGCAGGCTGCAAAGGAAGGTAAGGTGATGGGAACGCAAAGTTTGTTCTGACTTATTTATTTAGCGGTCTACCTGCACTAGCCGGCTGGTCCGTGGGGCTGCCGGCCGCGCCTCCGGCGCGGGGCGACCCTCCCCCGTCGGCTCCCCGCCCCCTCACCGCTCCCAGCTGCTCCCAGCAGGCGGGCGGCAAGCTGGGCTACTCCGAACCGCCTTCAGCCGGGTGCCCGGCGCCGTCCGCCCGAAGGGAACGGGATTTCTGGCGCGGCCACTCCGGAGGGCGTGAGCGGCAACGGAGAGCGGCGGGGCGGAGTGGGGTGGTGGTGGGGGGCGGGGGATGACCAGCGAGCTCTTTCTCTAGAATCGCAGGCGGGTCAGATCTCTTCCTCTAGCCCTCTCTTCCTCCTCTGGGTGTTCGCCTCTGGTGGGGTAAGCTGCGGCCGGAGTTAGTCGGAGACTGGGGAGTGCAGCTTCTAGTGTCCTGGCCAGCCCGTCGGTGAGCGGCTGGTGTCCCGAGCCTTCCCAGAGGGGCCGTGACATGTGTGAGCTCCAAACGCTCGGGTTACTAATGAAATGCTCACTGCGTCGGAGGAGGAGGCGCGGGCCTGCGGTTGGCGCTCGGCCGCCGGCGCGGAACAATAACACCGCGGAGGTGAAACGAGGAATCTGTGCGCGCCCCGCGGCGGGGACGTCTCCATTCAGCGCGCGCCGCGCGTGGGTCCCGCGAGCGGCGCGGACAGCCGGAGTCCATCCGGCTCGACCCGCCGGGGAGGCAGGGGGCGGGCTGGGGCTGTGGAAGTGATAACGACACGCCGCCTGGGCGACTACAAGTCCCCGAACATCTGCCTGGCAGTTGAGTCCGAGTGGTCAGACCTTGCGAAGGACCTAGATCCTGAAGGCTAGCTGTGGATGAAGAGAAGAGGTTTCATTTGGGCGGCCAGATACGCCTGTATATGGTTATTATTGTTATTATTTCTTCTCCTTTGAACCACTGACAAGGTAAAATACCTTTCGGTGCCTGTAGTTGGAGCTGAGGAAAAATAAATCCTGTCAATGGAAATGTCTTGCTTCTTGAGCAATGTCACCATCTCTCCCCCCCCCCCCCCGTTGTCTTCCAGACTGTAAATCTAACGTTGATTTCCCGATATTTAAAAGCAGAATACCAATAATTAATTGTTCCTGAAGTATGGAGAATGGAGAAATCTGTTATCAGATTTAGGTCATAATGGTGATGTGGGGCGGGGGGGGGTGGGGTTGTGTTCGGTACTGATTCTCGGTTCATGTAGCCGGGAAAACTTAGTGATTTAGTGCTTTTTTTCCATTCTCTTCGTGCACCCCTCGTCTTCCACTCAAACCACACCCCCCAACCCAATGCCATGCCATGTCCTACTTCTTGAGCCAGCCTGACCTTCTGACCCCAGTTTCCACATCTGTAACCAGTGTTGACGCAGAACCCATTCAGAGAAATTTTCAGAGAAAACCATGAATCCGAGCTGTCGGTTACGCGTTAGCATATGAACCAACGTCTGCCAGAAACGCACACCCATGCACACCAAAATGCACGTTTCTACGCGCATGACACTAGCAATTAGGAACATTCAATCCTGGAACCTTGCACTGATTGCTCCGGAATAGCGGGACCCGAGGAAAAGTTTGCACCGCTGCGGCGAAGCCGGGCGCGCAAGCTCACGCAGACAAGGCAGGAGTTTGAGCTATAAATAACTGCATCACTAGGGGGAGAGGTTCCTGCAGCCAGAATGTCTCGCTCGCTTGCTTCTCTCTTCTGGGTGCAAGATACGTGAAGAGGATTCTGATTCTAAGAGGCTGAATTCTATAAATGCAGAAGTGAGATGTTTAAAAGGTGGGCGGGAGGGCGAATGAGCCCCGCTTCTCAGTGGCTAAGCTCCCAGCGCGCAGCGGCGATCAGGAGCTGTGGTTCTGGGAGCGAGCAAGCCCCAAGGGGCGCCGCGGCACCCACGGCGAGCGCTGGATACCGCCTTTCGCAGGTGCCAGGCCTCCCGGGGTGGCGGAGGGTGGATGGAGGAAGATGAGGAACCTCCTTCCTCCACTTTCCTCATACGTGTTCTCTCTCGGGAGGTCAGTTCCCGCTACTGGGAGCGCTTGTGTAAGTCAGAGTCTGACGCTTGGAGGCGAAGTGCAGCTGATGTTTCTCCTCTTCGTAAATGCCGCCTCCGCCTCTCCCTCAAAGGAGACGCTTCCCGAAAGCCTCTCCCCTCCTCCCGGCTCCTTCTGGAGCTAGGGCGCCAGTGGCTCCCTGGAGTGTCCAGGTCTGGCGGAGTGCGTAATGGATGCTCCGCTCGGCGGGCGCGCTGGTCTGGCAGCCCCTGCCCCGCCCCGCTGAGGGCCCCGCCCCGGCCCCCGCCGTTGCTCGTGCGGCCCCAGGCTGGCTGGGCCTCTGCTGGCCCGGCATCGTGCCCCTGGCCTTTACCCCCGCGCGGCAGGGCGCGGAGTCCCAGAGCCCAGGCCTGTGCGCCCCAGGTCCTGGTTGGCCCAGGGCTACGTCTCCGTGGGCGTGAAGAGAGGATGGCGCTCCGCGCTCTGAGCGGGAAGGAAAAAGCGCGCACTTGGGGGTTTATCGAGAGGGTGGACGACAAGGAGACACAGTGATCACTTCAGAATAAACGCTCAGGGGCTGGCCGGTTTCCGTTTTGTTTTTGTTAGTTTGTTTCTCTCTTAACTTGTTTGCCATCACCACCCCTCCGCGATCCCTGGTTCCTACCACAGGCAGTGCCTAGGGGTAACAACGGCACTAAACAATCATCACAATGCTTGTTTCACTCTCCAAAATGACTCAAAGGTCAACTGGGTTTAAAATCCACTTGTCTCCTGTCAGTGCAGAAGACAAAAATAATAGTAATACTATATCATCTCAAAAGGAACCTGGAACCCAGGTTGTTTCGTTGTGCTTACTCTCTATTGTTGAGGATCAAACCAAAATAAACTTTAAACATCACTTCATATAAACTCACTACTCCAGCGATTTAGTGATGTTCCCAGTGCGAAGTACAGCTTGGTATTTTGAAAGCGTGCATTTCCCACCCCCCTTATCTGAAAGAGAGTCAGTGTTTGTGACCGAGGTTTGTGCTTTCATGGTCTTCCCAAGAGTCTTAAGTGTAAAACGTTTTTGCAAAAAAGTGTCTCTTTATCTATGTGTTTTCAGTTGCAGGGAATAACCTTGACTAGAGCGAAGGAGTTGAACACATAATCAATGTGTTCCTTTGTTTTCTTAGCATAACAAATTTCCATTACCTTTTAAATACACTTTTTTCTCTAGTGATTAAAAGTTCATAAAAGCATATATTTTATTTAAGTTCAAATTTTAACATTTTGCTGAGGTTGATGTTATGCATATTTAAAAGCTTGGAAATATATTCAGTATTATTTCTGGACAAATTGATGCATTTGTTAAAATGCTGTACAGTCAGACATATTTTTAAAGAATAAAAACTCATAGCTGAATCAGTTCGAGCAGAGTAAATGCATTAGGAGAGTAATTGTCTTAACAAGCAGTACAATACATTGAATTGGAGGTATGATATATATTAATGTATAACATTTGAATACATTATCTTATATTAATACTATCAAGAGCATTTGTTATAGTTATATACCTGTAAATGAATTGTTTATGCTTTTTGATAATATCAAAGTGGAATACAACTGTTTTTAAAAGTCAAGTCAGAAACAAAGTCAAGTCAGAGTTTAAATGTATCATTCTGAGAATTAGCTAATGCTTTGAAATATTTGGAAATTAAAAAAATAGAAATATTGAAAACAGATGTTTGACTAACCCAGAAATATATCTTGGAAATAATGGGCAATTTATTTTTCTCATGATGACATTACTTGATATAGTTTTCTATTGTATTCATTTTGGCTCAGAAGACACCCTGTGAAAAAGTTTTTAAAAAATAAACTCCAATTCTCAAAAGGCACTAGGAGATACTTTTGGCACAATATTACAAATTAATGACTAGCTGAAGACGATTATGGAATTACATTTTATTATGTTCATGTTATTACACCTGACAAAATTGAGTGCTCAATGGCTTATAAAATTCTTTAAAATATATAATTACTATAGAATCAATATACCACATATAATTTTTACCCTTTCATGATATTTTTAAGTTTTTAAACTTATTTTAATATTTCAATTAAAAAATACCAAATATAGTATAGTATTTTAACATCATTTCTCCTTAAGAAAGGAGAATATGTTTGTATCAGGTAGGTACTCATTTCATCATTCATTTACATAGATAACTTTATATATCTTAGATCATATCTTAGATCATGATAATTATATAGAAATTAGATTCACATTAATAACTTTTACAAATGTGTTTACACTTTTCATGTAACATTTGAAAATAAAACTTTGTTTTTCAGTACTACTGCTGGATTCTAAAGCACAACAAACAGAGTTGGAATGGATTTCCTCTCCACCCAATGGGGTAAGTACTTCTCTTCATAAAATATCACCTTTTATTTTTTAAAGTACGAAGCGCAACCTCCCCCCTCCACATGGAATTATTCACATTTTTCATCTTTAAACTGTTTTAATTCCAAATGTCTCATTCAAAATTTTGTTGTGTTATAATGAGACATTGAGTTCTTTGAGTAAGAGAAGGTATACTTTAGTACTTGGGGAAATGGATTTAAAAAAAAAAAAACTCTATAACCATACTCTTTTGAGTTCTTACTGTGAGAGGAATCATACCTCAGGTTCCAGACTATAAATGCTAACTAATTACAGGGAACATTTCCTTCACAAACTCACTTAAACCTCTTTAGTTGCTTTATACTTCTTAGTATAATCACTAGGTAGGTTGAATATAGTTCTTTAAAACAGTATGTGATGTGTTTCTTCTTTTAAAAACAGTTTTAGCATCATTCAAAATATACTTTAAAAGGTAGCTAAAAGTGTAATATGCTCCATATTTTAGCATGGAATTTGCTGTAAAATATTATTTGGATTCTCCAAATTTTTATCATGTGCTATCTGCTGTTATTAATCAGAAACCATGGCAGAGCATGTATATGTTATAGTAAAAATCTGCTATAATAAATATGAGTAAAGGCTGTCTAATAAAAATATATGAATATAAGTAAACCCTAAAAATATTCTGACCATTACATTTCACATGTCAGAAAAAGTATATTATTTACTTAAATTTAGTTAACTTAGTTCAACATCTTTGTCTTTAGGTCTTATTTTAATTGTGAGAAAGGACACATACTTCATCCCTTATGAAGAAAGGGGCTCTGAGAAAGGAGAGTATATATCTCATTGTTATTTAAGTTGATCTTCCTTACAGTAAGAAGCCTAACTGAGGATATAAAAAGTGTAACGAATTTTGCAAAGAGAAGAATGAAAATCTGAAAAGGATTTTTGAGTATAAGAGCAGCATAAAATCAATATGTCATGAACTGGAAGTCAGTTTAATAATGCAAAATGTGAACAATACAAATCTCCTTAAAATATTCAGATTTTTTTATTCAATTAATATTTGAAAGATTGCTTAAGATCATATTGTAGTTATCTGTGTAGGTCAGATTAAATTATGAAAAAGTGACAAGTATTTTACAGATTAGCTATAAAAAGTGCACTGAGTTTAAGGTAGGAATGTCATACTTTTCTCGTAAGTGGAATAGTTTCCGTTAGTAAAAATATACATTTTAGGAAGACATTCACAATAAAAAAGAAACACCTTTCTTACCAGTGATAGATGCAGCCCATTTTCTACCATCCATCAATTAAAACAAATAGAGATGGAAGATAGTTTTTATCTCTAAGAAGAAGTAAACTGATACAGGATTGTAGTGATTGTAGTATTTCATCAATTTAATCCACAAAATGATAAATTATGACTGTCTATGTTATTCTCGTCTCAAATGGGCATTTTATCAGTCCAGATATCTTAACAGTTAACCCTATGTGTCTGTAGGAATTAACAGATAATGTTAGGAAATGATGGTTGACAATATTTTTTAATATATGAAATGGATTGGCTTGCATGTGATTAAGTATCTTAGGAAATACAGTGTTATTAATATATATTTTTAGAAAATATTTTTATAAGTATACTGTAAAAGCACAGTATCTGAATTAAGACTTCTAATGGTGTCATTTGTAGAAGTGATTATGATCTCTTAAAAGTGAAATAAAACAAGAGTTCTGTAAAATGCATTTGTGTAGTTTTACTATTTGTGATATCTATACAATAGTCGTCTTGAAATTTTCCCCTCAGGAATAAATTTTTAAATAGAAGTTAAAATTAACTGGGTTTTATAAGTACTGAAATTGATTTCTCATACATAAAACAAATATGATTGTTTTTGAAGTTAGAAAAAGGAAATCTTGAGATATACCTTTATAATAATTAGCCTTGGTTTCTTCAGGTTGGGGAATTGTTAAAAAGAGTACATTTATCTTTAGAGCTTTTGATTTCTTGGTAGATATCATTATTAATTTTACTTCTTTTAATAATTTCAATCTAATTAAGAGACTAAAATCTCCCCATCTAAATGGATGAATTTGGGTATGTTTGGTTAAATGCCATTCAGACAGATGATAACTGAAACAAAGGGAAACATGCATACCATTAACTAGTCACAAACTCAAGTTGTGTTGAATAAAACCTGTATACGAAAATGGGTTCTTTGCTGCATTTGAGGAGTTTTGGTATGTATGATAAAATTGCAGCAAATATATAATGTCATACAGGAAATTTCTGAATTACAATATTTTGCTAATTTGTCAGTTTTCTAAAAAACAGTTTTAAAAGTAGATATTAATATTTTAAAATATTTTAACAAATTAATTCTCTAATCAAATAGAACTCTTTACCACATGCCTATTAGTTTACTTTCCTGTCTGCTTTTCTTGAAACAATGATTTAAATATTGCATGCTGTAAGATTTTGGATTTGAATACTAATGTATTTTCATATTCGGCATTCTATATTGGGGAAATGAATACAAGTAGATGATGATTTTACTATTAAGGTAGCCCAAATATAAAGTGGGAAATTTTGTTGTAATAGAAAGGATATAATCAACTGTTACATTAGACTTTTAGGATTATTTAAGGTGAAATGAAATTTTTTGCTAATGAGCAGTATAGATATTATCATAGATGGCTTAATAGTCCTTAAATTGTTGCAAATTCTGCTAAACTTATTATTTTCCCTTTTCATGAAAATATGTTTGCTGTAGTATATATTGCATCAGCATATGAATGGACATTTTTAAACATGTGATATTTTTACTGTCAAAAAGCTTATTACTGAAATATCCAGCATGCTGATTTGCCATGTACGTTTGATTGTCTTTTGAAAGCAATTTATTTATAAAGATGATTCATGCTTTTATAACTACTTATTTATAGTTTTGTGGCTTATGTACAGTATTATATATAATGTGGTAATAAATAAATAGCTCTGTAAAATATCTTATTTTGGAAAGATTATAAAAGATTTCATATGGTGAATATCAACATGTTGTGGACTGCTTTTACATTTCAGAGCACTCTTGGCATTTTCTTCCCTGTGTTTTTTAGGTGCTCTAAGTTTAACATCAACACTTAAAATGTCAACTGAGTTATCAGAAATTCTGCCATATATCCATATGCATATGCATTAAATGGTAATTTAAGTAATTGTGTTGTGCGCTCAGTCTATAAAAATTACAGTCTCAGTGGAGACTATAGACCTAAGCAAACATGTAAAAAGAAACACTAATACGCTAGCAAACAGACATTAAACAAAATGAAATATTTATTGTATGTACAAACGATGCAGGCAACCTGAATGATGTTGCCCTACCAGGACGAAGCTGAGCGAAGAGTCCTATATTCTCAGGTTACAGAGTTTTTGCCAGGGTAGGAAGTTACTCAACTCTTTCACAGATCATCGTTCGTGCTACATTAAAGATGCCTCATGCGCTTTCAAAGTAAAAATGTTATTTTTTTTTGCTGAATGACTGATAGCCTTTTTAAAACATTTTACAGTGGGAAGAGATCAGTGGTTTGGATGAAAACTACACCCCGATCCGAACCTATCAGGTGTGCCAGGTCATGGAGCCCAACCAAAACAACTGGCTGCGGACTAACTGGATTTCGAAAGGCAATGCACAAAGGATTTTTGTAGAATTGAAATTTACCCTGAGGGATTGTAACAGTCTTCCTGGAGTACTGGGAACTTGCAAGGAAACCTTTAATTTGTACTATTATGAAACAGACTACGACACTGGCAGGAATATAAGAGAAAACCTCTATGTAAAAATAGACACCATTGCTGCAGATGAAAGTTTTACCCAAGGTGACCTTGGTGAAAGAAAGATGAAGCTTAACACTGAGGTGAGAGAGATTGGACCTTTGTCCAAAAAGGGATTCTATCTTGCCTTTCAGGATGTAGGGGCTTGCATAGCTTTGGTTTCTGTCAAAGTATACTACAAGAAGTGCTGGTCCATTATTGAGAATTTAGCTATCTTTCCAGATACAGTGACTGGTTCAGAATTTTCCTCTTTAGTCGAGGTTCGAGGGACATGTGTCAGCAGTGCAGAGGAAGAGGCGGAAAACTCCCCCAGGATGCACTGCAGTGCAGAAGGAGAATGGTTAGTGCCCATTGGAAAGTGTATCTGCAAAGCAGGCTACCAGCAAAAAGGGGACACTTGTGAACGTAAGTAATATGTGCTCTTAAAATTCCACTTTGCATTTTTTTCTATTTCAGTATCGGAGATTTTGAGTGATAATAGTTATTTAAACAAGTGAGTCTGTGCTACACCAGCATTTCCGATTCAGCCGTGAAGTCACTATTGAGCTATCAATGATTCCCCACTGTGGTATCTGCACTAATGGTATGCAATGAATATTCGCAATAATGATATTTGTTACTACTATTTAATTTGCCCTATGTTTGACCTAGAAGTCAACAGTTACACATTGGTCTATGAGATTTAAGAGAGGAGAGTGAGCAGAGTAAGGTGTGACATTAATCAAGATTCAATGATAGGGGATTCCTCCTATTGTGAAATCTGAATTGTTTGGACTTGTAAGTAGCAGAAAAAAGGAGGTTAAAGGGGCTGCTAAAAAAGCTATAATGACAGGGCATGTACAAATATATTTCTAAACTTTTAGAATTTTTTTATAATTAATAAAACTTTTATATGAAAATCATCAAATTTTACTTGATAAATCTCTGAGGTTACTTCTGCTAAAGCCATGTTTCTTTTCTGGACTAAATAATAAAACAAATGCTTTTCTGATAAGTCATGTTATAGTGGACCACATTTTTTGTGGAAGTGGGCCAAAGAAAGCTTTAGTTATTATAATACATCAGTTGAATGTTCTCTATGTTTTTAAACAATAATAGCATACAAATTAGTGAACGTTTTCCTTTGTTTTGTAAAACTGGATTTTCTCTTATATAGTGTTTTGTAGTCATTATAATTGGCCATTATTTTTCTATTTAAAGCTATGTCACATGGACCTTCAAAACTGATATTTTTCTATTTGTGGATATCCCAAAAAATTCTATAAATAAGCTTATATTATTTATATATTTTTAATTTATAAGACATAATGCATTCTAAAAAATAACTTTTATATATTCTTTGTACTTCAAAGCCAGCAACATAATTTTAATAACTGTAAATCCTAATTAATTTAGAAAGGACTAGAGCTAACAGTAGTAACTTACTATACACGGATACTCTTCCATGTGCTTTATATATACTAGTTTATTTAATGAAATTATCATGTCTCTTTTACAGAAAAAAAAATAATTGGTGCTATCAAGGGTAAACTGCTTGCTTGTAGTTATTTTAAGGAGGTAATATCTGTCTTAGCTTAGAATCAAATTCAGGGCAGTTTTATTCCTGAGCCTGGGCTTTTAGCAATATTAACCTGGTTTCCGCACAAAGCAAGGAGAATCTTAGGAAATATCATTCTGTTTCATTGCTGAATTCAAATGTCTTGCTCTTAGCAATTTGGTGTGTAAATCATATTACTTATCCATAAAATTCTCATTCTAATAGAATATTTAAAGAAATAATAGTTTAAAAAATATTTAGATCCGTGTTGTACAACACGGTAACCAGGAGCCACATGTGGCTCTTATGGTCTAAAAATTGGCTATTCTAAATTGAGATGTGCTATAAGTATAATTTGTACACTGGATTTCAAACCATTCGTACAAAAAAAAAAAAAGAATGTAACATCTCATTAATAGTTTCTTATGCTGCTTACATACTGAAAGAGTCATACTTTAGTTATATTGGGTTAAATAAAGTATAATCTTAAAATTAATTTTAATTGTTTCTCTTTTAATGTGGCTACTCGAAATTTAAAAATTACATACATAGCTCATGCTATATTTCTATTGGACAAACTATTTAGATGGAGTAACTGAGCAAATATATTTTTCTATCCTGATTAAAGAAGTAAGTACTTCATGTGAATATGCACTAGCATATAAAATACTGAGGACCCAGCACTCAATTGTCAGCCATGCTATAGCTAACGTTGTGAAGTGAACTCTGTAAAACAGATGCTATGGGTTTGGGTTCCATAGACCAGTTTAGCAGCTTTCTTTGACACTCCCCTGAAGGAATCAAACCTGTCTTACCGACTGTCCTCGTTCTCTATCCCTTACACTAGTAGGATTTCTTATTGAGTAGATGATTCTGCAGGTTCCATATATGTGGACATCAAAAACTGATGAAAATTTATCAGTACTAGTAGGCAAAATGCTATACCACTGGGGAAGTGTAGAAATAGTCTTAGTGAACTAATCAATTCAGTGAGAGACAATGTTCTTATTGACTGGAAGTTAACAACAGTTACTTGAAAATAACTATAATAAGAAAATTTAAGAACACACTATTACACCTTAGCTGTAAAAACAGCCAATTTGAGTAGAACATAGATTTTGGTTGATGTGAAAGTGGAATTTAAACTTTTGCACAATTAAAAATGGGAAACATAATAAATAAAGCAGGAGGATTTTCAAAATGCCCAATTAAATCTAAGGAAAGTCTACGAAATAACGTTAAAGTTCCTCCTCTTTGAAGGCTTAAAGATTTTTAAAGAAAATTATCGTATTTTTAGTATCATTTTCTGTAATTTAACCTAAATGATTTCTACATTTATTTGTTAAAAACAAACAGGAACTGTTTACCTTTTATACTTACAATTATAGAACTTAGTAAGAAAAACAGTCTTTAACTGCAATAAAGACATTTACTGTGAAGAAAACACTCCCAATTTCTTCCAGATCAGCAAAATAATCTCATTAAATGTGGTACTATTAAAATGATCCACATTTATTTATTTCAGTTTCAAGAATTAGAACCACATTTGAGTACCAAAATTATTTCACCTGCAAACCACACTCAGCTAGTTAAAAATAAAGTAAAATGACTTCACTGTTGTCTACATGAATCCTGCATTGAAATAGGTGGAATTAGATATTAGAGAGTGTTCATTAAAAAAACTGTGACTAGTCAAGTTGGCTCCTGATGTTCAGTTGAAGGAGTATGTATGCACTGTTTTAAGTCAGGTAAATGTTTATCACATAACTTTCTTAATTTTTAACCTTGGTGATGTTGACAAAGGAATTAAAGACCTTATACTTAACTATGGCACTATGTTCATTTGCAAAAACACTTCCCTCCTTGGCATAATTCCAGTACATTGCTGTGAGAGTACTTGCTTCTGGAATCAATCCAGGCCTGTCTTTATAGTATTTCTCCCGTTTCCTTTCAATGATCCTATTAAGAGTTTGAAAACAAATTCCAGTCCCATATTGAGGAAAACTGAAGTGTTTGGGAGAGGATGCTAGTTGAGTCCCCAGCCAAATGAGGGTGGTTAGCCACTTAAAGGCAAGTTTATCAAGGTACTTTGTAGAGTGGAAGTCCACGGTGATATTCATTAGAGTATAATTTGAAATATGAACAACTGTGAAAACTGATCATAGTTTTGATTAATTCATGTAAAAAAAAAAAAGCTTTTTTTCTCCATGATTTTGAAAAAAATAAATCAGTTTTGAGAACTAAATGTTTCTCTGGTTTATTAATACATAAAGAACTTCTAAATCTTTATTATAATGCATTAATGGAGACAACTCTTCAGTCATTTAAAATATGTAATTCCAGTTGGTTAGCAAGCTTTTATTGTCAAAAGGTCATTAAAAAAAATTAGCCATGAGTTGTCACAGCTTCTATGCAAACCATAGGATTATATTTTACATATATAAATATACTCAGAAGACTAATAAAATTGTATTCTGAAATATATTTTGCAATTTTTGGAACTTCTGTATAATTTGCTTTCATTTAAAAAGTAGAATAGTATTTGTCAAAGTGTGGAGCTTAGGATTATAACAGGTTTGTATGGGGAATTTGCAGTTTACACTAGACAATCTTGTTCATTTAATCGAGTAGTCCTTACCATATCACTAAGAGATTGATAGTATTTTTTCTGTCTTAAACATATGAAGAAACTGGAGCTCAGGGATATTAATACGTAAGAAAACTGGGTAGGAATTCAGTATCCTGTTTACAAAATCAAGTCTTTTTTTCCTCACTGCACACACTGCATCCTAAAATTTGTGCTGGACTTCAACCAAAGGATTCTAGTTACTGAGGAAATGGTGAAACTTTATTCTAAGTAAGGTGACTATATGCCTCATTTGTCTGGGATAATTGTTCTTTTAACACTGCCTCTCTTTGCTTTCTAAAGTGTTCCGATTTGGATGATAAAATATATGGTGTCCCTAATTGTAAAAAATCCAAGGATGTCATGTAGTTTACTCATAACAGACCATAGAGATGGGATCTACTTGCTTTATTTATATTGCTTAATTTTGATTTTTTGAATTAAAACAAAAATTTAGGAATTATTTTTTTGATGATTTTAATGGAAAGAGGAATTCCAATAATTTCAGATTTCTAATTTTTATAAGGAATTTCTTTAATAGTTGCTTCTTAATATTATATTGTTAACACTTGTCATTATTTTATTAACATATAATTAATGGACATGTAACATATTCAATTAAATAAAAATATTTATTCAAATAAGAGCATTGATGATATTAACACCTGATTAGATTTTTTGAAAACCATGTGTTTTTTTTTACAGAAAGTAGTACGTAATTTGTACCACCACATTTTATGAAAACAAATGAGTTTTCATAATATATATGTTAAATATATATAACATATATATATGATATGTTATATGATATATATATATGATCATAATATATATGATCATAATATGTTTATAATCAAACACTATAGGGTTAATAGCTCAGATGTGGAGTTACAGAGTTTTCAAATTCTGGCTCTACAACATGCCAGGACTGTAAACTAGGACAATCTCTCTAAGCCTTAATTTCCTTAAGTATAAATGGGGCTAATAAGATAGTACCTCTTGCATAGGGTTCTTGTTAGAATTGAATGAAATAATGCATATAAAAACCCTAAGAATAGTATCTGGGACATAGCAAATAATCAACGATTGCTTGCTATTATCTTGTTATTAATACTGCAACATGGAGTTTGCCAAGTAAAGAAATCTCATGGCAATGAGAGAATGAGGATAGATCTCACACGCCACAAATGGTTAAATATCCTTTAAGCCAGTAATTTCATCCCTGGTAACTTATTGGAGAAAATATTTCAGTGAAAGAAAATAATTTTTTACATAACCTTTTCTTTCCCCAGTGATGTATACAATTTGAAATATTGGAAATAACCTAAATGTCCAAAGTTAAGTGCATCACTGTGATTGAAATTGGGCCTTAAAATATCAGCAATGTGATACAGGAATTATAAATTGCTCTCTATTAATAATTTTGAATGAAAAATAAAGAATAAAAGTTTGCAGACACCAATATTTAGAATATGCAGGATATACATAGGGAAAAGAATAGATGCAAAGCATAAATAACACAATCAATGTGTCAGACTGCTGGGATCGTGGAGTGATCTTTTGTTCTCTGAGTTTTTAAATTACCTTGAACATTGACTTTTTAAAAAAAACAACTGTAAGTTATATGTAATCTGCTATTTGATATAACAGCAGCTTGGATTGCATCTTGAATATATGCGGTTTCTAAAGTAAGTTAGCATCTGTGTAAAATACAGACTCAGGTTATAGAGCAGTAGTAGGTAGAAGACATAGTTTAAATAATTTAAAAGGGGGAGATTCAAGGCCTTCAACAAAAACAGATCATAGATTTTGTTTGATTTCTAGTTATTCATGGATGGCAAGAGCTTGTTTTGAGTGTTTTACATGTATGTATTCATTTAGTCTCAAAGAGGGATGTTACTAACTTAATCCAGTAGGTAGGCAGTATTATCATTCTGTTTAAAGGACAAAAAATACTCCAACTGAAGTATTACATTATTTACCTATATTAAATCATATATATGAGATGCATACATACATATATATGCATACACACAGGGTACGTATACATACATTTACATATACGTATGATATATAGAGGCAAATACACACAAACACCCACACACATGTTAAGGAAACCAAAGCACAGTGAGAGGTGGGTTAAGTACCTACTATTTCGTAGAGTGGTAGACTGCTGTTTAGTCAAGGTAGCCTGGCCGGGAATCCTTGTTCCTAACCAGTATAATGCCCACATCTTTACAATGGGCATTTTATCTATCAGTACATTACATGTACATTACATTACATGACAATGTAAATGGCATTTACAAATGTCATTTATAAAAATAAATGTTCTTTCAGGATCTCGAAAGGTGCTGCAAATCTGAACATTTTTTTGATTTATAATAATTTCAAAATACTTCTATCTCTATCTTTTCCCATATCCTAAATATTTCATCTGCTTTGCCATTATCTTTTCTAACTTGGCTCCTTTTTTTCATGTGGCAGTCAGAATGCAGTTTTGTCAAACACAACATAGATAGTATTACTTTATTAATCAGAAAGTTTCAGGCTCCTCATTATTAGTAAAAATTCCCTATTTTCTAGGCTGGCATTTAAGTCTCTCCAACTTGATTCTGATCTTCTTTTCTAACATTCTGTCATATCATTTATCATACTCAAAGTCCCTGTTCCTCAGCTTGGTACTGATCTGTCATTCTACCATTAAGTATACCCATAGATATTTTTTTGATGCCTTATTAACATTCGGCCCCAAATAAACAGAAAGCAAACAAAAACCACTGCCTCTCACAATTACCTATTGTATCTTAATCCTGCACATTCTGAGTTCTTCAGTGAGCTCTCTCTTCCAAATTCTGATGGCAGTTACTGGTAGTAATACTCTCTTGGTACTTACCATGCCTCGCTTTTTTCAACCTGCAATGCCAGGTGGGCTGTGTCAGCTGGTTGAACTTGTGCCTTTCCTGAAAATTTCAAGTTAAGTTCCTCTTAGTCTCTGTTAGATCATCTCTTCTTATACTTTGCTCTTTTCCCAGTGGGAAACGTCATATGGGATCTGATTTTTTAAAATTTTATTTTTTATTTATTTGTCAGAGTGAGAGAGAGCACAAACAGGGGGAGTGGCAGGCAGAGGGAGAGGGAGAAGCAGACTCCCTGCTGAGCAAGGAGCCTGATGCAGGTCTTGGACTCCATCCCAGGACCCTGGGATCATGACCTGAGCTGAAGGCAGATGCTTAACCAACTGAACTACCCAGGCGCTCTGCAATCTGATTTTAATCTTTATTTGTAATTCCCTTTACAGCTTATACAACCTACAACCAGCTTATACAACCTTTCTACTATGGACCCTGGTACCCATCTAGCACAGTTCTTGTATCACCTTCATCTTCCAATAAATGTTTTTCAACTTTCTTAAAGACTTAATCACATACTGCCCACTGCCAAGGCAAATATTTTTTTATTTCATACTCATATCATTATTTAATTTCTTATGTATATGCTAGCCTCTATGATTAGCTTTAAACACGATATATATGAGAACCCTTTATTATATAGTCTTCTCATAGTATATAGCGATAATATGCTAATCATTAGAAAACCTGGATAGGAATCTACTCCAGATATGGAATTTATTTCTATGAAAATAATATAACTATTTATATTTATTCATTGTCATATGTCCATTCTCTGTCACTGTTTTTGTGTGTCTTTCTTTCAATTTCTATGCCTTCCCTCCTCTAATGAAATGAAAGCTAATGTTACTAATATCTATGTCTTGAGAAAGAGAGAGTTCCAAGAGCCTGGTAACATTTTCTAAATTAAGAAGGTCTTGGGGTGCCTGGCTGGCTCAGTTGGAAGAGCATGCCACTCGATCTCGAAGTTGTGAGTTTGAGACCCATATTGGGTGTAGAGATTACTAAAAGGAAATAAATAAACTTAAAAAAAGAAAGTCTTGAGGTATATTTATGTTGCTCTTATATGGGAAAGTGATTTTTATAAGATTATTTTGCTTCCAAATTGTATATTCTAAATATTATCTTGAATTGCAAAACAAAATGAAATAATAGAAACAAATAAACCTGAGCTATATTCTATTCTACAAAATCAAAAATCATATAAATTCAGTATCATGTCAAAATATATTTCTATTTGAGTTATAGCTACATTATAATTTTTTATACTCTTCAATTATTCACCTTCAGAAGCTCGTAATACTTGTTCAAGGCATCTTTGAATAGGTAATGTGTCTAGATCTGGAATCAGTGCCATTCCTATGCTCCTGTCCCACAGGGCCTTTTTATAGTGTAACGACTATTATCAGTGTCTGTCCTTTACAGAGATATTTGCTCATAATTCTTTAAAAACATGGATAATATCATGGTCATAGTTAGATTAGAATCATATTATAATTTCCTACTAGGACGCCATAGACTTCACTTAAAATTACACTGCTTTTTACTCATCTTCAGTCGTCTTTGTATGTGCCCACAGTGCACTGAACATGGTAACTATTCAGTACATAAAGGACAGGAAGAAGGAAGATAAGAAGTGAGGAAAAAATAAGGAAGCAGGGAAGTATGAAATTGATGTGTAAGACTTACCTTACCTTACCTTACCTTACCTTACTACGATTTATTTATTTGTTTGTTTATTTATTTATTCAGAACATTTCTAATTATCCTAATTTTGGTAAGTATATGGTCAAACTTACATATTTCCAGTGGTAGCTAAAATTGTCATTAATTTCTGGCAGGCAATGTCATAATATAAATCAATGATACCTGCAAATTTTGCATTTGGTTTTGTTTCTATATCGAACTTCTAGGCATTTCCTCTAAGATGATATGTTATAATTATAATCCACAAAAGATTTTATTTATGATGATATTATGCACAATATAGTTATTTTATACAAATAAGATTATCTTCATAGGAGAAATTTGACCCAACTAGACATTTGCTGTTTTACTCTATGTGTATAAAAATATGATGCATAATTCGGAGAGGAAAATTTCAGAAAGTCTCTTTATTCTAATTTTCCTCACGTTTAAGAGAATTTAAGTTATCCCATCCTCTGCAAAATATCTTACTAATTAAGTTTATGGAGGCACATCTTTATTAGGATATTCACGTTATGTTATGTGAAAAGTAGAAGGTTACATGCATTTATAATTTGAGGTTTTAAAAAATCTGGTAAAGCATTTCAGCTTTGAGTTTAGCTCACATTGGTGAGTTATAGACACTATTTTTTGCTTTATCTGTGATATCAACTTTGTTAAGATTATAGAATCTGTGCGTATATATCATAGTATTTCCCCATATAACAGCATTTCATAGGAACACAGAAAAAGATACACCTTAGTTAAAGTAAATGTGTTATTATTTCTCTCAGATACTGTGGTTTTATGAAGAAGTATGGAAAGTTTATTATTCAGTTTACTTTGTTTAGTCTGGGGTCAATGAATGATATAGAAAACCAGGGAAAATACATTCTGGAGTAGAGGAATTTGAAATTTGTTTCAAGATTATAATTTTTGTGCAGTGGGTTTTGAATTTTTTCATTTGAAATGAAAAAATTACTTACTGTTAGTGATGATATTATCTCTTCCTTCTAAGTGAAAACCAAGAGGCTTTGATAGGACACATACCATGTTTTATATTTTGTTTCATGTGTTACCCAACTAATAACTAGGTTAGCTTCTCATCTATGGTGATGTTAGCCTCCGACCTACGCTGAAGCTATTACTGCTATATTAGAACCTTTTATAGAAAATCTAAATTTGGTGAAGGGAGCACCATGATCCTTTTATTAATAAAATAGATGATCAAATCAGATATAATTATTACCTGTATATCTTGCATTTGTCATTTATTAAAGTTGGTTAATAATCTATTATGTTAGTATTACCTACTTTATTTTTTAAGAAGAACATTCTTTCAAAAAGAGTGGGGTAAGAGAAAGATTAAGGATGAGAGTGGTAGGTGTGGAAGGGTAGAATATATCTAAAGAATCACTAGATATAATAAAAGTTTATTCTAAGAAAAATAAACTGAGTATTAATGACTTTACTATACTACTGTATATTTTCCAGTGATTTACATCTTCTGTTTATTTGGTAGATTACTATTAGTAGCTAAACTAGTTCCTCTATAGATAATGATATCTAATGACATTGACTTACCTAATGGCATCAATTAATGACTTAATTTAAACTAGTAGATGTCTTAAATAAATAAACTTGATTGATTTTAAAAACATTTCTTCATATCTACTATTTTCAACAGGCAAAATAACATATACTTCACAGTGTTCCTATTTCAGTTGGCCTTTTCCTGTAAAGTAGTTTTATCCTTGAAAAGAGATGTGAGATAGGACAGGCACCTTACCTACTCAAATATATAAATTCATTATAATAAAACTGTTCTGTGGACATTCTTGTACTCCTTGAGGGTATAATCCCTTTCAAGACAATTAGAATCATAAATTCTTGGAGTTTGAGTGTACCTTAAAGATTATCAAAAATAAATTAGAGGGTTTTTTTTTTTTTTTGGTCTCTCTCTTTTTTTTTTTTTTCAATAACTGGGACAACTAAAGACCTCATTTATAGTTCTAACAGTTCATTCATGACAGATCCCAAAGTAAAATAAGAACTTACTCTTTCTAGTTTTTTTTTCTACTTTGACATTACATACACAATATAGACCTATATATATATACATACTCACATATGAACATGCATATATACACACATACATATATATGCACACACATACATTCACTGCCCACTTCTACCTGCCCCAGGGGTAAAAAAGCATACGTCAACATAATGGAGCAAAAAATTAAGTTTATTTTTTCCTTGACCCATTTTTAGATTTCTAAATTGCTCTGCACTAATATTTTAATTTGTAAGTGCTGAATAGTTAAGACTTCTTTCTCTGTGGAAATCTCAATTGACTTTTACAAGGAGGCTGAAAACTCTTAAAGGATATTCTTGGATTATTGCATATTTAAAAAAGAAAAAAAAAACAAAATAAAAGCTACCTCAGCAATGTCATTAAATTTTTCTTCACAAAGAAAAACATTGTAAACTAACTTTTACTTCCTTATTTTCAAGTAGATTGTTTTAAATGTCCTCTGTCATATAAGAAAGTAAAGTCCTTTTTTTTCCTTCTTTTTCTTAGTTTCTTTTTTTTTTTTTTTTTGTCTTTTAATTCGCAATTCTTGTAGTATTTTACCAGCTCCTAGGAAGGTAAATTTTAGCAATTAGCATGTTTCAGGGATTGTGACAATTGTGCATAAATGTACATTAAAATGAGGATAGTGGACACCTCTTACGTTATCAGAAACCTAGAATTTGGAAGGGCACAGCAACTCTGCTGTTTAACCTTGTGATTTCTGGCTGGCTCTCCTCCGAGAAACCCTTCAGACCTTAGCCCCTTGGACCTTGCAAGGGCAGAGGGACAGTCAGGCTTCTGCAAAATCTATTTCTCAAACTTTAAAATTAACACATGCTAAGCTTAGCTATTCGGGTTGTGAGCTGGAGCTGGGAAACATGTGGCTCCAAATTTAATATGTTGAGACAGTATTTTAGTTTGCAAAGGAAACCTGATAGGAACTTTTAAAGTTTGCTATTTCAGCCATGCTTTTTGCTGTTTCTGATGTTTATTCTGCACAAACATTACGTAGAAGAGTACTGTGTTTTTTCAAGGCTGAACATAATGGTTTGATCATTTTGCTGCTTTTTATCTTTTTCCAATATAACAACATTGCTATTCACTTCAAATTTCAAACAGCTCTCTCGTCGATTTTCAAGATTACTCACCAGGCCATCACTGAATGTATAGGCATCCTTTTTTCTAATATCCTTCATTCTTCAATGTGGTAAAGTGGGTGTTCTCTCCCATCCCCACTCCCTCTAGTTTCTTCTTTTTTCCCCCCACATCTTTTCCTATATTGTTGTAGTCTTCGGCAATAGCTTTCATTTACTTTCATTTACAGAAAATTCTACATTATTCCCTGGTTTGAAACTTTTCAGAACGTACCTTCTCATCTACTGAGTGGATTAAAATAGAGTACGTCTTCCTTTCTCACTCTGTGTTTTCACTTATTGAAATCTATGTATGTAGTTGGCAACATTATATCTTTTTGCCTTCCTTACATGACAGTGATTTCATGTATTATAATCTGGGGCTATGCATATCAATTAAAAAAGATTGAACCTTATTAATAACTATTACTCATTATTGCAAAATTTGATGGCCTATCTTTGTGTTTTGAACTACTCTCCATCCTTTTATGTTTTTGATAGAAGTCTTAATTAGAGCTAACTTAGATCTAGTTTTAATTCTTCAAATCATTGATAATGTTCATTTTTTACAATAATTTATAAAATTAAACTTTTAATATTAAATTGAGAAGAGACTTTAATAATAAGAAGGTAAAATGGTAAATTTAAAAATAAAAATCACAACTCATGATATGGGGCAATACTTTTATAATTTGAATTCTAACTCATTTTTCTTGAGCTAAGAAAATAAACCATCCTTTGATCAATACTGGAGGTTATAGTCCCTTTTGTAACATTTGGACTGTGACTATATAATTCTAGAATTACCACTGTCAGTCAGTAGCATAAAGGAACTTAGTCAAGATGTATATGTGAATGCTTAATTAGTTAAAGTTCTTAATTCTTATTTTTCAAAAAGCTGTAACAGTTTTGTTATGGTACGAGAAGGGGAGATGGGGACTTAACAACAAAGGAGAGTGTAATAATAATTTAAATAGTTTTTTCCACCAGGAAGGCAGATTAAGGGTGAATACAAAAGAGAAGCAAGGCTAGGATACTGCCACAACTTCTGATCTTTAGTTTTTTAAGGATTTTCTGTCATTGTATACTCTGTTGCAGAGACAACAAACTATGTGTTAGGTCTGTAAAAGACAGCATAAATATTCAGGGACCTGTGAATACAGCTCCCTTAAGCTTATATGATATGAGCTGAGACAAGGTTGGTTTGTTGAAAAACAAAACAGTAATGTATACCAGAGTTCACATTAAGCACATCTTTTATTGCATCCACTTTCTTTTGTTTTTGCTTTTCTGGTTTTTTTAATCATTTCCTGATGTATGATATGAAAAACAAACAACCCCCCACGAACAAATCTGCTTTTGTATATAAGCTAATCTATACTGACAATAATATACATTGTATTCACATAAACCTAAAGGGCATGCTTATTTATTATTCATTAATGTCAATAGATAACTGACTGTCACTTGCAGTCAGAGCTGAGTCTGATAGAAAGCCGACAGTGATTGACGGACATGCTCCTGAGAATCTGCATAGGCAGAATGCTTAGGTCATTTGAACATATAAAACCATTCTGGACCCAGATTGGGCATGAGGAATCTTACTGGTATTTTTATTTTTAAAAACATTGAACATCCCTAAGAACTCATTTAATCTTAAGATTAATTTTAGATATTTAGTGCCATAATTATCAAATTAAAGTAGTAACTAATTTGATTTTTGAAAAATATCAGGTTCCTGATGCTTCTGACTCACATCCTACAGGCAGAATGTTGATTTTGTTTAACTCTCTCTTATACAAAAAGGGGGGAAAAAAGGTTGATAGTTGCCTTGTACATACATATCTGAAATTATTGACATTGTATTAAAGTAAATACTATTTAATTTAGAGAATAAAAGTTAAAATTCATTGATGTACAGTCTATGTGATTTTAAATATAAAACAGAAGTGTGTTCTTGAATTTTTTCCTTGAATGGACTGTATATTTTTAAGTGGATTCCTCAGCCTTAATAAATATACTTATGTTATTGAGAGTTGTTAATACTATATCTAGAATGAAATGTTTGGCTACTGAGATTTTAATTAATAGTTATTTTCAACTAAAATTTGCTAATTTTCTCAACTTGGATGAAAGAATTAACAGTAAATAAATAATACACAGAATTTCAGAATCTTTTAATAGAGGCTTAATAGTTTTATTTCAGAGTGCAAGAAAATTATCACATTATATTGTCTGCAATTTAACAAAAGGGTTAAACTTTTAACTCAAGGGTTAACCTTGAGTTAGAATTGGCATATCCTTATCTTCATTTCTGTGTAATTTATTTTTATTTTTAGTTCTCTTTTTTGTACTGAGATCAGTATATTTTACATACATATATATTTATTAGCTAACTCTGCAAATCCTGGTATGCCAGTATGTTAAATTGTATTTTGCATAGAATAAATAATGTTGACAGTTACATATTATAATATTATAGTTTCTGAATTAAAAATCCATTACATAGTCAAAATAGTCATTTCTCATAAAATGGGTTATATGTAAATCTGTTTGTAAGATCTTTTCATCATTTTAGCATATGTGTTTTTGAACATTTGAATTTGAGGTTAGGTAATTTCTTTCAGATTATTCAAATATCAATAACAAATCTCCAATATATTAAAATAGTTCACAACCAGGATCTCAAAGCTACATGTAATTTATTCCATCGTTATAGCATCTTTGTTATGTATTAAATATTTTCATGTATTTTTTTAGTCAGAGAAGGCCATATTTTACAGTGTCAGCCAGTAGTAGAAAGCAAAATGGAAAAATTATATAGACTAGAATTTTATAGAACGAAAATTATACAGAATACTTTCAGGTACATTTGTTTTAAAATATGGTTGTCCATAACTGCTTATATAAAATGAGAAGTACTTTTTTCCTACCTACTGAATAGTTCTGCATAATGTATTTTACGCATATTAGTCATCAAATAGACATCAGATTTTGACTTTCCATTTAGAAGGATACTATGAGATTATCTAAGGGTTAATTTCTACAGACAGATGACATACCACTGTCATTAAAATGACATTGGGAAGCTGAGATAAATAGTTCAGCATTTTCTGGGCTGACATGATGTTTGCCTGTCTGACTGCGTCCTTTGCAATAGATAGCAGAGAGGCAATTACAAAAAAAGACATCTGTGCCAAGGTTTAGCTAGCCAAAAAGGGCACGCTCTTGTGTTTAAAAGGTAGAGAATCCAATCGATGAAAATGTCTGGACCTGTTAGCACCAATAAAGCTGAAGGCCACTGGGAAGCTCAGAGAGGGTCTTTTGTTGTGGAGATAGAAAGAGACCCAAACTATGACACTTTAGGCGAGCAGGGTCAGCAGAGAAGATCATCCATCTTCTTCAGTGGCAGCTTTCTGTCAGATTCTAACCCTGCTCAGTAGAGGAACTAAGCCTCTCCGGTTGACACCAACGGATTCTCAGCCAAGTGTAAATGAAGCTAATATTCACTGACCTTATGCATAGCAAATGAAGCCCTGTGTGTCGTTTGAGAAATAATGTTTTCTGACACTTCAAAAAGTGAATGATGGACGGAATGTGTGTGTGTGTATGTGTGTGTGTGTGTGCATGTGTGTTGGTTAAGTAAACAAGTATAGATCTTTTAACCACTCCATATTTTTAGTTGATTTTCACAATAGCCACAGATTTACCATGTAGACACCAATTTAGCTTTGTATTATTTTCCTGTACATGCCATGACGTTTTACATGCAGAGCCTGCCTGTGCCGTAGGCTTCTGTTCGTCTCTATAACAGTGCCTCATCACAGGAAGAGAAGATTGACTTTTCACTAATAAAAGATGTAAGTTTCAAGAAAATCCTGAGTTTCTAGTTTGTATTCAAAACCTCATGAAACAATAGATTTCTTTGTGATTATAAAAGGTGAAATGGTCTCATTAAAGACAAAGTCAGAAAGGCTATATTTTACTTATCAATTTTTATAGCATCGTCTAAAAGCACTTGTCTTTCTAGTTTGCAATGTATGCTATAACCTAATAGCCTCCTTCGTCTATAAATCAAGATTCCATATGTTTTGCTTACTGAGGATTACACTTTAAATTGTATAGTGTGCATTTCTCACTCTGAAGGGTTTTTAGTAATACTTAAAAAAAATTCTCACAGAAATGGTTAACATGTACCAGTGATCATAAATATCCATTACATCAACAATACTAAATAGCCTCTGTACTCTGTAAGTAAAATATTACCACTGACAAAGCTAGAAAAATAGCTGCGACAAATATAAAACAAGAATTTCTAAAAAAAATGTGGAATTTAAGGATTTAGGGAAAAGATAACTTAAAGCACAGCATTGACTTTTCAAAAAGAGTTCCATGGAAGGTGATTATCTGACATGGTGGATTCATGAGAATCACCAGGACAGATCTGCATCTAATTGACATCAATCATGTTTGAACTGAAAATAAACAGTTATAAAATTTTTGGAATCTGTGGATTGATTTTTGTTCACCTCATCAGTCTTGTTTATTTGGACTTATTAAAGGAATGAACATGTTTTTTGTTCCACCAAACTCAAAAAGACTGCATCTGATGATTAAGATATTTTTTTCTTCTTTTTTGACAAGTAACTAAGCTCAGATGAGATCATACACAAAATTTTCTCCTGGCAATGTTCCTGAACCTAATCATACAAAGACACTAAACATGTGTTTTGTCAATTCTTATTTTTCCCCACATTTGTCTGAATCTAAGCACCCGTCTGCATAAAGTGATGTTCTAATACCGAAGAGAAGTTATCCTGGTGATAGTCTCTTCAGTGAGTTCTGACAGCTCTCTCTTATTAGTTGATTTTCTTCTGCAGGATTTAACAATGATTATATAAAAAGTTCTAGTATTAAAGTTGTAGCTTTGTTGCTTTATGAATTACGTGCCATGTCTGTACATACAGGTGTTAAATTCAGTCAGTGAATCAATGATTTTCCAAGCAGTACTCTGACAAAGAGCCACTTCCTCAGTTATGTTCTTGTGCTTAGTGGTAGTGGTGATGGTGGTGGTGGTGAGAGGTGGTGGACTAAATTGGTCTGATTTACATCTGTTGAATTATGTTAGTTTATCCAAAGGATCTTTGAGATGAATCCAGTGACACAAATACACACAAACATACTCCAGAAATGACAGGAGCCTCCTCTCCTGCATATAAGTTTGCTCCTAGTGATCTGTACAGTCTGTTCTCTTTCATAAAGATTAGGGAAAAGCTCTCTGGAGTACAGATACAATTTTGCTTAAGGTGTTTGTTTTTTTTTTTTATGTTTGTTGTAGATTTTCTTGGTTTCTTCAAAAACAAAGAACTTCCAAAGCAGAAGAAAATAAGGAAGAATTGGTTAAATGGCAGTAGATTTTGCTTCATGGAACCACTGGCTAATGGAGTTAGCCGGGTGTTTGAATCTAAATTGAAAAGGCCAATTGTACTTTATGATCTGAAGAAGTCAGTTTGGATTAGTAACACTGAAGTTTAGAAGCCAATGTCATTTTACGCTGCTAAGTATCAGCCCCTTTGCCCTGAGAGCTTACAGAGTTCAGTCCGGTTCAGTTCTGCAAGCCCAGTAGAGGGTGTTTTATATGCGAATCAGTGTATTATGGTGTCATAAATGTTTCTGGTAACTTTCCAAAATCATTCCTTGTTGAATCATTTGAATCGGGGGAGTCATCTCACAGTACTTCTTGGCTTATTCTTAGAGACATTGCTTTGGATTGAAAATTTTGAGACTAGGAAGTTACTGAACATCTTTCATGTATGTCCATAACAATCACTCATTGAGATATCTTATTCAACATTATATTGGATACTATATTTACATACAATATTGATTTATATTTCAGATTTCTAGGCACTGGACACTGTCTGAAATAATTGGGCTTCCTAGATTCTGGTTTGAAAGCCATAATAGCTGAGGGCTATGGTTTGAGAAAAGATACCAGTAGAGGGTTAATAGTGTTGCCTAAACTAATCATGGCATATCTGTATGAATTGTGATTTGTTAGAACAGGTCGTAAACGAGTTTCAGAGAATTTTACTTTCAGTCAGTCTGCAAGATCAAAGAATCCTTTTCCAGAGTTTTGTTTTTTGTAATTATTACCATATATTATTAAATGAAATGAGGTATTATACCACAACTAATGGTGTTCTTTAAAGTAAGAGATTGCTATAATTTATTTAGTAAGTTAATATGTGTATTAAACAAAAATTTGTTTCTATTTATTTAAAAAAATGGAATACTTCAAAAATTGTGTTTTTTTTAAGATTTTATTTATTTGTTAGAGAGAGAGGGAGCGCGTGGGCACCTGAGCTTGCCTGTGCAAGCACAGGTAGAGGGAGAGGCAGAGGGAGAGGGAGAAGCAGACTCCCCACTGAGCAGGAAGCCTGACTAGGAGCTAGATCTAAGGTTCTGCAATCATGACCCGAGCCAAAGGCAGATGCTTAACTGACTGAGCCACCTAGGGTCTCCTCAAGTAAAATTCTTAATTTTGTATTTTATGCTTCATTTTTAAGATCTTGCCTGGGAAGTACTTGATACTGAAATAGGCATTATGTTTATTTTTAAATAATAAGTGGTTCTTTATTGTGTAAAGGACAGGATTCACATGCTTATTATATATATTTTTTTTACTATGGAAGAAATTACTATGCACTTAAGTGCCCTTCCCCAAAAGTCAGTCTTTTCCTTGGTAGTAACTTTACATACTGTGTTACAATGCACTAAATGTTGTTTTCATATCTTCACGGAGCAATTTATGGAAAAATTAGGTAAATGGATAGTAGTAGTAAGTTTTAAATGCTTTTTTTTGTTTTTCCTGTTTAAAAATGTAAAGAAAAAATGAGACTGGTTTTTTACAGTCTAATCAATGGAGGAGAATCATCAGATGAATAGTAACATCTCTAACTGAGAGCCATGGAAGTTGTTTTAATTCCTTTGTGTCAATCTGGAAGGAAAAATAAACCGGCATTCCCAATACCTGGTCTGACATTTCCCATCTTTTCCTATTGAGGCAGCCAGGCAAAAGCACACACTACAACTGAAAAGGTAACCATCCCTTTGAGGGCATGGTTGATTTTACTTCTGCTTCTTACTGTGCTACAGGGGTCAAGGATTTCTGGAGAAACATGACCCATGTTTGCTGTCAGGAAAAGTGGGTGATTTTCACTTTCTATACTTGCAGGTCTCTGAAGTTATGTGTAGATTGGAGTTTACTCCACACTGCTTTGTCAGCATAGCTGTGGCCCTTTTTTTTTGTAAAAGTTGTAAAAGAATCTTGCGATGGAAGGAATTGAGTCTAAAAATTGCTTTCTTCTGTAAAACAGGAAAATACTATATAATTTTTCAAATTTTAGATTGTACCATGATTTTTTTTTTATTTTAGGTTGTGCCATTTCATATTTAAGGAAATCATGCTGCATGCTGACTGATAGATTACTCCAAAGTATAAACATTATAATGAGATGATATCTGACTACAATTCAGGTGTTAGGTTTTCAGCTTTAGATTTTCTTTCTCCTAAACCATGAGGAGTTTAACTTTTATTTTATTTTTAAGTAGTTGGAAGTTACATGAAGAAGTAATAGGTTAGAAAAGTCAATTATTTTATTCTGTCCCTTTTATCTTTCAGCTGATTAACCAAATAACTAGCTTCTCTCCCTGCATTCTTTTTTTTTAAAGGTTTTATTTATTTATTTGAGCGAGAGAGAGAGAGAGAGAGAGACAACAAGCAGAGGGAGAGGCAGAGGGAGAGGAAGAAGCAGGCTCCCTGCAGAGCAGGGGAAGCCTGATAGGGACTCGATTCCAGTACTCCGGGATCATGACCTGAGCTGAAGGCAGTGGCTTAACCAACTGAACCACCCAGGTGCCCCTCTCCCTCCATTCTTCCCTCTCATCCTTCCTCCTTCCTTGCTGTCATTTATATTCATAAATATAATATAGATAGCTCATACCTATATAGACATATTCATATGTTTTCTGAGGTCAACAGGCTCTGCAGTATATCCTTGCTTATCTGCATCCTTTCCTTTGTGACTGAGGAAATTATTCCTGTTCATGTTACTTCCCTTAGGCCCTTCTCTGTTCTGTTCCACCAGGCCATAAACAACATGAGGAGGTCAAGACGCTCTATTTTGTTCTCGGTAAAACCAAATAATTATGCTTCATCATTTGTATATTATAAGTGTTTTCTAGTTTTCTTTTCCTCTATTGCCATTTGTTTCTGTTTATTTCTTGGACAGTGGTATCATATTAGTAGTTTTTTCCAGTGAAGGTGACACTGAAGTTTCCATTTACACTTTTAGACGTGTAATGACCTTTCTTGCCCTCGAGGCAGAGATGTGTGTTTTGGAATCTGTATGAACCTCTGGAGGGATAGTATCTGGTATAAAATTCCAGAGGGATTTCTCTCATTAGCGTATACTCATAGCAAGGCTACATATTAAGCTAGATTTAAATATTTATTGACAATTTTAATTATTGGCAAAATCTAATGCATTTTACTGAGAAAATTATGAAGCTGACAGGCATTTAATATACGGAGGATTAGGGATTCTTCAGTGCTGCTTGGCGAGTAAAAGATCAAACAAAATGAAGATATTGAAGTTAACAAGAATTCAGTACTAAAAAGACTTTTGGGGAAAGATGTTTGGGATATAAAACCAATTAACTTTAGTTCAACAAACATTTCTTGAGTGTTTTTGTTTATAGATAACCATGATAAATTTGTCAGGGAGAGATAAAATTACATGAGTTTATAGATTGCCAAAAACACTTAATAATGTTAACAATCCAGTGATAAATTTTTAACTCCATTTGAGAAATTTTTACCTTATAATTTTTCCCTTTTCAAGTGTTTAATAGAAAAGTAGAAAGAATAGCACAATAAACACCCTAATTGTCTTCAGACTCTCCAGTTTTTAAAATACTACCACATGTATGTGTTTACCTTGCCCCTCCCTTGTGTGTGTCTGTTTGTGTGTGTATGTATGTGTGTGTGATTTTTTTTATTCCTGGCTGAACCACTTGTAAATAAGTTGCTGACATCATTATACTTAACTCCTACTAAATTACTCTAGCATATTTCCCCAAAACAAAGACATTCTGCTACATAAACACTACTATATTTCAAACCCAAGAAATTTAACATTCATTAAAAAGTTATCTAATAAATAATACCTATGCCAATTTTCCGGTTGCCTTTATAGTTGATTTTTTTAAAATCCACAATCTGATTAAGGATCCTATATTTCTTTGGTTCCATATTTCTTTTCTTCTCTTTTAATCTAGAACTTTCCCTTAATTTTCATTTTGTTTTACTGACTTTCTTTTTCTTATTCTTTAGAATAATGCCACATTCTGTATTTGCCTGATTATCTTCTCATTATTTGATTCAAGTTAATTTTTGGTGGGGATAAATATCATTGATGTTATTTACTTTCTATTGCATCACATAATGTCACTTTGGTCTCCTTATTTGTAATGCTAAGTTTGATGGCTTGGTTAAGCTTATGTATGCCAGATTCTTCTATTGTAAATTTACTGCTTTCTATTTGTAGTTAATTAGTAAATATGCAGTGATACCTGGAGACACTGTAATTTTCCAGTTCCCTGACAGTCGTTCACCCAGTAAACATTGATGATATCAAATGTAATTATTTATTAACCTTGGTCATTGCAAAGTGTTGATTTTTAATTTTTTTCCTTTTACATTTAGTAGTTTGCTTTATTATGTAATAAAAAATTTCCTTTTTCTAGTCCCAATTTGCTTTGAATAGTTCTATAGACTCAGATTCTAATAAAATAGTGTTTTTTAAAAAACCTCATATCTACTGAGTTTTTACTTAGGAAGAATAATTTATGCTTAAAGAAGAATGAAATTGAATATTAATTATATTTACTTTGAAGTCAGGTTATAATTTTTAGGATTTAAATTCTAGCCCATGTATTACAGCGTTTGTTCTACTATTTTTTACTTTTTTTGTTTTTAAGCCTCTGAAGAGAAGTTCAATGCATTTTTATTGTTATGTACTTTTGTAATGAGTGAATAAGTATTTTATTTTCAGGAGACTTTTTAAGACATCTTTCAAAGATTTTATTTATATATATGATAGAGAGAGAGATCACAAGTAGGCAGAGAGGCAGGCAGAGAGAGAGCGCGGGAAGCAGGTTCCCGCTGAGCAGAGAGCCTGATGCAGGGGCTCCATCCCAGGACCCTGATATCATGACCTAAGCCGAAGGCGGAGGCTTAAACCCATTAAACCACCCAGGCGCCCCTTGAGACCTCTTTCAGATTGGCAGCATTATCTTATTAAAATAAATAATGTTTAAAATTTCCCTTCTGACTACATATACATATGATCAATTAGGTGTGTGCATGGGCAAACTACTTAATCTCTCTAGGCCTTGATCTCTTACATTCAAAGAGGGAAATATTAACAGTATCTAACTCCAGAGGTTGTTTGTGGACCAAATGAGCTAATATACAGAAAGCACTTGCACATGGAAAGTGGATGACAAGTATGCATAAAAATGGGATAGTGCTTGTAGAGCATTTAGCTTACTGTCTAACACATGGTAAGTAATCAATAAATGTTAGCTGCATTTGTTACTATTCTAAGAATTGCTCTCTGTGTTTCTATTTTTGTAAATGTGGCTGGAAAAGATCCAGAAATCTTATTGATTCTCCTTCAATATATATCCCAACGATTTTTCCCATGTTACTGACACTATCTTGGTTTAAGTCTGTGTCATACTTACCTTAGAAGAGAATGTGAGTAGCCTCCCAATTTATCTGTTTGAGTTTGTTCTTACTTTTCAATATTTTTTTTACTCATCCTCTGGAGTCACTTATTTATTTATTTGACTTTTTTTTTTTTTTAAAGATTTTATTTATTTATTTAACAGAGAGAGACAAAGAGAGATCAGGGAAGCAGGCTCCCGGCTGAGCAGAGAGCCCGATTCGGGGCTCAATCCCAGGACTCTGGGATCATGACCTGAGCCAAAAGCAGAGACTTAACCCACTGAGCCACCCAGGTGCCCTTGGAGTCACTTTTAAAATGCAAATTAAGTCATACCATGGCTTTCTTTAAAATGTATCATTTCTTCATATAGTTTCCAAGATATATTTTTTTTAAATTTTATTTATTTGTTTGAAAGAGAGAGAGTGAGAAGAGGGGAAGGGAAAAGCAGGCTCCCCATTGAGCAGAGAGCCTTATGTGAGGCTCAATCCCAGGATCCTGAGATCATGACCTGAGCTGAAGACAGACGTTTAACTAATTAAGCCACCCAGGCACCCTCCAAGTACCCTAACTACTTAATTTCCCCCTATGATTTTCATATATTATAATTTTCTGTCTAAATTTCCATCTTTTGGGGAAAGACTTATAATCTCTTCATATTCCCATTGCTGCCCCCTTCCCCATAAGGCCACAGCCAAGCTGGTCAGGCAAATTTCAGTGTTCATCAGCTTTACTGTAATAGCTTCCATTAGATTATAGGTTACTATAGAATAATGGCATTTCTTTATGTCCTTCTAGCACCTTTATATACAACTAGCATCCCACCTAGTTCACCCTCCCTACCCAGTAAATAGATAAGGAATGATTAACCCTATCAATGAAGTTATTTGGTTAACTCCTATAAGGTAAGATACAAAGATTATAAATGTCCAATGTTCAGTTAATTGCCAACAATTAATTTTGATGATGATAATTATGACAATTGGGATTCTCTTCCAGGGCAAGAAAAAGACCTTTGACTCTTGAAAATAAGGTATCACCCTAACTGTCCAAGATTAGGAGATAAAGACTATTATGAAAATCCGTAAAGATGAGAGTCATACAGATTCTGAAATCATGTCATTAAATTATATATATTTACATGGAAATATGTTCACAATATTAGGCTGAATAAAAAATGCAGTGCGCCAGTCATGTCATTTAATTTTTAGGAAAAGAATGCAAAAACATACATGAAACTATTGAGATGAATCATCTATTGTCAGTCAGTGGTATAGAGAATATATTTAGTTTTCTTTGGATTATTTTGTAATCTTTATGTTTTGTGCATTGATTATGTATGATGCTCTGTGTGTATATGCATATGCATACACACAGGCATTTATCTATTGAATTTATCTATAATTTTACAAAGAAAAAAAGGGAGCATAGAAGTAGAACATGACAATATTAACCTATCCTTTCTTTGTTTTTCACTGTCATGAACGTGTGGGGAGGAAGCACTATTTTTGATTGTTGTTTAAAAATATGGGCTACCATTCTATTCTAGTTAACCCATACAAGGTTCCTTATTTCTAGGAATATTTTAGAATTAATTTAAAATACAATCAAGACCAATTTAATGACTGCACCACTATAAACATAGCATGAAAACAGGGACTTCATGGAGTTTAAAAAATTATGAAGTGTTTAATTTTTATGATTTCTTTCTAATTGCTGGATGACACAGACTAGAGAGACTATTTAAACACATCATGATATATAAAATTCATCAAAATGAATTATGTGTATACATACACATACACATTTTTTAAAATTCTTATAGATTGGTAGTCCTTGAGCTGTTGCTGTTAACTAATAAGCCATTATGCATTTGCAGTCAATTGCATTGTTTTGTGGCAATGAATATCACTTATAGAATAAGCTGCAAATGGGTACCATGAGTTTTAATAGATTTTATATATTAATTCCCCAAAGGTAAATGTATCTTTTTGTGTGAGGAAGAAATTCGTATATAATCGCATATTAACTCTAGAAAAGAAACCAAAATAGAAACTTAACTACCAAAAGGAAGTGAATATATTGTAACAATTTTCTTCAATATATACTGAATCTTGCTATATTCTATGTATGATATACACATTTGTATTTGTAATGCAAGTAATTTTTTATTGTCTGATATAACATATCCAAATTCTCTGGGTTTCTTAGTTCTGTCAAAAATACTGATTTTTTAAAAATTAATTTATTTATTTGAGAGAGAGATTATGAACTGGGTAGGGACAGAGGTAGAGGGAGAGAAATCGTGAAGCAAACTCCCTGTTGGGTGTGGAGCCTGATATGGGGCTTGATCACAGGACTCTGAGATTGTGTCCTGAACCGAAATCGAGAGTTGGCCGATCAACCAACTGAGCCCCCGAGGCGTGCTTCAAAAATACAGTTTTTAACTTTCATGCCATTCAGTAAGATTCTTTTAAGGAATTAACACTCTCTTTCATATTAGACTATAGAAAATATTTTAGGGGGATACAACATCTGTGAATCGTTTGATAGAGTATAATTTAATAAAAAGTTTTTTTTTTTTTTTTTAAGATACGTAAACTTATAGCGTCTAGCCCTGCTTAGTTCTATGTAATTTTTGGTAGATCACTGCGTTCTCTACTCAAATGTTCAGGAGATAGATATCACTTCAGGATCTCAATCTCCAAAGCTTCTTCAGCACCAGGAACCTTGTGATTAGTAAAGTGGATGGAAAGGCAGTACATACTTGTGTTTTCCCATTATAACAGCTGTTGCCCAGTGTAAGACTTACATCAGGAAAACTTGCTCCTGCTGACAATTTTTTCCCAAATTTATCTCCCCTTTCATTTGTTGAAAAATAAAGCAAACCAGAAAAATAAAATAGTATTGAGCATCTATTCTGTGCACCTTAAGTAGACTTAATATTTTCATCAAAGAATAATGTTTAAATAACTAGTTACAATATAAGCCAGGAAATGCTAATTGCATACAAATTCTGATTAAGTGAGGAAATAAATTTCAACTGGAGAGAAGATAAAGGCTTGCAGGAAATGGTATGCAAGTATTAATCAATAGATGTGAAATCATACAAAGGTACTTCAGACCCAGGGAACATTATGAGCAAAGATGGGTGATGTGTGAAATTGTAGGTTATATTTGGTGATCAGATAATTGGGTTTCATGTGAAAACGATTATAGTAGTAAAGCTAGAAAAATAGAAGATAAATTGGATGAAATCCTGGGGAGATGTGCCTTTCTATGTTGTATGAAGGGATTTGTAGTACCTTTTGTAGTTATGAGGAAATCATCAATAACTTTTAAGGAGGACATATAATCAAAGTTGTGCTATGGTAATAACTGAAAGGGAAGTTGGAGACTGGACTAGAGGTGGAAGAAGCTGAAAGCAACAACTCCTTTTAGAGTGACTCTAGGCTAAGACAATGAACTTAGACCCTACTATGGAGAATGAGAAAGAAAGAATGTAGTAGGGACCTATTACAGAGGTAAAACTAATGCTTAGAAAAACAACATCTAAAGGGGGACACATGACATTAGAATTTTGAGCTTCTCTTTTACTACTATCCTTTTTTTAAAAAAAGTATTTATTTATTTGAGAGAGAGAGCAGGGGAACTAGCAGAGGGAGAGAGAATCTTTTTTAAAAAATTATTTATTTTTATTTTTTAGAGAGATAAAGAGCAAAAGAATGGGGGGAGGGTAGGGGAGTAGCAGAGGGGGAGAGAAAGAGAATCTTAAGCAGACTCCAGCATGGAGTCCGCCTGTCCAGTTTGGATCTCCCCTCTGGGCTCAATCTCATGACCCTGAGCTGATCTGACATAAGCCAAAACCAAAAGTTCAAGGCTTAACTGACTTGAACTGACTTAACTAACTTAACACCACCCGGGTGCCATTACTACTATCCTTTTAAACCCTACTCTACTTCAGCCAGACTGGTTTTTCAGTAGCTTCTAAATGTAGCCCTTACTTTTTGGTTTCAATGATTTCTATTGTGCTTGTTTCACTTTCTTGGCATGGCTTTTCTTCGATATCCTCACAAAATATTCATACATTGTGTGTCCTTCAAGAGCTCAAATGTTAGTTCCTTCAGGTATCCCTCTCTGATTTTCAAGGTCAAAATTAATCTTCCTTGTTCTAGAATTCCCAGAATATGTGATTTTCTATTTCTTATAAAAAGTAAATTATTTCCTAAGACACTACATTTTAGTTAGCATCAAATTTTTATTTTATTTACTAATTGTGACTTTAGGCAAATTACTTAATCTCATATAGTCTCAGAATCTTCATTTTAAATTGAGTATCATGATAGAATCTATGGATTCGGATGATATCCGATATGGTTATTAACATTAAATTATATAATGCGTATGTATTACTGAGTGACATCCCAGGAACAAAAATGACTTGGTAAATGTTAGTTTAACTGTTTAGGTGATGTGTGAGATGATGTAAAAACCTCAAAGATTTAAGGCAATGGGGAATTAGACTCTCCTATCAAAGGATGGGCCAGTCAAATTGAACTTTTAAAGCTGGGCTCTTAAAATAAGATAAAGACTTTGATTTGGTGCATTGGACAAAGAAGGGGAGAGTAGTTTCAAATACTTTTCATTTGCTAGTTTTATCCTCGGGCGGGTCAGAAAACCAGACAGGATGGGCTTCTCTCTTTAAAATGAATGTGGCTTCAGATGCTGGCTGTGTGTAGATGGTGGCTTGTCAGAGGTATCTGTGAAAATAGTAGTAGTGGAAAGTTAGAAGGTTTTTCACGGGGGTCTCATTCCATCACCTAGACAGTGGTGAGGGCAGAAACCAAATTCACGTGAACAAAGAATGAATGGTAACTTGAGAAAGTGGCTGGGATTAGAATAAACAATTGTCATGAAGAAAAGAGGGCAGTAACAAAGTAAACTTGTAGCAGGGTGGTTAAGAGTTTAATTATTTGGATGGTGTACATAAAATGGGATCCGTTCCCATTTGGAGAGTTCATAATGAGAGAAGAAGAAAACTCTGAGAGATTGTATTAAAAAAGACTTTTTCTGCTCAGAGTTCACTAAACTTATTTGATTGATAGAATGTGGATAGTTGACTTTAAGATAAATCCTTTTGATGCAGTTCTTAGTAATATTTGGAGTGGTGTTTGCAAACACAGTTGGGGAAATGATCATCTAGGGTCCTTGAAGGAGAAGGACATAGAAAGCAGGATTACAGTAGCAAAGAAACAAGATTCAAGACTGAGATCAAAGTGAGGCATTTCAGTCTGTGAGTGGGAAATGAAAAAAAGCAAAAAACAAAAAACCTCTGATTGATGATGATGGCTTAAGTATGGCTGGGCTTGTTGACAGATGGGGATGCTATCAATTCATCTCTCCAAAAGATAAAGCTAAAGAATTGGGATGAGAGGATCATAGGGTGTGAGATAAAGGGAGGGTGGGGAGAGGACTCTCACAGGATTCCAGACTGTAATCATTTTTTATCCTAACTTATTAGCTCATTGATTCCAACAACCTTTGGTACAGTTTTTAAGCTTTTTAATTTGTGATTAATTTGACTTAATTTGTGATTAATCTGCTAATGTTTATTAATTATCCAGTTGTTAGAATTACTAACTGCATGTGTTAATAATCACAATATCAAAAGAGGCAGCTTATTTGCCCTACAGAATAAATCAAATAGAAAGGTTCTGGTTTTTAAGGACATAGGTTGAAATGAAAATGATTTTTTTTTAACAGAAATCTTTACTTTGTTTCAGGGAATGTGGTAAAACACAGTATGATCTTTTAAAGGCATATTGCACTAGATCTTACTTGTGTCTCTTCAGTTCTCAATTTATGAAAATATTTATCACTTACCAATCCACTAACTTAAAATAATGACTTGCTTTTACTGCTTATTTTCCTTTTAACTTAAAATTTATCACCTTCGAGCACCTGGGTGGCTCAGTGGGTTAAAGCCTCTGCCTTTGGCTTAGGTCGTGATCTCAGGGTCCTGGGATCAAGCCCCGCATCAGGCTCTCTCAGCAAGGAGCCTGCTTCCCCTCTCTCTCTGCCTGCCTCTCTGCCTACTTGTGATCATGCTCTCTCTGTCAAATAAATAAATAAAATCTTAAAAAAAAATTAAAAATTAAAAAAAATCACCCTAGAAATTTCTCTGTGTGTAATTATGTTGTCAAGGACATATGTCGAGGAAGTACTCAAAGTCGATGAATTTGTAAATAGCAAATGTGATCCTTTGAAATGAATCTACCTGGTTCTAGAACAGCAAAAAATTTCAGAAAAAATCTATTCTGTACTTTTTCTGAAGAAGAATTCATTATTTTTAAAGAAGATGCTTTTTGAAAATGTTCAGGAGACAGTTTTTTTAATGGTAAGTGAAGCAAATGAAAAGCAAATGGAAACAAGGCAGTCACCTTCTGGAGAGCTTTTAATAGTTACAGTGAAAAATTAAGGACCACCTGCCATGTTGAATTTTATAAGTATGAATGATGGAGAGGTACTTGCCAATACATTCATGACTATGTGAAAAAAGGGGTTTTATATAGTAACACAAACCTTCAAATGGAGTTAATAAAAGACAAGGCTTTTCTTTACTGGGTGGAAAGTTATCTGCTATATAGAAAGGCCTACTGAATGAAACATTTGTCCTCAAATTCTTTTTAATCTGCTGTGAGGTTCTGCCTGTTACCTCACTTGGAATAATGTGCCAATTTTGTACGGATAAAGAGAATTTTATCCTTTTTTCGTTCCTCTAGCTTCTTGATGCAGCATTTCCTTGAATTTCACAGTACCTGCCTGTTTTTAGCAGCTCTAATTTCAGACTATCACTTTCCTGGACTAACGTGTAAAAACTGATATTCTCATCTCCTTGATGGAGAATATTCAAGAAAAGCAATCCAGTGAGAATGCTGCTTACTAATGGATATTTCTTTCTCCAGGCATCTTAAAAAGTTCTGTTTCTGTTTCAACTCCTTAATTCCTCCTGTTCTGTACAAAAACGGATTAAAATGTCTCATATCCATGGAGGAATGCTTCTGTGGCAGCATATTGCTTTTGTATTATATATTGTAAGTGGTTCTTGTCACAGCTCACAGGGTAATGGTTCTGAGTTAAAGCATTTTTCTTTGCCCCTACCAAAATATTTACTTTGTCCTGTGACAGTTTAGACCTGACACACAAGAATTGTGAGAGCAATAATAGGGTTTGCTTTGTTTGGTGTTCATGCTTTACTTTTCAAAGTTACTTGGGTGTTATTCTTATAGATTTAATAGAGTTAAATGAAAATGATAATAGATTTTGAAATGCTGTTGGAGATTGATATCTGGCTTGCAACTGTGGCAAGGAACCCAAGGTCTAGCACTAAACACTGCTAGACCAGGATACTTCTGTTAGTGGGGAGGAAGGTTAAAAGCAAACAACCACAAAACCTTTTCAGTTTTAAACTCAGTTTTAAACAAGTTGTTATTGTGAAGTATATTGATTTAAACTTCTAAAAACATTGGTAGAGGAGCTGGCTGCTAAAATGTCCCAAATCTTCAAATTTCAGAATTTTGGTGTATGTCCAAGTTATTTAGTTACAATAGTTGTATACTAAAGTGAATTTTTTTTCAGGGGCTCATCATTGGAATTTCAGGAACTCTTAGAAAAGCCATTTCCCCTTGTTGTTATCTCATTCTAGTGATTAAGGTGACACTCATTCTGTTGTTATTAATGACTCTCCTTTCAGTCTTGAAAGGGTCCTGGCTGGGATGATGAATTATATAGTTACCTTCCATATAAAGCATTTGGTCTCCTCTTACCACCCATTTTATATAGTTCTAAAATAATCACTTTTTAAATTGTATTTCTAGTATGTTTTAACTTTTTAAAATATAAAGTTGTTACCTCCCATATCCAAAATAACTATCAGTGTGACTGCTAGTTATATTCACTAACAAAAGTAATTATTTTACCCTAAAGTTATTAAACTGTGACTCAGGTATTCATATTTCACAATAGCAAATTAATTATAGGGTTTTTTGAAAAGGTAAAGTACCTTATAGGATTACTTGTCAAATGCAACTAGATAGAAAGAAAGATTGTGTTTTGGAGGAAGAGGCAATTCAACTTTTTTGGTTCTCTGGAATTAATGTGCATTTAGAGTGAACTTGAAGGCAAATTTGATTTCCATAATTCATTAAATATTTATGTCTTGTTCAAACTGCCAACTAATCCATGTGAAATGTAGTTTTAGCTTGGACAATGCTAATAGGCCTCTTTTTTCCCTATTACTTATATTAATATAAATGTCTATTTATGATTTTATTCATTCAGTTATAATCAGTATAATCAGAGTTTATGCTTTTTTCTCCCCATTTCTTTGTGGAATGGTTACTGAATATACATACACATTTATGAAGTGATTAGAAAATTATATTTGACAGTAATCAGGTGCAAGAGTGCATAGTATACACCAAACAGCCCAGAACTTTGGCAGAGGTGCAGATCCAGAAGAAACACACTACTAGAAACCAAACTGGACTCAGAAATTGCCGCCTGGGTTCTAAGCCCTTTTTTACCGCTTAGCAACATTATAAATCGGTGTCAGTTGCCTAATGTCTCTAAGCCTCCACTTTATCTGTTGAATGAGGGAAGTTTTCTTGCCTTGCCTATCTCATACGATGCTGTGAGGACCCTCTTAGCTCTCATAAATCAAATTGCATTTTAATTTCCAGTATTTTAAAACCAAAACTGCTGGTATGAGCTAGATAATTGGAAAATGTAAGAGTAGAGCCTGGGGAACATCTAATAAAAATTCTTGATTCTGCCTCGTAAAGATCTGCTGAATGTCCAGCTCTCTACAAATGAACCCAGGTATCCTGTTCCAGTCCACCATCCTCTTCCACCTGTTATCACGGCCCCACCTTTCCCCTGTTCTCCTTTTCTGCCTCCTGCTAATCCCTTGCAGCTACAGCGATGTTTCTAAATATGAGTCTTATCATAACATTGTCTTCTGAAAATCCTTGCATGGCTTTCTTTTCCTCTTAGAATGAAATAAAAGCTCCTGAATGCTCGTCCCTGCCTCTTTCCAGCGTCATCACCTGCTCCTCTTCCATCTGTAGCCTGTATTCTGGCACATTGACATTCTGCCCTCGTTTCAGATTGCCATGATCTTTTCCCTCTCTGCTCTTCCTTCGCCTATGAATAATCTCTTTCCACTTTCTTTCGCATATTTCTTACTTACGCTGCAAGTTTCACTTATACCAGGAGAGAAGCCACTTATCTGTGTTCCTGAGCTGATCCCCTGTTCATGGCACATCTTGCTTTTTAGACTAGCTTGTTTAATTATTGGCCTTCTATGAGATAGAACTCTGAGGACAAGGACTGTGTCTGTCTTTCTTCCCACAATGTCTTTTAGTTCATAAGAAGCATTCGTAGTATTTCTTGGATGATGAATAAGTGAATAACTGTACAGTAAGATAGTACAGTAAACAAGATAAACATTTGTCACAGAGTTACTGTATTGAAAGTGTCAAAAGAATAATGGATGAGAAATAACTTGATATGAGAGGTAAAAGGAAGTAGAACCTCCATGTTTTCTGCTACTGAAGGAATAATAAGTTCATTTTTTGTTTTGTTTTGTTTTTTAAATTCTAGGTTAGGATGGATTTTATTTTATTTTATTTATTTTTAAAAAGATTTTATTTATTTATTTATTTGACAGAGAGAGAGATCACAAGTAAGCAGAGAGGCAGGCAGAGAGAGAGGGGGACGCAGGCTCCCTGCTGAGCAGAGAGCCCAATGCTGGACTCAATCCCAGGACCCTGAGATCATGACCTGAGCCGAAGGCAGAGGCTTTAGTGCCCCTAGGATGGATTTTATAACTAGAGATATACCTTAGATGTAGATGGAAATTTGAAATAGTGACACTGGTAGGAGAAAAGGGATAGTGATAATAAACATGTTTCTGTCAACTTAAATCTATATAGCATTTTAAAAATTTTCTCAAACCTTTTTAAAAATATTTTATTTATTTATTTGTCAGAGAGAGAGAGAGTGCATGAGCAGAGGAAGCAGCAGGCAGAGGGAGAATTAGGCTCCCTGCTAAGTAAGGAGTTCAATGCAGGACTTGATTCTAGAACCCTGGGATCATGACCTGAGCTGAAAGCAGACACTCACCTGACTGAGCCACCCAGGTGTCCCTCAGACCTTTTCTTTTATGAAGAAATTTCAAGTGAGGTTAATTTCTAAGCAAATGATCTAGAGCTTTAGCTGGATAAATTTGGAGAAAAACTATTTATCAAAGCTAAAACTAAGTTCTGTTACAAAATTATGTTCTATTCTGTTGAATATGAAAAAAATCTAGCTGTACTTTTTTTTTTCTTCCCTAGTTAGGACAGGGCTTCATTAACAGTGAGATATGTAGGACTCAGAAGTAAAATTGAAAGATACCTGTTTGTTAGTAAAGCAAGGTTGCTCAACAATAGCACTATTGACAGTTGTGCCAGATAATTTTTGTCATGGCAAGCCCTGTAGGATGTTTAACAGCACCTCTGATGTTTACCTACTAGATCCCAGTAACACCCCCCCCCCACCGCTGTGAAAATAATCACAAATGTCTGTAGGCATTGCAAAATGTCTCCTGGGGGCAAAATCACCCCCACTTGAGAAGTATTACACTGGAAAATTAAAAATTATATCTCTATGCCATATGGATAGGAAAACATTGTAATATACCGGAGCCTTGTAATTCCCACATAAATTGCTCCTGGATTTGTATATGGTGATTATTAGTAAAATGTAAAGGATCAATGTGACTACTTTGAGATTTTGTGAGGAATGTGAAAGTGGTGAGGACCCTGGATGCCCTGTCTCAGAAAACAAAGACATCTAAGGAATAGAATGGATGATAGAAATGTAAGATAAGAAGGGACAATGAATTTGTGTTTTGAAGATCTGCCTCAAAGGTATAAAGATTGAATGCATGAGTCTGCCTGAATCTTTGACTTGGGACTGAACCTTGCATATCCGCCCAAAGGCAGGGCTTCAGTTACAGCGTGTGCACTTACATATATAGTCTTTATTTTTGTTCAAATGCACTTGAATGGAAGACAGTGAATGTTTCTTCTAATGGATGGATACAATTTTTCCAGAAAATCAGCTACATGTATTCTTGAACATAGAAGAAACATCTTCGGGTTTTTGTTCTCGTACATTATGATCAGTTGTTTTCATGTCAGTTTAGCTGTGGCCCACCAGTGTTGTATTAGTTTGTGAAAATGAAACCGCAAAATGTCACTTGGTCACTGCTGGTGACAGTATGCTGTGCTTTCTGGAGTGTGTTCTTTCTGCCTCTTGATTATTATCTTCAGACTTTTTATTAATTAGCAGGACCCACCTCCTGCTGCCTAACTTCTCCCATATCCTCATCATAAATCTCCTATAATGAAGGTTTTGTGGGCATACCTGATAAGAGAAATAATGACAGAAGTCCTAAAATACTGTGATTTTTCTTCTTTAGTTGTCATGAAGAAAGAGAATGGTTGCTTTAATTTTTCTTAGTTGTGTTTAGAGAAAAAAATTGTCAGACTTAAGAGATATGGATGAAAAGCAGATTGATATCAAATGGTATATGGATGCTTACATCACTGTTAAGGGTCACAAAGAAAACTCATGAACTGACTGGAAAATAAGTTGTATTACCATAGAAATCTATTCTTTCTTCATTACTTTTCCTTCCCTCACTCTTTCTCTCTCTCTCCCTCTTTTTTCAGTGAACATTTTAGCTGTGATAGCTGCCTTCAGTGAACTGGAGCTTTTCTTGACCCTTTCAATTCTCTGAGTTTTTACCAGTCTGTCTTATGTTGTTTTATTTTGGTGTTACATGGCAACACACACAGACTGAAACGTGTGTTTGGCATATTTGCTTTCATTGTAGAGTAGAGGGTAAAGTTGTACCTCTACCTAAATAATATACTAAACAAAGTAGATTTATCCAGACCAAAACAACAGAAGGGAAAATAGGTTACATTTCAAATGAAAATTTTTTTTTAAATGATGTTATTTCAAAGAATTCTTTATACATGATTTCTTTAGCTGTCAAAACTATTAAATGAATTCCTAAATTGAAACTTCCAGACATTTAGGCTACATAATTTATATAATAATGCAATTAAACAGATTGTTTGTAAAAATGTCAGAGAATATTTCAGGTTTGTTTTTTTTTTTACATTTTAAAGAAAGCAAAATTGTCTTAATTAAAAAATATTCTTTACTGTGTTAACATAATAAATAATTATAATATTAATTATATGTATAAGGTACTTAGTATGTGCTAGCCATTGTTGTAAGTTCTTTAGTCCACAAAACAATCCTAATTGGAAAAAACTTACTTTTCCTAGGCAGTTTCCTAACTAGTAGTCTAGTGATAAGTCTAGCATTCAAACCTAGGGTTTGAACGCAATGTGTTTAGCTCCATAGCCAACATTCTTATAGACTGTCCTCTACTAATCCAATACCTTTTCCTTAATCATCAATATGTATTCACATATACAGGTTTCTTCTATTTTGGCAACTAAAATTATAATCTACATAAGTGTACATGAAACATTAACATCCTGGGCACTATTAAAGACTGGTTTACTGGGGCATAACACTCAGAAGGAAGACTTCAAAGAAACAAACTCTAGTGAAATATAAAGGAAACATAATTAACACCTTTACATTTGATTGGAGGAATATGATAACTCTCTTGGAAGATTGTAGTGAGAGCATAAGCTACCCTGCATGAGCTAGCTAGCTAGAGATAGAAAGGTAGATCTTAGCTATAGTTTTAATTATAGGCATGGCAAGGGACAGGAGGGACTCAGTTGCTTAAACCAGAGGTCAGCTATGGCTTCACAAGAAGATATGATTTGGAATTGTAGCAAATGCATTTGTAATGAATCTTCTTCAGAAGGTTTAGCACTACATAGCTTACTTCCTGATATAAATAGCTCTGAATTCGAGCCTGACTCAAAAGAAAATGCTCTAGAAAAATACCTTTTGTGAGACTCTATGTTATTTTAGTGCTTTCTGTTAGTTGGAAATTCAATATTCTACTACTTTTTTATTATTTAATTCTGATATCTGATAAATTCCTTTTTATTTATTGTTATGCTTTTCTCCCTGAAAGTTAATAGGAGTGTTTATGAAATACTGAGATGTACTGTGAAAGGATTTATTCTTTCATATATTAATTATATTAATCAGATATGTAAAATGAAATTTGAAGTACAATTTATTTTTTCCTTTCACAGGAAAGCATGCAATATATTTATCCATTAGTAAATGGCATGCTTATGTTAACTCATGATTCTTCAGAAGAGAATGCATTTGAGGAAAAGAAAGAGTAACAAAAGATAACATAAACCTTTGTCTTTCTAGAGATATAACTTTGGAGACGTTGGTGAATCTTTCCTGAATACTAAAAATACCTCTAATTTTGATATTATTATCAAACTCACTAATTAAACTACCTTCGTAACACAACGTAATAATCTTGTGTGATAAACAGCCAACAAATTAGTCATATATCAAATTTCAGAGAACAAGAATATATATTGATTGTCAGATTGAAAAACTGTTCCATAGTATTTCCAGAAATTATATTGAATAAAGGAAATATGATTTTAAAGTATTTTGCTTGGGTTTCCTGCTCAAGCAAAGTATTGATTAAAACAATTTAACTATAGGATTCTCTGTTTCTAAAAAAATCAGGGCTTCTGTTTCATACTTGATACAAATCTGTTTATCACTTGACCAAATTAAGCATATTAAAAATGACAAATGGAAAAGAGTAGCAACATATTCTTGCAAAGTTAGGATTCTCTCCTCTTACCATTGTTGGCATTTGGCAAAGATCACCATTAGTCTTGTCTTGCCATAGGTATTGTTTACTGTTTAAATTATGGTGAAATTAAAATAAAAACATATGAAAATTATCAAGCATCAGATTCCTAATTTTTTCATTGGTATATATCCACTTATAAAGGGGTTTCACAATTCTTATACAATGCTTGATTATCCCTAAAAGCCAATTACACTGTGGCTTGTAGACTTTCTGTTTGTTTAGACATATACACGACTGGTATTCTAATCACTCTTTTGTTGAACATTTACAAAAGAGTAATTCAACTAAAATGATGAAAAAAAATTACTCTAAAAGTATTGTCTGACCCATTCCAACTGGTTTCCATCTGTGACTGTGTCTTCACAATGCGTTTTCTGCTTTTCTCCTGTATGTTCTTTACCATTAATTTTGCATGCAATCTTTGAACTGCTTTTTTCCTTCATTATTATCTATATTCTTGTATAAATTGATATTTTCAAACCCTTTAGGTAGGTTTTGAGATGATTTGATTCTGATTAATTAGGAATATTTAATGTACTACCAGCTCTCAGTGCATAATACTGTGTTAAAGCATCATTGGTATAGAAATAGAATGTATCAGGAGGGAGACAAACCATAAGAGACTCTTAAACTCATGCAACAAACCGAGGATTGCTGGGGTATGGGGGGTAGGGAGAGGGTGGCTGAGTTATGAACATTGGGGAGGGTATGTGCTATGGTGAGTGCTGTGAAATGTGTAAGCCTGATGATTCACAGAAATGTACCCCTGGGGCAAATAATACATTATGCGTTAATTTAAAAAAAAGAAATAGAATGGGTCATTGTATTCTAATTTTTCCATTTCTTTATAAGAACTTCCAACACATTTTTCATTTGAAAATTTACACATTTACATTATTATCCTTTACCATGAGAAAAAAGTATTTCACTTATAAAGATTTCATTTTTTTCAGATTTAAATATATTTTGTAGTACTTACTTCTTCTGAGCTCATTCTTTTATTTTTATGTCACATTAGTCACCATATAGTACATCAGCTTTTGATGTAGTGTTCCATGATTAATTGTTTGCATATAACACCTATTGCTCCATACAATACTTCCCCTCCTTAATACCCATCACCAGGCTAACCTATCCCCCCCTCTAAAACCTTCAGTTTGTTTCCTGGAGTCCATAGTCTCTCATGGTTCGTCTCCCCTTCTGATTTCCCCCCTTCATTTTTCCCTTCCCTCTCTTAATGTCTTCCATTCTTTATGGTAGGGTACTTTATGTTCTTATCCAGTTTTCCTGTTCTTTTAGGTTTCAGTTTTAACTTGAAAAAAGTAAAATGTTATAGGTATGTATAAATAGGCTTTAACCTTTAGTTTTGTCATGCCCCTCCCCACAGGTAGTATACAAAATGAATTTATCTTAGGTACATCTGAAATTGAATGCAAAAACACAAAGATATAGAAGGGTTTGTGGATATATGTGTGTTTATGCTCATAATAAAAGAAAAGACATAACAGCCTATTGTATTTAAATTACTTTTTTTGTTTATAATAATTGTTTTTAAAATTTAGAAGAGAGCTAGTAAGAAATAAATTGAAATAATTTTTCATAATGTAAGGCATCAGTGATATTTCTGTGTTTTCCAATAGAAATGTTAATTACAATAATTTATTTTAATAGTGGCCTGTCTAGTTCCAAATTACTAACAGAAATGAAAGTATATGTGTACTTTGTAGAATATGGCAATCCTAGACTATCTACAACTAGAATATTCTTGTTTTTGAGTTTGAATAGGTTATATATTTAAGGAAAAAATGATCTTTTTAAGAATGTGGAGCTATCACTTGATCTTTTTTGTCTTACAAAAGGGCCTTGCACTGACAGTTTTATTATGATTTATAATTCACAACTAGTAGTTTTCCCTCTCTTGGAACTTTTCTTTCCCATGTTCAAAGAAAAATGCTCTAATTATATGCTTATAAAATATTTCACATCTCATTCATGTACTTATTCATATCACCATGTTAAGAATGCTCATAGAATCATATTAGAAGTTATCTAAAGCATTAATCTAAACATGACCATGCAATTGTCTTCTTGCACAGCTTAACAGGGGACTCCTCAAGAGTGAGAGGCCACGAAATGTCTTTCCTTAACTGATGTAGTCTACTCTGCTACAATCTACTTAAGAATTTGCCATGCTGTTTCCATTGATCTGATTACTATAAAAAGTTTACTAAGTTGTGCTGGTGAATTAGCATTTAGTAAGTAGGATAGTTATTACCAGATGTATTGCAGGATGAATAATGACTCATTCAGTAAATGCAGGGTAACTTCCTGCTATGTGTTAGACATTGTGCTGGGCTCTGGGATCTACAGATACATATAATTTCTTCCTTGAGGGTCTCACAGAGAGCTGGAAGAGATAAACATGGAGAAATAATTATGACACAGTTAATGTTATAATTGTGGTATGTTTTACAGACCGCCTTATACCGCCTTGTACTGCCTTGTACCTACCATTTGGTAGCTTTACAAGAAGGTAAAGCTTTTAACTGATTCATGAAAGATGAGTTAGTCATTCACTAAAAACAGGAACTAAACTAGATATCTTTTTACATGTCTAACATAGCTATCTTTTCTAAAAATAGTTTTTATTTAAAAACATATTAAATAATAACCTAGTCATACCTACACTCACTTTTTGCAAAATGCTATGAATGCAAAGTGGATCAGATATAGATAGAGCTGTGTCAGATTATTGGCTT
>CM052802.1:59484136-59529496 GCA_028533885.1 Nasua narica
AAAATCATAATATGTGATTCTACGCCCCAAAGAGATTTAAGGGACTCAGCAATTGTTCTTCAGGTCAATGATTATGTTATGTTCATCTGTACCTTTACCTTGTAACACAGTTCTTTCTATATGCAAGCTGAACAATGAATCTTGTGCAATTAATTCCAATGAGGAAACTAGTCATACACAGGAAAAGTTAAATGATTTTACAAGAGTGGAAACATTGAGACATGAATGGAAAAGGCAAAGGATTTGATATTCGATGACATAATGACTTAATTTTAGATAAGTTATTTCAGCTCTTTGAACTTGAATTTTCTCCTGAAATGGTATCATGCTACTTGACTCCTCATATTGTAAAAATTGAGCTTTTAGCTTAATACCAGTTACATTTATTAGAATAGAAAAGTGTGTTATAGTACTATAACAATTATAATAGTAGAGATAATAGAGTGACTAGTTACTGAACACTTACTATGTTCCTGGTATTTTTCAAATGTAAAATGTGCACAAAAAGAGTGTCAAGGGGCACCTGGGTGGTTCAGTGGGTTGGGCAAATGCCGTCGGCTCAGGTCACAATCCCAGAGTCCTGGGATTGATCCCCATGTCAGGCTCTCTGCTCTGTGGAGCTGCTTCTCCCTCTCTCCTTTGCCTGCTGCTCTACCTGCTTGTGCTCTTTCTCTCTCTCTGTCAAATAAATAAATAAAATCTTAAAATAAAAAAAGAGTGTTAAAATAGAATACTTGAACTTCTTTGAACTCATGTAGCCCTCCAAAGTAAAGAAGAGGTTTGGGACAGAAGACCTCTAAGATCCCTCTTATGCCCATAGTTAAATGGGAAGTTATAATACAATATGAATCTACATTGTGCAGTGCATTGTTGATTGGAATTTGGAGTAATTTATAGCTGAGTAATACGTGTACAGATACTATAATTTTAATGGGATTGATAATTGTTAGAATGCTCTAGAAAGCATTGGGTAGGAATTAAAGATGAAAACTATAACCACTTGAAAGAAGATATAATTTCCAAGTTGAGCTCTCCAGGAAGCAGACACTTAGATGGGTATTAGGACAGGCACTTGGGATCAATGCCACAGGAAGAGAAAGGAAAGGAGGAAGACTGGAGCAGAGGGGAAGCTGAGCTCTGGTGCAATCTCCTTAGAATCCTCAGCCAACTCCATGGGGAGCTCTCCACCTATAAGGGACCTCCATATTGCCCAGAGCTGAAGAAAGAGTGTCAGGCTTTATAGCTCTGTGTTGTCTAGACACAGCTTTGGGAAAGAGCCTAGGAAGGAGCAAGGTGTCATTTTTCAGACAAGGAAATTCTAAAGTGGGGCAGGGAACTGATGTCTGCTTTTTTAGCAGCCATCTTGGCAGCTGGGCAAATAAATTCTTTAGTCCTTCACTGAGGAGAATGTGGGCAGTCCATCACAGCATCTCAGATTATTGCAGTAAAATACACTGCTTACCTAAAATTATTCAGTTATGAAATCTTATCATGGACTCTTGTCTTTTAAGAATTTCGCTCTACAATCCTTTACGTGGGAATTTGCTGATTGATTCAGTGGTTTGGTGATAACTTACTCTTCAGTGAAAAAGGGAACTACTAAGTAGTGTTATTTCTGAAGGATATTAATAACAAATAAAATCTCTTGAAGAGAATGTTGGTTACTGTAGCATTTGCCTGCTAGCTATGATTTTATTGCCCTTTTATGAGAAACTTCAAAAGTACCCTTGCATATCCTAATTTGACTAATTTCTCTTATGTTTTCAAATGTCTAGACCCTATTTCTCTGTCCAAATAAACATTTGCTATTTAGATTTGTAATGTTTATAATGTCCCAAATAAAATATAACCATTGAGTTATATGATATAACATTATACATAAGCAAATTTATACAAAAAGCAGATAGTAACAAAAGTCATTTCCTGTATTAGAAATATCTTCACTCACATTTATTAGTGTGACTCAACTGTGACTATTATTCTCATAAATTAACTCAGATCATCTCTTTTCAATGATTTAAAATGGTAGGCCATAAAGTTATGTGTCCTGTAACTAAAATAAATTATTCCTATTTAAGCTTATACATTTTGATATTTCTTTGGAATTTATAAGCTTGATTTATATTTTAAGGGAACAAGATGTTAAGAAAATATATTTTCTTGTGGAGAGCATTTACTGATATATCGATTAATAAGAAACACAGCATTTTCCATAAAGTGAAATGAGATAAATGTCAAAAAAAAAAAAAATACACCACCACTTCCAGCAAAAAAAACATTTTGTAGAAATAGGGTTAGTTTTATTAAATCATACGTACATAAACACACTTGTTCACTACAGCAGAAAAATCAGCTAAGATTCCTTTAACAGTAAGCCATTCAAAATACACATTTCTGTCATATTTCTAGTTATTTTATAAGCCTGATGCATCTGAAAGGCAGAACAGGATTCAGTCATGCTAATTCATGCCTTAGAGTATGATATTTTAGAAATTTATACATACAGTTTTGTTTAGCAAGTAAGAGACTTAGACTATATTAGTGAAATTTAATTCTTTAAAGTTTAAGTATTTTTGACGCCATTAATTTAAAAATAAATGTAGATACATTTACAGTTTTTCTTTAGTGGCTATCAGTAATTAAAATATATGTGTAAAGGATGATCTTTTTGGATATTATTTTAATAAAATTGGCAACTATGTTGGCATTGATACTGACAATTAGGACTTACTTAGTACTTGGTATGTGCTGACCACTTCAGATGTAAAGACCCGGATGTCTACACAGTATCTTCATATCCCAAACTTACATGAAAATTTGGTAGAAAATTACATCTTTTTGTGATATGGTCGTACAGTAAATATCTCATGGATTTTCTTATAACATTGGTGACATATTATCTGTGAAATATCTGTCTTTCCCATTAGACTTCACAGTGTAAGCAAACAGTGACATCTTTGGTCTTATTCTCTAGCCTCTGTAACCAGTTGGGCCCAGGGCACATGTTTATTAGTAAATTTGTTATATTAAATACATAAATTCTTTGTATATCATGAAGAGACTTTCTAAGATTATCAAGATTAATATAAAGGGTTAGTTTAATTAGAATTCAGTGTAATTTTATTTATATTATGCAATAAATATGTAAGATAATGATTTCAAATATAAAAATTTTGTGATTTTGTCTTGAAACTGTAGTTATATTTAGAATCTTAAAATGAGTTTTCACCATAACTCGATAAATTTAAGCAGAGATTTAGAACAAAAGCTTAAAGGACTTTTATTTCAGAATATTAAGCTACAAATTACCTTCATATTTGAACACTTTTACAATCTGAAAAATTTGAAAATCTGCTAAAAATAAAATAATATTTTTTCTTTTAATATAACATTGAATAGAAGGGCACCTGGGTGGCTCAGTTTGTTGGGCATCCAGCTCTTGATCTCACTCAGGTTTTGATCTCAGGGTTGTGAGTTTGAGCCTAGTGTTGGGCTCCACACCCAGCTTAAAATATATCTCTATATATTTTTATAATGTATTTTAATATTTTTTACTTTTTGTAGTTTTGTGACTTGTTAAGACTATATCATGTAGCTATTCTATGACTTTTCTCAATTAAAATACATGTAAAAAAATGTCCCTAGGGGCGCCTGGGTGGCTCAGTGGGTTAAAGCCTCTGCCTTTGTCTCAGGTCACGATCCCAGGGTCCTGGGATAGAGCATCGGGCTCTCTGCTCAGCAGGGAGCCTACTTCCCCCTCTCTCTCTGCCTGCCTCTCTGCCCACATGTGATCTCTTTCTCTCTGCCAAATAAATAAATAAAATCTTAAAAAAAAAAGTCCCTAAACAACCTGCGTTCTCAACTCCACATCTTCACCTTCATGCGACCTCCATGTTTTCCAGTCCCAGTCTCTGTGTGAGTTGCCACAACCACCCTTTTCTGATTTTATAAATATTTGTAATGAACTATTTTGCTTATGTTGAAGTTAGGTTGAGGTTATTAACAAGTTGATCTGCAGGATTTTAAATGGAAGGACTCTGTGAACATTTGAAAGAACCCGAGGACAAGGTGTTTTAAGTAGCCCTTCATATTTTCAGTTTAACATATCTTAATCTTAAGGTTGTTGATCTCAGCTTTGCTATTTTGTGAATAATTATATTTAAAGATCTGAGAGGAAAGAGTTAATTTTTGTAATAACTCAGTTATAACATTATTATGGATTAAATTGTGTCCTCCTCTAAAGTCCTGTGTTGAAACCTTGACCCCCAGTGTGACTGTATTTGAAGATGGCAACTACAGAGAGATAATTAAGGGTAAATGAGATCCTGTGGTTGGGGCCCTGATCCTGATAGGCTTAGTGGCCTTATGAGAAGAGACACCACAGAACGTGCTCTCTCTCCATGAACATTCACTGAGGAAAGACCATGTGAGAACACAGTCAGAAGGTGGCCATCTGCAAGCCAGGAATAATGGTGTCATCAAAATGTGAATCCCACCGGATCTTGATCTGGGACTTCTAGCCTCCAGAATTATGAGATAATAAATTTCTGGGCTTTTTTTAAGGCACCCAGTCTGTGGTGTTATAGCATTCTGAATGGGCTAATACAAATATCCATCCCTGAGATAATTAAGTTCCATCCTATTATGTTGAAGGAAAGTATTTATTTTCCATGTGCATAGGACAGGCATAGACACTTTTGTGGGTGACACAAATGGTGGGAGTTGAAAGAATTTTAAACATTTCTATGATTTCTCCCCTTCAAAAAGGTACTAAACTTATTTAGTGCAATGCATTGGTAAGTGCCAGAAAGACCAATGGTAATATTTTGCTTTTGACTCCCAAGGCAGTTTTTTTTTTTTTTAACAGAGCCAATTTATTATCTCATAAATTATAGAAGGTGCTACTTTGATGGTAGCAGAACATTCTATATAAAGTAAGTAATGTGGTTTGTCTCTAAATTTTCAAGCTTGAGCAAGTTTGTCAAATTCTTGGCAATTTTAAACTAGCAATTTCTACATGATTAAGAAATGAGTGCTGTTTTAGGATTTTCTAGTGAAAAGTTTTTATAGCTGTATTTTGGAGATTTGAATTTGTAACTTGTTAAATTTAAGCTTCCTCTAAATAGGCTCTTCAACAAAATATACGACTGCCCATTAGGATCATTGTCCTGGAATAGTAGATAATGATGGAATTATATAAAGTAATTCTTATTATATGTCTTGCCCTTAATAGGAGGTCCTTCATTTTGCTACTGTTAAGTTTATTGAGTGGAGATTGTAGTGAATTGAAAATGTAGTCACTAGAGTATTATTTATAAAGAAATACCTACTTTACTTTTGAAGTCAAGAAGTTTGTTCAAGTGAGATATAGAAAATCTGTTTTAACTGAAATGTGATTAACAAGACCATCTACTCTTCAATTTTAGCAAGAAATAATGCAAAAAGCAGGTTAACACCAGAGACTTAAATAAAATATGCAAGAATTTTTCAGAGTACAAACCCAGGTCAATATATATTGAATTCAGTTCCTTTTTCTGGAAGTATTACACAGTTATAAATATTAAAATAACAAAATATATGTATGCAGGAGGATTACTATGCTAAGAATATAAATTAACACATTTGTAAAAGATTATCAATATGAATTGAATCAGGAAGTGATTTCTGCTTGATTCTTGGTTGACCAAAACTGGTTACATGATTTATTTGGTGCTGCTGTTCCATAGTACAAAAAGGTTTTGATCTGTAGGTTGTTTGCTTAGTTTTTACAGAGCAAACTATCACAATCATTTCCCTGAAGTATTATTAAAGGAATAGCATTGTGAAGATAGACACAGTTTCAGAAAAAAATCACTTAAGAGCAAGAAATCAATAAGCTGCATTTCAGAGAATGAAAAACCAGTGGATGGTAATTTCATACATTATTCATATGTAGATGAATACACATAATGTGGATTGGTGATGAAGAGGAGGGTGATTATGATCATGATGGTAAAAATTTGATGATGGTAAAAATTTGAAACTAATATAATGTTGTATGTCAATTATACCTCAATTAAAAAAAAATCAGGCTCATAAGTTTGAAGTACATATTTTGATTCCTCTCAGTTCCATTTCCTACACCCTGCTACACCCAGCCATACATACCATTTTAAGCCCTTGGATAAACTAAGGGACATAGCTTGGAAAAAGGTAAAAAATAGTTCTTAAATTGAGAAGCATTTCGTTATTGTTCTATTTTTGGTACCAGTGTTAAGAGAAAGTAAATGTTGATTATTTTATTCCTTGCTTCATTGGTGATGAATTGAAGCAAATTTGATTCAGACAAGCAATTTGGTGGAATGATGCAGAGCCATCCACAAAAACATCTGTACTAATCATCCAATGCAGTGAATTAGAGCTACAAGCAAAAGACATTGATCCAAGAGAATCATTAACAGTTTTAACCAAATGATCTAAGTAATAGGGTAAAGGAAAGAACACTGTCGAGGTCTTGCTTTTCAGATGTGTCAATTACTGCTGCAGAAGCCTGTTGGTACTTGTGTCAATTCCAGCTGCTTTATGACTTCAGTTCCTTTATACTATTGTAAGCAAGAAACAAGGATCAGTTAAGAGGTAGAAACTAGGAAAAATTATCTAAATTTCTTGCATTTCATTTACCAAGAGGTCTGTCACGTAGGGAGAGATAATTGCTGCAACTGAACAAAATTAATCAGGGAGAAGGCAGAGTAGATGATGTATGTCCTCTGACAAAGTACGGGGCAGAGATGTACTTGCAGTCCTGTAGCTGCTTGACTTGTTTAAGACACAAGCACTAGAAAAGATCTGTGAAAAACAATTATCATAGCTTAAGCACACAGTTCTTAATTATCCATAGCATGTTGACATCTGATAATTAGTGTTCCAATTTTTAATAATATTTGATCATTAACTTCAGCATATAGAAAGATGCAGGACGTTGTCTGAGCATAGCATTCATAATGGCAATCATACATGATAATAAAATTCAGAGACACTGGCTAAGCCATACCATTATTGTACAGTTTATTCAAATGTTACTAAATACCCTTAAACATAACACCTTTAGCTCCTGTGACATCAGCTGGGATGTGATATATTTATGTGTATAGGCATGTATATACAGTTTTAACTATATGTACTTTTTAACCACGTATGTTTTATGAACACATATATGTTCCTAGGAGAATAGGCATTGAAATGGTAGAGGAGCCTAAATGTTACAGATTTGGGAATCATGAATCTATAGATGACAAGTTAATGAATGGCCTTTTGCAGGGAGCAGGAGGTAGAGCTATATGTTAAAAGTTTGAGAGAGGAGTTTTGAGCATATGAACAGGAGCTGGCCGAGTATCAAAACAACATGAAGACCAAAAAAGAGTACCCAGGCCAGTTGGATAGGCAGGCTGTCATAGGAACCAAAGGAAGGGATATTTTCCAAGTCAGTTAATCATAGAATCAAATGTCACAGGAGGTCAATGGAAGGAAGAGAAAAGAAAGTCCATTGGATTTGACAACTCTGAGCCATGAGAAACAATTCTGATAGACAACTTGGAGTAAAAAATGTCATAATCATATTTGTTATGGTTGAAAACAAAGCGTAACACTATGGCATATGTGGTGTAAATGCACAATGTTGGCTGAATTGAATTGTAATGGATTACTTTTTATGCTGATTTCATACAACATTTATCAGACTGGCAAAAACTCTAAGACTATGAGTCTAAATTTTGTTTGGAAAAAAAATTACTGCCTTTGTTCTTTTCTAATACATTATCATAACCTTGTTTTCTCCTTGTTTTGACATCTCATCCTATTTTCGCACATCTCTGACATCACTAAGAACCCAAATTTAGCCTCACATAAATTTCATTGTTGAGAACCTGGTAATCTCAGTAGAGGTCATCAAAGGAAAGATGTTAATTCCATAAAGATAAACTGTGCATTTATAACACTGTCTCCTCTAATATTTTTATCATCATTCTTAATTTGAAATAGTTATAAAATCAAGTGACTGCACTGATCTCATAAAGACTATATCTGTTAATATATAATATATATGGTTATATATATAGTTACATTTTATGTTATGTTTCTGTTTTCACATTTCTTTCTCTTCTTAGTTTCTTTTCCTTCTCCCAGACATTTTAAAATATGCCCCCTATTATGTACTCACCTATAGAAAAGTTGGAGACCTACCTAAAAGTTTGTAAACTTTATTCTTGCTGTCTTCAGTCAGTATGTTAATACTAATACTTTACCTTTTATTTTTAACCGCATTTCCTTTATCTTTAAAAATGACATAAACAAAGAAGAGAAAGCCATGATACTATTTCAACCAACCTTTGATAGTAATTTGGTTTGTAAGTTACTTCTGGTGCACCTGCTGCATTAAATACTGGTGTTATGTTTGAAAAGATACTAACTGACCTTCTTTAGATTGCTGTCTGACTACTTTGATGTTTCATTATTTTCTTCAATCCAGGGATGAAATGGATGAATGGATCTTAATTATAGTGTCCTGGTGACTCTTTTTTCAGACCATTTTTCTGGACAAGCATCAGCTAATCTGACAAATCATGAACAGTTTACTTTCTAGTTTGCTTAGGATTAAGTTACTTACTGGAACCTGCAGGGAACATAAAAAGCAGTGTCTTCTGATAACATATCTTGGGTGTTTGGCATGCCTATTTTCAATTTTAATCAGTAACCTTTAGGAATGGAGAACTATAAACAGTTCTTTGACAGATGTTTTTTAATACATTTACCTATAGCACTTCAAACACAAGCAGACTCTGTATCAAATTTACATACATACTTTATTCTGTATTTGCTTATGAATTTTCTTACTTCTGAGTTTTGACCATGTGGAAAGAGCTGTTATGTAAAGTTTATTTTTATTGAAAACAATTTTAGAAATACTACTTTATTATAATTAGGTTAGAGTCTTTGCAATGAGTCTCTTAATTGCCTGTAGGTAATAGTGCAAGATCAGTTTTTATTATTTTGATTGCCTTTTAATTTGAAGGATTTTTATGTGATTTTGGAATGAATGGATTATTGAGGTGAATTTCAACTCGAATTTTGTCTTTTTTCAAGTTTAAATAAAATACGAAGTGAGAATTTTTCAAAGGTATATAGTGATAACTCAGTATCTACATTGTTATTAAAGACTTTCATAGAACAAAGATTTTTCAAGTTTTATGCTGTTATGTTTTTTTCTACAGCGATTGTGCTCTTTTGTGAATTTCAAATGCGGTCTAGTAGATGACATAGTATTCCATTCAGCATTAAGTTTATTCTTACAGACAAGAAAACTGTTACATGTTTTCTTTATACAGGTCAATAAAAGCAAGATATATTCATTAGTTAGAGCGAGAAAATGAGTAATATATAAAGCCATATTTTCCAATAACTATCATTTAATCAGACATTTCATTTCATCTATCTTCTCTTAGGTGTATAATAAACACATCTAAAAGAACTCAAGGTAGAAATTAGATTTAGTGTCCCTCTGGGTAAGTGAAATTACCCTACCGTTGTTATAAAACACTGTTTTTTATTGTTCTTAGACTGTAAATAAATGTATTGACAGTAAAGCATTAACAACACATCCAGAAAGACTTTATTTAATAATGATGATGTAAAATACTTCTTATGCCATTCGATTTATCTAATTTATAACTCTGTTTGATTACCCCAGCATGACTTTCATCTGTAAGGATTGTGCCCTGGGGACTAGTCAACTTATTAATTCATCACTTGTTCTTTTATGGTTGCGATCCCTATTATAGTATGAACATAGAGTGATACTCTCTTCTGAAAGCTGCCAGCCAACTGGTTCCAGTCTAGCTGACCTTTTGTTTGTAACTGTGATCCTAATGGTTATTCTATTGGCTTCTGTTTCTAACAGGTTACATTACAATCTACATTTTTTGTCTTATGGTATCTTGATGAGGATAGGACAGCAAGAGTGAATTCCACACCTGCAATTACAGAGTTTCATAAAGAGGAAAAACCTGCTTCAAGTTAACCTGTAGTCTTTTTTTAAAATGCCTTTTGATTTATCTGTCACCTGATCCATCAGCAATGAATAATTTTCATGGAAGGTGCACTTTAATTACATTCCCATTTGACTTGCATTATCAAGCCCTATCTAGGTAATTAATCTCACCAAGTATCCAATTTCGGCCTTTATTGCTGGCAGGCAGGCCTCCTGAATTATGTGTGCTTGAATGGGTCTTGGGTCTTTTTAACCAAGTAGACCCTGAAAAAGATCTGGGACATTCCAAATCCTGAAACTGTGTCTCAGAAGTTTTTTTCTTATTGTAATTAAATTATATTTGACATCACAACTCCCATATTCAATGAAGCCTATAGATTATTGTAATCATGAAAGATTTCTTTTCTAGATATAGCCAATCTGCATGTCATTTTGTTTGTGGGATGTATGTGTTAAATTGTTAACTGTAGCTAAGATCTATATCACTCTGCTGATATAAATTTGCCACAGTTACCACCGAAACCTAAGCATGTTCCTTTACTTCAGGATTTGTTCGTATGAATTTAGGTGAATATTTCAGTTAAAAGATAGTTAGATCAAAATTAGAATTAGAATTATCCTGCTTTAATTCAGTCATATCCTCCATTTTCTACAATTTTCCTTATTCTGCTTTAATAGACAACTTGCCTTTTATGTTTTACCTATCTTTTGGTTTTGATGATTCTCATTCCTTGATTACTTATACCGACTAATGCCAAGTTCAATGATCTTACCAACTTAGTTTACACACAGATAACAATAATCCTGAAGTATATAATTTGCCTTTTTGTTATAGTCTTATTTAATAATCTACTGCAAAAATGCATTAGGTGTTTTATAATTTCCTAATTTGGAGATGTTTATTATGTATAAGGTGTTTTACTTCTCTTCTCTGAAGACATTTAAAAAAAAAAACAAAACTCTGGGAGCGCCTTGAAAATCCAGTTGAAAAATAGTGTAAATAGATTAGCTGTCTGTTTGAAAGTGATCTAAATATCTGGCATTATTTTAAGCCATAGATTGCCTGATTAGCAGAGGAGAAGGTGTCCACAATCTCTAGTAAACCGAGTAGGTCATAATATTTACACAGTAAACAGTAAGATAATTTTGGAAAATTTGGACTAAAATTACTGGGGAAAAGGATGAGTACTTCTTCAGCTTCTGCTGTCACCTGTATACAGCTAAAACTATAAATCTCTGCCTCTAACTTTCACCTCATTCACAAATTCCTGCCTTGCATTTTTATAAGTCTATAGGTTATGATTGAATTTATAAGTATTTCACCATCAAATCAAACTCTACACAACTAAAATCTAACTTTACTTTTTTAAAAAAAATCTCTTAATGTAACTTTAATTTGACCCTTTGTTTTTATGCAAATAATTGAACTCATTTTAATGTAATATATGTTAAAAATGGATTTTTGAAACATTTGACATTACTTTGTAAAAATTGCATATTTCTTTATCCGAGTATTGGTTTCTCTTGCCATACAAAAATGAATCTCCTATTTATTTTTTTCAGAGTGGCTTAATTGGAAGAATTTATAGAAATATGTTACCATCCATAATATTTCTCAAATGAAGATGCAATAATTTAATACTATTTGATAGGTATGTTCATAAAATTGCTTTTAGCTATAGTATAGCTTAACTCAAAATTTAAATTGGCCAGGAGTATTCATTACTGAATGGCTCACTATTATGAATGCCTCAGTAAAGTGTGTATGCACACACATGTATATGTATACTCGACATTATATTTATGAATATAAGTTCATATTTAAAGGAATTCTTTCATTTGTGACTATACTATTAACATATACTGCCTCTAATAATTAGGTATGTTTTATCTCTTAAGTAGTTAGATATATTTCCTCTTAGATATTAATAGCCAAACAGTTTATGTTGTTTTAATATCTATCTTTATGTTTAGTTTCTTTGAGAGTTTATATTTTTCAGAAATTCTTGTTGTTTTCTGTAATAACATTTGAACTGTGAATATAACAAATGTAATTTATATATTTATTTTTAACAAATATAATTAATTTAAGGTTTTCAGATCAAGGATGAGGCTTAAAAAAAAAAAGAGGACTACTTGTGTAGCACCATAGAGTGAGCAAACAGGGTCAAATGGTTTGCTAACCAGAAACATCCCATTTAAGTTATTTTGCCTTTCTCCTATATATTTTTAGATGTGGATCTTTTTCAGTGTATTGACTTGCCAAAAGTATGTACTGCTTAAGCTCTTTACATAGTCAATACATAGACCGAGCTGAGGAGATTATTTACCTCTATCAAAATAAAATCCTTTTTTATATAATTATGCATGTGTAGAAGGAATAGGCTTCAAAAATATATCAGACAATTAGACTCAGAACACTGGATTTACTTTTTAATTAATTAATTAATTAATTAACGTTTTTTTTTTAAAATTCAAGTCAGTTAGCATATGGTGAATTACTGGCTTTAGGGGTAGAATTTAGTGGTTCATTGGTAACATATAACATCCAGTGCATAATAAGAAATAATAAATAATATAGCATTATTTCAAGTTCTTCCTTAATGCCCATCACCCAATTACCCCATCTCCCACCCATCTCCCCTCCAGCAACCCTCAGTTTTTTCCCTATAATTAAGAGTGTCTTATGGGTTGCCTCTCTCTGTTTTTTATCTTATTTTATTTTTCCTTCCCTTCCCCTATGTTCATCTGTTTTGTTTCTTAAATTCCACATATGAGTGAAATTATATAGTATTTGTCTTTCTCTGACTGATTTATTTCTCTGAGGCTGATAGATTCTAGTTCCACCCATGTCGTTGCTCGATTTTATTCCTTTTGATGGTTAAGTAATACTCCATTGTTTGTATATATATCACATGTTCTTTATCCATTCATTTGTCAATGGACTTCTGGGCTCTTTCCATGTTTAGCTATTGTGGACATTGCTCCTATAAAAATTGGGGTGCATGTGCCCCTCGAATCACTATTTATTTATTTATTTATTTATTTATTTATTTTTAAGATTTTATTTATTTATTTATTAGGAAAGAGAGAGAGTGAGAGAGAGCATGAGAAGGGAGAAGGTCAGAGTGAGAAGCGGACTCCCCATGGAGCTGGGAGCCCGATGTGGGACTCGATCCCCGGACTCCGGGATCATGACCTGAGCTGAAGGCAGTCGCTCAACCAACTGCGCCACCCAGGGGCCCTCGAATTACTATTTAGAACACTTATTTTAAAATCAGAATATTTGAATCCAAGTTGAACAGTTTGTTTTTTGACCTTGGACAATTAATACAATCTTTCTATCTTACTAGTTAATCTTAGTATTACATGAAGTAATAAATGAAAAAGTGTTTTATAAAATAAGAACATGTTGTTGTTGACTGTTGGTGATATTGATATACAAGAATGCAAATTTGAAGAGCTGTGCTATAAGTTTAGCTGTGACAAAGCACAGTCTTGGAAAAGGTAGCAAAATAATGCTCATTATAATACAAATTAATGTTGACTTCATTCTCACAACATGTAGTCCTCTTAATACACAGAACTACAAAAATGAAGGCATTTCTAAAAACTTATTTGTGGGCAAAACCATCATAATTCTGAGAATTCTGGGAATTAATAAGAGGTGTATTAGATATAATCAATTTCTTAAAGTGAACCTTGAATTCTTAAGACACGAGAAATTTAAAAACAACTTCTATTGCCATTTTTCATACTGCTATGCTTTTAGGAAGTGATGCTATATATTAATGTTGCATTTTATCCTATTTTTTTAAAAATTAAGAAAATTAAGTAGTGTTAAAATATTTGGCACCTTATGGTACTGTATGTGTATGTATTATATAAGGTTTAATGTTTACTTAAGTTAACATAAAATTTAATTCTCTAGGTATATAGATAGATCTTATAACAATATATAATTTTCTTTACTGCTCTATCAGAATACAGAGCCACTTCCACTATTGAACCCAATTTATATTATATTTTGAGGTTAAGATAGTATAAAGTTGGAAGAGAATGATTTTATACAAACAAATTAAAAAATTCTAAAGATCAACAATTTTTAATTAAAGTTTTAAATTATTTAAATAAAATTATTACTTAATCAAAATTATTTAAATTAAATGAATTAATAATATATTAATTATTTTAAATTATTTAAATAGTACTCTGCTATCCATCTTTATTACATAAGAAGAAAAAAATTTAAATGACTTTTTAAGGTTTTATTTATTTATTTGTCACATGGAGAGAGAGAGAGAGAGAGAGCGCATGCACAAGCAGGGGAAACTGTAGGCAGAGGGAGAAGGAGCAAGGAGCCTGATGTGGGAATGGATCCCAGGGTCCTGGGATCATGACCTGAGCTGAGGTCAGATGCTTACCAACTGAGCCACCTGGGCATCCCCAAATGACTTTTTAAATTATGATTTAATATTCAGATATACAACTTTGAGGAAATTTTAAATGTTGGAAACATCTACGTTTGAAACATAAGCCCACTTTTGGCAAACTGGGAACAGGAGAAATATAATCTATTGAAATACTAATTTTGAAAGAAAGTCGAATATCAGTATTATAGGTGTGGTATAGGATCACCCTTTTGTAACTCAGTAAGCGCTTACTAAGTTCCTGAAAATTGTTCTCTCATTTAATGTATTTGATTGGTTTCTACTTTTCCACTGGTTCTTTCTCTTGGATGAAAATGAGCCCTTGAATACACATTCTTGCACACACACCCTGCTTATAATAGTTCAAACTATTGAGGGGGAAAGCAAGAATTGGGAAGCCAAAAGATGTAAAATAGATTAAAAAAAAAAGCAATGAGGGAGAAGAACATAATTTTGCACATGTGTTCTAATTTGGGGTGAAATTATACAAGGCAGCAGTTCCAGACCCACCTTTACCTCAGAAAGTAGTTTTGTTTTTTTACATTTCTACCCCCAGGGACTGTTGATGGGCATTTTTGGAAACATGACAGTATTCTTGGAATTCCTCCCCTACACCTTTATGCTCTTTTACTTGTCCTGTCTCTTTTTCTCTCTTCTTTCTTTTTTCTTTCCCTTCCTCCCTGCTCCCTTCCTTCCTTTCTTTTCACTTCCTCACTCCTTCCCTCACCCCTGCATCTCTCTATTTTTCTCTCCTTCTAGCCTTTCTTGCCGTCCCGTTTGTTGTGGTGGTGAGCAGCTAGGTACAGGAAAAAGCATGAAACAATAGGAAACAACTATTCCCGTGTCACAAGAGTCGTATAAATGGTTAACAAAGAACAGGTTGTTCCCTAAGAATTCATTTCTTTGCCTCCAGGATGCTGCAGATTTTTACATCCTGTGATATTTACTTCTCTTTCGGAGGTACATCTAACTTGAGAGCTGCAGGTTTGAGATCAGTAGTGAGAATAACAACAGACTTGTCTGAGATGCTGTACTGTTTGATAGGGAAAAATCTTGGAATATTTTCTTTTTCTGCTAGCTTTCTATAAGATAAATCTTTCAATTTCTACTGAATACATTTATACAAATCAGAATAAGTGTTTTTAAAAAGTAGTTGTTTGACGCCCTTTGAAAACGCATTTTATTTCCCTCACATACTTAAAAATTCTCCTAAATAAAAAGCAGCATTATGACCAAACTGATTTTATATTTGTAAGAGCAACTTTTTCTAAGGGTAGAATTTGTCAAAGAACTTCTCACAGAAAAGTAGGTCTCATTTCTAATTTGTATTCCAAAGAATAAAAATAGAGTCTTTTGTTAAAGTCTTACTCAACCAGTCTGTAAATACAGTCACTTACCCCAAGATCTTGTGATTCTGACCTTTTGGAAATGGTGTGCGGTCACTGGAACCTTGCTTTTGATCACTGGTAATCTTTGACATTATTGAGCAACCTTATCCTTGAGGATCTTTCTCTAGTGTTCTGGGTCAGTCTCCCACGGGAGAAAAGTGAGGTTTTGAATTGTGGATTTGAAAACAAAGCAGCAATACACTCTCCCGTTGTTTAAGGTACTTTCTGTAAAGATTCTCACTGCAGTGAATGTGCCTTTGCCAAATACCCTAAAATAACACTATCAATCACTTTTAATTACTCGTTTGTATTTCACTCATGCCTTTTTCCTGACCATTCTCAACCCCCATCCCCATAGATGCCAAACAAAGGAACAGGTTGGCCAATACAACCTCCTTTGTGTTTTTTTTCTCTTCTACAGTGTTTTATGAAGGGTATCCAACTTGTACCACTTTAAACATTCTTCTAATTTATGGTAAAATTGTTATATTGGAAGAAGGATGCCATTGGAAGCAAGAGGTTACCTTGGCTGCCTGAGCAGTAGCTGCTGTTGGAGTTGGTGTCGGGGAAGAGCTGTCAGCTTCGCCTCTTATAAGCTGTTTGAAAGGCTTTGTACAGTGGTACATGTGACTGCCCACTAGGCTTTCAAAGTTATGGGCACACTGTATCAAAGCAGTGTGTCATATATAGCATATGAATAGAATCTGAAACTTTTCGTGTATACCATGCACTTGCTTGGTTTACTGATGCTACACTCATTGAAGAGAATGTAAAGAATATCCCTCTGGGCAATTTTGAAAATCAAGAACCATGTTATAGATAAAGTTATGCAATGTTTTAATATTATTTTTCTCTTTTATATTAAACAACCATAGTAATTGAAAGGCTTGAAAGACTTTGGTATCCAACACACTACAAGAACTATTTAACTTTTTTCCCTTATATGATACTACTTTACGTGTGCTTTTTAAAAGTTAGAAATTATAATTAAACATCATCCAATTTGTATTGGGTAACAAGGATACTAATATTTGTGCCTCTTTCCCAGGTTACAGAGAAGAAGATGCATTATCCATCTCTCATAGCCTCACTAGGTCTTCAGATCTCTAGCCCATTGTTTCTATGTATATTAAGAGATAAATAAGGGAGTTTCCTTGTAAATGGTTTGAATCTTAATAATCCTTTTTTCATTATTATATTGCTAAGTCATTTCTTTCTAAGTTTCCACCAAATGCAAAGGAAAATAAATGATGCAATTTATGGTTATTCATGTGCTAGTAAGAAATTATTGTTATGAGAATTCAGAAACTATACCTTGTTTTCAGGTCTCCATTTTAATTGGTATAGATAGCATGGGATTTAAAAAATTAAAAACGGGGGACACCTGAGTGGCTCAGTTGGTTAAAGTCTCTGCCTCCGGCTCAGGTCATGATCTCAGGTTCCTGGGATCAAGCCCCACATCAGGTTCTCTGCTCAGCAGGGAGCCTGCTTCCCCTCTCTTTCTGCCTGCCTCTCTGCCTGATTGTGATCTCTCTCTGTCAAATAAATAAATAAAATCTTTTTTTTAAAGATTTTATTTATTTATTAGAGAGAGAGAGACTGAGAATGAGAGGGGAGAAGGTCAGAGGGAGAAGCAGACTTCCCGCAGAGCCGGGAGTCCGATATGGGACTCGATCCCGGGACTCCGGGACCATGACCTGAGCCGAAGGCAGTCGCCCAACCAACTGAGCCACCCAGGCGCCCATAAATAAATAAAATCTTTAAAAAAGTAAATAAAAATAAAAATTAAAAATAAAAACTGTAGATGATTATTGCAGGGTTACCACATTATAGGTTAACTTAGGGTCCAGTAGGTTTTTCCCTCTTGCCTCTTTCTTTCTTCTTACTGCTCTAAATCTTTTCTGGTGGTCTTACTGACAAAACACAGGTGCTTTTTTAAAATATAGTTATTTCACTGCTTTAAAAAAAAAGTAATTCCTTATGTCTCTAATGACACCCAGAACTTTAACTAATCCTTTGGAATTATAATGTAAATACCAACGAAGTTGTAAAATTTTAAATAGAATTCATGTCCCAGGTTTGGTCAGGGCAAAAAGCTTATATTACAACCCTAGACAGATAATATAACACATATGTAGATGATTATGCTTTACGTTGGATGAAAAGTCCCATTTCATTCTAATTCTAAAAACAGAAGTGGAGAAAATTTTTATAATTATTTCTTGAGTTCCCCCCCCATACTATTTGGAAGCAGAAAAAGCAAGACTGGAGTTACATAAAAGATATTTAAGGATTCAGCCCTGCCTGTTAACACTTTATTGACTCTTTAGGTATCAAATTCTCAACAATTTTATGAAGAATATGTTATTATCCAGAATGCAGGAAAAAGTTAACAAATAGCCCAAGGTGATAAGGCTGTAAAGTGGCTGGGTGAGTGACCAGTGACGTCAGACAGTCCCTGTGGCCAATCCTCTTATTCCCTAGGTTATATTATCTCTTTCTGCTCTTGATTTTTATAGCTGTGTTGTCCTATTTCTGGAGAACAGTCAATTCTAATAAACATGTGATGCATACTCATACTGGAAAATTTCTAAATATGGTCAACATATCACAATCTATGCTACTTTTGGATTAAGTGTAAAAGTGAAACATGTGAATATATTCATAGTTATCAGGGAATTAAATGGATTTGCATCACACTTTTAACCTTGATATTTGTGGATTTGATTCAGAATATATCCTAGTTATAATGCATGGAAAAACACACAAGGATGTAGATTTCCAGAGTAGCAGCCATGATAACATCTAACATGCTTCTTTGGACATTTTTTCTAACATTTTATGTTAAATTTGCTCTCTAATAATTGAAAAGTATTTCATATTGTAAGTGTTGTATATTCAGGTTAGAGAGCTATTTCTAGAAAATTAATTTCTATTATTTTGATGATTTGAACCAGCATTTTTCACATTTAAATTAACAGTTTGCACAATTTAATTGCTTTAAATCTTTGCCAGATCATGTTATTGATCATATCAGTTTATTTGAAAATTTGAAATTCAAAAATATTCTAAGTATTTTTTACTTGTTTTGAAAATGTAAGACATTTTTCTAAAACATTTCTTGCTTTTGCCTTCAGAATTTAAGATGTATTAATAAGATATGCACAAAACCAATACTAATGTTCCTACAAATTTGCTTACTTTTGCTATGAGCAAGTATATTAAGGTGTAGCACAGAAATTAAACTTTATTAAACTTACGATTGAATTCCTATGTAGAAACTGCATGTAATAAAAACAGAAGCCACTTAGCAGAGAGAAACGGAATTTGCAATTTTTATAAAAGTTATGTCAGATTAAAGATGACAGATACTTTGTAAGTACACATTCTGTAAGTAACTACTCATTGTTTATAGTGTGTTTTCTTTAGAGTCATTGCCAGAGTTAGCAGAAATGTAACTTGCCAGAGTGAGGGTAAGAGGAGTTAAAATTTCCATTATGTATTTTACTTTATGAATGTTATTATTCATTTATTAATTTTACAAGAAGACTATTTTAATTTTTTGCTTGATTCATTTCTACTTCTCAGTTCGCACTAGGTTCGCTGAGCTCTACTGTAAACATACTTTGAATCCAATTCTGTGAGAATATTCTTAAATAAGTGCTCTTATTAAACATGTTTTTTAAAGCTAAGCATCTAAAAATGTCAGGTGCATGGCAGGTGCATAATACATATTTTTTCAGAAAATAGGTTAATACATTACTTCTATTGAACTGAACTATGTGAGTGAATGTGACTTAGAGTTGTCTATGTTCCCCGTAAGGCAGAGTTGATGTAATGAAAGCCTATTCATTCAATATTGGCTTGTGGATACTATAGAACTGATAAAATAACATAGTGGTTTACACTAGCAGCTAAAATGTGAAAAATACATACCATTAAAGAAATCATTGATAAACCAATGTATAATGCGATTGTTGCTATTTGCCACACACACAGATTACAGTGGAGACTCACTGGGTGAGAAAGCATCATTACCTCAATTGTTTGCGTATTTCAAGTGAAAAAAAATTTTGTCCTCAGTTATGCAGATTATTTCTTTAACTCTCCATGATCATGTCTTTGAAAAAACTTATGTGTGTACATAAGTAAACCTATGTACATACTAGAAAGAATCTTTTTTTCTAAGTTCTAAAAAAACAAAAGAACTATGTCTATGTTTGAGTTGAGGAAGCTCCAATACAAGCGTCTCATATTTATTTTCTGCTAAAGATATAATCTGCATATTTAGGAAGGCATGTATGTATTCAAGAGTTACTTATTTGGAAAGGGTGTATGGGTGAAGAAAACAAGAGAATACATTTGGACTTAGCTAGAAGAATATCAATAGAGACCTTGGAAAACCCAGTTTTATTATAGTAATGTGGCATATTATGTGGAATATAATAAAACTAGAGAAAAAACTAGAAAGCCGTCTCTCTTCTTTTCCTACAGTACAGTGGTATACCTTCTTTGTAGTATTCTCATTTATACATTCTTTGCCAAAACTTATACCTAAACATAGACCTTTACTGCATTTCCATGTTGCTAATTTATATTCCAACACTTTTCCTTAAAATAGCCATTGCTTTATTGAGATGTTTGATCTATATATGCCCACTCTTGAATGTGAACTTGATCAGCAGATCTTCTAATGTAAAGCCATTTGAGAAATGCTCAGAGTTCAAGATTGTGGTTAAGTGTGTGTGTTCTCCATAAAGCAAAGTCCTAAGATCAGTTCTAGAGTAAGGACTCCAATAAATGCTTATCACCTTTTGAGATGCCTTCTTGGCTGATGCCCAAGCTAACAATGAAGAGAGAGAATAAAACATTTTTTGTCCTTAGAGAAAATGCTGTTGATTACCTTAGACAAGAGTCACTTTCATTCTATGATTACCACTTTATGCACTGTTTGAAAAAGAATTTAGTTACTATGTTTAATAATTGTATAATGAAGATTATTCCAATTTCCCATAGTCATGTCCTCCCCTCATCCCCCTGACTGTGACATTTTCTTCATTCCCCCCAAAATATAGTTTATTTTAACGAGAGTAAAATAATAGATCTGATTATAATTTAGGTTAGAGTTTACATTGCTAATAATTTAATTATCAGTATCCTTGTTAGGTTCTTCCATTCCAAGCCTGGTCTTTGTTCCTGGTTTCACTTCAGTTGTTTAGTATAGTGGAAGGAAGACGGGTCCTTGAGCAAGAGAGATATGATTTTGCTAATTATTTCTGCCATATTATTATTGTGGGAACTAGACTATGCATAGAAAAAGGTTATTTTACACATAAAATTATCAAAAATATTTGAGAAAATAGCAAGAATATTTGAGAAAATTCAGAATGTCCTTAATTTATTGAACTTCAACCATACTTTCCAATGGATGTCCCTTTATTTTCAAAAGTACACAAAGAGTGCCTATGTTGGGAAAATGCTTGCAAAATCAAATATACGAGGATTCATAGTTTGTAGTAATGCACACTTATTCTCTATTAAGTATAGAGTGTAATTCTTGGAAGACCTCTTCCACCAAATGCTGTTACTGTGTTGTATGTCTAAAAGTGACAGTTTCACTTCCATATTTGTGTTAATATCACTTATGGCCTGGCTTAGATGTTAATTAAGAAAAGCTTTCATACTTTTATGTGTGAAATAAAAAATGTTGATGATGTAGCAATCAAAAACTTTAGGTTTTTTTTTTTCTGCTTAAAAGATAAAGAAGTGTTCGGTGGCCAGTGTCTCATTCAGAATTTGAGGGACATGTTTGGAAGTCATTTACCTCAGGCATGTATTACTTAAATCATTACAATACAGATCTGATTTAAAAATATATTCAGTCAGTCCAACTGATGCTAAAATATAACATTTCTAAAGGAGACAATAGCTAAATGTTAATGGTAATAAAAAACTGCATTACTTCATTAACGGCAATTCCATGACGAGCTAGTTAATTGTGTGTGTGAAGATGATGGGACTTACAATAATGGTGTCATCGGTCCAAGTTGGTTTTGATCAAGAAAGATGACCATGTATTTTTAGAATACAGTTTTGGTTAATTTATTCTATAAAATATGCCATTTTTTTCCTCTTTCTTTCTTAATTTCCTTATCTTTAAATTAGGAACTTAAGAACTTTTCTTATTTTCTTATTTATTTTATTTTGCTTATTTTACTATTTAGTCAAAATGTTATTCTGACTATGGTTGTATATAATTTGCTTAAGGAGGCTATGCCATCTTTATACTATCATTCCCCCAGCAAATCTTTCTCCTGTTATTTAAGTTGTGTTCTTTGAAGGGTCACATTGATTATGTAGGGCTTCCATGGGAATTCTCTAATAAGAATGTATAATTTACCAGAGTGAGCGGTAATCATATTATGCCTTAAAATTGCTGTAACTCAGAAACAAAAGTCCTAGGAGAAATCTTGGTACCCAAAGATAATGAAATTGGGGAAGATCAGCTTACCTCTATTTTGAGTGGGGGAAAAAATGAATAGAGTATGACATATGGTGCACTTCTGGGAAGATATGGATTCTGTCACACCAAAACTCTCCCCAACTGCCTGATGCTTGAATATTCACTAGTGAAATGTTTTTCCTTAAAACTTTCATTTATTCTTTTATTATTCAAAAGTCCTTATTCAACAGATGATAACTTTCACACATTGTCCTAGATACTAGGAAAAAACAGTAGACACACACACACACACACACACACACACACACACATCTGTCCTTGAGAAGCTTCTAGCAGGAGTGAGGTGCAGAATGCAACAGAAAAAAATATATTAAATGTGGGAAATTTAAAACATTAGATGATGTCCATATAGCATAGGAAAGGCATGAACAGATTAGCAGAGGGGTTGCAGTTTTTAAAATGTTGTCAGGAAAGACTTCATAGAGAAAATGACTTTGAATAAAAGCCTGAGTAAGGTACGAAAGCAAAACCAAGAGAAGGAAGAATGTTCCAATCAGAGAGAATAGTCTGTGCAAGGTCCTGAGCAAAAGCGTTCCTGGCATGTTCAGCATGCAGGTAAGCATAACTGGTGTGGAGAGATAGAGGAGAGTAGAAGTGGATGTCAAAACATTAATGGGTCTGGAGGATGTTGTGTTGGTCCTTGCAAGTCATGAAAGTATTCCCTCTCTTATCCGTGGTTTCACTTACTCACCGTCAGCCACAATCTGGAAGTAGATGATAATCCTGACATATCACCAGGAGGTCAGTAGTAGCCCAACATTGTGTCACAATGCCTACCTCATTCACCTCACTTCATTTCCTCACACAGGCATCATATCATCCCACATCATCATAAGAAGAATTGTGAGTGTAGTACAGTTAAGATATTTTGTGAGAGAGACCACATTCATGTAACTTTTATTATAGTATATTATAATTTTTTTATTTGGTTGTTGGTTATTGTTAACCTCTTACTATATAAATATACCTGTATAAATTAAACTTCATTGTAAGTATGTATGTATGGAAAGAAACATAGTATATGTAGTTTGGTACAATTTGTGACTTCAGGCATCCACTGGGAATCTTAGAACATTACTCCTACTCATAAGGAGGGGCTACTGTGTAAGCACTGGTTTTAGATGGAGATGGAAAGCCATTGGGAAATTTGAACAAAAGAGACACATCAATCTAATTCCATTTTCACAATACCATTTGGGTGCTGTGTTAAAAATAGACAAAAGGGATTCAAAGATAGAACCAGGAGATTAATTTGGGAAGTTATTGCAATCATCAAGAAAGCAACTGATGTTGGCTTGGCCTAGACTATTAGCAGTGGAATGGTAAGGAGTGGGGGTCAGTCTGGATACACTTTGAACACAGAATCAACAAGATTAGTTGGCCATTAGAATGTGGGCTATGAGAAAGTGAGAGAGACCAAGGGAGACTGTGTATTTTAGTCAGAACAACTGAAAAGATGATATTGGTAGTATCTCAGATGCGAGAGATTATGAAAGGAACAGGTTTGAAGTTTAGGAACTCAGTTTTGTTCATGGTAAGTTTACAATGCCTGTAGTTGACTTCTAGTTGGATATACAAATCTGGAGTGTTATGTGTGAAATTTGAGTCTGTGATATAAATCTGGAGTTATCGGGATAGACATGGAATTTAAAGTAATGAAACTCAATATAATATTATAGAGAGTGCATTATCAATAAAATTTTTTAAAATTTAGATCTGAGTGTCAGAGGACTGGATGATGAAGAACAATTAGAAAAGTGACAGAGAATGAGTGGCCAGTGAAATAGGAGGAAAATTCAGAGTTTAATGACTTGAAATGCAAAGAAATGTTTCAAGTGATCTGTGTCAAATGTTAATAGCCCTTCAAGATGAGGAGTAAAAGCTGAACTTTGGAAAAAATCCACTCAGTATGGGTCTAATGACCATCAGAACATCTTATGTGTCTTAGATTGCACTACTCTATAGACTACGGCTGACATTCGGCTCAGCTCTACACTTGTCACCTCCAACTGTGGGACTATTGTGTCCAATTCTGAAATATAAGTTCCAATTGAAAGAATGGGTTTGGGTCACTTGGAGAAAACTGAAGAAGAAATGACAGTAATCTTTGAAGAACCTAGAAGCTTTATAACTTAGAAAGTTCTTTCTTATATTTACAATCTGTCTAAGTTGTTTCTGCCCATTCACTCATTTGTTCAATAAATATTAAATGCTTATGATGGGTCACTCTGCTAGCCACTAGAGATCAAGTAGTATGCAAAGAAGACAAGATTCCTGTGTTCATGGAGTACATGTCTGAAGAATTTTAGTCCAAAATTGTGGTATGCCGTAATGACATCCGAGGTTTCTGGATATTCCCACATTAGCAAGAAACTCACTTGCTAAAATGAGTGAAGAAGAAAGGAAGAATATAATTTTACCTTAAAAATTCCAGGGACAAATAATTTGTTTTAAAAATTGCTTTCTGTGCTTATTTCTAGTTATAACATTCAGTGAATTACTGGAAATCATCACATATGGAGGATTTTATTTTTTAAAAGATTTTATTTATTTGACAGAGAGAGATATCACAAGTAGGCAGAGAGGCAGGCAGAGCAAGAGGGGAAGCAGGCTCCCTGCTGAGCAGAGAAAGGGGGGGGGGAAGCGGGCTCCCCGCTGAGCAGAGAGCCCGATGTGGGGCTCGATCCCAGGACCCTGAGATCATGACCTGAGCAGAAGGCAGAGGCTTTAACCTACTGAGCCACCGAGGTGCCCTGATATGGAGAATTTTAGATCACAGGCTAGTCAACATTTCTTCTAAGTGAGTTCTAGTAATACTTTTCATTAGATATTTAACACTCAAATAATTTTGCTGAGGGCTGGGGACTCAGTGGTGAAAAGGTCACAGTGTCTAATAGAACCTAGATTATTGGGGGAAATAGATATCAATCTTTTTTCTTTTTGCTTCCACTGTCACTATGGTGCTATTCTTGAGTATTCTTAGGAGGTTTTCATGAATGAACATTAGCCTATGGATAAAATCATCGGCTGTGTGGCTAATGTTTGGTGAAGGCATCAGGCAGTATATAAATCTACAATTATTGTTCTTGAATCTTTGATGAATCTCACTGATGGCAAAGACGGGATGTTATGTCATTGTTTTCAGTAAGCGTACGCATCAGCACTATGACTATCTTGAGCCAGCAAAGAAAACAGATAATTATTTAATCTTGTGTTTGATGATAACCATTTTTCTTGGCAAATACTTGAATTAAGCAAGGTTTCTTCATTGATATTTCTATGATTCAAGGTCCTTTTTTCAGCCAATTAAATATATTCAGATTCTGCAAAGTGTGTCTGAGTAAATACAAAATATTAAGCATACCAGTGTGTTCAAAACAATTTTTTTTATGGCAATCAATGTTGGTTAAGTGTACACCTGTTTTCAATATTAAGAAAAGTGGCAGTTCATTTAGTTGGAATGGTTTTTAAGTCCCCTTTCTTATTTTATCTTTTATTTGTCACCTGGATACCCTAAGTGGATATATTTTGGCAAGAGGAGGAGTAGGTATGGAGGGCAGGAAGCAGTGTGGTACACTAGGATATTTTATCCTAACTTTTTACCATTTTGTTAAAAGATTTTATTTATTTATTTGACAGAGAGAGAGAGATCACAAGTAGGCAGAGAGGCAGACAGAGAGAGAAGGGGAAGCAGGCTCCCCACCTAGCAGAGACCCCGATGTGGGCCTCGATCCCAGGACCCTGAGCCGAAGGCAGAGGCTTTACCCCACTGAGCCACCCAGGCGCCCCTGACTTTTACCATTTTAAACAAAACTTGCAATTATGGGGAATTTTAGACAATTGATCCTAGCAGATGTTTATTTTGAGCCAGTTGCCCATCTCTGGTTTGGCCGCTGTTATTATTGCAACTGAAAAGCCTTGACATTTGTTTTGATAAAGGGGAATATTACCTCTGTTGGAAAGTTAAAGTTTTTTACCTGACGAGTCTTGATTGTTAAGAGAATATATGTTGAAATCTCTATGAAGTAAAAATCATTTAGAAGTAATTCTTTCTAAATTCATTGGTCTTTTGCTTTGAATTTAGCATTAGGATTGAGTTGTATTTTTACAAGTATTTCCCTATGTACATATGTTATTCTTTGCATTTATAATTTTTTTCTGCTGGTAGACTCTTAAAAGAAATTTTGGTTTCCACCATAGGTGTTTTTACGCATTGTGATTTGGATCTTTTCTTTGTCTCCCTAGGGGAAGTGCAGAGTTGAAGGCTGAAAGGTGTTTTTCTTGTAAGATACTTAACTTAACAAAATCTATGTGTACTCCCTTCCTCTCAAAGCACTCTCCTCCCATCCACACCCATCTTTTTATTCTATATAACCTCCATCCTAGAAAAGGTGTATTCACCTGAAAGAATGCTTTTTTTCTGAATTGTTATTAATAAGTAGAGAATCAAATAGTGGATGGAAAAATCTATGGATACAGGGCTTATGCACACTCCTTCTCCCTCTTAGAAAATGAACCTCTCTTACTTCTATTCTTGCTAAAACACACAATCATTTCCCTCTGCTTCTGGTCAAGGACTTGATGTGGAAGAAATTGCAAAGTTCTGAATGCTTCGTGTTTGATTGCTAAGGTGCTAAGAAATGCAGATTTGTGTTTCTCTGTATATATCTTGAAGTCATCATTAATTCTTTGCTTTCTTGACTATGGTTTGCCAATCTGAAAGGATGGACTCCTCTTACTTGCCCCAACATACTTGCACACATTTTTTTTAAAGCATGACCGTCAATATTCTCTAAAGGTAATGTACACAGTTTTGAGAGTATGTAGTTTCTTGTTTCCAAACTTTTCCTATTATTTAGTAATATGTTATATGAGTTCTGCAATTCCATTTTTGCCTCAATGGCAATATGGCTATATTTTTGTACTTCATGCCTTTCATCTGCTCTTGGGTTTCCTAAAATCTAATAATATTTTATAAATGATTCTTCCTCAAGCTGGAAAATCTAATAGAAATCTAATAGGCTTACAGAGTATTCTTTAGAACCATCTTAATTTAATTTATTAGGTTTTCAGGTAGAAACATTTAAAAATTATTTGAGATTTTATTGGCGGCTTTGTATAATGGAGGCCTAATTAAAGAGACTTTAATAGCTATTATAAGGATTTAATTATAAACATGTTTATTGATAATAAATAAATTCCTATGTAGGCAAAGAAAGATATCTCAAGGCAAACTTAATGCATATTTCTAAAAAATCATCCTGTTCCATAAACATTAATTTTGCAGGTTATTTTTCTCTAAGCAAACCCATCAAAAGATGAGAGCAAAACTTCTGTGAAAAATCTCAAAAATATTTCTTGTGCTCAGAAGTCTGTCTGCCCCTTCATGGATGGTTTAAGATAACCATTGACAACAGAGAGCAAGGATACCACCGGTAATACTTGGAGGTAGTTTTGTATTCGTGCTTAAATGCATGTGAAATATGTAAGTGGAAGAACTCCTGGAGTTAAGATTTTAATATTTCAGTTGTAGATAACTGTCTTTGAAAACATAGCTTTTTATACAGATTTGGTGTGAAAATGTTTAGTTGAGCAGATGGAGATCCAGCTGGTAGATTGTATGTTTGTCAGGGTATCTGGCATTTAGCTACATCCAAAAATGATATCAAGCTGAAGGATGCTAAGGAGCAGCACCATGTGAAAGCCAGTGGGATCAGTTAGGGGTAGCGTTCTTTCGTTTCTGCTTTCCTAACCTTGTAGGAATATATTTTAATCCAGATGGAATTTTCAATTTCAAAAATAAAATCTGAGAAAATGTAAATAAAATTGTCAAACAGCTGCCTTTCCCAAATCTTGATTACAGTAGTCCAGGAAACACATGCTACTTTGTGTATTGAAATGTAGTACCTAATGAATGGTATGTATCTGTAAGCATACAAAATCCTGCACGTTTCCCAGAACTTTATATTCTGTATACTTTAAATCATTATTTTGGTTTCAGGAGCTAAACTGCAAGAAATGGCAGGGGATAAAGAAATGGGATTGTGAGAGAAAGAGAATTTGGGGAAGAATGACAGGAGTCCTAATATATATGATGAAGACATTTTACCCTATTTACCCTATTGGAGCCTACACTGAAGGGGCAATGGGCCAGTTTAGGAAGGAAGAATAATACATTTAGCCCTAAGTTTTAAAGCACAAATATTTGGCTGATTAATAAAATCTACCTACTCATTCATCTACTGGAGAGATGAATGGTTAGAAATAAACTGTTAAAATACTTATTAAATACATGTACTTAAAAAGTTTTATATTACACATTTGAAATTGTTCATTTGACTTGAGAGCAATGAATGAAAGCTATAATTGTAGTTAATAAAAATTTTCACATCTTATTTTCTGTTTGGCTTCCTCTTTGGATACTGTATTAATAAAATCTGAATTCAAACTTATAAATTAATTTCACTGAAAATGACCAATTTGATTGACTACTGTTGAATTTGAGCTATAAATAGCATTAATTAATATATTTATTCATATAACTGTTCAAACTCTCATACATATGTGCACACACATACACACATACATGCACACACAGAGTAGGGGATGGAATGTTCCTCTAAGTACTTGGAACTCCTTATTAAAGTGAATAAAAGTATCTGTAGGTGACCTTTGGAAGTCTTGCCTTAGAGATTTATGTGAAATTCTGAAACCAAAGATAATTTTTTATACTGATTTGATCCAATGACCTCATGAATTTGGGACCTCAGGTTTATAGGTACAAAGTCAGGATAAGATAGTCACTAATATGCCTCCTTGATTTAGTCAGTGATAGAACCATAGCTAACTGCACTGCTTTATCCTCTTACCAAAAACTTAGGCTGGTAAAAGCATGATTCTTAGCATGAACAAGTGAGTATAAATTCAGAAACTCTTTAAGAAAGAATATCTATCTACAAAAGTCAATCAGAAAAGCATCCCTCTATAAAATAAATATTTTTTTCCTTCTTCAGGAGCTTCATGGTTTTATAAAACACGACAAAATAAGAACTGTTATGCAAAAATTATAAAAGATACTTGCTTCTGATACACATATAATTTTTATTGGAATATATTTTCCTAAATTGTGAAAAGAATGTTAATAAATATTTTATTTCCTTTTTTCAAATATCCTTCTTAAATTTACTTGTTTATTTCATTTTCCTACAATATAAAATTGCATACAAGGTATTATGGATAAATTACATAGAGTATAAATTATATATATGTAATACATATATATATATATACATATATGAATGTGTGAGTGTATGCATCTGTGTGGTGTGAAAAACTGATTGCTTAATTTACTTTATGCTGGGTTCTGTATTAGGTTCTTTGCATTCATTATTTCAATGAATCCTCACATATAAGTGATATTAATTTCTCCATTTTACAGATAAGGAAATAAATGTAGAGAGGGTTTGAGTAAGCCAAGGCTGCATAGAGGCAGAAATCAAACCCCAAATCATGCTCTTATTCATTATGCCTTATGGCTTTTCCTAATTTTCTAGTGCTTTTAAAAGCCAGGATTAAGTCTTAATTAAAGGATGGAGTTTAGATATTTACCTGAGTAACTGACCAATTCATTTAAACAAATTCTTAAACACTTGACCTATTGATATTGAAGCCAATGTGGGGTTGTGCGGACTAACGTCACAAGGAGAGGGATTGAATTTCTCGAGGAAAACAGTGGCCTCCCAGTTCTTGCTGAAGGTGCATGCATGCATATACAGTGGAACCAGATATGGCAATACCGGAAATCTAGATTTTTCTGTGAAATCCTCAGATTGTGCAATTTTTGTCTAATAATTCACTTTTAAAGCAAACAATGCCTTCATTGTGTCAAACAAAACAGATATATAGGAAAGAACTAGAAGAGCATTAATTTGTAAGCTCAGCTATAGCCAGGCATTGCTGGTTGAATTCCAAGGTTAAACAGACTCTGAGACAGAGATGTATGCAGGAAATTTATTGGGGGCTGCTTTTGAGATTAAAACCTCCTATGGGTGCAATGGGAGCAGGATTGGGCAGAAGAAATCCTTGAACTAAGATGCATCCACAACAATGTCCTTAGTAATAGCATGGAGTGCTTTGGAGCTGAAAAGGCACTCTACAGTTTGTTCTGATTAGGGTAAGGAGCCAGGCCTTTATGCCATCCCCACTCCTGCCATTAAGTAGCCATTGGATATGCCCTTGCCTGAGGCTGTGAACCCGGACCAGGTTGCTCTTAGCCTAGACGAGTTGTCAAAGGAATACTCAACTATACAGTCTCCAAAACACTTAATACCAGAGAGGAGGTACTAGGAGATCTGGTTGGTACAGCAGCTTGATATCCACAGTCTACACCAAATCACTTTTACTCCCTAAGTCATACTACCTACTAACTGTTTTCTGACAATCCCCTAATAATCCAGTCCCCACACCAGAAATGCCTTCCTCCTACCTCTGTGCATTCAAATTCTATCCATCCTTCAAGATCTCCCTTTTCTCAACCACTGTGATTGATATGTATACCATCAATTAATAATGTACTATTGTGGTCCATTCTTTGAGTGTCAAAATTTTAGGTCCCCCAAATTCATGTCAGATGCACGTTACAAATGCAGATACTGGGACCCACAGTGCAGATGTCCTGATGCTGTACATAGCAGGTGGAACCCGGTTCTGTGCATTGTTTTATGCATGCAGGTGATTCTTATGATTTTCATACCAGTGCCAAATGTTTACATAGCCCTTTGTAATATATTGATTTTAAAGAAATACATAAAAGTACAAATTCATGTATCTTCTTCAGGACATGGGTTGTGTATTGCAGACTTTTTTTTTTTTTTTTTAAGCTTTCCCTATAGCACTTACGATAAATAAAACACTGCTATTTTTATTTAGTGGTTGTACATGAGAACAAAATATATAAAAATATACAGGGACCATGGGACATTTTATAAGTGAAATTATATTTTAATCAAAATGATTTTGGAGTACTTCTGACTTGAGAAGCTCCTACAATCTTGTATTTCAGCATTTTAATGCTGCCTCAGGATTTGGCTAATTGTGTTGGGCCATCTCGTCTCTAAAGCATTAAATACTAGTAAAGCTGTGTAAGCTTTAAATATAATTTTCCAAATTATATTTTCTGACTAATGCTTATGAAATTTAAAAATGCAATATATTTCTTTATTATAAACTAGATCTATTTTCCTAGGTTTTAATTGTATATCTGACCTAATGGTGTCTTTTTAAAACCATGCAAGAGAAAAGTAAGCATTATACTTCTACAGAACCTGGGTTTTCTAGCTCCATTTTTTTTTCTAGCTACATTCTTAAATATATTTACTAAATATGAAAGGGAATTGTTTTCCTCCAAATTGAAGTAAAATTGCACTACAAATCATTTTGTGCTAATGATTGTATTCTTTCAAAATAGCCAGGCATATTCAGTGTCTAATCACTCTGCCTATCACTGTAACATAATGTTAATTTTAAAGAATTCTCTTTTGGAATGAAAAAACTAATATCCTGAATCTTTATTTGAATTTTACTTATATATCAAAATGCTTTGTTAAGCTTTTGTTAAACCTGCAGAATATTCCAACATGCCACAGCTTCTTAGTATTAAAATATGACATTTATTAAAGCACTTCTGAATAAAATAAAACCAGGCATGAAAATATAGTATTGGTTCAAATTTCTAGTTTCCAAAGGAGGTTAATTAATCAGTGAAATGGATCAGTGATTTCTTTTCCTTAAATGAGTAACCCACTAATAATAGCACACAATGCTTGCCATATTGCCACTGAGTCACAGCTTTCATTATCTACCAGACTTTCTTATGGCAACATTGTACCCAAATTAATACATAGCCCATCATCTAAATATCTAGTAAATATATATAGTAGTAAGAGGGATCTTCAGCATAGAAAATTTATCTTTCAATTTCCTACAGAAATGAAAAAAAAACCCAAGAAACCAAAAAACCTATAATGAACTATGTCATTGATTTATAGCTATTATTTTCCATGTGAGTTTATAATTATCAGTTATTAGTTACCAAGTTAAGATTACTATCATACTTGATTGTTAATATATGCAGTCTCTCAGGAAATTCTGTTGAGTCTACTCTCAACATTTCTATGTTTATAAAATATATAGAGAGAGGATCTACTTTTCTATGTCCATGGCTGTCTCACTGTTACAACCACCGGCATTTTATCCCTGGATGACGGCAAAACTGTAGGTTTCTGTTGTCCTCCTCTTGTCCTTCACGGTCTGTTCTCAACACAGCAACTAGAACATTTTAAAGTATAGACCGCATTATTCCTTTGCTCAGAAGGCTCCTTTGGCCTCTCATCTCCCTCAGAGCAGGAATAAAATTCCACCAAGAGTTAAGCCCTCTGCCTCCTGCCCCACCTCCTTAACCCCTCTAGCCTCATCTCCTACCATGGTCCCCTGTGCTCATTAATTCCAACCAGATCAGTCTCTTACATGATCCCAAAAACACAGCAGAAATGTGCCTACCTTTGCACCTTTGCTCTGGCTAATCTTGCTACCTTAGGATTATCTTCATGTGGATATCTTTGGCTAACTCATCTCCTTCAAATCATCCTTCAACCCCTCTGTTTTCAATTAGGTCTATCTTGACAAACAACTTAATATGACATGTTGTAACTTCTCAACATCTTGAAACCCTGACCCTGCCCTACTGTTTCTTTTTTCCAGATCACTTTTCACTTTCTATACCGTACAGTTTTCTTAGTTGTTAGGTTTATTGTCTATCTTCCTTCTGGAGAATGTAAGCTTCATTAGAATAGAGATCTTTCTTTTCCTTGATCTTATTTCCCAAATGCTTGGCAAAAGTAGTGTGAACATAGTAAACCCTTAATAAATGTTTATAAAATTAAATTGTGACTTTGGCAAAATTAACCAATATATATATACATTATAATTCAGAATTTAAGTTAAATTTAAATTACAGCAAAGATTGAAAAGTTGAAACACCAGAAAAAATAAGCATACTTCTCAGAAAACACCACCACTTTTTTTCTGTCAGCCAAAGCAATAATTTTCTGGTTCTAGAATTTTGGGTGATTTTAAAATAAAATTAAAAAAGAAAGAAAGTCTGACAAATGAGGAAAATTGCATGAAGCTTTAACAACTAATCCCATTATGATACTGTCATAGGGGTAATAGCAGAGCCAGCAAAGCAAAAACCCCAAAATAACCCCAAATGACAGTACACTTTTATCTCCACTATTTCATAAAAGCAATTGTTGTTTAAAAGCTGTATGGGCAGAAAATAAAATTGCATGGTTGGACACATCTTACAAATTAAATACATTTACTTTTATTAAATATGCACTAATTTATGACATTAGCTATTTTTCTCTTTCTAGTGAAAACTACATTAAGGAATTGCACTAGTCCACAAACCTGCACTTAGATACCATAAATCAGTGAACTCATTGGCTTCAAAATGCCGGATTCCAAGTAGTTCTTTCCACACATTTCTTTCACTTTCTCACCAAGCAGATGGTAGCATCGTGGCGAGCTATGGAGACATGCAGGCCAATTTATTCTGCCATGCACTGAAAACTGTGTGAGAATTTGTAGGCAAAATAAAGGCAAGAGAAAGAAACTCACAGTTTTGAGAGCCATATTATATACCAAGCACTGTGTTCGTGTTTTCATATATATTATTTCATTTAAGAAATCCATGAATTAGCAAGAGAGAGATGTTAACACATAGGAATGCAGTATGTCTTATAAGTACAACATTTTTCTTCTGAAGATAATGCCATAATTGGATTAGCTCTTTGAGCTTCACGCAGTGTAGTATTTTGATCAAAAAGAAATGATAGAGTGTTCCAGATTCAGAAAATGATACAGAAGATATGGAGGTGAGAATGAGAGCTATGATTATTGGATGGCTGACTTGAAGGAGGATGAAGAGTTCCAACTCATATTGTAACCTCATTAGAAAAGCTATTTCATCTCTTTCGGTAGCTAATGACTCTCCAAGGGATTCTTAAGCCAGCTGTGATGGCAGCAGGAGCCAGTTTCACATATTGTAGGTGCTAGACAAGGTCAAGGATTTCTGCTTTTACAACAGCTGAAGGGATTGGGGATGGGTAGGATTTATGTTGGGAAGTACACAACTGAGCTGTTTTTATTCCGGGAAAATTGGTGCTGCCCAAGCAGTTAATATTTAAACTTATAATCATGTATAACTCTGTGATCAAGTATAAATGCTGCTTAAGACTAAATCTTCATTTGGCAAGGCCTTATTACAAGAAGGTTCAAAGTCGGATTAATCACTTTGTTAATCTTAAAATGGAATACCCTGAAAAATGTGTCAGAGAATCAATCATGGCCCATAATTCACGTATAAAGGACCAAAAGCAGCACAGAACTGGGTCTTATATAAATGTGTCTCCCAAATTTTAGCACCTTTCTGTTCTGAACTTTGTTTCCAAGCTTAACTTCTCTTATGGTTCATACTATGCATTCCTAGGACACATCTCCACCTATCATGCCGGAGTATGTGAATTTATTTTCACATTAGCTTATTTGAAACATAATTAAAATGGTAAATCTTTAAAATTCCTCTGATAAATTCCAAAGACAGAAGGTTATGAGGTTTCTACAACATTGTTTTGTATCTACCCAGGCAAACATACAACATATGCAGTAGAGAGTAAAGCCCACAAGAGCATCTGCCCTTAAGCTTCCTTTCATCCTAGCAGAGAGAAGAGAGGAAATTCAAAGTGTCCAGCATGTTATTATTTGTTTGGCAAAGAGCAACTAGGGAGGAATGACCCTAGTAAACACAGCAGGTAGCTTTACTAAGTGTGCAATATGAAATTACTACATTCCATCTTAAGGCTGTGGTTCAGTTTTCTCTTGTCAAGGCTAATTGTTATTTTCCATCCAACTTCTAAGTGTTTTCAATATTTGTTTTTATAGCTACAGCACGTATACATTTATTTTTTTTAAAGATTTTATTTATTTATTTGAGAAAGAGGGTGAGAGAAAGCATGAGAGGGGAGAAGGTCAGAGGGAGAAGCAGACTCCCTGTGGAACTGGGAGCCCAATTTGGGAGTTAATCCTGGGACTCCATCCTGGGACTCCAGGATCATGACCATAGCCAAAGACAGTTGCTTAACCAACTGAGCTACCCAGGCGCCCTCACTTATACAATTAAAAGCCATACGTATAGGATATATATCCAGAGAATCTTGAAATGAACTTTTTATTGTATGTAATACAGAAACTCAATAATCAACAGGAAGTTCTTGAAAATATATCATTCTTCTCTAATCTAATCAGATATGGTAAAAATTGGTGCCTTAGGTTTACTTTGTCATTTTAGCAACTGGTATAGAAAGTAATTACCTTACTGAGTTGATATTTTATGTGCAAATGATTAATTACATATCAAATAAGCGACTTGAGACCTGATCAGTAGTAATTTAAAAGAACAGATATTGCCTAAAAAGTGTAGATGTTTGCAATGAAGTTGTATTATACACAACTTGGAAATTTTATAAATGTAGTGTATAATCAAATACAAACCATATCAAAATGAAAGCTTTCAAGATCTCTAAAAATATCTGCAGCTCCAGAGGAAGAAACCTTAAATATTTTCTGGTTGATTCTGTAAGAGTAAATTCTAATGTTATAAGTTTCTTGACATGTTCAATTCAGCAAATGAAAAAACTTTTAAGGATTTAGTTCTCAACATTAAATTATTCAGGAAGTTGGAAAGGGAATGTCATGCTCTCATTCTTAAACATAGATAATCTGCTACATATTCATTGTTAAGTAGGAAAAAAATTTAGAAATCAGTTCCTGCCTGCATTACCAGCTGTGGTTTGAGAAAGTAAAATAGGCTCATCTAATTATCTGTTAGCTTTGCTCTATTATGATCATAACTATGGCAGGTTAGAACCTTCTAATGAAAGCATAAATAAATCACATGCTTCCCTTCAAATCATGTGTTCTCATTGTACCATCTATTTTCAAAAAAGTTAGGAGCTTAGTTCATCCATTTCTCTTTGACCCTGACGAACTTTAAGTTCTATAACAAGACCAATGAAATTTACTTTTTCATAAACCATTAAAGGTATATTTTAGGGTACCCATTCCAGGAGACCTTCTCCTGCAATAAGGCTCTCATAAAACAAATGGTTTCTCTAAGGAGAGAATCAAAACTGAGAGTGAATTAATAGCACTTTAATCATGAGTAAAAGAACACATTGTGAAAAGCTTAAACAGGTTCCCAGGCCATGGAATTGGTAAGGCAAAAGCATGGAACACCACAGTTAAAAAGATGAACAAGGAAAGGTCAACAGGTAGTGGAGTGTTTATTTTAGAGTTCAGAGATTGGCATGTGTGTTCTTCAGAATAATGTCCATTAACATGGTTTTCAGGCTGTGGTTCTAAGAGTTGGTCATGGTTGTGGGTCATGTACATAAGGTGTACTTGCCACTCCACTGGTTAAACTAAGGTTTCTGTCAATGCTCGGTAGATGGATATTCTCATTATTGATGGTGAAGCAGGTTCGGAGCAATGTGGGGGCTGGAGTGGGTCTGGGAAAGTGCCTCTGCCCCATTGCAGTTGGATGTTCTTATGCTACTTTATTAAATATTCATCCAAGTCTAAAGTTCCTTATCTCTGAAATTGGAATCACAATAATCATTAAGTTGATTACTATGCCAGTTAAATAATAGTTAATTAATATCAGGTGATGAGAGTCATGGTAATGGGTAGATTATGTAGGATTATTTCTTCATATAACACTTCTTCAAAAATGAAGAATTTAACCAAAATGAAGCTTCTTAAAATTTATTTTCTGATGTAATTTATTTTGACATATTGTATTTTTAAAAACAAATTACTCTAGCTATTTTCCTGAATAAAAGGTAGTATTTCCTATGGAATTTGGTTGTATAGCCAGGAGGTGAAAGATATGAACACATTAAGATTGTTTCAAAATGACTGTTTTTCAAAACACTAAATAACCTGTACCATGTGTGTTGAGGCCACTGTTGCTAAATTGAACTAAGATCTTATAGAAACCAGACAATGGAATAAATGGATAAAGAGAGGGATGAGGCAGTTGATGGAATAGAAAAATAATGGAGAAAAAAGTATAAACTTTAACACAGAAGTAGAAGGATTGAAAAGAGAGAAAAGAAATGTAGGAGTCAGAATATAAAATAAGAATGTTTTACTATATGAGGATCTCTCACAACATTTATTTATTTTTTTGGCTATAAAATAAATGTGTTTTTTATAAAATAGGAAATCTAGGTATGTACAAATACAAACAAGAAAGATAATCAACAACTTTTAAGATGTTTCTAAATTTTTATTAATAACATATATTTGATTCTATTTGATTTGAGTTTTTTTCTCAATATCATATAGTATCATTTTCTCACGAGTGAAGTATTTCTTGAAAATGTTACTTACATCACTTTAAGTAGTTTATAATATTAACACATAGGATATTTACATCGTTTTCCATTCTCCACCATTATTGATAATCTCTTCCTATTTCTCTAAAGGAAAACTTTTTAAAATCTACTTGGGATACACGTGCAGAAATAGAATTACCCAAAGACTTGGTGCTTATTGTTAAGTAAATAACAATTGGTGCTTTGTAAATGGGTTATTTCAGTTTACACTATATCTAACAGTATAGGAGAGAACTTGCTGTGAGTTTTTTGTTTTGAACTTTTATTAGACTATAAAGTGAAACATTATGTACAAAAAAAATGATGTCCTCTATTTGAAGAATTTTCCATTTCTTATTTTCACTCAGTTTTCAATGTCTTCCTATAATGAAACTGAAAAAGTATGTGGGGTTGGGGGTTACAATTTTCTCCACTGAGGCCATAACCAAAATATATGAACCTGACTCATGTCATAGGCCAAGTAAGTTATTCCAAAACTCGGCACCATGAAAATGGAAATGAATTATAATTCATCTTTATTGAAGACTGTTCAAAAACATACCCCCCTTTTAGTCTTTTTAAGTGCACTTGTTAGATGCCTGATAACACAGTAAAGCTGTCAAGGAATTAAGCGCTGTGAACCAAATATAAAGTGACTGAAGTGGTTAAAATGTACCTCTTAAAAATTTGTTCTCCACACCCTGATTTCACTTTTCTGGTTTGCCTTTTATGAAGCAAAAACTGGAAAATGTTATTTTCTGATGTGAGTGAGGTTAACGGACCATTTATCTACATTGTTCATTTAATTGTGCTACTACTCACATCCACTAGTAAGAGAAGCTATGTTAATGCTTTTAATTGCTAAACTCCACATGAACATTTATTTTGTTCTTTATTTAAATTGAACTAAAGAATAAAATGTCTTATAAAAAATATTTTAATAGTATTGTGTTTATGTAGTTATGTATTCATTTTCATATGCTTCTGTTTAATTATATAAATTATATGATTATAATTTAATGAAATTAAATTTATTGAAATTAATTTAATGAAATTTGAAAAATACTTTTCATTTGAATGGCATATGTAATAGAGATATCTTTGATTAGCCGTATTGGGCACCAGGGATTTTATGCATTTTTTCAATTAAAGTGATATTTGGGGCAGAAATCGGAGTGGGGGAGGAACCATGAGAGACTGCAGACTCCCAGAAACAAACTGAGGGTTTTAGAAGGGAGAAGAGTGGAGGTATGGGTGAGCCCGGTGATGGGAATTAAGGAGGGCATGGATTGCATGGAGCACTGGGTGTTATACACAAACAATGAATCATGGAACACTACATCAAAACTGGTGATGTACTGTATGGTGACTAACATAACATAATAATATAATTAAGTGCTAATTAAAAAATAAAAAAATAAAGTGATATTGCTTTATGAGCCATTATTTTTTTAATCAAGATCAGCTTTTCAATTAAAGTATTATTTTGGTGAATGCTGGAAAAAAATGTGTGTCTTGAAAAAATTTAGAACTTTGGTAACTACAATGACTTCTTACTTTCAGCATTTCCTATGGTAAACTCTTTAATACAGAACATTTTTAAAGTAGCTATCATACCATGAAGAATTTCAAAACTTAAGATAAGTATATATAACTTTTCAGGAGAAAGATATCTCTGAAATTGATTTATTAAAAATATTTGAATTGTTCATAAAAATTATATGAAATCTACATAGAGATTCAACTATGAATTTTTAACTATTATCAGAATTAGTGGTGCATTGAGTCTAGTAATTATAACAACAGAAATAATAGAATATTCTTGCCTTTTGTGTATTAATTTATTGCATGGCAGCCAGAGCAGGTGTGGAAGGGCCTGTGTGCTCAGCTCCATGAGCCAGAGAAAATGTTCTAGTATCCTGAGCAAGAGGGAAAGGCGATGGCTAGAGCCGAGACAGAGTTTGAGTTATCATATAGCATATCACTCAATAGTGATTAAACCTCAAAAGATTAAAAACAGTCAGTATTTCATGAGATAACAAAGAATATGCTTTCTGTTTAGACAGTGTCAGTTTTCTGTGACTGATACGGCTCGTCTGCTACTGTTCGCTTATTCTGTTCACCCACGTCTCTCCCACCCGACACCCTTCACCAGAAACACTGCGAAGGGAAGACTTTGGGATAATGTTCTTCCTTTATTCTGATAGTGATGACATCTGAACAAAAATGCCCACATTCATATTCACTGTAAAGAAGTATTGAGAACTGAGGAGGGATTGTTTACTACTTTCACTAGTTTCACATAACCATACAAGGTACTTTTGTTACTAGTAAATCTTCCTGGTTTCATCCAAGCTCAAAGCATGGATGTGTGCTTTCCCCAGAATGAAAGGGACAGGATATGATCACACAATGGTCAGGGGATAAGGAACGCAGTCATAACGATTGGTCTATATTAATATGTACCATAAGTGCACATGTATTTTAACGTAATTGTTCTTATTTTTCCACCGCCTGTTAATGGCTTAATCTCAATGCCTTGAAATTCAATTTGTATTAATAAACGTAGGGGAATATAAATAAATTTGACTTGAAAATTATATACTCTCCACTATAAAATTTAAAATAAAAATAATATATATTTTATTGAATATATATTGAATATATAGCTTTGATTGAATAGATTCAGCACCCTGGAAGTTTTCTATGTTATAAGGAAAAAGGCAGTGAGGAGAAATAATCTTCTTTTCCATAATATGTATTGCTGAGGTCTTGTGGGTATAATTTAATCCAGAGAGAGCAAAGATTAGAGTGAAAAAGGTTATTCAAAATGCGTTATCAGAGTCAAAACAACTCAGTTCATTAGCTAAATAGATTTAAAGGTTTGTTATCTTTGATTTATTTCTGCTATATGGTATACCCAATATCTTCTCAACTAGAATTTTATGTTTGTCATCATGGTGCTTTTTTTTTAGACATCATATTGTCACACTGGTTGGTTTTCTAACACAGAAAACACAGGGAACCTAATATGTAGTTGATAAAATGATGGCAACATTAAACATTTCCTTTGTAAATAGATGCAATTTAGATAGGCTTGATAATTTATAGTCTGATTTCATTTTATTTGCAGTTATGTTTTCAAATATATTCATAATTATACTTCTTTTATACAGTAGCATCCTATTAAGATTAAATTGAGATAGGAATAATTCTAAGTGTGCCTATTCACTGTATCATTTTTTGCTAAAACAACTAAATTACTTGGGTTTATGATCATGGAGAGATTTCTCTCTCAAAAAAGAGTTGATCTCTCATCTGACAAATCAAAACTACTGTTTCCACTGTAGGTTATAGAATTCAGTTCAAATTTTAACCTAGTTGGAAATAAACTGAGGACTGGTGGTCTTGTGCCTTAGATAATTTAGTTAGGTTATCTATGAAGAGACTATTATTAATATATTTTATAAATATATAAATTAATTTAAGTTGCACATTAGAGAAAGATAAAACAACCTATTTAAGTGAGTTATATTAAACATTGGAACTAATTTCACATTAAAAAAACAACAAACCGTGCTTAGTTCAGTATAACAGACTATATAAAATACTACCTAGTTTTGGGTCTTTATTTTCCTCTAATTCTTCAGATTTTAGAATTTTTAAGTCCATAGTACTGTGTCATGGACACATTTAAGGGGTTGGCTATATCAACAGAAATTACTATTTAATTAAATCCATTTGAGTAGTTGAGAAATATATTCCTACAACTTTTTGGTACTTCTTAGGAACCTGATACTTGACAAAGTCCCTGAGGGCATTCTTTATATTTTCATTCCCACAGAAGCTAACATTATAGTTCCCTTAGTTCCCTTATCCCATTAAATAAAGTGGAAAGCTCTCAATATAATCTCTGGCACATCAGCCAAATAAAGAGTCATCCAACTGGGATTCCCAGGAGGCTTTATGAGAGAAGAGAAGGAATTGTAGGCTGCTTCCCCAAGTCTCTAGTCAAATCATATTTTTTAAACGTTCTTTTAAAGTTAGAGACATGTTTGGACTTATTCAGTTCAAATAAGTATGATTCTAGCATAAATAGAGATTTTCACACTAGTTTTTCTTTAATGTAAAAATATTACCAAATATTTTCACTTCCTAGACTAAAATAGATTTTATTCTGATATTTTATTGTGGCACTCATACAGATTGATTTATTTTAAAGCAAAAAAGTTCTGGGTACTAACTGAATATCTATAAACAAGTGACTGTATTAAATACAATTATATCTGTGTGAGCATTCAGAGTAAATGGCAGCAAAAAAAATTTTTTTGACTCTTTCTACAAGTTTGCAAAGATGGCACTAATGGAAGTATTGACAACAGAAAGAAGAAAAATTTACTCAGTTCCTAGTATCTATTCCCATAGATAATACAATAAATTAAAGACCATTATTTTCATTTGCTTGGAAATTTCCAGTCTACATTATTTTTCATGGTAATCTTAATATGTCTAATAATTGGTAATATGTTTTAATATGTCTAATAATATGGTAAATTAGCATTAATACTTACAAAGAATTAGCAGGAAAGCCACTTTCAGAATCAGTAGTTATTGGTCACTTAATTGTGTAATTATATGTATTGTGTTTTTTTGTTACCAGACAAGAATTTCTCTCTTACATCGTCATTTTAGGTTAGAATTGCCCATGTGGCTTTCAATGGATAAAGCAAAATTGTAAGAGGAAAGATTCCTTTAAAAAGTGATTTGTAGGGGCGCCTGGATGGCTCAGTGGGTTAAAGCCTCTGCCTTCTGCTCAGGTCATGATCTCAGGTTGCTGGGATTGAGCCCGGCATTGGGCTCTCTGCTCGGCAGAGAGCCTGCTTCCTCCTCTCTCTCTCTGCTTGCCTCTCTGCCTGCTTGTGATCTCTCTCTCTATATCAAATAAATAAATAAAATCTTTAAAAAAAATAAAAATAAAAAATAAATAAATAAAAAATGATTTGTAACCAGCAAGGGGCATTTGGGGATCATTAGGAGATTTTAATCCACTACATTCTGTATAGCAGAACTGCTTCAGTCTTTCATATAATTCCTTGGACTTTTTTTCTTGCATAATTTCTCTTTTCACTATCATCATCTTTTATGTTTCTTTCTCCCTGCTTAATCATATTTCCCCCCTTATTTAAGGTTCAGCTAATGCTTTCATGCTTTTCTTCTGTGAACTCCCTATTGTTCATTGATTATATATATATTATATATAATATATATATATTTTGTGTGTGTGTGTATCAGGAGGTAATAGAGAAGCCATTGAATTGTTGTAGGGGAAAAAACAGACAAGAATTGCAGCCCTCATTGGAGCTGCAACTTATTCTTTTAAAAGAATTTTAAAATAAAATTTTAGAATTTATTTTTTAAGCAAATATTAGAGAGATGATGGAGATAACCAACAAAATAATAAATTCTGTGATTTTTCAGAGGCAATGAAGACTAGGGAGTAGGAATGGAGTGGTAAGGCAGGGGCTGACTAACAATTTTAACAGTAAGAGGGTGACATTAATAACAAGGAGAAAGAAAGGGAGTGACCATGTGCATGTCTAAGGGAAGAGTGTTCTAGACAGATGGAAGACCATATGTGAAGCCATTAGGCTGGACTCTTGGTGAGCGGTGGTAATGTGGCAAGACTATCACTAAAATGCAAGACGGAGATGATAGTAGTCAGTGAAGTCAGGTAACCACTCTAAGGACTTGGGCTTTTTAACTGAGTTACCAGGGAAGTCATTAGAGAGTGTCAACAGAAGAGTGATGTAATCTAACTCAGGGTTGTAAAGACTCCTCCTGTAAATCCATGGAATTCTTTAAAGCGTGTGTCTTATTTTCTGCACTTACAACTTACTGTCTTAACTTGATTATATGCTCCTTTAAGTCAAGGACATAAGGCATAATCAATCATTTTATATTCCCTGGAGCATCGAGAATAAATTAGGTGGTATAATGGCATTTAGTAAATAGTCATTGATTTGGTTTGGGAAACTGGAGTAGAACAGATAAAGCAAACATTGCTACCAGCATTAGCAACCCCAGACATCTTTTCTACACAAATTCATTAGTTTACCTTGTAAATACAAGCAGCCCAATAGACATTGCTTTTCTGTCTTCAATCTAGAACCAAGAATAGATCACAAACCCTCAGGGTGTCTTTTTATTGCCCTTCAAAACATGTAGTGTGAGTAAGTACCCAAAATTTAGAACTTAAGCATTAAAGGTCCCTCTGTCCTAGAATGTCTATTAGTCCTTTATACTTTTTTTTAGCAGATCCTGTGATTTAACCAGAAAATTTTCTAATGTTCTCTTCATTTGAGAGCACTGACGGCTGTCTTTAACAATGCAAAATCTTATTTCTCCTATTCATTTCTCAGACATTTATGTCTTGCAGCATGTGAGAAGCATATTAAGTGGCAGTTAGGTAATAGTAAGTAGAAAGGTTTCCACAGATAATGCTTGACGATTCAATCACAGAAAATCAGGAGGAACAATTCGTGGAAAAAGGTGACTGAGAAAAGTATCTGAGGTTCCTGTGGGCATTCATAGGATAAAAGAGTGGTCCTTTGCCTTACTTCTTCTACTTCAAAAATACAACATCACTTCCCATTTTTACAGGATCCTAAATCACCTAACTACTGATGAAATTACAAAATTAAAAATCTCCTGTAAAAGGCTATTTAATTTAAAAATGCAGAGTAGATAACTATGCTGATCATGCGCTTGCTTTTATCTACATTTATTTCCATTTTATGTCTCAGAAAGGAATATATGGTAAGGTTGTACTACTTAAGGTGATCTGTATGCTCGATCTAAAATTGTACCCATCAACAATATTTCCCATCTCTTTCCCCTGCCTTATTTTTCCTTGTTAATACTGCTCACTATTAGCATAGTATTTATTCTACTTATTCATGTTACTTCCTAGCTATCGTCTACCTACTCCTATTAGGTTGTAAGCTTCTTGGATATGTGTTTTTAAATCTATTTTATACATTATTTAGCTCAGAACTTAAAAGAGTGCTTAGGACATGTTAGGCACTAAATAAGTATTTGTTAATTGAATGAATTAAACAAATAAGATATATCTCAAATTATATATGTACAGATGTTTCCAGTTTGTTGTGTGTTAATTTTATATATGCTACCCCATGACACAGAGAAGTTTAAATTTTTTTGTTTATCATTTGCTTAATGGTTTGTGAGCATAGTATGCTTTGAAAAGCCTTATCCATAACAATGTTATAAAACTATTCATATAGGGCGCCTGGGTGGCGCAGTTGGTTAAGCAACTGCCTTTGGCTCAGGTCATGATCCCGGAGTCCCGGGATCGAGTCCCACATCGGGCTCCCAGCTCCATGGGGAGTCCGTGTCTCACTCTGACCTTCTCCCTTCTCGTGCTCTCTCTCACTCTCTCTCTTTCCTAATAAATAAATAAATAAAATCTTTGAAAAAAAAA
>CM052802.1:59529996-59548130 GCA_028533885.1 Nasua narica
TCAGGCTCTCTGCTCAGCAGGGAACCTGCTTCCCCCCGACCCCCACCTGCTTTTCCGTCGTAAATAAATAAAATCTTTAACAAAAAGGTACCTGTAAAATGCCTTATTTAATGGCTATCCCCTCCTTAGTTGCTGAAACTTAGTTATGAATCAACAGAGAGAAATCTTTGATCTACAATCACTATTAAATCTTCATTTTTCCCCCAGCAAGGTATTCAATATTTCTGTCTCTTTTTCTGATGTATGAAAAAGGAAACAAAACATATACTCCGCATTTTTCAAAGCATCTTAGGTGCTCTATCTCTCATATTATCAATATAAAATAAAAATCATCATGGAATCATATAAATCATCCTGATTTTATAATGCACCATAATTCAGGAAAAAGATGAGCAGCAGTATTTGCACTAATTTGATAACGTATGCTATTCACAGATTTGAGAGTTAAGATTACAGAGGAGGTAGACTCTTTACAAAAGAGCAAACTTTTGGAGCTACTTAAAAAAAAACAAACCATTTTAGCATTGTCTAATTGCAGATACTCCTGTACAAGCCTAAGTGATTCTCCAATGCTTAAGATAAGCCCAGCTGGACCTTTCTTAGAGTCTCTTTGGGAGCAGTGTGTGTTTATGCGTTCTTTAAAGCAGGCCCTAATTCTGATTCTTCATCGAGTCACATGGCCTTCTCACTTCCATTTTTCCAAATTAGTGAAGTTCTACTTATAGATAATTCATAGTTGTCATATTTTCCCCAGAGTATTATATTTTCAATACCAGTACAGATTGCATAAAACATTCAAAGGAGTATAAAAACAATGAGAATGTGTATTCCAACAAATGATCCAGTTGCAAATATCATTTAATATATAATGTCAAACTAATATAGTTTGCTTATTGCTGAAACAGTCAACAGCTGTAATCTTTCATATAAGGCAGGATGGAAAATACTACTCCCTCTCGGTGGTGGCAAGGGACTGGGTCTCCAGGGCAGTAAATTATACATAGGCAGAGTATGTCTTGCATAAAGTTTTTCTGATTGGCCCTTCTCTATTTATCTGTGCTCTCCTCTTGACAACACATTTCTTAATTGTGTATACCTATGCTAAGCTAACTATAGACAGATCTTATATCGAAAAACAGTGAAGTAGCTCTGGTGTAATAGACCGTTTCTGAACAAAGTATATACACTCTCCCTAATTCAGCACCTGCTGATTTGCTCCCTGAGGAATTATACAAGGGGAGGAGGGTGGGGAAAAAGGAAACTTTTAAGCTTCAGTTTCTGAATTGCAGCCTATTATTATTTAACAACAAAAAAGATTTCAGGTGTTTTTGCTTTTTTGGTTTGGTTTGATTATTTTTAAATTTTTATCTGGCTTTGGGTGTGTGTATATATATGCATAAGTATCTCTCTGTACATATATATATATTTCTCTCTCTATATATGTATGTATATATTTCTCTCTCTCTCAATATGTTTAGATATATTAGATACAGAGAGAGAGAGAAAGAAAAGAACAGAGTAGTTCTGTTCATGAGGGAGGAAAAAATTATACACATATGTGTAGAAATTGTTTCCATTCAATTGATGTGTCCCATGGGTCTAATTCTTTGCTTGTCTTAGGCTCAGCTCTGCCTTAGCATCAGAAACAGAACTCCAATGAGAAAACTGAACTCAGGTGAATGATGATCAGAATTTGTGAATATTTATAAGTTTTTTATATGTAGTCAGGGTCACACTTTAATATTCCCACAGTTAACATTTATGGTTAATATTTTCATCTCTTTCATGGGTAATGAATTTTAAAAATAATTTGTAAGTGCCATAATCATCACATCATGGTTTTAAAATTGTAAAAACAGTAGTGTTGATTCTGAAGAGATGGGGATTTTAGGATACATGTGCAATGGAATAATCTGTTTAATTTCCCTTTTCAAACACTGCTCAGGGGACCTCTCTTCAGTGGCATGTTAACTTTTTCCTTCCTTCAAAACAGTGAATCATTGTTTCCTGAGACTCTGATAGCATTGGGTCATGCACTCCAATGCTTAATTGTATGGCAGAATTTGAGTACAAGTCTCTCTCCTTTGCTGTACTTTAAAACAGAGCATAATTGTGTCATGTGTCTCTCTGCATCCCTCATTCTTAGCGCAGTACCTTGTACTAAGTCAGTAGTTCTTAAAGGGTGGTCTGGAAACCTAAGGGTCCCTTATGAGATTTCCAGGTTATCTAAAGGGTCAAAACTATTTTATATGATGTGAGATTATTTGCCTTTTTCACTCTCATATGTTCACAGGTGCACAGCTGAGTCTTCCAGAAGTTACATGACATGTGAAAACACCATTACTCTGATGGTTAATGAAATGTGTGTTTATGTGTTTTAAAGTTTTCTCAGTTTTAATTTCTAATGGTGAATATTGATAGATAGAATCCAAATAATCAAAATCTCTTTGGAGATCCTCAGTATATTTTAATAGAACAAAAGCTTGGGAATGGCTGTGCTAAATAATAAATAAAAGCTGACTTGAGACTTTGTGTCTGTACTCCGTGTACATTAACTTAGGTAATATTCAGAATACCATTGAGTGCTATGCTATGCTATCACTGCTATGCTAGCAATTAGGGTACATGAGCTCATGCAAAGTCCCACAACTGGACCTGGAAGAACTGAGATGTGAAACCAGGAATATGTCTCCTCGCACCGATTGATAGTGGTAATCTGTTCTATGTTGATGACTGTGAGGTTTACATTCCTTACTTATTTATTGAGTGCCTTCTATGTGTCAAGCACTGATAGTAGGAACTGGCAAGACAATAGCAAGGAAAGGACAAATGGATAGTTCCTTCATCAACTTTACATTCCAGTGGAAGGGAATATTCAAATGATAAAAATCACAAATTCTTTCTAATGCAAAAATCTAGTTTTAAAATCACATCATGTGATCATTTGGGTTTACTACTGCATCTTACTCTCTGAATATCAGTTGCTTAATTTTTTAAATAATGAAAATAACATCTATAGATCTCAGGAATGAATAAAAAATAGTTTGGCCCATTATTCTCAATTTATGAAGTCAGCACAATGCGTAAATTCATTTTGAAAGTTTTCAAACTTAGAGGTTTAACTGATAAAGAATGATTAGGTAAGGTGAGATAACTAATTAATGTGTCTAACAAGTTTAAGCTATTTGTTAAAATATGATAAAACATCACTTAAGATGTTTTATTATATGAGAAATCACAAAGTAATATCATGAGATCAGTCTAAATTGAAAACTACTAGAACATATCTGATACCAGACCACTCAAATCTTCAAATGTTGAAATCTTAACATAAAATGTTTTAATGTTTTTGTGGCCATTGAACTTAGATGTTCTCACTTTCAATCTTAGTTACTCCACTTTAAAAAGATACTAAAGAATAACGGTGTTAAGTTTATCACACAAAATTATGTGATATTTTTTTCAATTGATGTCTCTGTGTCTATAATTCTAGATAAATGATTTATATTTTGAAATTTATTTCAATGTATGTTTTATTATTTGAGGTTCTGAGAGTTACTGTTTAATTTAAAAACACAGTATAATATTTTGAAAGAGGAATATGGTTAACAAATTTAATAAGCATTTGCTGATCAAAGAATTTTTATCAATTTGCTTTCTAAAAGAGGTATAAAAATATATTTCTGAAGTCAAAATAACTGATAAAAATTGTACTGATTTAATTTACTTAAAAACTTTTTATTAAAAATTAAGGAAAGAAAAAACACATCATATTTTTAAATTTGTCTTTGTTTAGAATTTTGTGGGAAGACTACACTGGCAAGATAACAAGGTAACAGCTGCGTGAACCTTGTGCTTGAACAGTAACATCAGGAAAAATCAAGAACTTCAAAATACAGAAATGCACCCTGATTCCTCACGTAATGGAAGAACAACCAGCATGGTATTCAAGCTGTTCTGAACTTACACCCTGACGGTAAACTGGGACACGCATTCCTACATATATCTGCTTATTTGTGGTATCCTATGGACACATGCATTTTTGTTATGTTCTGTGGAACTATAAAACAAACAAAATGATAAAGGGGATTCAACATACTGGTGATGTTCAATTTTTAGGCAGAGTGGTTGATACAGAGATACTCATTTAATTATTATTCTTAATATTTCATGTATACTTTGAATATATTCTCTAGTATGTTTGAAATATTTTATAAAAGAAGAAAAGGGATGATAAAAATAAATACGACTTTTAAGATCTTCTCTCTGAACTACAATTTTGGAAATCATTGCTAAAAATCAAGTAGCTTAAATTAACACAGATTTTTATAGATCAACTTTCTCTGGCCCACCCTGTGTATATCCTGGCTTCATTTTGGGGTTTCTGTGAAGGAACACCTTTGATGAACACAACCAGAGTAATACTGTTTTGAGTTCTACAAAAATAGCTTGTGTCAATATACAATTGAACTAGTCTGGTTTCTATTTCTGACTTCATCTTTTCAAAAAAAAAAAAAATCCCAGTGTGTATTAAAAAATTATGAGATTTTAACATTGAGAAACAAAACAGCAAATTTTAAATTGTTACTCTGTATAACATTTACAAAGTACATATTTATGCATATATATTCACCTTTAAATATAAAAATAATCTTGAACCAAATCATGTCCCTCAATATTGGAAAAAAATATGACAGTTATAGAGAATAAGAATCCAAAGCATAGGTGGTAATTACCTTCAAACATTTTACCTGTAGCTTCCTCTAGTGTAGCAACATCAAGTCTGGGACTGTAATTTCCATAACCAGCCGCAGTAAAAGCCCGAATCTGGAAAACATACACTGTTCCTGGCTTCAGGTTATTAATGGAAGCTGAAGTGGACTTGGTTTTTACTGTCGAATAGGTCCGTTCCCTTTGATCCTAGAAACAATATATTCAGGGAATATTTGATTGTAATTGCAACCAGGCAATCTGATGGCCAATTTTTGCAATTTATTTCATTTTGCTGCATTGTTTTTATAAAGGGCTACATTGTACCCTATGGAATATGGTAACATTGAGTTGTTTCTAAGATAATATAAAATGGAAATGTGAACACATGCTTTTGTTCTATAAATTTCAAAGAGAAATAATTTTTCTAAACCATTGATATGTTTTGAGCTTTTGCTTTGTTGGTAGAGGGCACAGTGGCAAGAACTATTTAGCCATAAATATAATCAAATGTCCTGTTGACCAAAATCTGAGTATGCTTGTAAGATCTATGCTTTAATAGAGGTCTTCCCTTCATAATGTAGTCTTTTAATACTTTTCCTGAATGTTATTCAGCAAGCAAAAGGCCATATGTGAAAAAAGAGGAAAGGTATTAAATCAAGAAATTTAACTAATACCACCACCATACTGACATATCAATTGCTTTCATTAAAAACTACATTTCTCATAGAATAGAACCACTTTTACAAAACAGTATTTAATGGAATATTTTAAATTAAAACTATCAATATAAAAGTTAAAGTACTGTATAATTGATGGTTTGGCAATATTTTAAACATTACTTAGTTCAATTTTCCTCATTTTTCATGAAAACTGAGGCCTCCAGAGTTTAAAAATGTGTTTATCATAGTATATATGATAAGACTTTGAATGAAATAATTATAAAAATTCAAGACTATAAAAAATCCCATCAAAACAATATCCAAGTGAATAAAAATTTAAAGCTTAATTGAAATTATTCTAATGGTTTTTTATTTAGAAAGCTATAAAAACTACACATCACAATAAATATACACTTTTAGACAGTTTCTTATTTGTGCTATAATAAATAGTGGTGCTCAACTACGTCTGACAATAAAACTATTCATTGAAATCTGAAAATGTCAGTCTGGTTGTTTGATTTGCCTTCACACTGGTATTTGCAAAAGTTTGAATAAATCTATACTTAATCTGTATTTAGTGAAGCTGATTTGTGATTGTCTTAATTATAATCATTCATAAAAATGATAGCTGGTATTATAAATATATATTTATCTCATATAAAAGAACTAGGCATAACTGTATTAGATGACATAATGATATCTAGAGATCACCTGCTTACCTATGTTAGAATGCAATATTTTATTCTGTTCTAATAATTGCCGACTTTGCCTACATTCAGCAAATGTAGATACATTCTGTTTTGTCATGCAAAATAGAAAAGAAACTATTTGAGCAAATTTGTTCCAGAGTAAGAATGTGCAAAATATTTCCTTGCATTGTGAGAAACTTTACTGTCATTTACCACCTAACATATTTTTTAAATGTATTTCATTGCTTTCGAAACCTGATGAAATTCCAGAAGAGACTGACTAGAAACTCTAAGAGCTCACTGGAAAACAAACATAACAAAACCAACAGTAAAAACAAAGATTCCTCAGAAAAACATCTGATAGGGCAAGAAATGTATTTCCTAGTACATAAATAAGGTATTTAAAATGTAACTTTGGCCATGGAAGTCATTAATTTTCATAAAGAAAATAATAAGCAAAATACTGTAAACTTAATCTGAGCATTGAAACTAATCTCGAACTGTTTTTTCTTCAAAGGGAAAAAAGTGTATCTACTGCCCATTCACTGTATACATTTAAATTATTCAATCAGGTCAATTCAGCCCCCAAGATTTTCCAAAGCTTGGGTCCTATTTTGAAATTCTGTCTAAATGGCTAAAATGGCTAAAATGGCTATGTATATTATAGCACTGTAGCTAACTTACTGAAGTCAGTAAGTAACACTTGTGTTAATAATAACATTAATATTAATTACTAGTGCTAATATTAGTAATAGTAATTGTTTTTGTATTTCAAACCTTGAACTAGGTCTTTCTGTGAAGTGGAGCCTATATAATAATTGGTGAATGGGGTGCCCACTGCCCTCCAGATGGGTCAGAAATAAATGCACTCGTATACTCAATTATATCACTGTTTACTAAAATTCACCATTATGAAGATTACAGGGCAGCACTTGGGTTTTAGCCATCCTATTTTTCATGGAGAAAGGACTGTGAAGAAGTGCTAGATATAATTATTCTATATATTCTACATATTATATGACATATGTAAAATAAATTTCAGGAGGAATTGAAAGGAGCTGAATATCATCATTTGATTCTGAAATTTGGAGAAATTATACTATGTATTATGGAAAATGTTTTTATTTGCTCAAATTACTACATTATTTGGGGCCACCATCATTATTAATGAAACCACATAAAAAAATCATTAAGGGCCCAAGCAGAGATCCTAAAAGAACCATTTTTCAAAAACGCATTGAGCTGTATGGCCCTATGGTCCCAAAACATCCTACATCTAATTATTATATCAAAACTTGAGCAACTATGCCACTAATGGAATATTCTCCTTTGTGTAACCCAGAAACTTAATACATAGAAATCATAATTATAGCGATGAACCTGAGATGGTTATTAAAATTAACTATGGCTAAAATTAACTATGAATTTCAAAATAGTTGGCATAATGACCAAGTTTAGTCTACGGTGCAGTAGGATGACATGAAACACCTCGGCTGCACATTTCAGCTGTTCCTAGCACTTACTTTCTCGTAATACTTGATTTCATATTCGGTGATGACTCCATTGGGATGCTCTGGTTCCTGCCAGGAAAGCTCGACACTCCGCTGCAGCACCCTCTCCTTCATCACTCCGCTCACTTGCGAGGGAGCTGTTTGGACAAGACATGTCAATAAACAATGAGAAAATTCACTGGATGCCTCAAATCAAATGTCACAACTGATCAGTCCCATGCTGTGCCAGTTTCATTAAGGTAAAAGAAAGCACCTTTTCATAGCTCACAATTCAGAAGCTAATGAATATTCAAACAGGACCTTATTACTGTTCATAAACCTTAATAGAAATTTAAATTAAAGTGCAAACAGCAGAAGATAGCATTGTTCAAGTTAGTGAAAAATGGAAATGATGGGGCTGAGAATGACAATTAAGCAAATGAATGCTAATTAAGGCTACAAAATATGATTTCAGATTAATCTCCAGTGATAAACTAAGTCCAAATATTTACTTCACATGCAGTGGCAATATACTTTTTAAAGGAAAAAAATAGTTTAATACTGTGTAAGAAAAGACTATATCAAATGGCTAGTCTTCAGTTAAAGGGACCACACTTTTTAAAAATATTTTTGTGTTTTAACTGTGTGTTTGTGTGTTCACACACACAAGTAGCGGCTGCTTTAGCATTCTCTCGCATCTTGACCTAATGAAGTGTAAAAAATTTTTCCCAAGGTTAATTGGAAGTCTTTGGGAATTCACACACACACACACACACACACACACAGATAGACTCTTGCACATGTAATTTCGGTCTACGTAACCTAGGTTTCAAGCTTTGATAGAAGCAATTCAAGCTACAATTTTGCTCTCTCTTTCTATATAGATAATAATATGCTTAGAGTCCTTTCATTCTAATTAGTGGCATATACTCTTCTTGGTAGCTAAGACGGTGGAATGTAGCAAACTAATTTGCTCTGTCTAATTTGCTCGGTGATGATTAACTAGTTGTCTTCTCTGTCTAAATGAGTAGCTGCACTGGCTTGGCTGAATTTCAGTGGGGTCATTACGTTTCATGTATCATGCTCTATCTCATTCTGTAAAATATTTTCGGGCTGTTAATTTAATTTTCAGATGTCCAAAATTGTTAATAATCCTGCTGACAGAAAAGCAATTATATGAGGCAAAAGCTGTTTAAGCAAGCTTCTGATGTTTATCCCGTTGACTTTATTTTGTTACTTCTACTTCTTATTATTTTCTTGTATCAATGCCTAGGAAAAACATTTTTCACTTCTTTCTGGCTTGGCGATTTTCAGGGAAGGACATGGAAGATGCATGATTCCCATTTCCTCTCAGATTACTAACAGAAGCGTAACTAGGGCAGATTAAGTGGAACAACTTTCCCTTTAGGGGGATGCAGCTGAAGTACTCAGCAGACTGTGTTTACAGACTAAATGCGTTTCTGATATGTTTCCAATGAAACAAATTTTCTAATAAGAAATCTCATTTTTGCCATGACTTTTAAAACCTGAATCTATGCAGCGAAGAATTTATTTCTAAAGTGATTTGTCTCTCCATCCAGAACATGCTTAGCATATTTCAGCCGCCTGGGGTGTTCAAGAGGCTGCGTCCTCAAGCCATAGCCTGGGGAAACAGAAACTCCAACAAATTCTGAGATTCTATTTAGCAAATAATTTCCAACAGTCTTTTTTTTTCTTCAAGATTTTATTTATTTGACAGAGAGAGACACAAGCAGGAGGAGTGGGAGAGGGAGAAGCAGGCTTCCCTGCTGAGCAGGGAGCCCAATACAGGGCTCCATCCCAGAACCTGGGATCAGAACCTGAGCCAAAGGCAGATGATTAATGACTGAGCCACCCAGGCACCCCAATTTCTAATAGTCTAATTTACTTAAAATCATTCAGAAAAATCTATATTTAAAATTTAGTAAAAAATAGAACGCAGCACACATAGGAATACTGTAGTAGACAATACATGGATTTACTCAGTAAGGCTGCTGATCTCTGATCAGGATTTATGATATGATGTGTGCCATTTGAAAATACATTTGCTGGAAACAGGTAGAGAGCTAGGAGATGCCATCTAGGTTTCTTTCAAACAGCACACCTAACTTAACGTGATTCTCAGTGTAAAGCAAACCATACGACTTTGCTTAGTCTCTATCCTAAATAGGAAGGTGAAGAGACACTGAATTCTCCAAGGTATAGAGGAGACGTGAGGTATAGATGTACCTCATTTAGTTTCTGACACGTCGCAGCAAAATCTAAGTATAGAACAAGATTTGATTTCTGCAAGTTACACACTAAAATTATATTCATTATTTCATCCTGGAAAAGAACTTTTACCAATGAAATTATGGTAATTTGGGGGTTGGGGGAAAAAAGATGTCAAAAAATACATTTGTAATATATGGTATTTTGAAACCCATATCACACCATTAACAGTGACTTTTCTCTTTTGTACAAGGAGCTACATCTATAAATGGCTATACTCCTGATTTTCTGAATATTTCCTTTTTAAAAATGTGTCCCTTGCTGATACTATATCGAGTCACACATTTAAGAGGGTCAGAGCTAGAAGTACTAGCACATGGCCCTGGAGAATAGGCAAAATGCAAGATAGGAAATATCTTTGCCTGTCTTAAGTCCTTTAAATGCAACATTTTGTTACAGGAGGATTGATAATATTTCCTCTTGAGTTTCAATATCTTAGGCATAAGGATATATACCTTATAAACAAAAACGTCTCTAAGCGAGTTGGACTCTAACAGAGTCGCTATTTTCAGATAAACTTCTATGTAAAAGTAAAATTGAAGTGGCATGAGATTTTTTAATCTTAAGACATAATGATTTCTATGCTTAATATAGTTGATCTAAATTAATCACATTGTAACAATTTCAACAATACACTCACTCTTACACCGAAATACCCAATTAACTACGATCTGAAGTTAATTTTGAAAAGAAATGTCTACAACTAAAATATATAGATATTTAAGACCCAATTAGGTGTTAAATTATAATTTTTATAATTAGCAAAGTGAAACAAAATCTACTATAATTGGAGTTGATGTGAAGCTACTAAAAAATAACCAATAATAATAAATTTCCTAGGGGTGCCTGGATGGCTCATATGATTAAGCGTCTGCCTTTGGCGAAGGTCATGATCACAGGGTCCTCAGATCAAGCCCTACATCAGGCTCCCTGCCTGACTGGGAGCCTGCTTCTTCCTCTCCTTCTACTGCTCTCCCTGCTTGTGCTCTCTCACTCTGTCGAATAAACAAATAAAATCTTAAAAAAAATAAATTTCCTAAATTGGAAAATGTAGGAGAACAAATACCACATTAGAGAGGAGCTTTTAAATATAAAATTTTAATAGGGTTTTTAACAAATGATTAACGGATTCATTTCTTACCTGATTTTCTAGCAATATTTAAATATAAGAATTAATTTCAACCAAAGAAACATGGAAGATTCTCATGACTTATTGGGGACATATATGGAGTCTCTACAATTGACAGTGGAAGTTGGTCTTAGAAAATTCAGAAAACGGTTTATGTAGTTCAAGTGGAAAATCTCAACAGCATAAGAACAAAATCAATGAAGTTGATGCAAAAGGAAATCAGAAGTCTAATAACAGGCCAAAAAGTAAAATCTGTGGGCTGCAATTATTAGTAGAAGTCTTTGAATTTTAAAATAGTAAGAATGGTGGGTTTATGTACAGATGTGAACCAATCAACATTTACAGATTTTAAGCTTCAAGCACTCATGTAAGATTTTTGATCTTAATCAATTTCTTTTATCTATCTATCTATCTATCATCTATCTATTTATTTGACACAGACAGAGAGAGAGATCATGAGTAGGCAGAGAGGCAGGCAGAGAGAGAGGGGGAAGCAGGCTCCCCACTCAGCAGAGATCCCTATGCAGGGCTGGATCCCAGGACCCTAAGATCATGACCTGAGCCAAAAGCTTTAACCCAATGAGTCACCCAGGTGCCCTGATCTTAATCAATTTCTAATTAAAATCCAAATTTAGCAGATATATTTAAGTTATAAGATGGAAAATATTCATAAGTCTCCATTTTTTTCCCACTAAAATATTAAATTTATGTACAGGTATGGAAAAAATTCCCAACATGAAGTGGAGGAAAAAACAATTTAAAAACATTGTATAATAGGTGAATAGCCCTTAAAGGTGTCCATACTCTAATTTCTGGAACATGCGAATATGAAACATTATGTGGCAAAAGGGACACTGCAGATGTAATTAAGGATATGGACTTTACAATAAGGATATTATCCTGAATCTTTGCCAGTGGGCCCAATCTAATCAGATCAGTCCTTAGGAGCAGAGAAATTTCTCCAGCCAAGGTCAAAGAGATGTTATAGAAGGAGGACCCAGAGAGATCTGAAACATGAGAGGAAATCAACCTGCCACTGTTGGAGAGGCCACATGGGAAACATGAGAAGATATAGGGGGTAGACTTTAGGATCAAAGACTGGCCCTGGTTGACAGAGGAAGGGATGGAGGCCACAATTCTACAAGTACAAAAGCCCTACACTTTGACAACATGAATGAACTTGTGACTTGCTTCCCCAGAGCCTCCAGATAAGAGGCCAGTCCCGCTGCACCCAGACTTCTGATCCATAGAATCAGAAGATAATACATGGGTGTTGCTTTTAGGGTTTTGTGGTAGTTTTTTTTATGGTAGCAAAAGAAAATTAACACACATTGTAAAACAACAACAACAACAAAACAAAACGAAAATAAACTTATTGGAATTTTAAAGAAGTCTGTGAAAAAAGTTAGTGATAGGATAGTTTAATAATGTGATCTGTCAGACTTAATACTGAAATAGCATGGATTCAAGGAATTTTTATCTTTATTAGGACTCAAAATGCAAAGTCTTATAGGAAAAAAATCTCCAACATACATTTATAAGATTTTTTGTGTGTGTGTAATAGAACATAAATGAAGATCATGAATTTGATTTTGGATTGAAAAAGTAATTTATTTTTAGTAGTTATTATTTTTTATAACAGTTAAGTGTTCTCACTGAATTTCAATAAAGAACGGTGAGCAAAAAAAATAATAACTGTATTTCTAAACAATACAATGAGGTAAGATGGGTTAAGAAGCCTGAAATGACCTTTTACCATGCATCTCGAGCTATTAAATCTATTGATGGTTGCTAGATTTCCATTAAGTAAATACAAAAAGTGAAAATGAAGAAAATCTTAGAACACAGTCAAATGCAAATCTGACAATAATAGAATAATAGTCTTTACTTAATGCTTTATTTGCTATCCAGTATGGAATTAATTTTTTTTAAAGATTTTTATTTATTTATTTGACAGGGAAAGAGAGAGAGAGAGAGCACAAGCAGGCAGACCTGCAGGCAGAGGGAGAGGGAGAAGCAGGCTCCCCACTAAGCAGAGAGCCCAATATGGGGCTCGATCCCAGGACCTTGGGACCATGACCTAAGCCAAAGGCAGACACTAAACCAACTGAGCCACCCAGGTGCCCCTGGAATTCATTTTTTAACAATCATTTGAAATAACAAACGTGTATTCTTAAGAGCTTAGCATTTTATAATGCAAATTTTAGCTTTCTTACTCTTCCCCACAGATGTTTCATTTTTACACTACAAGACAAATGTGTAAAAATATATAGAAATTTACTTCAAGAATAAACAGTAGGCCATAAGTAGACATGATCCAGTGGAGTATCAAATAATGTACCAATTCCATTTTTAGGGTATGTTAGAATATATAAAAATTCTAACGTGGGGCACCTGGGTGGCTTATTCGGTTAAGCGTCCACCTTTTGATTTTGGCTCAGGTCATGACCTCAGGATCTTGAGATCTCAGGGTCTCAGTTGAACTGTAGGACTCCACATTCAGCAGGGTGTCTCCTTAAGGATGCTCTCCCTCAGTCCCTCCCCCCACTCATGTGTGCACTCTCTCTCTCTCTCTCTCTCTCAAATAAATAAATAAATAAATCTTTGAAAAAAATACTAACATGTTATTCACTAAACTTCAACTCCCTGGGTGTGAAAAAAACAGGGTCACTAATAATATTATTGGCAATAAATATAAAATTTTATATGAAATAAAAAGTGCAGGGACTAAGGGAAATTGAGTCTGCAGCAATTATGAACAATCCATTTGCAACAGAGTTCTGTCAGATTCCTTTTGGTTGGATAGAAGCATGATCTGTGGCTAAGACAGACAAGTCTCATTCTATAAGTAGTTGAAAAAAAATCAGTGGAAAATGAATTGACTTTTTTAAAATTAAATTACATACTTTGCATTGCCACCTATTTCACACACCAATTAGGATGATGATGTTTTAACCAAAATGTAAGATATACAATATAATAAAAAAGATATATTAGAATCAATTTCTAAATAAATTTGAAAGCAATTATTTAAAAGACAACTTCACTAAGAGCTAAAAATAAGATCTGAAAGTTCTCTGAAAAAGTGAATATGATGTTGAACTAACAGCACAGGAAAAGAAAACATCTTGGATTGGAATCCAAGTCAAGTATATATGTAAGTCATGTCAATACATTTCCAGTAGAGTGATAAAATACATAACCGGAACAGTAAAAGTCACTTCTCCACTCCTTGAACAACTAAGAATGGCCTTGTTCTTTAAAACAATAGTCACAACATTTTTGTAAAAATGATCCAACAAAATATCTTGCTGAGATTAAAATTTTCTTCTGTTATCATCAGATGATTAACAACTAATTGTTTGAATGTTTAATTAATTAACTTAGGAGACAGCACTTCCTGGCAAAATCTCTATCTAAAATGCCATAAGGGCAAGAAGGTAAGGCTTGTGGAGAAAACGACTGTGGCTATTGGTCCTAAGCACATATTGGGACTCCTCTAACTCCCAAAATGCTAATTGATGAGGGTTAATTTGTATGTTCATATAATTACAAAATGTAAATAAAATGAAGTATTATATAAACAGGAGGTATAAAATAGGCTGCTTCCCAGAAGTTAACTGTACTATTCCCACCAGTCATACCTACAAAGGAGTAACTAATAAATGATCACCTAATATAACAATTCAGAAAGGTTAAGGAACCCTTGATGTTAAGTCATACATTTTCTCTCTTTTTAATCAATAGGTAACCAATAGGTACTATTTACTATTTAATCAATAGGTACTTTTTACTACAGACCTTCCTCAACTTATGATGGGGTTATGCCCAGATAAACCCAAGTAAGTTGAAAATACTTAAGCTGAAAATGCATTCAATACATCTAACTACCAAACGTCATAGCTTAGCCTAGCCTACCTTAAACACGCTCAGAATACTTAGATTGGCCTACACTTGAGCAAAATCATCTAACACAAAGCCAATTCTATAACAATGTATTGAGTATCTCATGTAATTTATTTAGTACAGGACTGAAAGTGAAAACAGAGTGGTTGTAAGCTTATCAGTCAGTCGTTCACCCTTGCGACTGTGTGGCTGAATGGGAGCTGCAGCTCAGGGCTGCTGACCATCATCTCAGGAAAGGATCGCACCATATATCACTAAACCAGGAAAAGATCAAAAGTCAGAATTCGAAGTACCATTTCTAGGAACGATGTATCATTTATGCACCCTTGTAAAGTTAAAAAATTGTAAGTCAAAAAATTGTAAGTTGAACCATTGCAAATTGGAGACCACCTGTAGTTCAGTTCTATTTAACATGTGTGTGTTTGGCATTTATTATATGCAGGCCACTGTAGCATTTCTACAAATCCTTACAGTTGGCAATATTCATATATGTAATATTTTTTATATCATATACATATGTGTATGATCTTCTTCCTTCCATACTACAGCCCTGTGAAGTACTGTTCCATTTTATTGGTGAAAAAGCTGAGGGTTACAGAAATTAAGTAGCATCCACCCAAGGGCAGATTTGAGATTGAATCCCATATTTTTAAGTTCTGCTTCCCATCTGTTTTCAGCTATAGCATGATAATTCCACATGAAAGCATACACTAGGAGGAAGAAAGCTGAGCAGTCATTCATTCATTTAACATTTGTTGAGAATCCACGATGTACCGTGTAGATGAAGGGACCCCCGAGGGATCTGCTCAGTAAATAGTCCTAGAACCTGCAGATACCAGAAGATGTCAAATTGCTTGGAGATTTTTTTTTTTTTGCTTGGAGATTTTTTAAATTACTTTTTTTTAAAGGGGCAAATTCATGTATATGCTACAAAATTCAAAAGGCATAAGGCTCCCTCTTAGTCTGGTCCCATGTCACAAAGTTACCCTTCCCTAAAGCAACCACTCTTAGCAGTTTCTTTGAAATCTTTCCAGAAACAGTCTAGGTATGTGCAAGTATATGCATATTTAACATGAATGGCATTATTCTCACAGCACAGTTCAAAACCTTGATGTTTTCACTTATACTTTATTTTAAAAATTACATTATTGAACACATGGGGATCTGCATAGCTCTTTCATCAGCTGCATTTATTATACTATGATGTATTTGACCAGGCCTTTATCAATAAGCATGGGCCTTTCCCATCTACTTCTCTTGTATATTATGCCACAATGAAACTGCTGGTAAACCATTATTTAATATGAACCCTCCAAGGAGAATAAAATATTTCAGAGCGGTCTAGTGTCTGCTGGTGAAAAAAGGTGGGTGAGGTTATATGGACTGGCTAGGCAAAGTGCCATTGTTAAAACTCATTTGGAGTCATTGCTTTATAAAAAAAATGAGTAATAAATAAATTTATTATCACTTAAATGTGTGAGACAGTACCACTTTAGTGCAGACTGGCTACTTCAAGTGCAGCTGCAAGTCAGTGGCCTATGAGGAGGTGAGGAATTTATGTCAAATGTACATCTATGGCAGCAAGTACTTTTTGTTATTGCTCAGCTGACATCTTTTTCTCAGCAAAACTTTGCTGATGAAAGAAGCATTTCTTTTTCTTTGCAGGCTCCTTGATGATTTTCTTTCTGGGGCAAGCTACTTATCATATATTAACATTCTGAGTAGTAGTGTCTTTTAAAAGTATTCTAGCATTAGTCTTAAGTAGCCTTCACTGTTACACTAAAATGCCCAGAAGATAAGATCACTCTAACAACACTATTATTGATTTCTGATGAGAGTTTCATTCGTTTATAAATTCAACATAAACTTTTTCATGACCAAATATAGTATAAACAAAGAGTTGAATGGACCACAAAGATGATGAGGCCAAAGTTCTCACTTTCAAGAGATTTAAATGTAGAAAATGAGTTAAAAATGTGAATATGCACATTTTGAGTGCACAAGTAAATGTAATAGCCTAGATGAGATGTTAGCCAAGTGTCAGTAAATTCTTGGGAGGCAGCTGAGAGCAAACCACACAAAAACTTTCCCTGTTTCAAAAAAAATTTTTTTTCTAATTCAGTGTTTGGTATAACTACATATTTAAACTAATGATCAGGAATGTTGCCATCAAGTCAATAATCTACAAGAGAAAACTTTCTATCAACTAAATAACTACAGGGCCAGATTCAAGACTAAGCCCATGATTTCTCTCTAGTGGCCTCCACCAATAAGTCACAGCTTACTGAATCATTCTTCCTCTGCTTTAGCTAATACCGAATTATTACTTTTTCCCCTAAAATACTATTTTCCTTGTTGACAGTGTTACATGATGTAACATTTAGTTATTTTGGTAGTTTTTGAAAATCTCCCTTGCTATTCTGATGTTCCTTGAAGGCAGGGAAGTTAGAGAAGCAGTAGAGTGTAGGAGTGAAGGGCATGGCCCCCATGAACTAGTCTACTGGACTTGTTCACTACTTCCATTGTTTATTTGCAAACTGTGCAACTTTGAGCAAGGAGCTGAACTTCCCTGTGCCTCAGCTTCCTTGGCTTTCTTTTTTTTTTTTTCTTTCCTTTTTTTTTTTCTTCTTATAGCTTTAAAATAGCTTTAACTGGATCACATGCTTCATAAATAGAATTGTTCTAGAAATTTCATATATAAATACATATTAAATATTTAAAACCATTCCTGGCATATGCTAAGAACTCAAAACAATATAATATGTATTATTATCCTATACTTCTTTGTCTGTACTGGATTTATAGATGCCTGGGACTCATTTTAGAATACTCTAATTCAGAGTCAGGCATCAGTATTTTTCAAAGGCTTCTCAGATGAAGCTAATGTACAGCTGAGTTTGAGAACAATTCCTTTGCAGCTTTGGGAGGAACATAAATTGTCATTTCAAGGTGGGCTTCCAGTGCTCTCCATAATAAATGCTGACAACAGTTACATTTTTAAATATTACACTGAGAATTTTTATTCAATCTTTAAAATTTATAAATGACCAATTTCTATAATTTATTCTATTTTATATGTACCAGCTAGACAGAAAGACATTAATGTTAAGTCATTTGGAAGGAACATATCCTTGAAAAAAATGAAATAACTACCAAAACAGGAAGGAAACCAACAATATGCATCTTTTTCAAAATATTGTAATATATATTGAATTGAGAGCAAAATACAGATGAAGCATCCTCTTTTCTATTTTGGGTG
>CM052802.1:59548630-59583712 GCA_028533885.1 Nasua narica
GCCCAGAGCACAGAGTTTAACTCCACAGAGAATCACTCCCAAGGGACCAGAATCAGCACCTGTTTCAAGGAAAAGGCAACATGTGCCTGGCCAGATTTCAGAAATGCTTTTTATCAGTGACTATTACATACATCCCATTTTACTCTCTCTGCTTTGGGTACTGGACCAATTCTACATTGCTTCATTCTTCGATCAGCATTATATGCTCGATGTGTGGGAGACAGATAACTTGTCTCCTCAACTCATAGGTCTCAGACTGAGAGTAATTACATTTGAGAAACCTCTGTCATCCCTGGACCCTGGTTTGAGGGTGAGCTCCTGAACTTTGAGCTAATGTCATACTGAAATGAGAACATGAAGGCCTTGAGGTGGGACTGAGTGTATTTTGCATGTGGGAGAATAGTCCATTGTAATGGTCAGAGGCAGACTGGCAAACTGTCTTGTTCTCTAAACACATGCAACTTCTCATATTAAGAAGTAGAATCTAATGTCTTCTCTTTGAATATGATAGACTAATCCCAGTGGGTTAACTGGCTCATAGACTATAGCGGAAATGACAGTCTGGGACTCCTGAGGCTAAATCATAAGAAGCCTTTCAGTTCCAACTTGAGTCTCTTGAAAATGCCTCATAAGACATCACATGGATCAAAGACAAACCTCCCAACAATCTTTTTCCCAAGTTCCCAGCGTGCAAAGTAGTGAGCAAAGTAAAATGGTTATTACAATATGTTGTATAATATATGGAATATATAATAACACAATATATAATGTATTGATATAATTATAATACATGTTAATATAATTAATATAATTATAATACATGCATAGTACATATCTCATTATGCATGATGTAATACATTATGTATCATATATTATATCTATATGTTATCTAATGTTTGTTATGATCCCTCTCAAACCTAGGGGCTGTTGAAAGCTCAACTGCCACATCCAAAGTCTATATGTATGTGTTCCAGTCAACAACCCCAGAGCAACTCTCAGCCAACAGCCAGTCTGAACAACCAGGCATGTGAATGAGTCATCTTGGATGTTTGGTCCTGTTTGAACCTCACATGACTCCAGCTTCACCCACCATCTGGGTGGGTGAAGAGACTCTGAGTGAGAGATGAGAATAAATTGTTGTTTTAAACGGTGAGGTTGGGGATAGGTTGTTACTCAATAGTAGATGACCTATACAAAAGGCTTGTGTTTAGGCAAAAGAAAGGAATTGTTACTTTAGTGATGTTACTTCAGTTGAAACATGTCCATATGTCAAATTGTAACAGACCCTACAGATTACCCTGCATTCCTCCACTTCCTTTGCTAAACATCATTGATTAAGGAGCCAAATCCCTTGCAGTGTGGAAGTTAACAGTTTCTCCAGTAGCCAAAAAAGGAAAAAAAAAAAAAGAGAGAGAGAAGAAAAGAAAAATTGTAAATTTTTCACATGACTTGTGATCTGGGTTGTGCAAATGTTTCTATACTTAATACTTCTAAAAATAGCAATAATATATTTTAAGGCCACCTTCCTTGATTTTATTTTAAAGTGAGATATGTATGGAAAACACATGGGGAAAACATTTTTAGTATAATTTGTTGGAAGGGCAAATATTTTAATGCACACATTTTAAAAGAAACATTTTCCATTATCTCTTTTTGAAATATGATAGATAAAAGGTTTTAGAATCTGTCCCAGTGGATATTTCCAGCATATGAGAACTCTCCCAAGATGATTACCCTTCTTTAGGAGTGAACCAAACCAGGCTGAGGTAAAGCATTTATTTTTGGTCTTTAGGATTCTTAGCAATCCTCTTGTTCCTCAAACCCCTGCTATATCAGCAGTGCTCACATACGCCTCGCATTCCATTATCTTTCCCAGTATTAGTCTTGTAGGCCTGACTACAATGCTCTTCCTGCAGGCCAATGAATGGTGAGGAACCTGCTTTTTTGTATTCCTCCCGGAATCTGGCCTGGCTATATGCTCAAAATAGCTGCTCAGATAGCTGCTGAATGAGAGCATATCTTCAAAGTGCAGAGAATGGAAAGCCACACTGCATTTCATTTCTACCCTGGGCAAGGGTTGTTTAGCTATGCTCACCGTAGACTCTGTTCCCGGAGAAGCATTTCACATTAGCAGGCATCATTACTTTCAAAGAAAATCCCCCGTGTTCATGACACCGTCCCACCTAAAGAACACAAATGAAGGTTAGGGAAGGAGACGTGACCGTGACAGGAAAATGATTGTTCGAGAGAAAGATTGGTTTGATCATTGAACTTTAAAGTCATGATGTGTCGTGGAAAGGCTTGGGGGGCCCAGGAGAATGAAGATCATGGGAACAGATGTCAGATTGTTAAGAAATAGGCAGCACTGGCAAGTTGGAGAAAGCAGGAAGCCAGAGCCTGGAGAGTGAGCCAGAGCTAGAGGAGATATACACAGTGACAGAGAATCAGTCATAGATGGACAAGGAGGAACCAGCAGGGGAACCAGCCAAGCGGGCCATGAAAGCCAGGTGAGTGGTCACCTTGGTAGGTCTGGAGACACTCTATTGGGTGGGTAACACCAATCACATAACCAATGCAAAGAGAAGGCTTTTCTTTCAGCCCTTCTATTTATAAAAAAATAAGTACTCATCAACTGCTTATGATGAACTCAGGGCAAGGGTGCTGGGGATGTAGACATACAGACACAAGCCCAATTGTTCCTTTCAGAGAACTTATGTTCTAGGGCAGAAGTACTTAACCCAGTGCCTATCACCAGCCCCACCGGGGTTACACAGATCCTTGAGGGTGAGCAGAGACAGTTCTTCTGAGGCAGGGATGAATTTCTCACCCCCCTCCTCCCATCCGGTTCAGGGGGTCATCCCACCTGTCTTTGTCCTATCTGGAGATGATTCCAATGGCTGGCATTGAAATCCTCACTCACTGTGGCAGGAACAAACTGAGAAGCCAGCGGAGTCCAACCAAGGAAGGCCGCTCCATGAGAGCTCTCACTGCACAGCACTGGGAAGTCACACACATCTCAGCACAAGAGGGTCCTCAACCCCTGGCGGGGAGTGACCGCTGCCCTGGGTTCTGCCAACTAATGAATGCTGAGCCAGTTATAGTGGCTGTTCTTATTAGGGTGTCAAAGCAGAACCTGCCCCAGGAATTTTTGAACATGGAGCAGGAACATGAACATGGCAATGCTGAGTAATTTTGTCAAGAACAAAGAGAGCAAAGCTTGTTGCCCTCTGTGAAAGGTCAACTATGCCCCCACCTGATTCAGAGGCTCATTCTGTGGACCTGGCATGCTTCCTAAATCTCTTTTAAGCTCTCCGCTCTGGTTCCAACCCATCCAGACGCTACCATTGCTCTCGGCATGTTACCATGCAGGCAGAGGCTGCTTCTAAATGATTCCCTTGTTTAAAAAAAAAGAGGCAATGAAAGAAAATAAAGAAAAGCCTATAAGCAACCAGCATTGACTGGCATTTCTCATAAGCTCAGTTTATAATGACAGCCTTGCCTCCTTCATGTGCATTGTTTGGTAGCTTCCTCTCTTTGTCACCTGAATACTAATGAGAAACCTGTTCTCAATATCACAGCAAAAGAGAGTTTCTGAAATATAAATAGAGCACAGGAAGGGTAGCTGCCCATAAGAAGCAAGATCTAAAGTGATGCGGGAGAAACTAAATCACAAAACAAAGAAAAATAAATGCATATAGCCTCGTATTATACATGGGTCAAAAGTGATACTCTTCTTTCTAACTTTTTAAATAGTATTTTGGCGCACCATGTAAGTTCTCATTCTGAGAAATAATTAGTGGTTAGAATTTGAAACTTAAAATCAGATCTGGATTTGAATCTCAGCTCTGCCGCATTCCAGCTGTGTGATTTTGAGTGAGATATTTAATCACTTATTATGTCTCAATTTTACCATCTACAAAATAAAAGAAATAATCTTATTACTCCACAGGCCAAAAAAATAGATAAGAAGCCTCTCGACATATGTGAAGCCTTCAAAAAATGATAGTAAAGTAGCCATAGGAAAAGCCACCTGGTCTCATGTGGAAGCTGACTGGGCTGTGGGAATTGTCCCTGATACCAGCACTTGGCAGGGTGGTAAGCAAAATCCTTCACAGAATTTTGCTTCCAGAAGGCTTGCAGACCTGTTTGTGCCCTTATGCATGATGTCCTCATTGCTCATAGATGTCATCATGTCATGGATGGTTCCCACTCTCCAAATGGGCATGAATAGACGACTATAAATAAGGCAAAAATGAAGAAATTCATCTTCACTAATATTAATAGAGATCTAAGCTGGCCCTATCACTCAGAGTGTTAGACAACCACACAAGATGGAAATTCTTTGAGAAGAGGTTAAGGTGTGATGGGAACCTGACTGTTCCATTAGCTTTTAACAATTTTCAGTGTTCACAGTTTACCTGTGGCTAATGGCATGAATTTTTAAATTTAACAAAATCAACCCTCGCAAAATAGACGGGGGCTTAAAAAGATTTCCACCAAGTAAGTCTGGCTCTTGATAAAATGAATAATACCAGCACAGGAGGACAGGTAGAATGAAGAGGAAACCTCGAATGTTTGTTCCCTGGACAGGCACCCACATTGTGGCCACTTCTTTTGTGAGACAGGTAGGTATGGGGTGCCCCTCTCTGATCTTCTACAGAGAAAGACTTGTAGGGGAGGGGGTGGTTGCAAGGAACAATTAGCTGACTGCCTCTGGGCATTCATGCTATATGCTTTGCTTCTGTTCTATTCTGGCAGCCCACAGCGATGACTGAGCCCTGGGGGAGGGGAGGGCCTGGCCATTTCTGCCCCATGAACAACTGCTCTCGGGCCATCCTTGCTCTAGAGCTCTCTGTTTGCGTTTGGTGGAAATGCTGTCTGATCTGCAACTCTGTCAGAGGCTTTCCCTGGCCCCTCTTGCTCCTCCTCACTTCTGTCCCCCTAGGCCTGCCCTCCTATCAGCCCTGCTGCCTTGCAGTCTGAAGACTTTCTTTGCTGTCTGGCTTCGTTCTTATTCTACCCAACAAAACTCTTGGACTAGCTTCTCAGCCTCACTTCGCAGAGAACCTAAATGACACAAGGAACCAGAAAATGTCTCATAAAAGAAACTTGGGACCTGGAAATTGGGTTCCCACAGAAAGTGAATTAATAGGATGTTATTTCCCCTTTCTTTTGCTTGTTCCATTATCTACTTTGTTTCCTTGTACCTTTAATAACCAACATTTCACTCACAATTTTCAGCATATCTCACATCGCTTATGTTGGATTAGTTTTCACATCATCGTTCACATGGAATCTTGGCAGATTTGTTATTAAAACACATTTGCCACTGCATTTTTACAATTCTCCCCTAACTTACCACCAAACTAATTTTTCAAAAGGGAAGGAATTTTGCAATGAGTTAATAAGAGCTGTATTGAATTTTTACTCTGTGCCAGGCACTGCTGAAGAACTGAGGTAGCAGCAGTTAGCCTGACAGCCAAGATTCTGCACTTGTGTCACCTGATAGAGACCTTCTATGGACATTCCAACTCAAATAGAATTTTCCCTTTGTCTTTCTGACTATTTCTTCCTTGCCCTGCTCGCTTTAGAGACTATTGTTATTTGTTTATCACTTTAGATATTTTCTCCAATAGATGGCAATCCTCTTGAAGCCAGGCAAGCTCTGTGAAGCCAGGGCCTTTGTCTAGATCCCCAATTATCTGAGCTCTTCTCCAACCACACGAAGAGGTAAGAACAACAACAAAGTGACTAGAGGCTGTTCCCCTTAAAATTAAATAAACAAGGAAATGTAAAACTATGTTCATTAGTGGTATGACGGACCTCTTCTTAAATACCCATTGCTCCTGAGAAATTAGATAACGTATGAAGCCATGACAAAAACAAAGCATTTAATATGTTCCCTCTTCAGGTCATTCTTTAGACTGTCCATATTTGCATATGTTTTAGATGTCCCAGTTTATAAATAGATAAACATGTAAATATTGTGGGTATGTGTTACAAATATTTTTTAAATAAAAAATACATTCAAATACAGTTGATAACCACTGCTCTAGCCATGAGTTTTAAATTGTTTAATATGATAGAAAATGTTATAGCTAAATTGTGCCTCACTCCTCAAATTCTTATGCTGAAATCTTAACCCCAGGACTTAAGACTGTGACTGTATTTGGAGAAGACATACAGTCTTAACAAGGTAAGTAAGTTAAAATAAGGTCACTAGTGTGGGCCAAATCTAGTGTGACTGGTGTCCTTCTAAATAGGGGAAATTTGGATACAGAGAGATACAGAAAAGACCATCTCAAGACACAGGAAAAAGACAGCTGTCCATCAAAGGAAAGAGACAGAAAAAAACAACGCCACCAACACCTCGAAGGCAGAGTTCTAGCCTCCAGGACTGTGAGGAAATCAATTTCTATTGTTTAAGCCACCCAGTCTATGGTATTTGCCTTAGTAGCTGTAGAAAACTGATAAAGAGAAGATACATATTTCTCTTTAATTTTTTTTAAATAGGCTCCGTGCCCAATGTGGAGCTCGAACTCAAGAACTCTGAGATCAAGAGTTGCATTCTCTACCAATTGAGTCTACCAGGTGTCCTGAGATGATACAGATTTCTGTAAAATTCTATATGAATTTATCCTTACTCTTTCCCAGTCAGTATTCAGGGATTTCTTTTTTTATACACATAAGTGTGCTTGTTATAGATATTTAAAATCTGATATTTTAAAATTATTATACCATATGAATGATACATCCATTCAAATTGCCTATGCCTGCATCTAGAAATCTCCAGAAATAAGTAACAGCTATCATATAGTCTGAGATCACTATATATATGTGTGTGTGTGTGTGTGTGTGTGTGATATATATACACGTATGTGTGTGTGTGTGTGTGTGTGTATATATATATCTGTGTTAAAACTCTTGTAATTTGGGGGGCACCTGGGTGGCTCAGTGGGTTAAAGCCTCTGCCTTCAGCAGCTCGGATCATGATCTCAGGGTCCTGGGGTTGAGCCCCACATCGGGCTCTCTGCTCACGGGGAGCCTGCTTCTCTCTCTATCTCTGCCTACTTGTGATCTCTCTCTCTGTCAAATAAATAAAAAAAAATTTTAAAAAGAAACTCTTGTAATTTGGTAATTATAAATTTTTCTATTCTTACTAATTATTCTCAGTGGAAAATTCAATGCTCAAATTGAATGCTTTAGGGGAAAAAATAAATATTCTTCCCCAAATTGCAGGGGATTTGTGTATGTTATTGAAATCCATCTGTTTGTACTGAAGTTGAAACCAAGTAGATTGCTAGGAACACATTGCTCAGAAAAGTCAACCTTTTTTGGTCTGTCTGGTGATAGATACACTGAGCTCGGGATTATGAATGTATGCTATCAAAAACACTCAACAGTGTCTCAGCCTCTGCCATGACCCAATATCAGACATCTGGTAGATGCCGTTGAAATACTACCACCACCAAATGAAACTGCTATCCAGAAACAAAGAAAAAGATTGGGTTTTGTTCTACTTTTTGTGACAAAACAGTCACAAAAAACTGTAAAACAATACAACTCCAGAACTGATGGATTCCAGCCAGAATTTAATAAGAAAAAACTATATATATATACACACATACATATACATATGTGGTTAGAAATGCTCCAACTAAATTATTTGCAAATTCCTGGGTAAAAAGCAATTTACTACAGACGTTCAGATGAGCCAAACTGCACTAATACTAAAGAAAAATAAACCAGCTAAGAAATGTTCTTTTTTACCCACTAATATCCCTAGGATCCAGTCCAAGGGGTTGACATTTTGGCTCACAGATTAGAAGGTTATTTAACGGTGTGAATCAAAGAATAGATTCTCATTCAAAAGGATAACATTATTAATAATTTTATTGCATGCCATACATCTCAATCATCACAGTGGACAAAAAGGCACAGATGTTTTATTAGACGTTAAGAAGGAATTTATTAAATTAATTGCCATGTAAGTTTTACATTTAGTAAAATGTCTAATAGCAAGTAAATCTTTCCAAAAGACTAAGATATAAACTCCAAGGGGGAAGCTTAACGTCAGTATTCACGATCTTCAATTTCTCTTCTCTCATTCTTCCTAAAAAGGAGTCCAGTAAATATTTTGTCCCAGGACTCTGCAAATACCGCTGTTATAAAGGTCACCCTGACTTGGTATCCAGTTCCATTTTACTTGATTCACCTGTGATATTTGACAGAGTTGTGATCACTCCTTCCTGCACGAGGCCCTCTTTCCCCGTCTCTTAGTATAACACTTTTTTCTGGCTTTCTTCCTTTCTCCTTCCTCTCCTTTGGTGGTTCCTTTTCTCCTCTCTGGCTTCAGAAGTGCCCCAGATTTGTCCTTGTCCCACTTATCTATCTACACTCATTCCTGATGATCTCAACCAGTTTCATGGTTTTCCTTGTGATCTACATGCTAATGCTTTCTGAATATATATCCTAGCTTCAGTGCCTACCCTAAACCCAGACCTTCTTGTCAAACTACTGTTCACCACCTCCACTTCTTTATCCAGCAGACGCTGCTCCAAATTAACACCTCCCAAAACAAACTAATTTCTACCTAGCTTCAAACAGACTTTTCTTCCAGGACCCTTATCTGCATTTCTCTTTTTCAGTTGTTTAGTCCTTCAAGTAACCCTTTAGGGCTCTGCTTCTTTAGCCCACACCTTACCTCTGATCAGTGTTGATTTGCTTCCACCCTCAAAATAGATCTACAATCTATTTTTTCTTACCAGCTCCACCACTGCCACCAGTTCCAAGTCACCATCATCTCTCTCCTGGATATTGGTTCATCAGATGATCAGGTTGTGTCACAGGATAGACTATTAACATGGATGCAACCAATGTAATAGTCTATAGTCAGTGGATGCATTCTCCAGCTGAGATGGGCATTCACTTCAATTTATAGTGGAAAGACCTTGACCCTGAACCAGTGAGGTCTGAGATACAGAAAGCTGAGATTATGTCTAAGGGCAATTGACATGGGGCCATTGACATGGGTGTAGCCAAGGAAAGTCTATATGTGTCTGATCTGGGGGAACAGGGGCATCCTGACTATGCTCTGAGCTCTTTGCATGCAATGTGATTGTGAACTTGCCAGCTCATCTTGTACAAAGCAAAAGGTTCTTCTTGGGAACAGAAGGAAGGCATACTCTTGGTGGGCTCCTCCCCTGATCTTGTTCTTCATGAAGTAGCTAGAATAATCCTAAAGCAGTACATCAGAACATAACATTTCTCTGTTATTTAAAAAGAGTGTCTTGCTATCTCAATCAAAATGAAAGCTGAAACTGTTACAATGCTCCAGAAGGTTCTATTTTACATAATCTCTGACCCTTATAACCTTTCAGATTTCCTATTATTTTTTACCATTCCTCAAATTTATCCAACTTTTTTCCTACCCCAGAGTTCTGCACTTGCTCTTTCTGGATTTCCTCCACCCAGAATGTTCTGGCTTCTTCATTAAGAGTGCTTAAATCATGCCTTCTTCCTGTGGTCTTCCACACAGACTTGGGCCTTCAACAAAGCCTATGGTCCTTTGCTCCTTTTTGACTATACTTTTCTTCATAGCATTATCAACATCTAACAAACAATGTGCTTTACTTAATCATTTTGTTTGTTTGTTACCTTTTTGGAGACTAGAATGTGAAATATTTAAGTTCCTGTGGACTGCATTCACTGCTATAACCCAGACTAGAACAGTGCTTTCTTGCATACAGTAGGCTTTCAGAAAGTAGGTGTTGAATGAATGTAAATAGTGACTATAACTATTATTGTAATTAATTCCACCAGATGGAAACAAGGGTTATACCAAAACCTTTTATAATAATGGTTTGAAGGGGAGAATTAATGTTCCAAGAACATTCTAAGTTATTTATATAAATAACTCACTTCATTCTTACAAAAGCCCATGGAGACAGGTGCCATTATCATCCCATTTTACAGAGGAGGAGACAGATAACCTGAGTGTGCAAAGTTTCCAAATTACCAAGTGACATACACAAATAATCTAGTTTACATTTTATGCTTTTAGACACCAGGACTTATTATCTCTCCTCCAGTAATGATATTAATGATTGAGAACTCATTTTCTAGTAACGGAAATCCAAGCCAAATTAGTTTACAGATCAAAAGGAACTTATTGACACATTTTCCCAGGATAGACCTGGGACTTAAGGGACTTAAGGGACTCAAATTTTATCTTGAGGACTTTCCTTTCTCCTTATGTAATCTCTGCTTTCCTGAGCACATTTCCTTTTCTTTTTTGCTTTCTTTATTTGTTTTGTTTAGTTTAGTTTAGTTTTCAGATAGATTTTTTTCACGAGACAGAAGGTGAGGGGAAACTGGCAACAGTGCATCGGACCTCCTAAAATCCTCATTTAGCAAATCCTGACATAGAAGAACCTCCGCATCTCTCGGCATTAGTGTGCAACATTCTGATCATCTCTCTTCGGTGAGAGAGCCATCCTTGGTCCACTCACAGCAACCAGGTGGTGCTTTGCCATGATTTATCAGGCCTGGACCACATACCCATCCTGTGGCTAGTTAGGGTCTTTGCATTGGCAGACTACCAAAATCGTATGAAGCAGGCAGAGGTGGTTCCCCAGAAAAGGGTTGTGGACAGTGAGAAAACAAAAATCATTTGTCCACTAGCACCTATTTTGTCAGATGGTCAGAGTGTAATACTTCTATTTATCTGACCTTTAACAAAACGAGCACGAGTTATAATGATCTATATTATAATAATATGATAGTTAAACCTTTGAGATGTCAGGTTCATGTGCTCTTACTACCATGTTAAACTCACTATTTAATGAATTAAATAAATCTATTAAAATGGGCTAGGTTTAAGCCAGCAAAATAAGTGCATCAAAAGTCAAAGATCATTAATCCAAACTGCATATCAAAAGTTCAAATAACAAAACGAAATTGAAAAGTTTCATCGTAGGGCCCCAGTCTTGGATATAGAGTGCCAGGAGGATGAAGCAATGAAAGGCAGGAAGGGAACTGACAAATACTCACCATAGCAGCATATTGTCAAGTGTTCCTCACTAGGGAAAGCGCTTATGGACAAAACCTGACGTGTGTTAATGTTGGACACTCACACCTCCTTGCTCAAGTCTGCTTATGGTCTGTGTCACCTTGCTGTCACCCTGTGCCATCTCTCTGTGAAAGGCTGCTCAGGAGAGGGTTCTAATTATGAGCCATAATACATTTGTGCTTGTTAACTCCGTGTTTTGCCTTCCCCAAAGTGCTTGGAATTATAACCTTATTTAAGGTTGTACACTGGTTGTCTCTACTCTAAGTTAAATGTAAGAATAGTCAAAAAGTATGGGAGGGGGAGTTTTTTAGATAGTTTTTTTTTCTTAGCACTGTAAAAAAATTATTTTAAAAACCATATGTAGGGCGCCTGGGTGGCTCAGTTGGTTGGGCGACTGCCTTCAGCTCAGGTCATGATCCCGGATCGAGTCCCACATCGGGCTCCCGGCTCCATGGGGAGTCTGCTTCTCCCTCTGACCTTCTCCCCTCTCATGCTCTCTCTCTCTCTCTCTCAAACGAATAAATAAAATCTTTAAAAAAAAAACCCATATGTATATACACATACGTGTACATATGTGACTAGACTTACCTTTTGATATCTATCATTGATTAAAATGTATGGGAATTCTTTAGTCTTTTCTAGACATTAAGGGGAATCTGAAAAAGGTTTTAAATTAGAAGATTCATTCTATTTAGAATTAGCATTTTCTATGGCAACCTTTATAATCAAGCCTTACAGTGTTATTTGAATAACAAAAATCTATTTACTGTGCTCTGTGCAGATATTTACAAATCTTAATGTTAATTTTTATTTATCCCAACAACTTTATGAGGCAGTTGTTATTATCCCTTTTCTGAAACAACTTTGACTCGGGTGCTAAATAATCTCCCAAATTCATAGTTAGTTAATGGTAGAGTTGATATTTGAACTGTTCAACTCCAAAAACATTATTTAAATGCTTGTAAAAGAGGAACAAAATGTAATGGGATCTTCATAGGAGGAAGAGGGATGTCCAGATAAGAAGTAGGATTTGCAGGACCAGAGTGTAAATGATGCCTGTGACAAACACTGAGGAAAGGTTAGCATCCTCGTCGGAGGGCCCTTTTCGGGGAACATGGCTGCCTAAAGTGTGGGCTGTGTGTCAAAGCCATATTTAGCCTGACTATAGAGGATTTTCATCACGAGCAAGTTTTTATACCTAATTTGATAATCATGGGAACCTACTGAACGTTTTTCCATACTAGGCAATTAGTGTTTTTACTCACATGATGCTAATCTAATGGGAGAATATTCTGATACTCAGCAACATGAGTAGAACTGTCATTTGTCTTGGTTCTTTGGTATTTCTGCCACCATATGCAGCTAGGAACATACTGGTAATTTAGGAACATTTAAAGACCTCTTTCAGGCTTTATCTCAGCATCTGCAATGACTAGCAATTATATAATTCCTACTTTTCTCTTTTCATTATTTATTATAACATTTTTTACAATAAGGAATTATACTAAATTTCCCAGAGTGGACAATTTACAGCAAAGTCCAGATGAAAAACCTTGGATACCAAACTGTAAGAATGAACGTCCCAGTTTGGTGCTCAGGAGCCACTCTAGAGTTCAGAAATGTCAAATCCAGTACAAGGAGAACGTGAAGACTGGCTGCCTGAACAAGGCTTTCTTCCTCTCTGACTTCTGGGGTGGGGGGTCTACTTCAGTACTCAGCCCTATTGAGTTGACCAGCTCAGGATTCAAGACCAGCTGCCTCAGGATGTTAGGAGATTAGAAAGACTCTTGCCCTGACAAGAATGTTTATTAATTACTCCTGCGTTTTCCATATAGCGAAGACACGGTCTAAATCCAGACACCAATAAATCGTGTGGATTGAGTATAAAAGGGATAAAAGGCAACGCAATCTTTTCCTATCAACCTATATACATAGAAAAACTAACTTGGATCTGCTGTGAGGAAACCAAATTGTCCTGAGCCCTGTAGCTATTATGAGAGAATAGCCCTATTAGGATATGAGTCTGCCCTTGGATTCCTCCTCAAGCTCTTTACGGGCCATTCTCTGTCAAGTATTGCAGTCACAGCTGGGTGGCAGAAGAGTGCCTGAGATATCGGGCAACTATATACACTTGTCCCAGCCTCATGACTGCTAAAAAGCTCTTGTTGAACTTGTCTCTTTCAAAGGAAAAAAAAAAAAAGCACTACAGAACTGATATTTATACCCAGAACTCATATCAAAGCTGACACAACAGATACACATTCAAACCACTATGCTGGGCTGTAATAATAATTATTCTGACTGTTGGTATCATTGTGTTCACACTATCACCCAGAAAAATTGCACCTTGAGATGGTTGTGTTGATTCAGATCTGAGTCTATTCATGTCTAGAGCATATAGAGATACCAAATAATTTCATAATCTTTCCTCCGTGGAAGATATGATACCAGGCACATTTCTCTAAAGCAAGATTGAACTAAACCATAATTTAGTGACCCAGGAGAAAAAAAATTGAATTAAACTCGTCTTTTTTTTTTTTAATAGAAAGCTTCTGAGAAAGTTAATTCCTCTGTCTTCATATCTGTTAATGTGAATAATAAAAAAACAGACAAAAGAAAGTTGGTTAGGTATATTATAGGTTTCATTCTCCTAAGAAGATGCCTATCTATGCTTATACTAATATACTAATGCTTATTTATGCTTATACTATCCACCATAAGGATATGGTTATTCTATTCTTTGTGTAATAAAAATGTGAAAAGGCCTATATGACAATATTATTGGAGGAGAAATCAGAGAAATTTTTTGAAATCTTCACACAGAAATATCAGAATGATAAACCCAATAGGGACTTTAGATGGCATCTAATTCAGTCACTTTCAAAGTGTGTTCCCTAGGCCAGCAGCATCAGCATCTTTTGGGAAATTATTAGACATGTTATTCGCCCACCTGACCTCAAAGCCAAAGAATCAGAAACGGGGTAGAGTGCACTGATGAGGGAACAGAGGCTCAGACAGGTTGCCAGATTCGTTAGTTTGGGCAAAGTGAGATTAGAAATCAAGTTTCTTTTGCTCGTGTTATTTGTTCTTTTCATACTTAAGTACTTGCTTAAATTTTGAACTTGAGTTATGAATTAAGTAATCATTTGCTTTAAAGAAAAGCCATGAGAACATAGAGGTAAAAAAGTCTGCAAGGTAGAAGCAAGGAACCAGAAACACAGAAGCAGGATCATGTGTTTCTTGAGGATTTCAGTCTTGAGTTATTAGCAGAGACCCAGGATTCTGCTACAACTTTAGGGCACTAGTAACATTAATTTTAGGTGTTTGTCATTAATGATTCTAAAATTTCTATAGTTTTTCCTGCTGTTTCAATTTTAAGTTGCTTAGCTTTTTTTCCTCATATTTTATGCCACCTTTTTTTCCTCCAAATAGCATAAATCATCATGCCTCCCAGCACCTGAAAGACTAGGTCTCCAGCATCTACAGGGAGGATGACATCATTTTTGTTGATTATTCAGTTTTCAAAATGTTTTCATGTTGCCTGTTGAAGTTTATTAAAATATTTCTTTTGATATTTTAAAAACATACTTCTAATTTGGGAACTGCAAGATATCAAACTTTGTTATGTTTCTAATTGGAAATTACTTGAAAGACTAAACCCATCACTAAACAAGTCTGATATAAAGATCATTTTTAGTAAAAGCATTTCTTGATTTACGTTTTTTAATCATTTATTGGAGAGTGTAAGATATTTACATTCTATGGTTCTTGAAAACTTTTATGACAAAATTCCAGGGATATACACCTGTATTTCTCTCCTGCTCAGCAAAAACCCACTTAGAAAAAGGAAAGCAGACCAAAAAAATTAATAATAACAATAATAATAATAATTTAAGTTACTGTGGGATGCAGGGAAGAGCGTGATGTTTCAGAGTCAAATATAGCTATCAAAGCTATGAATATGTTAATTGCTCTAGAACTTGGCTTTCCCACTTGTGGGCTGAGAATGATGATAGTACCTGTCTCAGAGAATTATGATAAATAAAAAGATGCCAGTATATTGAGTCTAACAATGCCCTCCTCTGCAGATGGCTATGATGTAATGATGTCAGCCATAAATACCCATCAACGTTTAATTATTAGATTTATAAGCCTCTTTATTCTCTCATCAAGAGACTATATAATCCTACATGTTTTGAATATGTATGAATGTGTGTGTGTGTGTGTGTGTGTGTGTGTGTGTGTGTTTTCAGCAGCCTTTACCACCCCAGTGTCATCTCTGAATTAAGGATAATTTTTATTCTTGCAACTCTGTTTATGTTTATCACTACTCCTGATATGATTTTTCAATCTGTATCCAAAATGTAGTGAATTCATTTTTAAATGGTAACTCTTTTTAGAATTTATAGACAATTAGCTTATTAGACGTTCCATCTAAAATGTATGCTAATTTCTAGCTGCAATTATGGAATGGTAATAATTTACAAGAGGAACTGTTGAATTCTAGGCATTGTCTTAACACATTGGAACACATATCACCTTGTGAATGTAACTAAAACAAAAACCTAACATTGTTTGGGTTTTTTTTATTGAAAGTCCTTGAAAGAAACCTGTTATGGGTTAAGATATAAGTTTGATGTTCTAAGGAGCCTGGCCCCTGATGTGCCTTTGATTGTCTGATAATAAGAGGACGAAGGAGGAATGTGAGGCTTATACCCTAAATGGGCAATAAATATTCTTCTATTTAATGCATAAGTTTATATTTTTTGAATGTCACTAATACATATCCAGATGCTGACATAGTGTTTAGTATTTAAAATGTTTATGTATTTATTCTAAAAACAACTTTTATATTTTGTTAATTATCAATCCATTTATGTAAAAACAAAGACTGCATGTAAGTGATAACGGGTATTTGGTTAAAAATAAAATCCATATATACTTATGTTTCTAAATAGCTGAACAACATATCACATGGGCCAATAAATAGTGCCTGACTTTTAAGTTTTCCTCCAGGATGTTTAGATGTTACACATTTCCTTAAGCTCTTGTGTTACTTGTATTACATGACAGTGAGCATGAATTCTGGAGATAATTTACCTAGGTTTTAAACCTGGCTCCTATGGTCTATTTGGTGTATAACTAGGGAAAATCACTTAATCTCTCTAATCTTATATCCACATCTAGGAAGTAGAGATAATAAAAATTCTTGCTTTTCTGAACTTTAGAAGACATAATTGAAGTAATTCATGCACCGTGTTTAGCATATTCTTGGCAAAATGTTAACTACTATTATTGTTAATAGAACTTTAGCCATTATTATTTTTATTACTGATTATTTAAATATATTTGGAAACTGTACTTAGTTAACACTAGTTAAGAAAAGAAGGAAAACAGATAAACTCCAGAACTCTTGATATAGTAAATGAATTAAATTTGCCAGAAGGAAGGAGAGTGGAGGATGGGCAAAATGGGTGAAGGAGAAGAGAATATCCAGAGTTCCAATAAGGAATGAATAAGACAGGAATAAAAGGCACAGGGGAAGGATTATAGTCTACGATACTGTAATAGTGATGTATGGTGATACACAGTAGCCACACTTGTGGTGAACACAGCATAATGTAGAGAAATGTTCAATCACTGTGTTAATACACCTGAAACTAATGTAGCATTGTGTGTCAACTATACTCAAATAAATAAATAAAAATAAAAGTTTTAGAAACTGTGAAAAAAATTTGTACTATCGATTATATATATCTAAAGAACACTTCTAATATTTAAAATATCAGAAATCACAAAACAATATCAGTACTATGAAATCTATGGAAATACCTTTTGTCTCATTTTTAGTCCATCTAAAATGGCTCTAAAGGGATATTTACCTCAAGTGTCTAACAAAAATCAGACAGGCTTTATAAGCACTTCTGTATTTTATAAAGATGTTACAAAGCTCTATTATTACATGTCTGAAACTTGCCATTTATTTGAAAATACTACTGATGAGATAGAGCTGAAAATATTTTTGATGAAGAGGCAAAATCATGATGACTACTATAGAGTTAAATTGGCGTACTCATACAGAATCACTTAGAATTCTGAAATAATAACATTGGGATTTTTTTTAAGTCATAGGCTTTGGTATTCTACATGGTATAGAATGACCCACAGGGAAATATAGTGCTGTTTTGTGAATCTTTTACAAACCTGAAGAATGTATTCAAATTGCCTCCAAACAATTTTATGGCAATGATAAACATATTTCTGTTGATCCAGAGGGATGATCTCAACTTCCCATTTCTTGACTAAGGAGGATTAACATAATTAAGATGAATATCCTTCCCCGTACATTCCCCCATTGTAGACATGTCTAAAGCTTTATGAAAAATCACGAGACAGAGGCAACTGTTTCATTTTCCCTGAAGTTATGAGGGTGGGAATGGAAAGGAAACTTGCAAACAATCATCATTTATAAGATTTCTTTTAAGTGAGGAAAGAGTTATTCTGGTCCATCCCAGAGCCTATAAATCCACATTTCACATCAGCGGTTCCCAAACTTTGCTGCATAATAAAATCACCTGGATTTAAAAAAATAAAAATCCCCATGTGTAGATTGCACCTCCAATAAATTATATCAAAATGCTGCTGGTGGGAGCAAGGCATCAATATTTTTAAAAGACCCCCAGGGGATTCTTCCATGTGTCCAAATTTGGGAATCACGGGCTTAAATGTGAGCCTGGAGAACCCAGCCCTAGGCTCTGCTCTCCTTTCTTTTCTTTTTTTTTTTTTTAAAGATTTTATTTATTTATTTATTAGGAAAGAGAGAGAGTGAGAGAGAGCATGAGAAGGGAGAAGGTCAGAGAGTGAGAAGCGGACTCCCCATGGAGCTGGGAGCCCGATGTGGGACTCGATCCCGGGACTCTGGGATCATGACTTGAGCCAAAGGCAGTCGCTCAACCAACTGCGCCACCCAGGGGCCCCCTCTGCTCTCCTTTCTTACATGTAACATCGGTTTGCAAACTAGTTATTTACACTCAAGCAGACATTTAAGCTACATTAATTGGGGTTGCCTCCTGACTATGAGTTTTGGCTTCTGTTTGAAGTAATACCCAAGTAAAGTGGGAAATTAAAAATTAAAATTAAGATATTTTAAAAAATCAAGATATTTCTATCTGGCAAGGTTTCTAACTGTGAGAGCAACAGAATCAGGGCTGTTACAGAAGGCTCGACTGGGGTGCAAGCAGTTATGAGACTGGCAAGAGGATTAGAATGCTTGGGTTTAGATAACCATAGAAAATATGTAATGTATAGCTTATTAAGCAATGGGAACTCTGGTTCTAATTATAATCGGAAAGTCTATTCTCCTACACTTTTTTGAAGTAAATTTTTTTTTTTAAATTCCAGGATCCCTCAAGGCTTATGATAAATGATTCCCAATCCGGTGATGTTGTGAGAAGTGCTAGTTATTGGAAGGGCTTTGACCAGTTGTGCTTCTATTTATCTCTAAAGACAGTTAAGCAATTTGCAAATGCTTCCTGATAGTTTTATGAAAATTACATGAGGTAAACACAGAAATTGTACTTCTGTCAAGATGATCTTAGATGGCCTGATACGGTGTAATTTATTTGCTTATGTGATTATTTTTCGTTATTTAAAAAATACGGCCAGGGGCGCCTGGGTGGCTCAGTCCTTAAGTGTCTGTCTTTTTTGGCTCCGGTGGGTGATGTTCCCAGGGTCTTGCGATCGGCCCACATGGGGCTCCCTGCTCATCAGGGAGTCTGCTTCTCCCTCTCCCTGCTTGTGTTCCCTTTCTCCCTGTCTCTCTCTGTCAAACAAACAAATAAAATCTTTTAAAAAAATAAAAAATAAGGCCAACTCTGCTTTCTTCTTCTTCTTTAAGAGCTCCACAAATAAGTTCACAAGGTTTTTCTCTCAGAAATATTTAAGACACTGAAAGTTTTAAAAAATAATTTCAAGCAAGCCTCAACTACTGCCCTGCAGATGAAAAAAAGAAATTAGAAAACATTCTACGCTCAGCTCATGATCTCAGTGTCCTGGAATCGAGTCCCAGTCAGGCTCTCTGCTCGGCAGGAAGCCTGCTTCCTCCTCTCTCTCTACCTGTCTCTCTGCCTACTTGTGATCTCTCTCTTCTCTGTCAAAAAAATAAATAAAATCTTAAAAAAAAAAGAAATCATGACAATACTTTGATTCGTATTTTTGAAGAAAAGCAGAGGAGTCCAATTACTGAAAGTTTTTTTTAAGCTTTTTCAATATTTCAAATGTAGATTTTGTCCAGTACAATATTAGCCTGGCCAGAATGTAAGTTTGATCACCGCCTGTCATCCAACTAGAGGTTTACACGCTCCCATTTTAAAACATTCACAGAAGGATGAGGTGTAGATACTCTCTTGACTTACATTTTATTGCTTAGCTGAAGCTCTTTGCATAGTTAGTCAAATAGATTACCTTTTATATGCTGAACTATGCATGAAGGCAAGACATTATTTTTCCTACCGGTGACACCATATAGAATGCATATCAAGATAAAGTAGAGGAAGATTGTGTTTTTCTATAATTTTCATGATTCTGCCTACAGCTATTTAGAAAATAGGAAAGAAATGGGTTTTGTAAACCTATGCAGTTTTAGAAAGGCAGGCTGCTATACTTTTTTGAAAATTAACTTTCAATAGGTAGTAGTAGTATTAAAAGGAAAGGGAATTTGGGCAAAAGGGGACATTAAATTATAAAAATAGTAATTAGGCATTTCTTGTTCTTTGCCTTACATTTCATCACTATTAATATCAAGTTCTGATAGAGAATTAAACCATTATCCACACTACTGGTGGAATTGGATTGCATTAGACACACCAGGTTATTCTATGTACTCACAAACACTCTGTTCAAAGAGTTTCTTCTGTGTGGGTGTGTGCATGTGTGCATGGCAGCAATATACCTCTGCTTCCACAAATAATTGGCTTTCAATCTTTTTCACCTTGACTTTTTCTCCCCTCTTTTTCTACTTAGATTCTGTACCTCTGTGATGTTAGGTGAATTTTAGAAAATGCTAAGCATCAATTCAGAGTAACTCAAATATTTTTGCTACATAGTTAAAAATCTGGTATCCTGATTATATATATTTTTAAATTAAAAAAATTTACTACTTTATTTGTCAGAGAGAAAGAGAGACAGAGCGAGCACAAGCAGGGGGAGAGGCAGGCAGCGGAAAAGCTGGCAGAGGGAGAAGCAGATTCCCCACTGAGCAAGGAGCCCAACATGGGGCTCCATCCCAGGACGCTGGGATCATGACCCAAGCCGAAGGCAGCCACTTAACCAACCAAGACACACAGGTGCCACAATCCTAATTGTGTATATATATATTTTTTTCTGATTATATTTTGATCACTGGGGCAACTGGTGAAGACTGATTTTGCTTTTAATTTTTTTTCTTAAATATTTTATTTATTTATTTGAGAGAGAGAGAGAGAGAGAGTGCAAACAAAGGGAACAGCAGGCAGAGGGAGACGGACAAGCACACTCCCTGCTGAGCAGGGAGCCTGATGTGGGGCTCGATCCCAGGACTCTGGGATCATGACCTGAGCCAAAGGCAGATGTTTAACCCACTGAGCCGTCCAGGCGCCCCCAAACTGGATGTTTCATTTTTGCTTCCTTCCAGAAATGCTGTAGTTGATCATAACAAAAACTCGGGGTGGTAATCATAAGGGACTTAGGCTGTGTCACACCTTGATTGCTCCTTATGAAGAAGAGGATTTTGGGTAGAGATAAACTGGAAAAATTTGCTCCTTCAGCTTCCTTGACAAAAAGAGACCAGCCAAGATATTCCTGTATACTGTGGAGCTGTGGTTACTACTACTCTCAGCCAGGCTGCTGCATTTCTGTCTCTGGGGACAGAACCTGGTAGACCAGGGCAAAGGCGTACTCTGCCTCAATGTGTCCTGTTGAGCCCTTGGTACAGTCAAGGAGAGGAAAGTAAGCATTGTGTTATATTAGCAGGCAGTATGCTGTGTTCATTCCCTTCATTTTCTCAAAGCTGCACTTTCAAGCAGATATTTTAGCTTCATTTGGCTGGCGATGACCCAAGTCCAAATAGTTTGAGGGGATTCCTCAAAATCACAATGAGTGAGTGGCCAAGTCCATACCATAAGCAAAGTGTGTCTTGCTCCAATATCTGTGCAATGGTCTCAACTGCAACTGATTAGGAAGAGATGTAAGAAATCCAGTTCACATTCGTACCCTAAGGCAGTGTCTAAACAGGTTTTCTCCCAAAAGTTGGGCTTGACTCCAGAAATCTGCATATTCAGGTATAGATCCTTCTTTGGAAAGTTCTCTACAGCTGTTCTCTACATATTGTATCATTAACTCTTCCATAATCAGAGGGCTATGAGGCCTAACGAAATCCTTAATATTTAAGTTGCTTTCAGAGAAACTTTTTGGATATTTAAAATGTGGGCAAACTATCCGTTGATGGGTTCCTGCCCCTTAACTTACATAAATACTGAAGGATCTTTAATCACAAAGCTTAATGATTAAAATAGTCAATGCCAGGCATGCTTCTAAGATCTTCACATACATTAATTTATTTAATTTTAGGAGCAACTTTATGAAACAGGCATTATTTATCATTTTCATTTTAACAGAAAAGAAAATGAGCCAAATTGTGATTATGTAACCAGCCCAAGGTCACATTACCATTAGTGGATAGAACCTGGATATGAAAGAAGAAACAAAAGAGTTTTTTACCTTCTTCAGTCACAAAGAGTACTCACCTTTTTCTCCAGCCAAGTGCAAGTATGTGTAGTGCTTACGTTGCTCAGACTTGTTATAATTTGACTAAGAACAGAGGAGACTTATTTGTCATGTCTTGGAATCCCAGGAAAGTAACAATTTCACACATCTACTTCAGAAACGCAAACAGGGACTACTGTCACCTTTTGCCATCAAGTTTTGAAACATTAAATTGAGAAAAAGATCCTGCACACTTGATAACCAAGGGTGTGAGTTTTGAGAAACAGAACTGCAGGTGATTTTTAGGAAACCGCAAAATGCAAATCAAGACACAATATGCCATATATTATAAAAAATTGTATGGATCTGCCCATGATAAGAGTTACAATTTTATAGTCAAAGATGGAGAAACTACCAAGTAAATCAGAGTTTACTTCAGTAACTCTTTGACATGTATTTCTTCAGTCTCAATAGCATTTATGGATTCACTTATCCAGTCACAATAATCTTGAAATGGTTAGCTTTAAAGCATTGGTACTTATACACATGCACACACATTTCTGCCTGTCTGAAATACATTAAAGTAAAAAACCAGCAATGTAGTTTATTTTATTTTAGATAGAATGAGCCATTTGAAAATCCAAAGAGTAACCAGAAACAAAACAAAGCAAAAAACGGTCCCCCAAATACCAGTCATCTTCTTACCTGATTTTGAGATCAACTGAAACACAATGAGAAGAGCCAGAAAAGGCCTGCCATGGTGGAGTTTGATGTGAATATTTACATCCAAGTTATAAATCTCTTAAATGAAACAAAGCCTAGAAGCAATGTTGATCCAACCTTAGTCAAATTGTTTCAATTCTAGATGTTCGGCTCTAGTCCTGTGGCTGACAGTTCAGGGTAAGCAAATTCCAGATAATAACATTACCTAACACTCACCACACAGCGCTAAACCAACAAGCATAATTAGACATGAGTACCAACAAGATTAAAAGAGAGAAATCAAAATTTACTGTACCCTGGAGCACTGCTGAACAAGCAAACATCCTTTACTCATGCCGAAGTTACAGTTGTTAAATTTAGGCAGCTTACATGTGTGCAGAGTAACACCCGGGTCCCATAACCTAGAGGCCAGCACACAGAATTCACGACTGAGAAACTCCAGGTGGGCCATAAGAACAGAAAAATGGTATGTACTTTGGAGAGTAGGGGATGTGATTTAGAGTTTATGGGATTAGGAGACCTTGCAGGTTACATGCTGTAAGATTGTAGAAAGCTTTAGAAGCTAAAAAACAAACAAAAACAAACAAACAAAAAAACCAAGAAAATACCTTGAATTTGAGCCTTCGCTTGACCGGAAGCTACAAAGTGAAAGCAAAGTGGAGGAATACTTAGATAATGTCCAAGTCAGGACACTTGGAAAGCTGTGAGGACATTAGGAACTACCAATCCAGATCAGAAGAAAATGTACCAAAATCATGAATAAATAAGAAACCACCAATATCTTTTCCCACGTACATTTATTTAGAATTTGCTAGACTAACTGGAAATTGTAAGGAAGAAATTGGCAAGATGATAGCATCTCAAATGCAACTCAAAAAAATAAAATCATCATAATTTGAATTTAAAAGTTGTTCTATATTATTTAAAGCTCATTTGTCTGCCTAATTTTATATGTTCTTCATAAAATTGCTGTTAAGAAAAAAGAAGGCAGATGTATTATGTCTGACTAATGAGAAGACTGAGTTTCAACGATTTTAATTGTTCTGCGAAGGTTAAGGAATTAGTAAATGATGAAACCAGGGCTAATATTTCTACAAATGAAAGCTTCTCAATTTTCCCTCCAACTTGGTTCTCATTTTTCCTCTCCAAGTGTGAAGATTCTTCACTGATATTACATTTATATAAAATTACACGTGATGGTAGTTAAAACTTAGTGGTCAAAATTGAGATACTATCAAGCAAGTAAAAGGTTGTATTTCAGGTAAATTTGAAATGTATTTTTTTAGCCCCAATGGCAACTACATCGTTGTTCATTTAGTCAAAATTATTGATTAGTACCTACCATGTGCAAACACTATTTATTCGGCCTCTAGGCAATGCTAGGAAAATATATGGGAAGGAAGTTCCCTTGCAGAAACTCCAGGGCAACAACTCATGCATAGAGAAAATTCGCACTACTATAATAGTAAATTAAGTCTCTATTTATAAAAGAAGGAAAGGAAAAAAGAAATGTGATAATATATGGACTCCTAAAAAATGGCCAAAGCATGTAATTATATGCATGTCTCTAGTAGCAGATTTTGGTTCTTATCATTAATGCATTAAATGTATAAAGGCAGCAGATGCAAAGATGCTTCAGCCCTCTTCCCAAACACACGCCTGCTGCTGCATCGGGAACAGATAACAGAGATAGGGTAAAAATTATAGAAGCACAGGTTTAGCCTATTTAACTCAACTTACATACATAAATAAGTGATAAAGCATGAAGGTATGCATTTTAAGGATATTAAAGTCAAGAAGACAGATAAATACTGAGCATGATATTGCTTTGTGCAAAGGCCACACTCATAGCCAACTGAGCCACTCAGGAGCCCTAGAGAAGATTTTCCAACTTTCAGATAAGATGGTAGAATAAAGCCATGCAGAAATCTACCCACACCTTCTTCAATAAATAGCAGTCAAAACCAAAATTTTAAATCTATGTTTAGATGAAAGAACATGTAAATAAGCATGTAAACATATAGATATAATCTTCTACTATAGCTCAGAATGCAATGTTTCTTAACTTAACGATCTGTTTTGTCTTATAGTTTTCGGAGGTGTATTTAAGTCATTGAAGGCGATGCATAAAAAGTGGAAAAAATAGCATTTTGATATCAATTATAAAGTGAGGGGGATTATCTGTTTTTCCTCAAACTTAACATTTTTGTTCAGTATTTGTTTTAAAGGTAATTACATATTCTTGCTTTGAGGTATATGAATAGAAACTGTTTTGGCCTTTAAATCTGTGTTGGGCTCAGTAGATATTAGGAGGAATAAGATATTCATTTGCCCTCCTCAGAAAACTCATAATGACAAGGGCATGTGAAAAGACTTTGTACGCCAGAGACACAAATTTTTCAGTCCAGCAGGAGGTGATAATGTGAAGATCACACAGGCACGATCCCAATTGATGATGATATGTTACATAATTGAATGCAATTCTCCAATTAGTGAGGGGCCATTAAAGTCTTTTAAACTGGGAGAAAACATGATCAGACACGTGTTAGAGAAATGACTCTGAAAGTTGTAATTAAGAACGATTAGAGGAAGGGAAACAGAGTAGAGGATGTGACATTAGTCTAGGTGAGAGGTGATGAAAACCTAATTCAGGGCAGTGGCTGGGAGGATGGTGGTAAATTCCAGAAATATCAAAGAGGTAAAATCGGTTGGATGTAGTGAAGGACTGTGTATGGCCAGATGAGTGAAGTTTGACTCTTTGGGTACTGACTTAAGAGATATGGTTAATGGTGATTTAAAAAAGAAAAAAAAAAAACTGAGAAAAGACTAAAGATGAAATTTGGGCAAAAACACATAATTTATATTCTAAAATACATTTGTCTGTTAGGTTGGAATTCACAAAAATGTGTTCATAAGTGTTTGTTAAACAGATAATTAGAAATATAGACAAAAATATTTCCCAAAGAAACGAAAAGAGCTAACATGTATTGAGTACTTATTGTATAAGTACTTTCCAAGTATCAATTAACAAATTCGACAACTCTTAAAGTGGGTGCTCTTTATAACTATTTTACAGGTAAGATAGGAAGAAGGAAACAGAAATTAAATCATTCGCCCCATGTTGCACCTGTCGTGACAAGAATTAGTCCCATGTGGTCTGTCTTCCAACCCCTGCTGTCACCTACCACAGCTGCCTCTTCATCATGTAAATGATAAGAAGACTTCTAGGCTGGCTCATTTTATAATATATTTATTTAACTATAGAATTACTGACACTGTCTCAAGTTTGAGAGCTGGAGTGAGAGGTGTTTTCATTATAGGAAAAGAAAAATACTCTTTTCGCTTGTCTAAGCCTGATTTTGAATTAGTCATAATCACATCTCATTTATTTTTGCAGATTACAGTTCCTTAAAAAAACATTTTTGCCATGCCTTTGCCTCATCAAACGAGATATTGGTAAATAGCCCTTCATTGTTTCTCTCATCAAGTCCAATTTCTTCTGCTTGATTTCAAGTCTCTCTTTACTCTTGCTCTGTTATTTATAACCAGTGATACCTCCTCCTTTCCAACAGCTGGAAGTTCCTGCATTTGGAACCTCCTGGTCTTGCTTACTAATCAGCTCCTTCCGCCTTCCTTTCTCACACGGGTCCGTGTCTCCGTGGTCCTCTGCGGGGTCCCTTGGGCTGCTCCTGCTGCCCCAGCCTATCACTGGAGCAGCCATCCGTGCTCTGAAATTACTTTTCTCCCTCTACACACGGTTTACTACCACCTTCACTGAACTCCATTCATCCTTCGGAGCACCTGATCCTCACTACCTTTTAAGAAGAAACCAATTTGAATTAATTTGCACTTCAAGGATTCTAAAATATTTATAGAATGTCTACTGAGTGCCAGAAACTGTTAAGTCCCAAAGGACGTAAACCAAAGATTTCCATTTGGCTTCTGCCCTCCAAGAGTACTTGATCCAGTGGGAAAGACACATACAAATAATCCCACAGAGCCTAGTGGGAGAACTGCCGCACAACAGCCTAAGCAAAGCGCGGGAAGGGTGACTCTGGCTTCTAGGGGTCAGGAAGTGAAGACTTGGAGGAAGGAATTAAAGAGAGGAATTTCCCCCACTTAGAAAAGTAACAGGGAATGTGAAAATAAAGAGTGAAGGTATGGAGGCATGGAGGATAGTCTATGGCTCTGATCCAGAAATAAAGAGGAATTAATTCATATGTCAGACACCACTGCTGGATTGTGGTCCTTCAAACTTCATTCCCACCACATCCTTTTTCTTGTCAGAATTGCCAAGAGTTCTGCATTGCCTCTCCCAATGATTTAGCTTCTCCTGTCTGCCTCTCTCGGTTTCCTGTAACATATCCCTGTCTTTGATACACACTTCCATATCTGAAGGATAGTGTTATTCAGTGCTTGCTGGCTTTGTTTTGTTGGTAGATCAGGGGAGATTTAATTGCTGTGTTGGGTTGGCCCCACACCACATCTAACAGGTGGCACTTTTTTGGGAAGAACATTGTCATTGAACTAGCAGGAAAAGCCCCTGCGTTAACTCCTGTCCGTTTATCAGGTAGAGCCCACCAGGTCTGTTTGTGGCATCAGGCTCCTGTTGTTTTTTTCTGTTAGGTTGGGTTCTGGTGAATACACATGGAGTTTGGTAGGCAACTCACAAAGATCTAGTGAAAACACAGAATTACAAAAATGCATGGCCAGCAGATCCCCTGCCCAGTAGAGCCTTGAAAACACTTGGGCAAATGTCAGAGCTGAAGAAATGTGTGGGTTTCTTTCCTCTGGAAAGAACACATTTTAGCGTCGTATTCTCTCTGGTTTCTAATGTTGGCAGTGTGCGCCTCTCTAGCAAATGGACAGAGGGATATCAGGTTAAACTTATGACTTTCTCTTTTCATTTGCTGCAGAGTCTATCTGAGCAGTGTAGTAAGGGTCTGCAAATTCATATCACTTTTAAAAAGCATTCTTTTTAAAAATAGGATTTTATTTATTTATTTGACAGAGAGAGAGGGAGAGAGAGCATAAGCAAGAGGAGCGGCAGATAGAGGGAGAGGGAGAAGCAGACTCTCCACTGAGCGGGGAGCTTGACATGGGACTGGATTCCAGGTCCCTGGGATCATGACCTGAGCCAAAGGCAGGCACTTAACACACTGAGCCACCCAGGTGTCCCTTAAAAAGCATACCCAAGTTGTCTGCCTCATTGCTATGCATTGCAAAATATTTTTAAAAGTATGTGACTTATCTGAACTCTCATTCTACATATGTAGTCTAATTTTCTCTGTTTTACTAGAGTTTGTTGTCCAGTCATGGTCTTTAATTAGCTTTGGTTACATAGCGGAATGGTGAGATTTGAACAGTATGGGTTAGTTACTAAGCTAGACTCAACGTTACTTAAAAAACAAATGTGCCCATGAGCACCTCTAATTAAGATCTATGACTAAACACTCATTAAAAAAATATATTGTGCATTCTTTATTCAGATACAAAATTCACAAATATACTTAATTAAAGGCTGTGGATTTCAAAAGGGAAACAAGAATAATTTTCAGCAGTAGAAATCTGGGAAACTTGAAATGATGATATACACATCTCAGGTTTTATCTGATTGAGCTTTATTTGCTATTTATGGAGACTTCGACAGCACCTCATTCGTTACTATCTCCAAATCATCAAATGCTGGAAATTTAGAAATCCTTATTACTGTTACACACGTCAAGAATTCCTCCTGCATTTACATACCTGCAGAACACTAGAGCTACTTATTGCTACCTACCAAACTTTGTGCAATAGGTCCAATTAAATTAGATCAATTAATTAAATTTATTTTAACCTCAAGGTCAATCAGAAGAGGTCTTTTATTGTTTAATTATAGATTTAATTACATTCAATCACTGAACATGAAAAAAATATCCCCTTATAGCATTTAACTCTGATGAGGCTCACAGAAGCATTCCTGTTGAAATACTATATTCTCCTGCTGGTATTTTTTTTTTCTTTAAGGATTTTATTTACTTATTTGACAGAGAGTGAGAGATCACAAGTAGGGAGAGAGGCAGACAGAGAGAGAGAGGGGGAAGCAGGCTCCCTGCTGAGCAGAGAGCCCAATGCTGGGCTCGATCCCAGGATCTTGAGATCATGAGCTGAGCCGAAGGAGAGGCGTTAACCCACTGAGCCACCCAGGTGCCCCTCCTGCCTGTATTCTTCAAGCTGAGATGTACTAACCAGAGCAAGAAGAGGAGCGAGGTAAGCAGTATTGAGGGGACACTGACAATAAACCAAAACAATGGTGATCCCCTCAGGGCAGCTTGGACCTTTGCCAGTCACCATGTACTAGTGGCCTTTCCTCATTTGTTAGTATCAGGAGTTAGTTAATGATCTCAGGAATTTGACCACCATTTTGCTTTACGTGTCTTCCATTTAGCAACTTTCCTCAAAATTGAGACTGAGTTTTCATTGTAGCTAATAATGTAAAACAAATGGTAAAAGTAAGAGTTAAAAGTGTTTCAACAACAAAAGTGTTACTGATGATCACCATGAGTTTCAAATCTATTTCTTACCTAGTGATAGACCTTGTGTGTATCTTTAATAGCTTTACACTTGTGCAGGGAAATGCGTGCTGGTAGGATAACATATTTTTGTACTGCTTACGAATCCAGTCCTTTAAGAGACCACGCGTGACTGCCCATCAGTGTTTTGAGCTACATAATTATCCCCGTGTGAACTTCACGAGAGCGTTGCCTGTTGACTAGTCAGGGATAGCCAAGACTTCAAGATTAAACTTTGTGTTTCAGCTCAGCCTAGCCTGAGTATCACATCACAAGTGATAAGCAGGGACAGTACCTCATCTATTCTTAGTCTATTCTCATTTTTTAAAACATGTTTAGATATTTGTTAAGCATTTATAGAGCTTAAAAATGGTGATGCTGCAGAATAGGGAGTGCTTCGTTCTCTGTGTTGCAGGGGCAGGTTGGAATGATCACTGAGTCAGGGTCAATGGCAGGCGACCCAATCAGACCACCGGGTTTATCACCTTTTCCCTTTGCTCTGGATCCTCTGTTCAAATCCTGCAACATCTTAAATGCCAAAACGCCCCAGGCTGCTGGTTTATATCAGATGTCTAAAGTATTTGTCAGGGCCTGATGACAAAATATTTCCTTTCACACGCAAATATCCTTGTTGGTACCATGTAGTTGCAGTTTCAAAAAAAAAAAAAAAGAATAAAGGTTTTAACTAAAATGTCTGATAGTAGGGTTTTTTGAAGATACAGTCTTAACTTGTTATTCTATAATAATTAGAGTGGAATTAAGTCACTGTGCAAAAGGATGAAGGGAATCAGTGGCTATTAATTTTCTTCATATTCTAATTGGTCCACTGAAATATTTCAATGAAACCTTTACTCTAGACATCTCCTTTCATGATATTGTGTAAGAAAATAAATGAGTAAGGGACATAAAGGAACCCGCCAATGATTGGAGACAGGATTTTCTTTACATTGTCTAATAGACTTGTTTATTATTTTAAGCTGGTAAAAAGAGACTTATGATTCGTGTTGAAGAAAGTTATTTGTGCTTGATACATTGAAGACACTGTTCAAAAGCAGTTTGTCCTTATAAAAGGATGACCCCTGTAATAATTCTTAGGCAAGGAGGGACAAATTCAACCAACAAAAAGCACATCTCGCCCCAAGTTCCCCATGATTTCTCCACATAAAACAAAAAAATACACATCAGTAATTTATTTGAACATGCACATCAGCGAGTAGCACCATTCTGGCCACTCAGGAAACAAAAGGGAGAATATCAGCATTACCTAAATTAAAAAAAAAAAAAAGAAAAGAAAAGAAAAAGAAAAAAGAGGTGAATTACACCATTTTAATTGTCTTAAAAACACGGATAAGAGGAGCAATTAAAATATAGTCCTAAATAGTACTAGCTAATGTAGATTACATAAGTATACAATATGATTCAACTAATAGTGCTCTGACAAGCATAAACCACCAGTTCGAGTAAACAAGGCCCAGATCGATGGCTGAGAAAATGTTAGATTCAGATGTAATAAAAGTTACTTTTATTTCTTACTGAATGCAAAACACAAGTCAAGTGTGAAGACAGCATTCTAAAAAAGGTGGCTCTATTAAAGCAAGGAGGCCATTTCCTTTTGCATTTTTATAATTTTTGAGTTCTATTTTGACGTTCACTTTCTCTACCTTTCCTCCCCTGAGCACTAAATTATCAAAAAAAGATTTCAAGGTGCAAGTTGTACATTCTTATCGTTATACCATTTCATCTCTTTCTGGAAGAGAGTATTACAATCAGCATTACAATGTTAATTCTTTTTCTCTGAATATTTGTTTCACATACATGTATTTCAAAATCATAACGTTGACTGGGAAAAGAAACCTACGAACGAGAGAATGATGTATTCATACACTTCCTATTGTGCTGTGTGTCTTTCCCATCCCTTCTCCCCTTTCCCTGTAAAGAGCTGTAAAAAATTTAAGGCAGATGAGGTATATTGCTGAAGAAAAAAGTTATTTTTGAAAAAAAACTCAAAAAAACTTTTATTCTGCCCTTCTACTCAAGAAAGACTAATCAACTATAAATCTAGTGCTAGAAAAAAGCAGGAAAGACACTGTTTGCATGTACCATACTATGTCTTCTATTTCTAGAATGGCTTTTTGTTAATTTAATTTTAATAGAAAAAATAAGCACCTTAAACTATGAACAGGAAAAGAACTTCATTATTAGTGAGTTTAGAATCCAAACGGAATTAGGAACACTCACTCAAACTCTCACTCATTCTCTCAAAGGCCAATGCTACTGATTAGAATTGTAAAGTGCTGTACTTAGTATAAACACTTGTATACACTGCAGACACTGAAAAATAACCCTCAAGCACATTGTGTTATAGTTCCAAAAATATATTTACAGTCTATTACAAAGATTACAAATGGAAGTGTCTAGGTGACTGTATTATGCTAATTAAAATTATTTTACAGATTATTTTTCCTTAGGGACAAAAAACATTTTAGTGAAATTAAAATGATTTTTCTAGTCAATCGAAAAATAAATTAAAATATCAAATAACACTGTACAGTGATTTAAAAGAAAAAAAAAAGGGTGGGGAGGGGTTTGGGAAGCAATCCATTTGAGTTTTTCTATAGCCATCTTTGGTCCTAAATGTGGGAAAACACATTATGTAGCACTGAAAATACCTGTTCTTTTGTGATGCTCTGCAAGTAAAATAGAAAAATATAGTGCATTTTCAATGTATTCAGAGCCCACTACAGAGAAATGTGTATACAAAACAAGACAGTATAAATAAAATTTACAAGTTTTACAAAGGAACATTTACAGGTTTTTGTTTCTGTTATTTGTTTGTTTGTGGATGCCCACATTATCAAACAAGACCAATTATGACCGATCCCTGGGATCTTTCTCTATTAAAATCATTATAAACAGCCCAATTCTCTTTGGAAGTACAACAGTTCAATTCTGGGGTAGTTCATGATTTTTGTAACTTTGAAAGCATTACTCATAATATGTATACATTCCTGAAATATCTATAAAGACACATTTAATTATTGCTTATGAAATTCTAACACAGTAATCAAATAATATGGTTTAATAAATAAAGCTTAAAAAAAAAAAGCCAGATCCTTCACCTCTTCCTTACACGGTAAAAAGAGTTCTTTCATTTAATAAGCTTCTGACATCAGTGTTCACAAATAAAAGGCTTTTTAAAAACTGCAGTGGTGATGTTCTATGCAGCCGATTTGTTTTTGAAAGGTGAAAATGTGAACTGCCCCTTTTCTCCTGCTTCAGAGTTCTAATATAAAATTTACTTCTTTCTATTCGTGTTTGGACTGCATTAAACAGAATAGGATATAAAATATACATCAACTATTTCTCCTAAATTTCCTAATGTCTCAAGATTGAAAAAAACCTTGATGTGCTCGGATTAAATTTTAGATAACACTGGATAGTTCTTGCTCTCAGAGACTTGCCTTCACCAACACTCTTTAGATGAAGTGCCTCAATTTTTTTATAGTCATAAACCTACAATTTGCGTTTTTTTTATTAAATTCTGTCTAGTAAAATCACTCTATAAACAATCTGTTAAAAGTGCCTTATAGTATTTATGGGTCATTATTGCTTTTTTCATTGAAAAGATAGTGTGTTGTCTGATCTTTTACAAAAAAATTTCTTTTTAAAAAATACCAGAGCTCTTGGCAACTTGCATTTTCTTGACTACCTGCCAATTAGCAAACGATATCAAAACAGCACTGATTAAACAAAATAAAATGGCACAAAAAGGATACCAATGTTCTGACAGAGATATATCTTCAATCATGCTATTTTTTTTAATTTGAGATTCTTTCAAAGGTACCCAGTGTAGTAATTTGTCATAGATTAACACTAAAAAGGTCCAAAGCTATAAACAACTTTCAAAAACAAAGTCCTTATGAAGAATAAACACAAGTGATTTTAAAAAGGAATCGTCTGAAATCACATATTTAAGGAAAATATTTCATTGATTTTAACAATAAGATCATGATTTTATTTGACAAATATATTCTTTCTTAAATTCTTTATGTACATTTTAAAAAGTCTATAAGATAAAAAGGAGGTTAGAGAGCTCAAGGTGTTTGGATGTTTTCAGGTAGTACTTTGTTTATTGTCACTGCTGTTTTCCCGGCCACCAGTGGTGGATCCTAAATTCCCTTTTTATATATTCTGGTGGCACTTAGGAGTTCAAGTCTGTAGGTGCTTCTTAAATTTTCTCTTCACTGTAGGAAGGACCCAGGACATCAACTGTCTTCTAGCAGCATTCTTATGCATATACCGAAGGCCAGTACTGTTCTCTCACAATCCATATCTCCCTCATAAGGGAGAAATGCTTATCACACCTGGATGCCAGTTCCGTGTAAATGTAGCATTTGTGCCCTCATAGTCTGAATGCTGCTCATGATTTTCTTCTGATGGCCAACCAGTGTGATCCCTAAACTCATCACATCTCTGAAAAAAAAAATGCATTTTGTTAGTTACCTTACAAAGAATTTATCCGGTACTCAACTGTCATCAGCTCTTTAATTAAGTCATCTGTTTATCTGAGGCAAACAGATCTCATCTGAGTGGTCTTGGGTATTATGGTCATAGTCCTGCAGTGGGTAGACTGGCAGGCTTCATTAGTGTGCTCCTTCCCAAGAACCTAGCCGCTCAGGCTCTCAGTTTGCCGGAAGTTATTTTTAAACTGATCTGAAATTATGTACATGAAATTAATCAAAGTCTTAAAATTATTCTTAAGTTAATGTAAGATGAGGAAATGTTATCTGCAAGGTATTCTTGAACCTAAGTGAAGTTTAAGATTTTTAATGGTTACAACAGGAAACGGTACAAATGTAAGCATTTTGGGCTCAAGAATCAAGAATCTCGATGATCAAAAGATTTACACTGAGTTTCATTATTATAGGGTAATTCTGAGCATATTATTGGTTGTATACTCAACTCTGGTCCAGTTCGATCATTTGACTACATTGTAGAAAAAAAATTACTTTCTAAAATGTGCAATACCAATGCTTAATAGCTTAAATGTGACATCAGCTAACTGCATCTCTATATGTAGTTTTACCTTTCTTAATAGCCAGAAAGATTGAGTTTAGGTATTTGCAAGCAGCTAAAAGATAGCAACAGTATAGTAGTGTAGTATTTCATAGTCGTGGTCTAATAAGACTGAGGATCCTAGTTTTTCAGTGAAGTAGATTGCTTCCGAGAGATGGGGTATAGTTATGCCAGCTCTCCCACGTGGTGACTAGAAGGAAACCAAACAAGATAGCACGGACACGCTTAAGTTCACAGAGATGCCACCTCCTGATGTGCCAGGAGAGAGAAGCTGATTGCCGACTCTCTCAGCTGAAAAATGTAAAACCCTTCGCACAACAGTACATAAGCTGGATCCGCTAATAGAACCTTGAAAACTGTTTCCCATTTTCAAACGCATTGACTGAGAGAAACTTCATCGCCCATGAGAGTTATGTTGCAGCCAAAGAAGCTGATGTTCAGAGATAATAAGTGGATTTCCTAAGACCACATAATCAGTGAGGGAGCCAGAGAGGAAAATTTAGTTCTTTTCACTTCCACTTCACAGCAATTTCAAAAGTTGTTTTAGGAGGTCACTCTTGAGGTTAAAAAAAATGAGTCAATCACACACCTTCCAAAACATAAGCTAAATTCTTAGTTACAGTTAATTGAATTAAGCTGCCTTAAATCTCTTCAGAAAATAATTCTATTGGATGTGAAAATGCATTTGGTATTGGGTATGAAGCTTTGAGTTTTTAATGTCATACATAAATATGGTGAAAGAAATCCTCTTTTGCAATGGAGAAAGTTTCTTTAATGAATAGGCACCAAAATGATACAGTGGTTAAGGAAAGAGAAAGGCTCACGGTGTGGTGTTTAGGACACTGTCTATAGAGACAATCGAGTTACCACTTACTACTTGAGTCAGTTTAGGGAAAATATTTACATTCTCTGAGCCTG
>CM052802.1:60216025-60241487 GCA_028533885.1 Nasua narica
AACCAAAATGTCCTTCAACAGATGAATGGATAAGGAAGAAGTGGTACATCTATACAATGAAATATTATGCCTCCATCAGAAAGGATGAATATCCAACTTTTGTATCAACTTGAACAGGACTAGAAGAGATTATGCGGAGTGAAATAAGTCAAGTGGAGAGAGTCAATTATCTACTGGTAAGTGAGTGGTATAAAAATCTCCAGCAATGGTTATGGAGGTCCAACATATTGTTTCTAATGGTTTAGAGTTCTGTTATTAGATGCGTACACATTTAAGATTAACTTTTACAAATGTACATTTTTCAGGCAAAACTTATTATTTGTATTAATATGGTGAAAATTTGTGGCCAGTGAGGTCTATAGGTGAGGTCTATAGGGTGAAAAAGAGTGATGTATCTAAAATATGAGTGCCTGGTGGCTCAGTCAGTTGTATAACCTAACTCTTGACAGCTCAGGTCATGATATCAGGGTGAGGACATCAAGCTCCATGTCAGGCTCTGTGCTGGGCATGGAACCTGCATTACATTCTCTCTCTCCCTCTCCCTCTCCCTCTGCCCCTTCCCACATGCTCATGTTTACTTGCTCTCTCTTTGTAAAAAAATAAAAAAATAAAATTTACCTCTTGTCTTTCACTGAAAACATCTAGAAAAAGTTGTAACCAAGTGTCACTATTCTTAGAATCCCTGGTAGGTATGTTCCCCTGTTAAAAAGACATAAGGAAGAATTAGTCACCAAGAATCAAACTCTAGGAAACTTAAGAACCAAATTAAGCAATTCTTTTTAATTGAGTTTTTGAAACAATAAATGACCATTTTGGGTATTTCTCTGTTGTCTTCCATTCTATTGGCTTCTACTACATTCAAATAAGACAATCAAGAAAGTCTTTTTTTTTTTTTTAAGATTTCATCCATTTAACAGAGAGAGAGAGATCACAAGTAGGCAGAGAGAGAGGGAAGCAGGCTTCCCGCTGAGCAGAAAGCCTGATGCGGGGCTTGATCCCAGGACCCTGAGATCATGACCTGAGCTGAAGGCAGAGGCCTCAACCCACTGAGCCACTCAGGTGCCCCAAGGAAGTCTTATTTTAGTAGTGTTACAAGGTTTCCTTGACTAATGCCTCAGTGATTTTGGAAGCAGCATTTCAGAGAGAAAGTAAATTTTGCAGAGTCCTTGAATGGTAGGGCAATAGGGGTCATATTTTATGGAGGACCATCAAGAGGATCAGCAAAATAAGGTCTCACAGAATTATGACAAGCATCAAATCAAATCACAGAAAGTAGATAGCATTGGAATAAATTGAAATAATTGGCAATTGTTATTATTTCATTTCATTTATATTTTTCTCTTTACTTGCTTATTTATTTTATTATTCTCTAACAACTGAGGAGCTTCATATTGATCATAACCTGAATTACCACTAATAAGAAGACAGCTATTATTTTTACTTTGGAATAAAATATTTTTCTCTTCAAAAAAAAAAAAAGAATTCTGCTAGTGAGCTAGAATCTGCCCTTTCCTTGCCAAAGGAGAATTCTTTTTTAATTTTTTAAAATATTTTATTTATTTATTTATTTGAGAGAAAGACAGAGAGAGCATGAACAAGTGGGAGGGGCAGAGGGAGAAGGAAAAGCAGACTCTCTGCTGAGCAGGGACCCTGATGCCAGGGCTCAATCCCAGGACTCTGAGATCATGACCTTAGTCAAAAGCAGACACCCTGGCACCACCTCCTCCTTTTTCTTTTAATGCTGAGGGAGAAGTCTATGTATGCTTACTATTCACTATTGAAGTTGTGTTTGACTTATAGATACTAGAGGAACAGAAATATCCATACACTTATTGTGACCTTTCTTTTTATTGTCTCTGTAACAGTTTAAAGAAAGTTTGTAGAGAATTCTGACAAAATTGTCATGCCGGAATAAATCTCTTCTTAAAAAAAAAAAAAAACTTCACTCTATTCCTTGCAAGACAATGCCTTTTTTCAGGGTTACATTTTCCTAAGTGTAAGCAGAGTTTTCAAAATAGATTAACATGTAGGTTCATGAATCCATCTCTTTTCAATAGACTTTTACAATAAGGATTGCATCTCTGATACTCTGTACATGTATAAATCTTTTGTTTCTTCCATGAAGCCAAATACGTTCTTAAATAAATCAATATTTAGAGATCAGACCAAGAAAGAGAAAAAAACATATGTTTTTTTCATTTAAAAAATGTTTTAAAACATTTTTATGGTTACATGATCACATGTTTGTATTGGTAAGAATACATATTTTTAAAAAATCTTTTTAGGTTTTAATCAAATAGCTAATCTTCTCTGCAATAAAATATAAACTATAAATACAGATATCTCACAGATATGAATTTATTTTACTTTTACCATTTGTTGCATGTATAAAAATATCTATTTTACTAAGATATCATGAGAAATTAGATTTAAAATTAATTTTATAATTGAGCTCTCTTTATTCAAGATATTTACTTATTTTGTATGCTTCAGGATATTATAGAAACTCAAGATGATGGTTCTTGACTCTACTAGGAACACCCACTCAATATCAGCACCTGTGTAGAAGTCAAGATAGTTTCAAGAGTTTATGAAGTTCTTCCTTTTTAAGAACTGTTAATTTATATTTTTGAATATTCTTTTCAGGATTGCTAATTGCTAGGATGTTCAAAGACATAGCTAACTGTTTCAGAAGGAACTTAAAAATCAGCATTATAACCTTAGGAAGTTATTGGGTTTTGAAATATTAATTATTGGTGATCACTGTGTTTCTAAATGTTATAGGATGCCTAGAGGAGACAGTCTTTGTTCTAACCAGAAATATTCCAAAGAAATTAAATGATAACTTAAAACATAACGCATAGATTTAAAAACTTTTGTAAGTACTTAGGTGGTTCTTTAATATGGTTCATTGTTATGTGGTTATGATTAATTGAGTATATAATGAGTTAAGTTATAAATAAGTAAAAACAGTGACATACTTTTGCAAAGTACAATTAATGTCCTTGCATTTGAAAGAACTATGTGGTTCACAACTGAGAAAAACTAGGCAGTAATCAAGTGATACTACAAACTGACGTTAAAATCCATCCAGAGGTATCATATTTTTACACTGTGCTAATAGTAACTCTTCTATTATTTCCCAATGATTTCCTTTCCAGTTAGTTTTCTTTTGGATAAGACAAGTTCAACTTCATGATGCAGTTAAGATTCTTGGTCACCTCATTCCTTCTGGTGAATCTCGTTCAATCTTAAGAGACAAATGTAAATTTCACCTTTTCATGCTGTATTCCTCATGTTCCCCAGCTCTTGTCAACCTCTATTTTTCCAGATTCTACAGTATTAACACTTAAATATCTCCCCTTAGCATAAATTTTATTCCAGTCAGTGTTAGATGAAAATATATAATACTTTATAACTCAGTTGTCACTCTGCTTGAAGACAAATATCCCCATTACAGATATAAGTAGTCTCTATATTTCTCAGTACAATATTGCAATAGTTGCTAGTTTGACTAGCAGCAACATTACTATTATAGTAACTTAGGCGAATTTTTAATATCATCACATAAAAGTATTAGTCATTTTATAAGTGAAAATTTGTATTCCTAAGACTACTGGATTCTTAAAAAGTACAGAATAAATATCATCCCACTTTTAAATAGCAATCCTTTTGATCTATAAAAATAGCCATGAAGTCATTTCCAGGTTATTTTCTAAGAAGCACATCTTTGTCTCTTTAGATTCTTTCTTATGGTTGTTAGACTATCATCCTACTCCAGATATATTTTGCTTTTTTCAATTTTCTTATAAAATATGTCTGGGACAACTGAACATATATCCTAAATGTGGTTGTCAAGAACTGTGAAGGGTGAGGTATCATCCTCATTACAAACTAACAAGTTAGCCTGCCATCGTTTCACGATACTGACAGATGACGAGATCCCTTCATCAAAGACAATGGACTTTATTATTCACTGCATAGCAGACAGAATGAACTTTATGTTTTCATCAACCTGCTTTGCTCCCAAAGTCACACAAGGTTGACAGAGAGTGGGCAAGGTTGATGCTAAGCAGGCAGTGGACTTGTTACCGCTGAGGATCACCAAGCCTGGGAAAATTTAATCTTTATACTGAGATGCTTGCAACCTTACTTTGTGGGAGACGTTATCCTTATTGTACTGAACAGAGAACATGCTTGCTCTGTGCTCCAGAGAAAAACACTATTTCTATCCACCCAGGTTATGTAAACTATGTTTGCTATGTTTCCTATGCAAACATCCTTGAAAAGGTAGTCCAGAACAAAACCCGTTAGTCACTCTGTTCTCAAGACATGTAGACATGTGTATTGTCCTTCAACAGTGGACTCATTAATTTAGATCACAATGAAATTGTGGATATCTTTTAAAATATAAATTTAGTGATGGTAATTCACAGACAAAAGATATGCTCCCACATATTTGTAGAATATAGTACTCAATTTTTATTCTTTATTGAGGCCCCTTGCTCTTCTATAAAGATGGCAGCGTTACTTGGTAAACAAATACAACAGTATTTTTTTTTTAAGCTTTGGTTATCAAATCAGAAATTTAGTAGTGCAATTGTATATAGACCTAATAGGATGGATGTCCTTTCAGAACATGCAATCACATGACACATGTGTAACATGCAAAACCATGTTACACAGGTTCACTTTTACAAGAATTCTTTTCTCAGCTAGAGTAGAGGTGGATAGGAATTGTATTCTAGCATATATTAAATCAGTTAACAATTCACCAAAAATCTAATTAACCCAGTAACAATGAGTAAAATGCTGTGTGTTTTCTGACCAGGAAGACTCCATGGTACGCCAGTAGGACGTCTGATTCATCATGTGAGAAGAATTTTATTTTTCAAATTTTTTACAATTACAATTGTTATTGTTGTTGTTGTTGTTGTTGTTGTTATTGTTGCTGTTATTTTGCATTGTCTTGACCCTTTGAGAACCCTGACAGGACAAATAATATTTTTAGGTTTAAAAATAATAACAATGAATTACATGTATAATCATTTTCCATTTAAGCTATTAAATCAGCACATAGGTTAATAGAAGTCTCCAAGAATGGAAAACATGTACCTCTAGGGTGTTAAACAGCCTGTTCCAAAGCAGGGCTATTTCTTGTTCGGAATATTTAAAGCAATGTTTTAAGACTCGAAAACTTTCACAGTATGGTTAGGACTTGATTGCTTTGTCAAATGTCTCCAATCTTGTGAAAATATTCCCTGATATTTAATTAACTAAAACCTTCTTCTCTTCAGATGTAACCTCAATTGTAATTAGAAATGCATGTGTCAACATTTCTAATTAGTGGTGGTAATTAATATTTATTGAGAGTGCACAGGGCAGGTGGTGATGTTCTAGACCCTTGAGTAGCATGAGCAGAATTTTGGAGAAAAAACATTACGGCTGTGTATACATGGCAAAGCACACTCGCAGGGTTTGGAAATGAAAGGGTGAGGAGTCAGATTAGTGATTGTCATGTCACTCCAATATGTCATAATTGACAGTGAAGAAATAAGCCAAGATAAAAACGGTCTGCTTAATTTCCTCCCCCAACCTCAAATCTATACTTCACTTCTCACAATTTGATCATCTAAGCCTGGAACTAATGAAGATTTATAACAAACTCATTGAGGCAGCTGTTTGGAAAATTATAATTTTAGAAAAGCAACAAATACAAAGAATATTATTTGTTTAAAAAAATCAACAGTTAACTATAGACATGGAAACTGTCAAATTTAGTAAGCTATAATGGCAAAGTGTAGGTTCAATATGGTATGTTTATGCTGAATTTTAATTTTCTGTGGCCATTATCTGACATTACACCCCAGAGATGTTTATGATATCTTACACGAAAGTTTGAGGTTTCCTACATGAAGAAGTACTTTGATGCTGTAAAGTTGTATTACAAATTTGAATGGAAAAACAGAACAAAACAGTGATTATTAATATAAACCATAGAATTGATATTCAAAACAAAATTAGATTATACTATAGCACTAAATCCAACAAGATAAATCAGACAGGATGAGGTACCATGTTGTATTTATATCTGATGATCAAACACACAATATTATATATCAAAACAAGTTTCATTAAGTATGTTTTTAAATTAAGTATATGTTTTAAGAGCATAAAAGTACTAAAAATATAAGAAAAGTGTTTTACATAATTTATAAATAGAAGGGATAGAAATATACAGGGTAATTTTTAAATGGCACCACAATCCGTAAAACTAAGAAAAAAATGACAATGTCGACCACCTTAAAATAATATGGGGTTATGCATTTTTAACACAAATACTATATATATTTAACAAAGAATTACATAAGTGACAAGCATAAAAATATTTGCAAAGTATATGGAAGACCATGGGTTATCTTTAAAATACAAAATGCTATTGTTTATTTTTAAAATAACAACACTGAAATAGGAGAAAAGTGAACAAAAAGCACTTACTGGTAATTCAAAAAAGAAAAAGGCAAATGGACAATAAGTATACAAACATGCACTTACAGTCATTTAAAATTAAAGAAACACAAAACTAAACTAAGGTAGTGAGTTTTTTAACCTCTTAGATTAGTATAGGTTAAAATGTTTGAAATATTGTTGTCAAGTGTTCAAAATCTGACATGCTCGTAGTATTGTTGGGAGTATGAAAATTGGCACCATTCTTCTGGATGGACATTGACTCTACGTACCAATTGCACTTCTATGGATTTGTTTGAAGAGATAATAAGGTAAAGATGAATCAACAAAGACTGGAGTAGTGTTTTTAGGAGCAAAAAAACTAAAAACACTTAAAATGTTAGTTAATAGCAAATTTGATTATTATGAAGTGTTCATTCACTGAATAATATGCAAATGTATTACATGTTGAGAAAACAGTGCATTGGTATGAAAATGACATCAACCCTATATTGTGTAAAATGCAGACTACAGAAAAGTATGTATAATATGATCTGAGTGGTATTTTTCAAAGTGTGTTAATGGAATATTAGTTCCACAAAAAGAGTTATGTGATCTCTATAATCAAATTGTTTGGGAAATGATGCATATTTTATTCATTTTTATTTGAAATTTACAAGGCACATGAGTGTATTATAGGTTCTGAAAAATCTGTCCACAAAACAACTTTGTTTAGTCCAAATCACTTGCTAAAATTATTTGATTTTGTTTTTTGCATAATATGTTGAAACAGCTCCAGTCTACTACTCTGTGTTTCACTTTGGAAAATGTTGTGCATGCATAGGAATAAAAATTTGCCAAGACAGATACCAAATTAACAACAACCATCCTAGAGAATGGGAAATTTAGAAATTTTAATATTTTATGTTACACATTTTCCACATTATACCCTACTTGATTTTTTTTTAACTTGAGTTGTCAGAAAAATAAATGTTTTATGGAAAATGAGAGAACAAGTGAGCACGAGTGCAAACTTCTAGTTTAAATAACACCTTTAACACCACCTTTTAGGCTTCTCACTTAAACAGCTAATAGACTTAAAAAAATTACCAATTCACAGAACAGGTGGAAACTACACCCTACATACAAATTATAACCAGAAATTTTGGGGAATTCACCTTAACTATCAAGTCAGCAGCCCTGAATTGAGAAAATGTATCTTTCACTTTCTAAAATGTCAGTTTCCAAAAAGTATATGTTTTGTTTCTTTTCCATCATGTAGGAGTCTCTCAGTCCCAGCATCTGTAGCAGATCAAACTGCTATTTCCCATAGCCTGTTAAGTAGCCAGAGCAGTGATCCCAAACTGCACCCATCTCCCACTTTTTAAAAATTCACTTGGTTATAACACCCAGTGCTCCATGCCACGCAGGCCCTCCTCCAATGAATCATGGAAAACTACATCAAAAACTAATGATGTACTTACTGTATGATGAATAATATGTCATAATAAAAAAAAGAAATATAAAAAGAATCCATTTGGGCTCTGCAAATACCTGGAAACAAATGTGGGGAATGAATTTGGCCAGGGCATTTGCATCCTAAGATGTTGCTTCTACTAGTTAAATGTGGAGGTACAAAGGGAGATCAGGACAATGTGTAAATTAAAGATTATTGTGACTGCCATTAGTCCAGAAAATCTAAGAACCAGATAGTGGGGACAGTAGAAAAGACCAGCTCCATTTAGTAGAGGCACAAAAGAAACTGCAAGCTGAGCTGGTTGCTACAGAAATGTACTATGATCCATTTTTCCCACCAGTACTTAACCTGTATAGAGAGACACTGAATAAGGTAAAAGACTAGCCATGCGCTTTAATTAACCAAACGTGGGACCCATGAGTGGGAAAACAAATGAGAAGGGAAAGGAAAATTTAATACTTGTGTTCTGATTACTCTTTAAGATGGTGTAGGAACTGGAAGAAAATTTGATAAATATTTGGTGTCATGAGGTGATGAAAATCAACTATAATGAGGAAAGAAGGGATGTGGTAAACATGTCAAAATGTCTGTCCCAACTATAGACAGATAAATTAAAATGGATAAAAATGAAGCTGGTGTAAGATGATGCAGGATTTCCAGGAAGTTGAAATTTCAAGGATCAGAGACAATGCTGGAAATGTGGTAAAAGGCACATCTAACACTGCCTATATTCATTCATTAAACATATATATCTTGACTCTAGTATAGTCAAGGCCCTGCTCAATGCTGAGGAAACAAGGGTCAGCAAGATGAAGATGTCTAAACGTATGATATTGAGGATATGAGGATATTCTAAAATGAAGATGAAAATCACAGAGGTGAAAACTCAAAGGTAATCTTATATATGTATCAGAATAACAGCACTCTAAAAGGGGAGTGCAGGTGAATTTGTTGCCCCTGGAAACAAAATCAGTTATCTAAGAAACAAGGTACATTTTCTCTCGATTAAAACTAATAATATTAAGAGAAGTTTACAATTCCACCAGAAAACAACACCAACAACAAAGATAGATTTTTGAAACAGAAACGCAGTTAACGAAAAGTATTGTAAATATCATATATTGACTTACTGCAAGCATGTCCTCAAATGTTAGAGTATATCAAGTTTGCACTCTTTCATCACTATGTTTCATAAAGTCTAACCAATGCAATAAGATATGGAGTAGAAATAAGAGGGATAGCAATTGAAAGGAGTTTGTGAAATAGGATTATTTATAAACATATAAATTATTTTATTTGATCCCTAGGAAAGGAAAATCAGAGAAAAAACAGTTAATAGGGACACTTGTTAGAGTGACTAGTTCATAAATATACACTCTCAAGAGTTTTCTTAGTTATTTTACAAGCCAACAATAATTTATTAAAGTTTTTCGGTAAAGAGGTTATGTCTACAGTAATAATATCAATACGTATCATAAATTCAGTCCCTTTGATTTATTAATATTTAACATAAATATCAACCAAGAGTAAAATGTTTTAATTAATTAATGCACAAGAAATATTGGTGTACCACAAATATTCATTTTCAAAAGACATATAACAACACAATATCACAACATTAAGGAAAAAACACAAATATACATATTTTTTGTTTTGTCATATAAATGTTATATAAATATATAAGACATACATTCATAGGAAAAATATAACCTTTGTTCTCTTGGGTGATGAGATTGTTAGCCATTTTTAAATATTTCTTAACATCACTTCTACTTTGGGATAAAATGTATAATTTTTAAAGAAAAGGCATAGAACTGTAAGGATGGTAGAGATGGGGCTTGGGGTAAAATCATTCACAGTAACCAACAATCAGCCAGTAGCTAACAGTTTGTTGTGGCTTTTTGAAAACTAACATAATTTTAGAACACATTATCAGGGAATAATTTCAGTAATCATAAAAAGTCATAACTGCACCAACTTTACTCTGGTTGCAATGTAGTGGAGGGCAATAGTCTGTATATTGAAGGGTAGGAGTCAGTTTGACGAATGCAAGTTTGCTGAAAACATACATGGATAAGAAGCATATGGAAATCCTGTTCTTGAAGGAATAATTGAACACTGTGTATGAGATTTTACGAGAGAGAAAGACAGAGAAAGAAATTTCAGTATATATCAAAAGAACCAGTTGGTAAAATCTAGAGTATAAAAAAATCAGGAAAGGGAAATTAATTTTTGTCTGTATTTTCTTTTTTGGCATTTACCTTTATTTTGCCTGTACTTGCTTATATTTTCCTCAGGGTTTAGCTGAAACAATGATTCGACAAAGAATAGCAAAATTTAAAACTTGAGTTTGGGAGCCATAAAATTAGAAATGCAGAGATATCGACAATCTACATTCTACCACAATTTACAAGACGTTAGGAAAACTGCAGGAGAAAAACTATCGTGTTCTTGATCTGTAACATAATGATGTAACTGTATGTAATTATTTTATTCTATGCTAAATAATTCTAGACTTAGGTATAAATCCTTTCAAGTTTAATTCAGCTGTTTGGGTATCCTTAAACAAATCAAAATCTCCGATCTAAATGTCATACTAAGAAGCAATATCAAATCTAGGTTATTTGTGTTAGGATAGGATGGTATTATGTGGTTTTACCTTAATAACACATACACCCCTATGTATACATTCAACTCCCTATCCCTATTTCCACTTCTTTCTTATGTATCTTAATATCTATTCTTCTTCTTGTATGGCATTAGAGGTAGATTAGAATCTTTTCTTCTAAGAACTATGCAATAAAAGCTAATCCATCTAAGATTTTCCCCAGTCTGTAGCCATGAAGGGATTAAATTTGTTAAAAGTTTTAAGCCTTTTATTCTTAAAAATATATAACTTGTTTAGCAGACCATTCAATACAAAATTATCTTCTGAATCTATAAAGAATGAATAAATTAGAACATATAAATCCCTTCCCAATTTAAAAAAAATCTAGTGTCTGTGACAAAAAAAAAATAAACTTACCATTTACTTAAAATCTGTATCTACAAACTGCACTAATTATGAAATAGAGCATTACACTTGATTCCTCTTTACAAATCCTATATTTTAGGACAATTTTTGTCAACTCTATTATAGCTAGAATTATGTTCTCAAAGTCAAAATTATTAATATTTTTAATATAAAAAAGAAATATTCCTTATTAAGGAAACCAAAGAAGGATCAATTTTAGCTATATTTGTCCTTGAGGATTTACAGAAATTGTCCTAGGTAATTCACCCATGGAGTCTGTGATGATAACGTGATAGAATATATTCATTAAATTCTGGTTTACCTTAAGTATTTCAACTGATTTGCCTTTCATCATTTTTCATAAATATGCTATAGTAGACTCAACTCAAATAGGAATTTGAATTTGAATTTAATACATATTTCAATAACCTCTCATTAAGACAACAGGAAACAGAAATGGAAAGAGCCTTCAAATTGAGAGAGTTCTAATTTGGGAATTTTCTGGGGGGCAGGAGAATACACAACATATTTAGTATATTTAGAATGCACTGACCACTCAGACTGGATGATGGCCAATTCAGAATGGACACAAACTAAGCCACCTCTATCCCTAATCCTGTGCAACTGGTAGAATATTAGACTTTCTTTTAAGCAATATCTTCATGCCTTTATTCCCCAAACTCTCCCCCATAGCAACAGATAATACAAAAATATCAATTAATTTTGTGTTAACCAAATACTCATTGAGAGTACTAATAAAGGGTGGGAACAGAAACAGGAACGGAGAGGCTGCATCCTATGTGTGAATGCCCAAATGCCTACAGCCCAGTCCAGAGTTCCGCATCAAAATGTCTTGTGATCTGGATATCGTTGAACCTCTACCATTCTCTTTCTTTCATTTTTTCTGCCTTTTCTACTTTGGCCTGCATTTTCAATGAAACATTATAATAGAATCATTTTTTCTTTGAACTGATCACCATTGTTTCTATAAAAAATTCAATTATTATGGGCAAGTCTGAAACACCTAAATAGTGTCACTTTTTTTATATTACATTCAAAATATTTTCACCGCAAACGAAACTAGTATTTCTCATGTAGTAGGGAAAAATTTAATGTGAAGACCTCCACCAGATGGAGGTCCCTGCCAATGGTTCCTTCCTTTCCCTGCCTATACTTGGCTTTTTTCTGCTCCATGAGAGCTGTTTACAACATGTCTATGTTTACAACATGTCTATGTTCTCTTCAGTCCAGGGTCTAAGCTTCAGGCATCTACTCCTGCAAATAACCACCCAGTGGCCACCATCAGCACTCTGGATACACACTGCAATGGCAGTGGCAAGAAGTAGCTATGGAGGACGGCCCTGGTTGCTCTTTCTAGTCTCAGAGCATGGTTCTAGACAGGTGTGAGGTCTCAGGGAACATGGTTTTTGCTCCAGACACTGGAGAAAAGCACAGTTAAAGGAGGACCAGAACAAGGAGTTGGAGAATATGGTAATTTAGGAAAAAAAACCCAAAAAACAAAACCTTAAATTCAAGTTTGTTTCAGTCTAAGTGTCCTTTTCCACAAACACCCTGGTCTATAATGTATTTTGCATTTATATCATCAGATACCCCTCTCCTTAACAAAATATGCATGAAGACACTTTTAATCTTAAGTTTGTAGTTAAACACTGAATTATAAGAATTGGGGATGAGATCAGTAGGAAAAATAAATCATGTTTCATAAAAGAACAATAATAGAACACCAGAAACCTCTTCTCTCTTAAATAGGCTATTTTAATTCTGAGCTCAACATTCATCATTTCTTTCCTAGCCCTTTAGGAAAAAAACATACACATCTAGATCTGAATATTAACATTCAGTAAATATTTAAATTAGTGCTGAAGAGAGGGTATTCTGTAAGCCCAATAGATTGTGCTCACTCATTCATAACTTCTTTCAGCTCTTTGCTTTGTGTCTTATGTCTAAACACTAATTTCTATAACTCTTAATATATTTACAATAAATGAAAAACCTGGTTAAATAATTTTCTTTTTCTACAGAACTGAAATTAATTTCAGTTTGCCATGAGGAATGCAAAAGTATTGTGGTCTTTTTTGAAAAAGCATATAAAGCATAAAGCTAATCAAAATTTTAACTGAATCAAGACACTGAAAACAGCTACTTTTATAATGTATTCAATCCCTAATTGAAATTCAACATCCTTAAAAAATTAAAAATTTTAGATGCCATAATTGCTTGAATAACCTTTTGTGTATTATATGTTAAATATTTGCCTGCATTAAAAAACATTTAACTGCTTAGTATTAAATCTCTTAGACACACTCTCAGCAAATAGCTTCATAAACCAAAGACGACGATGTTGCAAATATTGTACCAGCAAGAAAAAATTGTATCACATTTTTTGCAGACATCAGCCAGCCACTTCAAAAAGTCATTAACTACCATATTTTGTTTGATGTTTTAAATTCTCCCTACCTGTTCCCTTTAAGAACTGGGTTCTTGTTACAAGCCTCCCCATATCTTGAAAACCTTTAGTCTAAAGAATATTTGCCATTGAATCACTTGAACTGTGCCCTTTCTGCCTGTCCGATTTATGCTGTAAATGAATGCTCCATGCTGTTTTGGAAGTAGGTCATGGCCTTGAGTCTTGAAGAATCAAGTTCATGACTGACAGGAGTTCCTTACAAGTGTTTTTGCCATATTGATATGAGATTATAAGAGACTCTTTTTACAGTATTATGTTATACATTCATTCTGAGCATGTTATTTTTAATAAACTATCTTCAAATAGTTTCAGACTTACAGACAAATTACAAAGCTCTTACAGAGTTTCTATGTACCTTCACTCTATTTCCTCTATTTCTATCTTAGATTAGTGCAGTTCACTTACTTACTTTAATGAACCAATTTTGATACATTATTAAATAAAGCCAATACTTTGTTCAGTTTTTTACCTTTTCCTGTTCCAGGATTTCATCCAGGAACTACATTGTATTGTGCAGTCATGTCTCCTTCAGCTGTGCAAATTTCTCAATCTTGGCTTATTTTTGATACCTTTACTTAACTTGAGAAATAATGGTCAAGTATTTTGTAGAATGTCTCAGTTGAGATCCGTATTGTGGTTTTCTCATAGTTGGACTGGGATTGGGTGTTTTGGGGAAGGAAGATTACAGAGGCAAAGTGCTATTTTTGCTACATTACATCAAAGGTACATACCGTTAATGTGACTTATCACTGTTTATGTTGCCCTTGCTCATCTGGTTTAGAAAGTGGCCCATTTCTCCACTGCGAAGTTACTGTTTTCTCTCCTTTTTCATACTGTACTCTTTGGAATAAAGTCACTATGCATAGCCCACACTTAAGAAGTAGAGATTTATACTCCATCTCTAGATATATACGCTCCATCTCATATATATATATACATATGTATATGTATATATATATATACACACACACACATATATTATAAATATATAACCTTCCCTCAAGATGGAGTGTATATATATGTATGTACGTATATAAATTATATGGAATTCTGCACAGATTTGTGTCTTATCTATCATTCAATCATTTATTTATATTAACATGAACTCATGGATATATTTCATTATTTCATTTAAACTCTGGCTTATAATCTAACACTGCTTTCCTTTATTGTTCTGTTTAGCTGCAGCAGTTGGGAACATTTCCAATCAGATACTGTATCACTTTCACATATCCTCATCAATATCTTGCTTGCTGTTTGAGCACTTTCTTATTTTCTGGCTCAATGTTATGTTCCAGGCCTACCTTGTATAGATTCTACCCCGTCTTAGTATCAGCTACCCCTCCAAGGAGCCCTGGTTCCTTTTATCAGAGAAGAGTATTATAAACCAAAAATTCAGGAACTAAGCTTACTCATTGCCACTGAAGTTTATATCATAGCTTCAAGACCCTTTCAGCTGATGCAGCAATATATACGTCCATCTATACACATATACCTCTAAATATTTCTTTATGTAACCATTTGTACCTATATTAACTAACCATGAATTCATAATAATTTTTCCATCTCTACCCCTTACCACATGGATCATTTTAGCCTCATCCTTTTGTTTATCTTAACTGTTATTCCAAGAGTAGGAGAAACCTGGTCCCCGTTACTTACCATGCACTTATTTAATTGCTTGGTTCTAGCATGTATGATCAACAATATCAAAATTTATAACCTCAAACAAATTTGTAACCTCTATGCTCTGGGAAACAATTTTACTCTTTCCCAAAACTAAAGTCCAGTTTATAAATGCAGTTCATTTTACCTTTTGTCTCTTGCCCTGAAACCTCAGTTCTCTGATTAGTCCAAGAAAAGTCATTAAGTTTTAGTTTCTCAGGTTTTTCTTCTTTCAAAGAAGAGAATTATGACTTCCAAGATCTTTCCATATAGAAGCAGAAAAGGCCATGTGATCTTTTTTTTTTAAGATTTTATTTATTTATTTGGGAAAGAGAGAGAGAGAGGGAGAGCATAGAGACAGAGAGTAAGAGGGAGAAGCCGACTCTCCACTGAGCAGAGAGCCCGGTACGGGACTCAATCCTGGGACTCTGAGATCATGACCTGAGCCGAAGGCAGATGCTTAACCAACTGAGATACTAAGGCACCCCTGATTTTTTTTATACTTATATTTACTTAACTTCATATCATAACAAATTTTACAAGAACAAAAGATTTTAAGGGAAATTCCCATTCTTGGAGTATGTGCATTTAGCTAGCAATTCTTCCAAGGTAAAGAGAATGACATTACAGTGTATAATTTTAGGTACACACGAGTTGCTAGCAGAATTTTTGAGTAGCCTACAGCAAGCCTGGAAATCATTTCTTTTAACTTGTGTCTAGATAGTAGAACAAAATTTTTGAAACATATTGATTCAATTATTCATCAATCAATTATTCATTATATATTTATGTGCTTACCACATAAATTACTGCCCCAAACTATTAAGCTGAGATAATATAGCTTTCCTGTGAATGTGTTTCTTTAATTTTCCTACACTGAAGGAAGCTACTTTAAAAGATGCTCTTATTTGCTTATCAGTCGACACAGTTTTCATAAAAACATTCCACTTTAGAAAAAAAAATACATATTTTATGATATGGTGGTCTGGGGCTAAAGGTAAATACACTAAGTTTTCCAGACCTTGAAAAAGGGGGGAAAAAAAAACTTTGTTTCAAGCAAATCTTGTTTAAATCACTTGAAGGAATTAGCCGTAGAAAATATAAGGATAGGGGCACCTGGGTGGATCAGTTGGTTGAGCGTCCAACTTGATTTTGGCTCAGGCCATGATCTCAGGGTTGTGAAATCAAGCCCCATGTAGGGCTCTGCACTCAGGAGAGGGTGTGCTTGAGATTCTCTCCATCTTCCTCTGCCCCTTCCCCAGCTCACACTCTCTCTCTTTCTAAAATAAATAACCTGTTTAAGAAAAAAAGGAAATATAAAGGATAAAATATACTTTTAATAAAATTATACTGTAAAATATACAAATTATCTATGAAGATAGTCCTTTTAGATTATTTCTTATTACATAATAGGTGCTTCTAAATGCATGTGTGTGTATATCTTTAAGTTCTGTGCCTCAAACTTAAATATAATTTAAAATGATTTTTAAAAAATATCCTATTTATTTATTTGACAGAGAGAGAGAAAGCAAGAGAGGGAATACAAGCAGGGGGAGTGGGAGAGGGAGAAGCAGGCTTCCCTCTGAGCAGGGATCCTGATATAGGGCTTGATCCTAGGACCTTGGGATCATGACCTGGGCAGAAAGCAGATGCTTAACAAATGAGCCACCTAGGCACCCCTAGAATGATTTTTAATATAGGCCATTTTCATATTTTGCCAGTATTTCTGGTTCATAAGTAGATACTTTTCAATACCATATTGTTGATGAATAGATAGTTACTGAGTTCTGAACAGTAAAGAAAAATGCATAAGATCTTAATACTTTATAGCATAATCCATCCTGGCCAGCTCCAAAATTTCACAAATCATAGTACAACCTAAATGCCATACTCTTTTTGCTTATACTACAAGAGTCTCAAAGAATGAAAACAGTCTGAACGTTAGGAACATTTCAGTCAAATTGATTCTGCCATGGTCTGGTACACAAACCAATGATTGTGGAACACTGCAAAAGGGCTTGGAGGGAATGTGATGACCCATTTTTCTCATGTTGGTGTGGTTTTTAGTTTTTCACTCTCCTTCACTTTTACTCAGTCTATAAACACTAGTCTTTCGAGTCATTGTGATGAGAACACCAGGCATTTTGTTATGATTGCAAGAGTGTTTGAGGTGAAATGTAATGGAATTGAGGGTTTTAAAAATATTTAATAAAATTAAATGTATTTTTAAAGATTATGGAAAGTCTAGCAAAGTTCAAAGGTGACACTTTTGTGATAGAATATACTGCTTCAAAGTGAAATAGGCTTTTCATTTACGGGTATTAGAGGTTTCATTCTTTTCAACATATTTCTATTTAATTTTAAAAAGTCTGAAACAGAGAGAGTTGGAGGTATAGGTGAAAGTTTCCTCATAATATAACAAGAAATTTGGTCTTTAGTGTAGTTTATGAAAAAGTTGAGAGATTTTGTCCTTTTTTTTTTTTTTTTGTAACTTCAGGGAATTTAGCTTTAAGTTAAAAGCCTTTTTCACTGGTGAAATTGATTTTTTTCTTAATCTAGAGGAAACGGAATATGTGTAGCCCAGCAGAGGAGGGAGAGGAGGTCAAGGGGTAAACAGTTTGATGCGGCACATCTTGAGCTCAATCCTGGGCATGTGATCTCTAGCACTTCTGTCCTCCCAACAGGGAGAATCCAGCAGTGGCTTAGGCTTAAAATGCTTGAGAAAAACTTCAAACAAATGTCTGAGAGAGTCCCTAGAACATTTAGACTTTTCTGTCACAGTCTTTGCTGTTCAATTATTTTTCTTTTTAACAGGACAGAAAGATACTGACACCAGAGCAGCAATTTCCTTGAAGGTGGCTTTCTTTGCGGAATGAGCAGTCTTTAATTAAGCTCTGTATGTGATCAAGTCACAATTTTGCATTTAAGAGGACACCAAATGCCAAGTTGAGAAAACTTCTCCTTCATTTATTTTATCCTTGTTCAAAGATTAAAATGAGGACCATGTTCTATAAGCCCTCCAACCCTTCATAGCTAAAAGTTAATATTTTAAACTGGGTGCTTTGAGATTCCATACACATGGTCTAAGAATGAAGTCCTTCTCCACAATTTCCAAATTGAGAAATGATTTATAGGCACCCTTTCTTGGCTTTAGAATTTTAAAATAGGCTGAATATTTCTTCCCTTTGCTTTTCTCTAATATGTTGCTATCCTAGTACTATAATTCTGGCGGCACCTCAAATTAGGCATAATTCTGAAATTGTGGAGACATTAAGGTTGATTAGAAATGTTATGACATTTTGTTAAAATATTTATGTTTATCATTTAGAAATGTATGTCAAAAGAAGCAGTTATTTTATCAGCAAAATGAGTTTATTTGGGAATAGGAGGGAATTGCAGTTTGGGGTAAACTATGGTGAACAATAGGCAAGTCTGGAGAACAAAGGAGAGGAGCTTGCTTTCATTTGGGAAAGGAGGAAGCTGGGAGAGACTCTTATGCTGAGTTCTCATTAGCTGGACTGTTGCTGGGCAAGGAGAAATTCTTTCTTCCTCTGGCTAGGGTATGGAAGCATAGCTTCTTCCTTTTGGGGAAAGTGAGTTATACTTCTTATAGTAAGGAGTGGTTCTTGAGAACTCGCCCTTTAGGGCTTCCCAACTCCATTGTAAATTAGGCTTCCTTTACAGGCATACTTCAAAGATATTACAGGGAGTTGGTTCTAGATCACAGTAATAAAGCAAGTTCAAATGAATTTTTTTTGTTTGTTTCCTAGCACATATAAAAGTTATATTTATACTATAAGTATAATAATATAGTATATAATACTATAATAGTATATATAATAGTATATATAATAGTATACTATAATATATAATATATTATATTATAATATATAATAGTATAATATATAATGGTATATATTATATACTAATAAATAGTATATAATACTATACCATTTATACTCTATTAAGCATGCAGTAGCATTATATCTAAAAAACCAATGCGCATACCTCAATTAAAAAACTTTATTGCTAAGAAGTGCTAACCATCATCCTTTCAGTGAGTTATAATTTTTTTTTTTTCTGGTGGATGTTGATAGCTGCTGATTGATCAGATTGGTGGTTACTGAAGGTGGGAGTGGCTGTGGCAAGTGTGCCACATCGGTTGACTCTTGCTCTCACAAATGATATCTCTGTAGCGTCTGATGCTGCTGACAGCATCTTACCCACGGTAGAATGTCTTTCAAAACCGGAGTCAATATTCTCAAACCCTCCCACAGCCTTATTAAATAAATTTATGTCATATTCTAAATCTGTTATCATCTCAACAATCTTCACACCATTAAAAAAAATTTTATTAATTTTATGGGGCGCCTGGGTGGCTCAGTGGGTTAAGCCTCTTCCTTCGGCTCAGGTCATGATCTCAGGGTTATGGGATCGAGCCCCGCACTGGGCTCTCTGCTCAGCAGGGAGCCTGCTTCCCCCTCTCTCTGCCTACTTGTGATCTTTTTCTCTCTGTCAAGTAAATAAATAAAATCTTTAAAAAATAAAAAAAATATATATTTATTTTAGAGAGAGAAAGTGAGTACAAGCAGGAAGGAGGAGCAGATTGAGAGGGAGGGGAAAAGGTGTCAAGCAAATTCCATGCTAAGCATGGAGTCTGTTACCGGGCTCAATCTCACCATCCTGAGATCATGATGTGAGCCAATAGCAAGAGCCAGACACTCAACTGACTGAACCACCCAGGCATCCCTCACAGCATTTTCACCCAGAGTAGATTCCATCTCAAAAACCACTTTCTTTGTGCATCCATAAGAAGCAACTCATCTGTTCAAGTTTTATCATGAGATTACAATAATTTAGTCATATTTCCAGGCTCCACTTCTAATTCTAGTTCTCCTGCTATTTCCACAACATCTAGTTACTTCTTCCACTGAAGGCTTGAACTGCTCAAAGTCATCCATGAGAGTTGGAATCAACTTTTTCAAGCTCCTATTTGTGTTGATATTTTTGACCTCTTCCCATGAGCATGAATGTTCTTAATGGCATCTAGAATGGTAGATACTTTTCAGAAGGTTTTCAGTTTACTTTGTCCAGATCTATCAGAGGAATCACTATGAGTGACAGCTATACAAACATTATGAAATGTATTTTTTAAGTAATAAGACTTAGAAGTTGAAATTATTCCTTGATCAACGGGCTTCAGAATAGATGTTGTGTTAGCAGGCATGGAAGCAACATGAATCTCATTTTTCATCTCCAGCAGAGCTCTAGGGTGATCAGGTACATTATCAATGAGTGGCAATATCTTGAAAGGATTTTTTTTTTCTGAGTAGTACGTTCCCAACAGTAGCTTAAAATATTCAGTAATCCATGTTGTAAACAGATGTACTATCATCCAGGCTTTGTTTTTCCATTTATAGAGCATAAGCAGAATAAATTTAGCATCAATCTTAAAGGGCCCTAGGATTTTGAAATGGTAAATGGGCCCTGGCTTCAACTAAAGTCATCAACTGCATTAGCCTCTAACAAGAGTCATCCTGTCCTTTAGAACTTTGAAGCCAGGCCCTGACATCTCCTTTCTAGCTATGAAATTCCTAGATGGCATCCTCCTCTGCTATAAGACTGTTTCATTTATATGGAAAATCCGTTGTTAGTGCAGCCACCTTCATGAATTTTCAAAGCTAAGTTTTCTGAATAACTTGCTGCAGCTTCTACACCAGCATGTGCTGCTTTGCCTTACATTCTTAAGTTATGGAGAGGGCTTCTTTCCTTAAACCTCATGAACCAGCTTTGCAGCTTAAATTTTTCTTCTTCGGCTTCCTCTCCTCTCTCAGCCTTCATAAAATTGAAGAGAGTTAGAGCCTTGCTCTGGATTAGGTTTTGGCTGGAGGGAATGTTGTGGGTGTTCTGATCATCTATCCCGTAAAACTTTCACCATTTCAGCAATAAGGCTGTTTTGCTCTCTTATTATCTATGTGTTCGTGGGAGTAGCACTTTGCATTTCCTTTAAGGACTTTTCCTTTGCAGTCACAACATGCCTAAGTGTTTGGTGCAAGAGACCTAGCTTTTGGCCAACCTCAGCTTTTAACATGGCCTTCCTCACAAAGCTTAATTATTTCTGGCTTTCACATTAGTGAGATTTGTGAGTTTTCCTTTCACTTGAACACTTAGAGGCCATTAATGGGTTATTAATTAGTTTAATTTCAATATTGCAGTGTCTCAGGGAATTGGGAGGCCTGAGGAGAGGAGGGAATGGCTGGTTGCTGGAGCAGTCAGGACATGCACAACATAACATCACAGGTCACCATACAAATATAAAAATAATGAAAAAGGAAATATTGAAAGAATTAGTCAAATGTGACGCAGACATAAAGTGAGTAAAGGCTTGTGGAAAATGCACCAACAGACTTGTTTCACACAGTGTTGCTGCAAACCTTCACCTTATCAAGAGCACAGTATTTGATAAGGGCAGTAATGTAAAGCACAGTAAAATGTGGTATGCCTGTATTTATTTTCAGTGACATCTAGCCTCTGGATTTTCTAAAATACGTGGTTGTCAGTAAAAATGTTTCCAACCTTCATCCAGATGTTTTGCACTCTTTTGTCCATAGCTGGGGGTTACTTAGAAGCATGATCTACTAACATTTACTACCAAATATAGATCACTGAAACTTCAAGCAGGAAACTGCCATAAACACTTTCATCAACAAGCCCCTTGAAGTAAAATGAAACAAAGTATTTAATTAAAAGAGACTCACAGGCCAAAATGCATCTCAGGTTTGTCCTTGGAAATTATTTTAAGCCAATGTCGATTCATCCATAGATTTTCACTCTTGCTTTTCTTTTTTCCCCTTAAATCTATGGAATTAACATTTTTTTTTAAAAAAGATTCTATTTATTTATTTGACAGCAAGAGAGACAACAAGAGCAGGAATATGAGCAGGGGGAGAGGGAGAGGGAAAGGAGGCAGCCCAATGTGGGTCTTGATCCCAGGACTCTGGGAGATGCTTAAGGACAGAGCCACCCAGGTCCCCCTGGAATTAACATCTTAATGGTTAAAACTATACCTAAAAGTATCTTGCTTTCACTCTCACACCATTACTTTCCTCAATATATCCCCTCTTGGCCCTTCTTATCTCCTTTCACATTTTTAATAATAATTTTTTCTTCTTTGCTAAATGACGTTTGTGTATTCCGAGATCTATTCGTTCACAATTTTATAGACTCAAAGTTCATTTTATAAAAATCACATAATGCAGAGGTGTTAAATAGAAATGCAAATGGCCAATATGTTTCAGTTTGCCTCAATTGTGCCTCCACGTAGCCTAGGTATCAGTTGGCTCACAGTCTCACTGATGTTTCCTTATCACTAATCCAAGGAATTATAACACTATTCTCCTTACCCCTCTACTATTTTCGTATTTGGGGGTCTAGGAGTGCAGATGGAAAATGAATGTAAAAGGATTCCATAAGGCATAAATATTCATTATTGTTCCCAATGCACTGCTTATTTTTCAGATCCTGCTGGGTCCTGCCAGAAAAACAGAGGGTGTTCACTGAGGGAGCACACTTAATGGAAAATTCGTTGCATTTTTCCTAATGCTCAAATTGGCAGTCTGTGTGTCATATGCTGAACACATAGAAATTCATATACATGCATGGGGCAGTTCAACACAATCTGTGAAATGTCCATAAATTTGATTTTCATATGTATTTAATATCTGATAGGAAAGAACAAAGGGAATACATCTTTTTATAAATAATTAGATCCAGTATGATTAATGATTGTGCATGGTACATATTTATATGTACATACACATACATATGTATTTATGTATTGTATGAATATATTCCATTTGTTTAACAAGACTTATTTACTTAGAATCTAAAAATAAGAAGAAGCCACCCTTAATAGCCAAACATATTTTAAAGATTTCTATTCAACACATAATTAGATCTTAAATAGACTAAGTATGTTTGAGCAACTCCTGTTCTCATAATACAGCTTTGACTATTGTTTTTTATTAATAATAATAAGTATCAGAAACATTTTACTCTCCCATTATAATTGGACTCGATTATTGTAAACTAAATTCAAACTACCTTACAAAATGAAAAGATGAATCATTTATTTTTTTATTATTTTTTTAAGATGAATCATTTATAAAAAAGAAAAGTAACCTTTCTTTCTGGGAAAATTCATGTTATTACTTTAAAATTAAGGAACTAAAATAATGCTCTAATACTATGAGTTCAGCTTCATTACATATCATTACTAAGCACATAATATTTCAGGTCTTTCATTATGTTTCAAAAATACATCTTACATACTAGATTATTCCACTTATTGAAAAATAGAAATGAGTAAGTTAAATGGCTTCTTCATTCTAAAATAGAAATGAGTAAGTTAAATGGCTCCTTTTTTGATAGTGTTGACTAGTCAGTAATCAAGTGTCTATGAAATTCTCCATTCAGAGTTTCTTCTTGAATCTCATCTTAGGTAAAGATGTGTAAAAACGTGTAAAAAAGTTACAGGAATATAACAGGATAAATAGTTTAAATACAAAAAGATGATATTTAAAAGAAGGATTATATTAATAAATATGAAAATAAAAGGAAACTAGCAGTCTATTTTTAAATATGAAATGTCTAATAATAATGTATATTATTAACAGGGGGAGATTTTTCTCGCCAGGAACATTTGGCAATGTCTGGAGACACATTTAGTTGTTGAAATTAGACTGGGGATAGCACTGTTGGCATTTAGTGGTAGAGGTCAGGGAAGTGGCTAAGTTTTCCAGAATGCAGAGCACAGAAAGAAATTCTCCAAACCAAAATGACAATAGTGCTTGGAGGTTGGAAAAGCCTAATTTAAAGTAATGGAGATGAAATTTGACATGAAAACAAGAGTGGAGATTTTGGTATTGTTAGATAGAAGAAGGTTATATATCTGAGTTAGACTATGGAGTTTGAATTTGGTTTGATAGGTACAATATATTATCAACTCTTAAATATGGGAACAACTATCTGAAAGTAGCTATTAAGTAAACATTCCTCTAGGAACTGAATTATTGTGGAGTTAAGAAGGCAAAATTGACATTGATACAGAAAACAAGTGAAGAACAATGGATAAATGTTGGGTTACAGCAAATAAATATGACATTCAAAGAAAAGATGGAATTAAAAAGCTCAGTAACTAAAAATAAGAGATACTAAATGAATGAAAAATTTCAATTTTTTTTTAATTTTCTTGAATAATTATCAGGGCCGATTATCCCCACAAGCATGTTGATAATGATGAGGAATTATGGTAAACAATATTTTATTTTTGGACTGTTCAAACTTTTCAAATGGAGGATCAGGACTGAATAAATCAGAAAAAAATTCATAGGAAACTACTAGAAGATTACGGGAAACTAAAAAGTAATAGACATCTCAGCAAAGAAGAGGAAATCAACAGAATCTAGCACAAAAGGGAGATCAAGATGGTTGGGGATTGGTAACATGGTGGCTGTAGGTAGAGCCTAAGGCTTACATAATTTGAGGGACAAGCCTCAAAACTAAAAATCTGATGAACATTAAAAAATATTAAATAAGTGGAGGAATATTCCACGTTCATGAATAGGAAGATTCAATATTGTCAAGATTAGTTTTTTGCAACTCAATATATAGATTCAATGCAATTACAATCAAAATCCAACTAAGTTATTTTGTGGATATCAACAGACTGATTCTAAAGTTTAAATAGAGAGACCAAGTCCCAGAATGACAACATACTTTTGAAGGACAACAAAGGCAGAAGAGTGATACCTTCTGATTTATTGTAAAGGAACAGTAATCCAGACAAGTATGGTATTGGTGAAAGAACAAATAGATTAATGGAATAGAACAGACAGCTCAAAAATAGATCCCATAAATATAGCCAACTGATCTTTCACAAAGGAGAAAAGGCAATATACTGGGACGAAGATGGTCTTTTAAGCAATTTGTGTAGGAACTACTGGACATTCATGTGCAAAAAAAATGAATGTATACACAGACATCACAACCTTCACAAATATTAACTCAAAATGGATAATAGACCTAAATGTAAAATGCAAAACTGTAAAACTCCTGGAATATAACATAGGAGACAATCTAGATGACCTTGGGAATGGAGGCGACTTTTAAGTTACAATACCAAAGGTAAGATCCGTGAAAGAAACAATTGGTAAACTGAATGTCATTAATATTAAAAACTTCTGTCTGTGAAAGACAATGTCAAGAGAATGAGAAGACAAGCCATATACTGGGATAAAATACTTGCAAAACATACATCTTCTATACAAAATACATACAAAGAACACTTAAAACTCAGCTAGAAAAAAAAAAA